>CM041721.1:13373011-14573011 GCA_023373845.1 Nibea coibor | reverse complement strand
AGTACTTTCTAATATGTGATCATGTATTACATTTGATTTCTACATTTATAATAACCAAATTAAATTAAAATTATGATTCATGACTGAATTATTTTTTTTTTTCCATCCCTATCTTTTGTTTTTGTTTTTTGGGTTTTTTTTCTTGAACATGTATTCCTGTCCTTCTCCAGCCTACCATTGCTGACTTGCTCAGTATCGGCTGGTGGGCCTCCAGTGCTGCCTGGTGAGTGAGTGTACAGGTTGTGTGTTTGTGTTTTGTGCACTTTTTGTGTTTGTTTGTGAGTGGGAGTACATTTGTACTTTAGGGTAGGAGTTTGTTTGGGAGTGGGCTTGTATGTTGTTGAGGGTCAGTGTAGGACAAGGACAAGTTACACAACATTACACTGCATCACTATCTGTATGACTGTCCAAATGCAATATCACCGGATTTTTTTAAATAGAAGAGACTGATACTTCCCTTGACATTTACATCACCGGTGACGTCACCTTAGACAGATGTGTAGCTGCTATTAAACAGTGTTTGGTTGTTCAGTGCAAATAAGTTAAAGATGGTCCACTGACTCAACAGTGCCGCTCATTTTGTTTTTTTCGTTCTTTGCGTCTAGGTCGATACTCCAACAGCTCTTCTATGGTCTCATGTTTCCCAGCCTTCTAGAGGCAGGTGAGCAACAAAGCCGTGTTTGTGTACAATGTCATGTAAATGTCAATGAAAATGTCACTCGGTTATTTTCAATCCCGTTACTTTCTCACTAATCCTTTCCGGTGTTTTTCTTAACCAAACCTGTTTCTTATTTCCAGCGGAGTCAGCAGACGAAGACATACCAGACGCTATGTTTAAGGAAAGCTGCATCACAGAGCAGACTCAGTATTTCTTTGACAATGATGAAAGATCTTACTCAGGTGTCCTGGACTGTGGAAACTGTTCCAGGTATGTGATTATATGTGTGCATAATCTACATGTGCTCCTATTTCAGTGGCTCTGCCTACTTCTACTGTAAATCTGTTGCATTATTAGAGATTTGCCACCTCTTATTGTATCTTCTTCCTGGACATCCTTCTGTTTAATGGTCTGCAGGGATGGGTCCAGAATAGGGTTTAGCTTCCTGGCCCGTTTCTATTTTCCAGCCTGATTTCAGGCAGCTGTTTTCTGATGAGTTCTGATCAGGCGCAGATTACCTTGATCTGTCAGTGACCGGAATTGCAGAGGGAAGCACAAAAGCCCTTTTATCTGTTTTTCTTCCTTCACTCTCTGGCTATACTTCAAACTCACTAATACACACATTCACGGACCACTGCACATTTACTTTGCTCTAACCTCTTTTTGTGTCAATTTGGGCTGTCGGAGGAGGTTAAATATGGCTGTAATTACTGGGTGTTATGAGTCCCACGTGTCTGGTGCTTTACTCCCCAATGTTAACGACTGTAGACACAGAAACTTTCATGACTACCATAAAAAGCCAATCCCAAGAGGAGAGAAGAGGTATGAATGTGTACACATGTGCAAGACTGCACAGATACCTGCATGTGTAGGCCATATACTGTATTGCAGGGAATTCGTTATTGGAGCTACATGATATTCTTACACCACTGATATATTGTTGTATGAATACTGTATAGGCTGTTTATCATTACGTGTGTGTGTGGCCACGTCTGCTTTCTAGGATGTATCGTGCCGAGAAGCTGCCAAACACCAACCTAGTGTTCCTGATCACTGATGCCAAGGCAACATGTTTGTCATGTGACCCCAGACCGCTACGACAGGCCGAACAACCCTGTATCCTTTCACTTAACTCGTAAAAATCGAACATAGAGTTACACTTCCTTTTTACTTTCCAGCCCTCCATCCATCACCCGTATGACAGCGGGGCTTTAAACTCTCAATACAAGGACACACACCTAAGGAGTTTGCAGTAGGTCCCCTCTGAATGTTCACGGGTGAACAGTAAACCAGATGCACAGCATATGAAAGCCTGTCTCACATTACTCCCATATTAGATTTCTTTGTTTAAATTCATCTGGGCTGCATGCTGCCATCAAGTTGAATTAAGGTTAAGAGCAGGGAGGTGTTTGTGTGTATGTACAATTCATGTGTGTGTGTGTGTGTGTGTGTGTGTCTGTATATATATATAAATATATATATGCCGGGATATCTGTTTGACAGATGTGTCTTGAGTGTAGCTTCCTGCTGGTGTAACAGCACAGGTGTCATCATCAGAGGTCACCATGGGGTCACAACAAGGGCCTCCAGTTGCTAACAAGGACACCACAGACACTGACACGCATATAAAGCACACATGCCGCTCGAATACACCAAAGACATACACACATATAGCTCGTGGCTCATGGCTTAATAATGAAGATGGATTTAAATGTCACCAACAAGCAACCACCTACTTCATAATACTGCTTGACCACATAAAGTAGCGTGTAGAGTTATTTCTAGGACTGTCTTACTTCAGGCTATTATTTTTCTCCCTTAGATGCTAGAAGATCAGCAAATAGCTAACTAAATAAGTCAGCACATCATTTAATTGTTGTCAGAAGTGTTAAAAGCGCACTGCCGAGGGTAAATCTCATTTTCCTGAGAGTGTCTGTTCAGCTGAAGGTCCGGATCCATGCGAGCTGGCTCAGAATCCCAGATACCGCAAAGGGCCAGACGTATGTTTTGACAACGATGAAAACGTAAGACACAACTACACATGTGCCTTTGTACAGAGAATATTGCTGGAAACAGCTCTATTAGTGAGGCTTTACTGTTGGCTTCTGTCAATTTCTGTCTGGTTTTCATCAGCTTTCAGCACTGTTGGCCGCATGCTCTTCCACACTGATCCATACTTGATTTATTCATTGAGCTCATTCTTTTATTCATCAATTTATTTTTATTTTTATTTCATGTCTTTCACTTGCAGTTTTCTCTCAGTTGTTTTTTTTTTTTTATTATTTCTCTTGCCATTCATCTGTCATTCTTTTTTTTGATTCTGCATCCCAACGGCTGCTGCTTTTGTCTGGAAGGATGAGCCCTTGTGTCCAATCAACAGAGGTTCTACACTGAGCCCCACACCTCTCTTATTGTTTCTGGTGCTAAGTTCAGGGTCAGTGTCCTCACATAGCTTCTTGTAGCTTCATTACTGACTTATTACCCGTCTTTGATCGTTACTGTTCCACCGGCATCGTGCTGTTTTTGGCAAGGGTAAATCAGGCCTGCCGATCTCACTGAACCCATTCTACAACCACCCCGGTGACTCCAGAACTATAATCAACTAAAACACAAACACATTGATATACATTTACACTTCATTTTTATATATGTTGGTGTTACATCTATCAGTTCTGTTTTTCCATACACTTTTAAATACTTTGAGGAGAAAATTGCAGTCTGTAAATAACAAACAGGTGGGATTTATTTCTTTGTTGCATGCCTGTCTATATCTTTTTTTGGCATTTAGTTTTTTTTTAATGTTTTGTTTCAGTTTTTTTCCTGTTGTTTACCCAAACAGATGGAGAGCAGCCTGAGTCTTGGCAGTTAAAACCATTAAATCAATTCAATATAATAGCAGCACAAAAACTATGTGTACATGTGTATCTCCTGCTTTAATCTATTTATTTAGCACTGCTATGTGCTTCGTCAGCCAAATCTAATTCAGAAATATGTATGTAATTATGTAAGCACACTTGGATGTATTTTGCCTCAAACTGAAAAAGTCTTTTAGGCTTTCAGGGATTGTGCTACAATAGTCAGACCAGCAAATGCGCTTATGTAGATTCCCTTGAAAAGACCTGATGGAAGTTCACGTATTGCCATTGTATTGTCATGCCATTTGAGCTAAATAAGTAAAACAAAGGAGTGAGGTGGATAAATCATGTGTGAGATCATTGCATCACCACCCAACTTTGAACAGTTTATAAGACGTCCAAATATTTGGAGAAATGATTTTCCAATATCTTTGTGAACTCAGTCTTTCATTGTGCTCTAAAGGCGTAGATCACACACAAAACAGGCCACTAATTCATGCCCCTGCATGTTTATATTGTGGAAAGGCTGTTCTGGGAAGCAAAGGAAAGGGGAGGAATGGCCGAGGAAGTAGATGAACAGAGTAAAAGTAGGCCGCGTCCCTTTTCCTCTTTCCATCTGTCCCATTACTTTTGGCTCAGCTCCTCATAGGAAGAAAGTTTGTGTCTAAGCCAGTCCATTTTGTCACTGGTGTAAACAGAGGAAGCTCCACATGGCTTTCCTGCCCTTTGAATACAGAAGACTCCCACCTCTTTCTCTTAAGCCTTTGGCATGCACGGATATCCTGAATACTCCCATCAAATACAAAAAAAAACACACTGTAGTGGGCAGGTGCATGTGCATAGACACGAATGCAAAAAAGCAGAATGAGGTCCGGAACGCCTCTATAACTGCAACAGAACATTTAAATAAATAGTTCACTTTGGGAAATTCGCTTGTTTGCTTTTTTTTTTTTTTTTTTTTCCCCAAGAGTTAGATGAGAAGACTGATACCACTTTCACTGCAGCTCTGCACCCAGTCAGACATAGCCTGGTATTTTACTCCCTGCAAAGCCATAAACTGTTGCATTTCAGTTTTTGTGGGGGTTAAACAAAAGAAATATAACTTGTTAATTGGTGAGCTGCTTGTAGCTGGATTTTGTCACTTTTCTAACTCTTTGCAAGAAAGTAAATAAGCTCATTCGCTAAAATGTCAAACCAAGCCTTTAATATGAGAGTTAGGCTCCTTTAGGTTACCGTAGGATAAGATACAACATAATCATGGACTGCTCCTCCTTGTAGCAGAAGTAATGATGAGGGTGGTAGCAATAGAGCTTTAGACTGTTTATATAATTTACTGACAACTGCTTCGTCCAACAGGAAGATGATTCGGATTGTGGAGGAGGGACCTGTCTAACCCCGTGTCTTTGGCCAATGCTTGGGCTCCAACTACTGCTGCTCTGGCTCATCACATCTTTACAACACTCATGACCCCTACACACACCGACACACACACTCAAACACACTGATCGTCATCATCTCATTTCACAAGAGGCCAGAGTACACTCCAGTTAGGCCATCCAGGATGTATGCAGTATACTCGCAACAAGACATTTTTAATCAGCATTTCCATTTTCCAATGCCAAAGGGTGCTCATACATATCCTCCTCGTCATTTTCAAAAATAGAGACACATCTACTGTGCTCAGCTGCACTCATTTCCACGATATACTCCTTAATACTGGTGCAAGAGTAAGAGCTAACCAAACCCTTTAATTCTGCCTAATTTGTTTCTCTGATTTATTTCATGGAGGTTGAAGAGTTATCCCACTATGCCAACTGAATATCATTCAAAGACTGTATGTTCACTGACAGCGTTGATTTGTGTAGTTGTCGATATTGTTTGTTGCTTATTATACTATTGCGTATGGATCATTATGCTGTAATGATTGTTCATTTTGGCAACCAGTGCAACTATGAAGAATACCCCTTTTGTTTGAGTGTTTTCTAAATGTACTGTATCTATCTATAAATCTCTCTCTCTTTTTTTTTGTACTCAAAAATCAACTAGCATTTCGTGACTAGCTAGGTGTTGTATGGTAGCAGCATGTGCTCAGTACAGAGCTAAAGACAACACCAATACTCTGACACCAAAGCTCCACACAGTACCAAGGACCACAAATACACACAAACCTACAGCGAGAGGATCTGCAGACTAGTTTATTTTAAGAGATTCTTCAGATGTGGGTGTATTCATCAGTATTCAAGTTACGCGTTAGCTAGGTAGATAGATACCTTAATACCTTGTTGAGAAATAAGTGAGGTCGGAAAGCACCCGTGTGAAACAAATCTATTAGGATATTATCAATCTCAAATATGTTTGTACTTGGTCTGACAGCTTTGGTTGTCTTCAATTTGATGCATCAAATTCCCAGTGCCTACATAGTAGCTCAAACAGTCTGTTATCTGAATGAAGCAATGCATCACAGTTGTATTCTTACCATGTAGCTATGCTTCTATGCTAATGCTTGCTGCAGTATAGCAGAGAGGTTAGCCCTCGCAGTGATATGTTGTGAAATGGGCCAAATCTGCTTCAGTTATTTTAACTTCTGTGGCCCAGGAAAAAGTAGAAACAACCAGTGGTTTTGATGTTGGGAGAGGAATATAGTTTTCCTCGATGGTCAACACAAACTGAAACCAGACTTGAGCTTGCGTTCCAACACCTCTCTTTATTAGTCCTGTTTCTGTTACCTTTCTGGATCACCAGACTCAGGAGCCAAGATGACTTGTGAATGAGATCAGCGTAACAAAATGACTGTTTATTTGTTTTCTCCTCCTTGCTGTTCTCCCCCTTATGCTTGTTTCCTCTTTGTGTTGCTCTATAAGTGCTGTGAAGCAGATGCTGAAGGCTCAGTGTCGAAACGCTGCAATGTCATGGGATGAGCTTGTTCTGTGTTTGAATGCTGTCTATCCCCACGGTCAGCATCAGGGCCTGTTGGAGAGAACTTTGAGAATACGCTACTACCAGTGGTAATTTTTGCATTGCCTTACTTTACCATAAGTCATAACGATCACACATATGCGTTTCAGTTTTCTGTTGTTTTTCTAGTAATTTTAACAATAAAAATTTGAGTTCTCTCCACCTCGCCTTCATGGTGACCTGCTGGTGTTGAGTGTTCAGGTTATGCCTGTTTATCAAAGTCGCGTGTTGACTTGTGTTTTACCCCGGGGGTCCCGTGTCTATGTGCAGGCATGTGCGTGTCCCTCCGATATCTGATTGTGCTTTAATACTGTACATGAATTACTCTTTTGTGGAACTTGACTAGCCTGAATAAATTTTGTATACATTTGTACACTAATACTATTTACTGTATAAAAGAGAAAACGACAGAAATGAAAAAATGTTTATAATAATATGGTGTTGATTATTGTGCAAATATAATATATTCACAATAAAAGTGTTGTATTGTTATGACCCGAGGTGCTCGTTCTATTCTGTCACATCTGGCCGTGTTGCTTTGGCTCCGCTGGGAGAAGACCAAACATGTCATCCTTCCTGCACAAAGTGACAGCTGCTGAATAAAGGAAGTGCATCCGCATCTGCGGATTTCGCTGTGTTTGTGCATGGACGTGAATGTGGATGGTTGCTACTTTGTCACGTAGCCTTGTAGATTTTCATGATAATATCAGAAAGAAAAAAGAAGAAGATTCAAGACTAACTTAACTCCAGGCTGAAAATCTTTGTTAAACTATTGCGGTGAGGTGTATCATGCTGCACATATAACCATACAGTGATGCCACAGTGCACTGATACACCCTAGGGTACTTTTTCTACATCACTGCAGGAACGTGAGAAGCAAAAACAGGATTTTCAGGCATTAAGTTACCCTTTAATTAGCTATTCAAATACTTAAGTGTGTAGGATTTAGTGGCGTGAAGGTGAAACTACGGTCAAGAAACGTGAAAAACCTGAAAGATCCTATATATAGATCCAGCGTTTTGTTTTTCTGGAGTAAAGAGGAGGGGTTCGCCACTCTGTGAAAAACTGTGCTGGCAAATGCTGCAACAATTTAAGAACAGTGTTTCTTGATTTGAAATTGAGTCTGGATATTTTATTGTCTACAGCACATAATGTCATTAAAAGATTCAGAGAATCAAAAGAAATCTTGCACGCAAGGAACAAGGCTGAAAAACATTTCTCACCATTGCAATTAACTATTGGATGGCCCTCAGACGATAGCTCATCAGAAACAGATTCTGTAGTGGACATCGCTGCATGGGCTGAGGAACACTTCAAAAAACCATTGTCTATGATCACAGTTCGTCACTGCATCCACAAATTCAAACTGAAACTACAACACAAAGAATATTGTATATAAACCAGACCCAGCAACACCATCTTCTGTGGGTCCAAACTCATTTATGATGGACTAAGATGAAGCGGAAAACTGTCCTGTGATCTGAAATTTGAAATTTGGAAGTTTGGAAATAATGGACACCTCCTCTTTAAAAATCCTAGTGCTAAACTGTCCTGGTCTGTTGAGCAGCTGAAATCAAGTAAGAACGGGAAAACGTTCCGCTTTCAGGAACCCCTTCGTCTCCAGATGCTTACAGAGTGTTGCTAGAAGAGGTGATGCAACAGAGTGGTAAACATGACCCTGTCCCATCTTCTTTTTTCTTCTTTCTTCAGTTTCAACACTTGATATATTTGTGTTGGTTCTGGTTTTAATCAAATATTTCAATGTTTTGCACATCATCACATTTTGGTTTTATAAATGTTTTACACAATGTGCCACGTTTTTTTTTTTTTTTTGGAAACTGGGTTGTAAATCCCACATATATCTATGTATGAATCCAGCAACTGATGTAGACTGAGTTCTTATTCCTGTGTTTCTAATTTTATGATGCCTCTGGCAACGTTACTGACACAGACAGCTCTGCGATCTCCTACCCAGAGCAGCAGTAGAAAGCCAGATGCTAACACCAGAGTTACAAAGTAATTGTACATTACTGCCGCTTTATGTGGTGGTATTTGTGTTTATCTGATGGTAATCTAAGAATCAATATGGCCACAGCTTTAAGTGGAGGGTATAAAGACGTTTGTTTTTCTTGGAGATGTGTCAGACTGGGAGGTCTTCGTATGTGCGCTATATACCAATATCTAGAAGGGAGGTTGTAACAGGATACTCTTGTAAATGGGAACGAGGTCGTAGCCTTTAACATGCCTGGCTTAAGAAGTTGCAGACGCTGGAAAAGCAGGGACAAGTTCTGCATCTCTTTTCAATTTGTAATTTGAAATACTCAAAGTCAAAGTCAAAAAAACCACAAGAAAAGAATTAATTAACTCATATAAAATAAATGTCCATAATAAAATTAAAATTTAGTTGTTTTCTTTCATTTGTTATGTCCTGATGTTTTTTTTTTTGTTGTTGTTGTTTTTTTTTTTAGTTCTGGGCATCAATCCATTTACTTACAACAGCTAACCAACTTCATTGCTGGCATATGGGACCACAGTGTGCTGTGCTAATCACAGCTTAACTGAATAAATGCAACACATGCAATAGCTTCCCTTTTTTTCTCTGTTCTGTCTTCCTGTTTTTCCTTTATTAGATAGTTGACAGCCAAATGTAATGGGAGAGAGCAGAGGGGTATGAAATGCAATAAAGGATGTAGGCCAGAATCAAACTGTGGGATCACAGTTATGCCATGTGTCTTTTAGACCACTGGCCAAACACAAAATAAACCCACATTTTACCACGCCATTTAAGTAATTTGTTTGGCAAATAAAGTGACATTGAATATTAAAATATTTACCAAATCTTTCTCTGAAAAAAATGTTTATTTCTTATTCTCTGATTAAACTTGGTGGTTTAGCTGTGGGAAGGACATGTGTGCTGATGTCAAACAAACTCTACATTATAGAATATGGCATTTTATTTTGAGCTGAGTTGAGCTTGAGTTTTTGATTTTTTCTTTTCATTTTATAAACCTCACTATCAAATGACACTTTTTAAAACACACACACTCTTTTTGACTACTAATCCAACGCACGCATTCCTACCGAACGCCATTAGTGTTGCACTCCCTAAAGACAAGAACATTTCTCTCAACCTAAAGCCTTCAAAGCTGAAACTGTGTGAGTCATCACTGGTGGTTAAGTTAAGTCTGAAAGTGGCTTTTTGGGTTTGTTCCACTAATTGCAGGAAGTGACACATGAGATTGATGCTGCATCAACAACATGACCCGTGACTGGATCTGCAAAGATCAGCATGTCATTAGTAATCCCCTCTAAGGTTCAATAACATTATTTTGACAGCAATATAACGTCAATTTACGTAGATTTTTTACCAGTAAATGCTATTCTTGGAACAGTATTGCAACTCAATGACACTTTGATTGTAACATTAGCACTAAATTTAGTCCCAACACTCTCAGCAGCCTCTGGGTCATGGCAGCTCAAGGGCAATCAACCCAAGAATGAATAAACTTCCCTCAATCTGGTAACTATAATGCGGTTTACATTAGCTGCAAGATTTTTAATTGGCACCATTTGTTTTGTTTTGTTTTCTATTTATAAAAAAAAGTGTACACTTCCTGTAAGCAGGAACAGAAAGGTCACAGTTTTTCCATCATCATAAAACACAGCAGGAAAGGTTCATCAGGGTCACTGAGGTTCTGTAATGTAGCTTTGACCTTCTGTAAAAAGAGCTAAACCAATCCCTGACTGTGTACTGGAGTCTTCCAGTATTGTCAGTGACTGCTGCCTGACTGAGTGCATGGGTACATCTACTGTGTTTTCCTGTATGACAGACTCTTTCTCCCGAGACTTGGATCAAACAGTATTTGTAGATAAATCTTTATGTTTTTGCTAACCGTTATGGAACTTCTAATGGGTTTTGTTTGCCGCAAAAGGAAAATACAGATAGCATCAAATAAGTTCTTAATCACAGAAAAGAATCCTAAATAGGCCTCAGATATTTTCCTGTGATTGTTCAAACTTTTTGGCACCTGTTCTTACAAACCCCCACGACCTGGCAACAATGTAAGCCAAAGAAAACCTTAAAATATATTTGCAAAATGGAGAGAAGAACGATGGTGTTAGACAAACTGAGGGGTTGGAACATCAAACACAGACTTGGCATGGATTATCAGGAAATGCCATGGGCTTTTTTAAACCCATAAACATAACCACACACTTGTCTGTTCTCCTACTACCTTGGTTTTTCTCTCTTCTCTTCCCTCAGATTGTAAGCATGCTGTGCGTGCGTATGAGTGTGTGTGCTTGATGTGATTGGCAGGCGTAAAACTGGAAAACTTTGTCCAGGTGAAAAGTCTCAACGGGACACATTCCATTCCAGCCCAGATTGGGGATTGATTTGTGGATTTTCTCTGTGTTTAGAGTGGGGCCTAACATACATTAACTGGTAACATGAGGTGTTAAATTTGTGGGGGGCATGCACATTCACTAAGGTTAAAGAGTATATGTCATTCTCTTCATGGGATCAGGTATTTTCTTAAGTCTCTTTAATAATATTTTAATGAATATGAAATTTAAACGGGTAAGGTGTTTTATCCTGTGAGTTTTTCACTAGTAGCATGATGGAGGAATTCTAGTTCCTACGAGTGGGTCCGTGTTTTGTTTGGATCATGCACACACATAAAGATATACATGTATGCGAGTATCCGGGTGACGTGATACACATTCCTGCTGCCGGTTTCCAGCTTTTCCACTGATTTACACTTGTTGGCCATAAGTTCCAAAGAAATGCAGGTGTGTCAACAAAGGAGAAGAAGACTGCAAGCTAGCAACCAATCACATTCCATTGAGGACAGTGCATCACATGGTTTATGTGCCATTAAATACAATATAAGCCTATAATCACAGAATAATAATTTCACCTGACACCCTTCTTTAAGAATTAAACAAACTATAATAGCACATATTGCACACTCTACAGCAATGATCACACATATATCAGGCACACACTAAATTATATTTAGGGCCCCAAGAGGATGAATCTCATTGGCTTTAATGAACCCCTGACTTTCCCCTTAGCACCGCCAGCTGGCCAAAGTTTTTACTTCCAATATATCCAGTGTCCACCTTATGATTGGGACAAAACATTCATGATCCCTAGAGAATCAATAACAGAGATATTCTGGCACATGTTGGCATGCTTAACCTGCTGCTTAATTGGCGCTAAACACAGATGCTGTTCAGAATTTCATTATTTTAATTGCTGCAAATTGAAATTTAGACCTGACGACAGTTCTTGATGAAAAGCTTTGATATATGTCCATTGATATTCATCCATGAATGCCTTCTACATCAGTCCATCAGCTAGATGTCTTTTAATAGATAAATTAAAACTTTAGGCAGCTGGTGGCACTCAGTGACTGGGATTTATCCTCTGAGGCCCATGAATTTCTACATCAAATTTTGTCCCAATCAACTGGCAATATTGAGATATTTCAGTGGATAAAGTGAAAACTGACTTGCTGATGGCTCACTCTAGAGGAAAAGTCAAAGGGTCACCAAGTCACCGTGATGGGCCAGAAACAAGTGTCTGTAAATTTTCCATACATTTGCTGACAAAACAGAAAAATAAGTGAGTAATTAGACATACATGGAAATAACGGGGAGTAAAAGAGGTCAACTGATTGTGGTTTTACACACTTTAGTGTTGTCCCACTGGTAAGTTTGCTTTAAAACTTTAGCAGCTGGCTCCTAAAGACCCCACAGTGCATGTTTATGTGTTTTGTGTGTGTTTTCATGCATCAAGTTACCTGAGCGAGTGTCTGGCAAATCACTCAGGTGGGCTCTGAAGACCCAGGCTGCTTGCTGTCCCGCTTGCCCCACGCCATGTTCACCATCAACATCTTAATTACACGTATGAGGTCTGACAGAGACACATGTGGGATGAAATGTACCTGCCGCCCCAGAGCAGCTTTTTCCCCTCTGTTCTTTAATTTTACCGACAACCCTCCCTCCCTCCCCTGCATGTCTCCAGTTCTGTGTGAGTCATGTGGGGGTAAATTAGCAGTAAGCAGCAGACAAGACAAGCTGACTGTTAGCAGATGTGTAAGAAATGAGGAAACACAGGTTTAGGCACTATTATAAGACCTGCTCTCCTCTCCTTTTTCCTTGTCCTCGGGCAGTATTTGGTTTCCTCTCTTGGATTTATTTTGTGACCGTGCAGTAGGTATTCTTTTGTTGTGATAGATACTTGGAATTCTAGTGTTGTTCGAATGTTGCACTTAAAGCCAAGTTCCCGAATTTGGATAGTCTCTCTGTCTGCGCATAAAATGTTTAAACACTTAAATGTATCAGATATCGTTATAGTGACCATTTTTATTTTTGTAGAATTGTGTGGAAATAAATTTCAGTAAATCAAATTAAATCAAGCTCTAATTAACAGGGCCCAAAGGAAAGTATGGATTCTTCAGACCACTGTGTTCAGGAGGGTTGTTTCCAAAGTAAACAACTTAAAGCAAGAAACAATAGTACAAAATAGTCCTTCCTTTACACTACACTATATACATATATAAACAATATAGGTTGTGTATGTAAGCATGACCTATTTGTGTGTCTTTTCCAGTTTGTTTCAGTTTTGGACACTTATGAGTGAGTGACGTCCACTGTCAAAGGGCTGGCACAATAGAGTGCGTGTGGGATATTGATGTGTTTGTGCGACACACTTTATGTGTACCATGTTAAAGGATGTGTCATTTAAACAGTTATGGTTTGCGTGGATATACAAACTCACAAGGCCATTTTGATGGTGAATTGTTCCAAGGATCTGTCTCGAACGTTCACATCAACACCCATAAACACAGGAGGAGGGACAGACAAAAGGCTGAATAAGGACTGCGCTCCGTTGAGCTAAAATGGTCGCTGTGTCCTTTAGACTCGATGTGTCGCAGCATGAGAGCTACCTTGTTAAAGTTTGCGAGTGTGAAAAGCTGCTGAGGTAAAAATCACTTTTGAAAAAACAAACAAACAAAAAAAAACATAACAGTTGAATTTCCCAAACACATCTGCAGACGTGGAGGCTTTGTTAAATTTGGAATGACTCAGCGCATCAAAGATGAGTCATTAAGTAAAACCTCACTCTCAACTTTCTGTGATCGATAGAGTAAGTTTCAGTACGTCAGTGACAATGAGCAAAGCAGCCGTTCAAGGTTAGAGAAGGAATTATCTGAAAAATCGATGGCATATTGAGTGGCTTATGTCTGTTATGGTCCGCTGATCCTCTCTAAAGCTATTTTTAGGGATATATTGGTGACTCAGTCTGCTAACATGCATGATAATGAAGATGTGCTAAAACACCAGTTCTGCAATTTCTGCCACTGCCCACTCTCTGGCTTTTCTTCCACTGTCACAAACTGAAACATGAACTGGGAATGTGACCACGTAGCTGCAATTAAAAAACAAAAAAAAATGGTTTTACACACATTTCATCCTAGAAGCCATATTTTTAAACTGCGTGCGTGGACAAACTGTGTGTGCATGTAGTTTATTTGCGTTACCCGTAACTGTCAGCAGTTCTCAATTACGAGCAGTGACTACCATCACATGCACTGACAACAGGAAGTGTGTGTTTATTTAAAGGAGGATCTTTTGACACAGTATCTGTGTTTACAGCATCTAAGGCCACCACCGTCATCACTAACCCCGGCACACACACACACACACACACACACACACACTAAATGTCTTTCTTTTCTCATTAGTGTGAAATACCTAAGCCACCTCCGCTCTGTTTTCCCATACTTCCTCAATCTGAGTCCTTTTCCACTTTCCTTATCATCTGTTGTCGCGCTCAAACTATCACACTGCCTGTCCCCTATTCCTGTCATCCCTTCTTTCAATTTTCCATTCCACTCCATCTCTCGTAGATAAGGTCACGTGGCTGAGATCTGGGAGAGAAGCTGGAATGATTAGAGGTCACAATGAGGTCCAACTAATTTGCCGCAGATGAAAACCTGCACATATGGACACGTGCAAACACGCATGCACAGTAGAATAATGGTATACGACACATGGCTCACACAATGCACACAAAACTTCCAAACAAATCTGCAGGAAGTCTATTAATACCCTACACACTCCGCAAATATGCACTCAGAGAGAGCAGGCTTGAGCACACTGGTCTGTATTGTATCTTCCTGCTACAGTCAATCCATTTTTCCCTCACACCGCTCTTCATCTCCGATCTCGCAGTATCGGCTTCTTCATTCTCCATTATCATCTCCATCTCCCACTGAACTTCCTCACTCCATTACCAGCTGCATGGAGATATGAAGTTTCTGGCAATAACCAGCCACAGATGTGAGGAGTCTTGAATGGTGACGGCACTCATACTGTATGTGCAAGCAGTGGGCTACTGGGTTTCTCTTTAATTTCCATCCTCCAGCAGAAGCCATGGCTCTCTCAGACGCAGTGAAAACACCCACTGGATTCTTGCTAGTAGAGTCAGTAATGAGATTGTGGCGGTGAGAGGTTTTTTTTGTTGTTGTTGTTGCAATCTCAAACTGGTGAAGGTTATCCCGTCATCTGCTGCTCGTTATGTATGAGAATGAGTGTTTGCGAATGTAAGTGGAAAGGCAGAAGAAAAGGAGTCCGAATGCATGTTTGCCTGCAGGAGATTGTATGTGGTCGCGTTGCATGTGTGTGTACCATAAAAGAAAGTTGGAGAAGAAAAAAAAAAGGAAAAGGAGAAACAAGGAGACTTGTGCTCCGCTCCAGTGAAAGTATCTGACTCATGGCTGATTGTTTATTATTGCGAATGACTCTGTGGTCCTCTCAGGAAGCCGCAGGAGCATTACTCACTGAATCATGGAGAAGATAGAGATGGAGTCTGTCTCCTGCATATTTATCCATCTAGTCCACTGTTTTGTCCTGAGCACATGGTGTGAGTTTGAAGAAAAAAACACTGCATCTTGGGAATCCCCACCATGCAGCAACTCTGGATCTGCACTGTGATAACTAATGTGATTTCTGTTTACTGTGCAGCCCATTGGACTGTCACCGGAGGACACAAGCACTGCTCTGTGACTGCCACATCAGAGATGTTTAGAGAAAATGCCACGGCCAGCTAAGTGTCACGTCTCCTATCTCATGCTGTCATCGCTGGAAATAGAGATGACACTCAGGAGATGGATTGGGATGTCTTGTCCTGGTCCACCCCCCACCAGTAACTTCACTTCTTATCTGACACACGGGGTGGCGAATGGGGGGGGGGGGGGGGTGGAGGAAGGGAAGTGGCATAAACAACCACACACACTCCTCCCCCTGCACCTTATTTTACATCCCCACAGAGCTTCCAGTCGCTGACAAGTGCCTGCCAATATCTGATCCGTTGTGATGATTGAGTGGGATGCTGCTGTGCGGCGTGGACACAATAAAAACAAAGCAAAAAAAAATATATTAAAATTCTATTTTTTTCCCATTGGGATTTATCGTGTGACAGTCAGAGGGGCATCTGTGATAACTTAATTGGCTCTCTGTGGTAACAACTTCTTGAAGATGGTCGCTGACCAAAGGCTTACCCCAGCAAATACTGCATAGATCAGAGTGCGCAGATGATTTATACAATCCCATATAGTGGCAGTTTAAGACTTGTGTCACATTCTGAGGAGGCCTTATAATCACTTGTGTATTTGTAGAGTGTAATGGTTTATAGGTTTTCTATGGGTTTCGAAAGGGAAGCAGGAGGAGGATAAAGCTGGACAAAGAAAGAGGGATCATATATATTATATAATAATTTAATTTAACATTGAATACTATTGCATGTGATATCCAGGCCAATAAAAAAAAAGCTTAATTGGAAAGTGGGAGGGGGTGCAGATGGATAGAGAAACACAATAGAATGAGAGAAAGAAAAGACGAGAGAGGGAGAGAGAGAGAGATAAAGTCACACACACGCACAGAGAGGAAGGGAGGGGAGGGGAGGGGAGGGAGGCGAGGAAGTACTTAGAGAGGAGACGCATCATCTGTGCAGTGGTGAAAGCAACATCTCCCGGTTGCAGTCCGACAGCGCAGCAAACAGAATATTTTATTTTATTTTTTATTTCCCAGATTTGTTTCAGAACCTGTTGTTTTGTGACGCCGCGATGTGGATTTACAAGCTCATTTTCGGACTCTTCGTCATCTCTTGTTCTGGTAAGTTTTTGGGCGAAAAACCATTAAGAGCTGCTCGGGTCTGGAGCGGCGGAGCCGGAGCTGCCGAACGCATCGCGGTTTGACGCTCCGCGCAAAACAGGCTGTCAAACATGAGTTAGAGAGGCTGTAATAACACAACTTTGTGATCTTCTGTTGGCTGTAATGTTGCGCCAATCCCTCTGCAGTGTTAGTGTTTACAGTGTGGCTAAATGAGAATACTTGGATACTCTTGGAAAATGATTCATTTCTCGCGTCTCATTCAACAAGGATAGTTTGATATATTTTGTGTCAGACCACAGAAGACGCTTCTCGAGTTGATCTTTCATGGAAGAAATGACCAGCACATGGACAGATAAAAACAATGCTTTTGACTGATGAACAAGCAGAGGCTCTTTTATCCTCAACTCTAGATGTAGTAGTGCGCATAACACCGCAGAGGCACGCATTAAGACGTACATTATCTGTCTGGATCACGAGATAAATACACTCTGAAGATAAAATTAATAGATACAACACGTAATTTGACCCATATTAAAACCAATTTAGTGGGTTAGTCATCCCGTAATCCGGACAGGGTGCGATTTCGTGGCTCGTTGCGCGAAGTCACTCAGACAGAGAAACTGTCGAGCCGGTGAACTCAAGTTGAGATTCGGACAAACACGATGCAACCGGTCCTTTGCGATCTTCAGGTTGGCTCTGATATTCTGACAGCCAGTTGTTTGAATGATACGTCCTTCCAAGACAGCATTTGTCGTGCACCTTTCCAACAGATGCACCATGTGATTAAGTGTTTTCTTTCCCACCCGTGTTGATGGTTTATAGACAGAGAGTTGAAACAGGTAGGAGATGGAAAAAGGAGGAGGTGTCATGAGTTTTCTGTCTACATGTAAATGTCTAACTGGCTCTTTGATTTTGCAGAGGACAACTGAGGCAATGTCCAGGAGTGAGTCTCCGTGTTTGTGTGTCTGCCTAGGTTTCACTGGGGGCACTGATAAATGACTGTGCATCCTATTAGGTGCTGTAAATTAATAACAGTTAAAGAAGACTAATTCACACATTGTAATGCTATTGCCCAGTGTTCTAGCTGGGCTCATTAGCAGACACGGTCTCTTAAAGGACAGACAAGGGTTTGCTGGTGTGTTTGTGTGCATGTTTAACAATGCTAATAATAATTTACCTTGTACAGCATTTAAAGTAAAATATTTAATTAGAAAAACAGACCATAAAGTCAGCAAAGATGAAGCAAGCATACACGGTTGTCATCAGAGCCATGGGCTTTGTGGTGGCAGAGCAACCCAGGTCCGGGATCTCTCCGGTTTGACCCCAACAACAGCTCGTCAGAAAATGGCCTAATATGGCGTGGAGCAAGGCACATCTCTAATTTAGAATAAGTGCCAGCTAAACTTGTGTAAATGTAAATACAACTGAGTGGTCGCTAACACGTTATGTAATTCTGTATCAGAGGGCAGGAGAAATGCGCTGCAGGACTACCAGAAGACTGAGGGAATGCGACTGGTGGTCGGGTCTCCTGATTCTTCCCACCTGACCAAAAGCAAGAAGGTGAGCATGGCAAAGTGTGCCAGAGCCTGCAGCCGCAACAGAAGACTCCCCTTCACCTGCAGGTATGTCTGCTTCGCTTTAATTTCAGGTAAAGTAACTTTCCTGTGATTGGATTGGCTGTTACCACAGAGAGTGGTGGTTCCTCAAGTTCCTGAACTGTGCTTCTTGAAGGTATACGGCATTGTTGTCTGTCTGGTTTCGCAGGCTCCAGAGTGATTTGCATGTTTGTGTTTATTGCCCTGCCGCTGTGCTTTTTGCTTGAAGAAGCTAAAGAAAACTGACCATTATGTACTTCTCTGTCCCTCCTTTCCTTTCCCTCTTATTCTCCAGAGCGTTCCTCTATGATCATAAAAACAGGAAATGCCAATGGCTGTCATTCGACAGGAACTCACCAGGAGTCCAGAGTCAACAGGACTTCAACTACCAACTTTATCAAAAGAAAGGTGCCACCTACTGTTTCACCTTTTCCCTCCACAGGCTGATATGAAAAATGTGGTGACTCCTGCAGTCACCACGTTTTTCCAAAAGATAAAAAAAGTCTCTACAGGCTCACTTCTGACATTGCTTTAGTTGTTTTAAAATACCGTATAGTGGAATATTGTACTCCATTTGCACCAACTCCAACTTGTAAATTCCAATTTGTAATCCCTTAAGGGAAAAGACAAGGAAAGGGCAAGGACCATTGTCGTGTTTATTGTGTCGCAGCACATTATGGTTCATTTTCTGTCATTAAGCACTGTTTGTGTAAACGGATGGAAACCCCCACCCCACTTTTCACTCTGACTGACCACAACAGTGAACATGCAAGCTGCGTAGCCTATTTTACTGGATCCAAATGTTTTGCAGCAGATTAGAAAAACAGATCCTGCTTTTTGGCATTGACGTGGCCTTGTTAAGCTTGGCATTATAGCCGAACATCTCCTTCTGTCTGTTTTCTTCATCATCCATACTGGCTGCGTGTACACAATACTGCGATCAGGTTGTTGGCTCATCCCACTTACTCACTCTGTTTTACTGTCATGTTGTCTCTCTGTGTCTGTCTGTCCTCATCCCCCCCCCCCTCTCTCTCTCTCTCTCTCTCTCTCTTTCTGCTTCCCTTTCAGACTATGTTCGGGAGTGCATTGTGGGTACAGGTCAGAGCTACAGGGGGCGGAGGTCAGTGACAGCAAGTGGGATCCTGTGCCAGGCCTGGGCCTCTCCTATCCCTCACGAACATAAGTAAGAATCTGATGTACTTTTATTAGTATTATTATTATTATTACAAAGTCAAACAAAGCAGTGTTAAAGCTACTTCTTACTATTATTGTTGGCCTGTTTGTGATACAATTAGCTAGTAGCTAGGGGCTAGCCTGTGCGTATGTGTATATGAGTATGATATATTAGGGGTTGATTAGGCTCACAGGAGCAGTCATTCATCAGAACTGACCTCATTGTAACGCTTCACAGAGTCACAGATCATTTCCTGCTGTGGCTCTACTGTTTATCTAGGTGCGTGTGTGCGCATGTGTGTGTTTTCCTGGGATTATGATCATATCTAATATGGAGCATTTGGTTAAGCTTAGAGGAACACCCCCTACCTAAATTTTAAGATAAAGATAATTTTTCAATGTGCGGGCATACTTTCGGAGACAGTGGAGCTCCCAAAAGGAAAAAAAACAAGACAATCAAGTGGAGTTAAAAGTAAAAATGCAAGTGAAGTGTGGCTTCTATGGGATTCTAAAAGTTAAATTAACACTGACTTTTAGTACGCGCTCGATAACAGCGTTCATCCCTATCAAAAATATCTCTAACAATGTAGTCTGCTGTCATTACAATCTGACAAAAATGACTCCAATATTAATAAGAAAATATATGACATGACATCTAATTGAGGCACTGCATTATCTTTCACCCATTGCCATCAAAAGACATCAAAAGATCTCTGGTGATCAGGAAGTTCAATATTTTAACATTTATTTAAAATAAGGACAAACTTGATCATTTGATAGACATTAATAACCATTTGAAAACCTTACACATGACATCTCATCTTAGACCTTTATTATATTCTAACCTTAGCTACCTCATTCATTCTCTGCTCCCCTTTACTCGGAGGTATTAAATGACTTTGAAAGGCTTTGTAGTGAGCTGTCACTGCACCAGATGAATCAAAGAGGGCAGTGTACATTTGTACCTCCATTGAACCTGCTTTATCAGACTGCTCTTAATGTCCCTGTAGATCAGGTAATTAAACCCAGGCGCTTTGTATGTTTTATCAGTCGACTTACAGGCATGGGAAACTGGGACACATGCACACACACACACACACACACACACACACACACACACGCACACACACGCACACACACACAAGAACAAATTGCATTTTTGTCAGTGAAAGGTTTTTCCTCTTTTTGATTGGCCTGAAAAAGGCCTTCTCATGTCTGTACCTGTCATTACCCTCTCCACTGAAAGACTACTTCAGAACGTTAGCTTTTCATCATCGTGTGGAAAAACACAGCTTGACTCAAAAGGCCACGCTAGGTCCATCAACGCAACTGGTGACCACAACCATGTGCTTGCCTGATGTAGAAGATATGACTCATTTGTCAGTGTGTTTACACTACGTTCAGAACCGGCCTCATGGAAAAACAACATTGCTCCTGCATATTAATGTGTTTTTGCACATTGATAACATTATGTCATCAAAGGATTTGATCCTTTAGCTTTGCCATCAGTTACTTTTGCATTTGTTAGTTGTTAAGAGGCAGGTTCCATCCATCAGTTAAGTAGCACGTGGAGAGAATTTGTAAAATTTTCAAAATGTTTCAAAAAGAGGTTGTTCTGTATGCTAGCTGAGATATTTGGCAACTGGTCTTGGTACACGTGTCTGTTTGTGTAACCGTGGCTTTGCTCCTGACAGATTCATGTCCAAGAGGTTCAGGAAGAAGGACCTTAGAGAAAACTACTGTCGCAACCCAGACAACTCCACCGTTGGCCCGTGGTGCTTTACCACTGACCCCCGGCCACACCTCAGACACCAGGAGTGCGGCATACCACAGTGCTCACAGGGTAGGCTACACACACAGACTCTCACAGACACGCACACACACACACACACACACAATGTTTTGTATTCATCTGAGCAGACATTCATCTTAAAATAATGCCCATTTCACGTTGCAAATTGCCTCGCCAATTGAGGCTCGATAGTCTGTCATGAGCTGCGGCAAATTAGGCAATCACACGGTGCCTTGCACTAAGCAAAGCTGTCTCTAACTGTGCTTCACCCTACATCTGTGTATATGTGTGCGGGTCACAGGTTTTCTTTATTTGCTGAGGCTAGCTGCAGCTGTTTCCAGGTGTGTGGTTCAGATTATGCTGTCCTCTCTCATTCCGTCAGGTTCAGTTTTTGCAAATGGTTTCAACTAAAAGAGGCTGGTGTTGGAATGTTAGAGGATATTAATTCCTTGTTGTCTCTTATGGATAAATTGTTATTTTATCCAATCCTGTGGCACACACAGTAGGAGACTGTTGAGATGGAGCTATGGGGTTTATTTACATTTATCCAGTTTTGATAAAAGAAAAACACGTTCTCACTGGTGTTTCAGCCTCTGCGTTATATCACACAATATTACTCAGGCACTCATGTCTTCGTGAAGAAGGGGCTGATAATGACCTCTGCTATCTAATCCCTGGGGATCCATGCTGTCAGAGGGGTTGTTCTCTCTGCATGTATGACACTGGATCACGTTAATGAGGAACCAGGCTGTGGTTCGATAAGACAGGATGGGAATCCTTCTTGCTCTCCAGCTCACATATGGTGTCCCACTGGGTTATCACAAGTTGTACAACAGAGATAATGACTTTTTATCTTTGATGGAACGCCTGCGTTCATTCAGAAGAAAATGACTGGGAGGGTTTCTCCAAAAAATTAGCTGTCCCTAATAGGAAACATACACACAGACGCACAAGCATGGCGTGCGCAAACACCCATACACATGCAGCCAGGGTATTAAATGTGCTCTGTCATGACAGCATTGGACTCATAAACATCTGTTTCTAATCTGCATGTTCTCAGTTGTTTACACTAGACAGTGTGGACTACTCACCATGCAACAAATGGTTGCCGTCTCTACATCAAAGAGACTCTTCGTTAGTGTGTATGCTTCCATACATTAAGAGAATGAATATAATTTCTTAATAACTTTAGGGAGATCAAACAAGTATTTATGAAGGCTCTCATTGCAAAATGTTGCATAACCAGTCTGGGTTGGAAAATCATGGCCTGTCAAAGAGAATGATCCACTATGTTCAAGTTCATTACTTTGTCAACCCATAACTGTACTACTAAAAAGTATAATGATTTATATCCATTCAGTGCTCTCAATCATTTGGCTGGCTATTTTTTTGTTGTTTGTCTCCATGTGACACCAGTGAGCCACTGAAGAGAGATTTTTTGATGGTTTGATTCCGTGTTTCTCTAAGCTGTTGCTCTGTGTGTGTTTGTGGATGCGTGTGTCTCTGTGTGGATGTGTCACCCCTGCATAGTTGAGTGTATCAACTGTAATGGGGAAGATTACAGAGGACCCATGGACCACACAGAAAGTGGAAAGGAATGCCAGCGTTGGGACCTGGATGGACCACACAAACACCTGTACCACCCCAAGAGGTAACACACTAACACACACATACACACACACATTAAGACATAAACATCTGCATCACTCAGCATCACTTAGGGCCTCAACACTTAAGCCCACACACATGGATAGGCTACATATAATTTAATGGCAAAAAGCATGCAGGCGAGCAGAATAGTTCATGTAATAATAAGTTCATAAAATAATTTCTTGCGACCAATTCTGGAGTGATATGGAGTTGGCCTGTGTGCCTTTCCCTAAAGGAATTTTATCAGGATCCAGTGTGTAATTGCGTGTTTTTAGCAGCACTATGCTGGGAAAACTGTTCATTCTGACTTAATTGGTCCAAATTCCTTTTTTCTCTGAGTAGGTTATGAAGCAGATCCGTGTCCAAGAATGAAATAAGTTCGTGCCTATGTTAGGAAGGCCATATATTATAGTCTGCATTAGTATTCCTTACAGTACATGATCTTTGTTTATGTGTGTGTGTGTGTGTATGTGTGTGTCAGGAAATTGTTCCAGTTAGTCGGATGGCAGGTGGTCTGGATTAGTGGGGACTCGTTAACACATCCTTAATCATCCCAGTGTTTGTGTAAACGAGGTCCCAGATTGCTCATAGTACTAATGTAATGAGAGAGGGTCCCACAGCCTGATACTGCACGCCTAGAAGCTAGAGGCCCGGAGGGATGAGGGACTTTGGGATGACTTACTGTAGAACACCTGTAGTGGTGTAGCCTATTATCGTCCTCACTCCCCTGAGCTCTAAGCAGATTCACAGATGGAGTCCTTGCACCAATCCAGTTATTAATGCATGTGATGGCGAATCTCCATTTCTGCTCTGTATTCCTCAGGTTTCGGGAGGAAAATGGAAACACGATTCTCTTTCCTGGTGCCTCTGGGCTTTAAGCATGATGTGACCATCAGTGTTATGTGCCACTGTGACTTAACTTCAAGTTAGAAAGTTGTACTACAGGTCATGAAAGAGTGTGATAGTTAGTTTAGTTATGCTTTTCACTCTTACAGCCTTTGTCTCTACACTAAGGTTGTTGTATTGCCGTTTTTATATTAGGTACCCTGACAAGGGCCTGGATGATAACTATTGTAGAAACCCAGACGGACGCCACAGACCATGGTGCTTCACCACGGACCCAAACACACCCTGGGAGTACTGCAGCATCAAAGTTTGCGGTAAGCATGTGAGCATGTTTGTATGTTTGTGGTTGAATGCATTAGCATTTAGTCATGTGTGTCAAGTGGGTGTGTTTGTGTTCTGTCCTGGCACATGAAATGTGACTGCACCAGAATTTACAATTTCCTGTACCTTTAATTTCACCACTCCTCTCCCTCTCATTGGCTGATACGACACACACACACATACACACACACACACACATATACAGAGGTTAGCCTCGCTGCTATGTCTTCTCTAATAGCCAGAATGTTTATTTTTCCTCCGCAGCACTGGCCTGCTGTTTATTGTTCTATGCCAACTCTTATGTGTGGTGATCAAACTGCACAGGGCTCAGTTACTGCTCCACATTAACCTCCCGTTACACATACAGACACAACATCAGGGTCACACATGCTACAAGCAGATCACTTTCATTACACCTCATACACTCTGTGCAAGCAGGGTCACCGATGTGTAAGAGCTAGGTGCATGTGTCACGTCTCGCTTTGTGTTTCGTGTGTGTACACTCAAACCAGCAGATACTGACGAATCACGGAGGTGGCCGCTGTGGTCCTTAAGAACATAAAACAGAGAGTGCACTGGTGTTATTGTTGGGCTCAGCCTCTCTCTCCTGGGTCTTTGACTGGCCTGTTTGCCTGCTAGAATCATCAGCAGTCCTGGCACCATGTTTACTAGATGGCACTCCTCCATATGGACCCAGTGATTCACTGCCCCCCCCCCTGCTTTTTCCCCTCTAAAAATTGCACTCTCTCTATGCTCTCTAGCTGTCTGTCTCTCACTCTTTCTGATATGGGAGTTTGTTGGGAACAGACCAAGTTTACGACCCAGTTACTCTTAATCAAAACAAGGCAGAGAGGGGCGAGCGAGAGACAGAGAGACAAAGTGTTCTTTTGTCAAAGCCTGCTCTTTTGTTTACCGTCACAACCAGTGAATATCTATTTTTAGATATATTGTATGGACTGTTTTAGAGTCTTGAAGATTGCAGCTAAGCATATTGTTGGATAAAATCTTGCATAACTCACTGTAACTCGTGCCTAATGAACGGCCTTTCTAGAATGAAATAGAGCAGCAGACTTCCTGCCTTGTTTTTCAAATTTTGGCCGTATCAACATGGGTTGTCTAAGCCTGTAGAGTGAGCTATTCAGTAGAGAGCAGGTGGCCAAAACACTGTGGCTGTTAAGCCATTCGTCAAACAAAATGCAATGTCACACTGATAATTCCTCAGTGCTAAATCACCTACTGATCAATGCTGTTTATAAATGTTTGTACATGTACTACAACAGCCTGATTAGAACCACACAAAGGAAAAGATTTGCAACTCACATGCAAACAATTTAAGACCTAAGGGTGTGAACATTTTATGGACTAACTGATTTGATTATGTTTTGGTCTGTTACAATCTGAACAATTTGCTCCTGACAATTTGCTCCTGTAAGTGTAATATAAGTGGAATCGGGACCTCTACTAGTGGGAGAAATAGTAATAGGAGGAGAGGAAAAATGGAAAAAACGTGTCTTATTACATAATCTATAATGCGGCCCATCAAGGTTTCAGTGCAGTGCCAAGGTTCCTCTGAAGTTCACTTAATTCTTAGGAAGTTCACTTATTTCCAAGTCTCTCTGCACGCCAAAATCCTTTTCCCCCTCAAATCTCTCCACCCACTTTTTCAATCAAATTAGATTCAGATCAAAGATGGTCTTTTCCATAATTCTATCACTTATTACTATCAGATGAATGTCATATGTCAAAATGGCTATCTGTTCTTTAGTGTGGTGCCTTGCATTTCCTTGCTCAATATGTGTATGTTGAAAGAAGTCATCAAATGTAAGGAGTTTAGTTTTGGTCTTTAATCATTTTAAAGTGCTATTCCAAGCTTAAAGGGGTAGTTTGGATATTTTTAAGTGGCGTTCTTTGAGGTACTTGTGCAGCCAATCCTCCCCCGGTTTGTAGAAGCAGACAGGGCAGCCACAGAAGCTGTGGACAGGGTCAGAAAATTGTATTGTAGCCACATAAAACAGCCCACTTAAAAAAAAAAGTTATACAGTAAGTGCCTAAAAAGGCTGCCTGACAGCAAGATAAAGCAGTGATAAGATTCTTAATATAGGGTACACTTAGTCAAATGGAAAATAATAATGTTTTTTATGGTGGGCCTTTTTTATGTGGCTCAAATAGGTTTTTTCAGCTGAACCTGTCCACAGCTCTGCTGTGCTTCTGTGCTGGGATCCCAGCCTTCTTCTCCAAACTGGGGGAGCACTGACCACCATCTACTGTTGGTATTAGACTGACTATGGAACCCCATACAACCTGACATCAAAATAACCTAATAATTATGCTTTTTTCAGCTTTTTATCAGTTGGTGTAACCATGAATTGTCTTCATGAATGTCTGTTATCATTTATAATATATGCTTTAATATGATTTTTTGGTTTTTTAATTCTGTACATGTGCTTCGAAGGCAGTTGAGTGGTCTTTGAGAAAAGAGAAAACAAATAAATTAGCGTGTTTTGGAGATGGTGTTGAAACACTTTTCACGCTTGACTATGACACTGCAAGATCTAATGTCTTAATACTTTACTTTTTTTATTACCCTGTAAACATGTATAAGTTTGTCTCATTGGAAAAAGCTGAGGATGCTTGATCAACTTCACCCACCCCTAAAATAAATATATTTTGCTCTTTCATAGAAACACCTCCTAAAAGTAATGTGGTGGAAACAACTGATTGCTACCAGGGCAGAGGAGAGGGCTATAGGGGGACAGTAGATGTGATGCCTACCGGACTCACCTGCCAACGCTGGGACTCTCAGTATCCCCATAACCACACATTCATACCTGAAGCCTACCCCTGCAAGTGAGTCAGACTCTCACGTAAGACATGCATCCACTCACTCACCCACATGCATGCACTTACAGCAGATTTACTGAGTGACGTTCTCTGTGTTTTCTAGAGACCTGAGAGAAAACTACTGTCGGAATCCAGATGGCCAAGAATTACCCTGGTGCTTCACTACAGACCCAAGAGTACGCACAATGTTCTGCACCAACATCCCTCAATGCGGCACCCAAAACAGGCTCAGTGGTGAGAGACTCAACCGCTTTATTTGGAAGAGAAAAAAATGGATTTTCTCTACATCCAAAGCAGAGAGACGATTCAGCATTTTCATATTTTGTGGACCATGGAGTTCACATGAGACCCAGTAACCAGACATATTGGCTTGTAACCACATTGTCTCTGTCCCGGAGGAGAACTACAGCCCTATAGGGCTGTGGGAAGGACTGACCAACAAGCCTCACATAAACGAATTCTGACAGCAGCTCAGGATCGTCAGGTCTCACCGGACAGTGAAAGATGGAGCTGAAGGATTAGAGCTGGATGGGATTCTTTCTGGGGTAGCAAGAGATTTGGAATCAAAAGATGTAGATCTATGGCTGAGTACACAAATTCAGATTTCCCAAGGGATCGTAGGAATATGTCTTAAAGATTGTGTGGCCTTGCAATGGGATTATAAACCCTCACTGAGGTTGCACTGTGGTCTTCCCTCAGGAGTTGAATATGTTCCCACATATAAATGAGATGCAGGGTGTCAGACAGCTTCAAAACCATATTTATGACCTGGCTTTTTCTAAGGCATCGTTGTGGACAACCTGTTTGTGTTCCCAGCTCTGCGTAGTCTAGATCCAGTGACAACCACGAAAGCTCAGAAACTTCAGTTTTTATTATTCTGTATAAAACTGACTAGTTCTCAGTTTTTTTTAATAACAATATTGTGTGTCACAGAATGCACAACAACTATTGTGATGAGGTTTATAGGGCTTTGTAATCTTGGGTATTGTGCATGTGTTTTGTTCAAAGCTGTTTGTTCATACAGACCTGAAGTATATGTCTAGAAGGTCTGTCACATTTTATTTCCTCTTTTTGTTCAAATACAGGCTGCTATGAAGGCTTTGGACAGGATTACCGAGGAGAGCAGTCAAGGACTAGATCAAACCTACCCTGCGCTCCCTGGAGAGACCACAGCAACAGGTCAGCCGACTGGATCCCTGCTACTTTCTAACCTAATAACTTTCACAAACTCCACTGTGATGTACAAAACAGACGTACGCCATCAATAAACTGCAGCCTCTGCCTAAAATAGAGATCAAGATGTAACACAGCTCTAGTACACGTAACCCATCAGAGAGAGTGTAGTGAAGAGAGTTTTTTTAAAGCTCATTGGGCTCAAAGGAAGCCACTGATAATGAGCAGACATGTGCTAATTTCATGGGTTTCAACAGAAGGAAGAATGCTTGAGAAATTACCTCCTTACGATACAAGCTCATGCATGCTAGCCTCAGCGTGCGGACGAATGAGTCTGCGTTTTCAAGAACCATGTGTGCGAACCTGAGACGTGGTGGTTAGTGCGGAGAGGCGACCTATTACTGACCTCTAGTTAAGTCTTATTGTTGTTAGCGGATCACGTCAGGCCTCTTGTTTCTCAAAGGAGAAAACAGCTCCTGCGGGTGCCGTGACTAGCCTCTCCAGCACCTCTTAATGGCTAAAGAAGTGTTTCCCTGAAGATGACCTAACTCAGCAGGAATGACTCCCAGTGATAACTTGGCTGGGGGATATACACTTCACTCCTCACCTTTGACCCCAAATCCCTCCTTTGTAGGAACACTTCAAAGCCAATCAGCTCCACCGCTTGGCTCCTGCCCAAGGGTCAAAAGCCAGGGTGAGGGAGTCACAGTGAGAGCTGGCTGCTACGCTAGCTGCTAGAACTATAACATACACAAATACAGATCTCGGAATCACTATGATTTGGTACCTAGCATCCCTCTCTCTCTCTCTCTCTCTTTCTCTCTCTCTCTCTCTCTCTCTCTCTCTTTCTCTCTCTCTCTCTCTCTCTCCCTCACAGTGCTCCACCTTATCAAGAATTCAGTGTGGGAAAGAATTCTGTTTGTGGTTTTAAGATTCTTATGAGAATAGCCTCATGTGTGGGATATGTCTGCATGAGGTTGTATTAAATATGAGCGTGTAGGTGGTTGCATACTGTCTCGGTGAGTAATTCCTTTGCAGATCACCTTCTTATCTTGTCCGGAGAGACCGAGTCTACACAGCTGTGTAGTTGGTCTGTCCAGATCCTATCTGTCCAAATTTGTTCAGCTTTTACTAATAGTTATAAATCTCTGGCAAATTATCTGCTTAAAGAAATTTCCTTTTGTTTTGAAAATTGTCTTTGGGGCTTACTGAATGTTGCTCAAAGATAAATTGTTGGATCATTTGTGTTTATGTGTTTGTGCAGTGACCTGGAGGGAAACTACTGCAGAAATCCTGATAAAGACAAACACGGCCCCTGGTGCCACACCAACAACTCTGCCATTCCCTGGGACTACTGCCATGTAAAACCATGTGAGTGAATGGAAGTGTGTACATGCAATACCTTCATAACCACATGCAATCGTACACAGAGACGCATGCACAAGTAAGGAAAACAATATGCGTGACTGTGTAACTGAAAGTTTGTCGTACTTCTTGGTCCAAGAAATAACTAGTGTGGATTTGTTTGCACTGTGTCTGCTGGTGTGTCTCACTGACACACACACACATACACACACTCACTTTGTTTGCAGTGCGTAGATCTGTCTACACTTGTAGATCATTGTGTGTCAGACGAGATTCACAACTTGTCCGGAAGACAAGGGAGGGCTCCTTCTAACTATTCCCACATGGGCCAAGAGCCAGAGGCATCATAACTCTGTGTGTGTGTGTGCGCGTGTGTGCGTGTGTGAGTGAACATCTGCGCGTTGGCCTGTGTCTTCGATCATGATTCTGTGTTGGTGGCATTGCGTATATATGAAAACTACACAGGTATCCGTGGTTGTTTGAGCCAATGAAAATCTATTATTTATACTGCTGTTAAAGGACCATGCAGGTGATTTTGCATGTTTTAGCCTATTTACTTCACATTTCTTATACTTAACATCACAGTAAATCATGTTGCAAAAATACTGTGGTTTAGAAAGGCTACTGCATTTCATACAAGCATAATGTAACATGGACAGCAAATTAAAGTTGGTGTTCACTGTGATAGATCACACAACATAAGCAGGTTATGGGAGTGAGCGGAGGCCTGTTGAAATACTGTAACTCTACAAAAAGTGCAGAATCTAAAGAGGTAGAACTTGCAAAGACACAATGCGGTCCTTTGAAACTTGTCACATTCAATCAGAGTCCTCCAGATGTGAATAAAATGATCATGACATGACAGCCCTGACAGCTGTGGCTGTATGAAATTTACACCCCCGTGCGAGGTCGCGTCTTATCTTGTATCAGTTAATACTCCTGATCCCTTGTTTGTCTCCTCTGCTCTCTGCAGGTGATGCTTCACAGAACACTATTCCACTGGGTGAGTGTCTCTGTCATCTCATCTGTCTATCTGTGTTTGAGAGCGGCTCAGCTGCTGATCTGTATTTGATAGCCTTCAAGGCAAGCACTGGTGTTTTCAGAACCTGACTGAGTCCTTTTTATGTCCAGCTATTACGGTACATGATGCAGGGCGTTATTTTGCCATGGTGCCATCTGTTTCTGTGGATGTGATGGCCTGTGTGGCTCATTCTTTTGCACGGAAGAAGCTCAGTCTCTTGACATATAGAGTTGCAGCCATGTGATATATGAACATATATAATAATTACCTTAATTAATGGCCTCATCAGTGTTACGTGGTTATATTTTATATATATGATGATGATTATAGCAGATCATAAGGCAGCTCAAGTGCTGCTTCTATTGTGACTGTGTAAACAACATGTCACCATTAATTGCAGTATGTCCATGTCTGTAAATGCATATTCATCTTCTTCCATTCCGTATTTATTACATGATATGTGATATACTGAAATATGTGTTTGTGTGTTTGTGCTTTTCCAGGTGAGCTGTCATCTGTGGCGTGTTTTGTCCATAAGAAAACCAGGATTGTGGGAGGAGATCCAGTGGTATCAGATGGCAGCTGGATGGTCAGCATACAAAAAGGGTACAGCAGTGCTTTAATATTCTACACATTTTCTTCTACCACTGAAGGAGAGCAGACCAACCTGTGAATTCATAAATATTTCACTGGAATTTTTGTTTTGTTTTGTTTTCAGTTTTGTTTTGAGTACCCGGTTCAAATGCTGTTCCATGATGACACATGTATCCAAACATTTGAGAAAATACAGATGTTTTATGGCTTGAGATACAAGTGGCATGTCAAATGTCAAACAGAAAGTTCCCATTGGTGAGAAGCCAATTGTTGATCGCAAAGGGCAATTTTGACATGTGTAACATGTATTTTACTCCAAACCATGCACAGAAATAACCCTTAAAGACAGAATTCTGCTTACATCTACGTTGAAATTGGTATACATGAAAATATGCACTGTCAGTCCTACTACTACCTTGTACTACTGTACTAATACTAACACTGTACTAATGTACTTCTGCTCAAATTTCACATATTTGAGGAATAACTGGATGTTTTATAATGACAGCATTAATCCATGCAGTGTTCATGCCATCTTCTGATGTCTTGCATTTGTCATTTGTCCTTGATGTGCTGTTTGCATATTGTGCTCTTTTCAGGGGCATGCACTGGTGTGGGGGTTCGTTAATACGAGACGAGTGGGTCCTCACTGACAGACAGTGCTTCTCCTCATGGTAACTCCGCCGCTCGGCTGTTAATGTCATTTCTTTTGCTTTCACATTAACCTTCAACTGTCATGTGCATTTTTCTTTTCTATCCCCGTGTGCATTAAATGCAAAGATTTATTTGCTCGGTTCTCTATATTCAAGCACAAGTTCCCAACCGACTCTCTTCAGTTGCTACTGTCCATCCAGATCAGTCTGAGCTTGTAGGGAGTAGTAAATGTTTATTAAGTGTTAAATCTGTCTTGTGCCTCTCCAGTGTTCCTGACCTCAGCGAGTATCGGGTGTGGCTGGGCGTCTCAGATATTCAAGAGGGTGCTGCCGACTTTTCCATGAGACAGGAAGTCAGCATAACTCATGTGATATGTGGTCCCGAGGGCTCCAGTTTAGCACTCATAAGGCTGTCCAAGTGAGTACCTGGAAAATTAATCTTAAAAATTTAATATATACTTGTGTGTGTGTGTGTGTGTGTGTATGTATGTGTGATGTTGATCATGCATTGTATTTTCTGTGCTCATTAAATATGTCCAGGCCTGCCCTCCCTGCAGACAACGTTCATACAATTCAGCTACCCGTGGATGGGTGCTCCATCCCAGAAGGAAGATTGTGTAAAATGTATGGATGGGGAGAGACCAAAGGTAATGATATTCTATATTCACTAGAACTATTGTATATATGCATACTTCCCAGGTCACCGAGATTTCATGGAAGATTGGGATCATGGAAGATTGATATTTTTTAATAAAAGTAAAAATGCACCATGATTCCTGTGAAAAACATTCAGTCCTAAATATGATATTGCACTACAATATATTCATTACTACAACATCATGCCAAAAACGCAAGAGTTATGCGGTACAACGGCGGCCTTTGTAGAGTGTATGCTACAACAGAACAACCATAAATTGTGACTTTGAACTCTTTTCAGGCACTGGCCACGATGACGTGCTGAAGGCGGTCGACCTGCCTATCGTCAGTAATGAGAGGTGCAGAGAGATGCACAGAGGAAACCTCCACATCACCAACACCAAGATCTGTGCAGGTGGCAAGAGGAATGAGGGAGTGTGCGAGGTAAACTGTTACTTGTTTATGTTCTTTTCTTAGTGAGGTGTTTCTCTATTTACATATGAGGCCAAAAAACTGTTTCAGTGATCTGAAGGAAAGCTCCACACTAGAATTTGCATGGCGTTCTCAGTCCTGTTGGTAAACAAGAACAGGCCTTTAGACCTTCGGATAAAATAATTGTTCTCAGTGTGAATTTATGAGAGTATTTGCGCCTTGTTCCAATGCAGAGCTTTCAAAGCTCAGTTTGATCCAAATCTCAAACAAATGTTCTCTGAATCTGTAGGCTTAGTATTCAGTTCGTTGTAAATAGAGCAGCTGGAGACTGTTGCACTAAATTTCGTCAGTGATCAAAGCCTTGGTTTTGTGGTTTCTAGCTATGGAAGAGAGCTGTCCGTGTTCACAAATACTGGTGATGCTGCCTGTCACTGGAAACATGAAATCGCACTTTGCTTTCATTTAACTCTGTCATGAACGCAAACAGTGACGATAGCCATTTGACGGCCGCTGACGTAGAAAAATGTGCTATCTGTTTCTCCTTTTGCAGAGGGATTATGGCGGCCCTCTTGTGTGCCAAGATGGTGAGATCAAGGTTATCGTGGGAGTAAGTGTCCATGGCAGAGGGTGTGCTCGAGCCAACCAGCCTGGCATCTTCATCAACGTGCCCTTCTACACGCAGTGGATCTACAAGGTCTTCAGATATTACCCCAACCCTGAGATCCTCTAGAGACTCACTTGGGAATAAAAACAGAACTAGGGGACTAAATCAAACCTTGAGCCTCTACTTCTGTAAATCCTGCGGTGCACTCAGGACACCTGGTTCACATCTACATAGCCCACAAATCAATGAGAATCTGATCTGAGGATTCAGTCTTAATAGATGTATGGATGGGAAACACTGAACACATCATAATCCGATATCACACTGATTCCGATGAAGAGTCATCGATGCTAATTATGAAGAGTAAGCTGTTCATATCTTGTGAGAAAGAAGGACATTTTTGACTGAGTTGGGAGCAGATCAGGCAAATAAACATTTAGTTTCATCCATTTTTTTAACGGTTTTATTGTGGTAGCAAATCCACCAGAGTGGTATGTGTGCATGTGAATACTCTTGATTCCTGGCATTACTTGAATGTTTTAAACACCAAAGAGCAGTGGTTCAGCAACTCCCTCTGTAGAGTACATCAATGGGCCACTTATAAAACTATCCAGTGGTAAGGCAATGTTGAGGGCACTCTTGCCAAGCATCTCCAGGGGCTTAAATAAAGTGGTCCTTACTGTACATAGTATTTTAATGAGTGTATTTGTGACACTCTAAAGGTGATTTGGGTCTTATAGACCTATAATAAGAGAAATGAATGTTGTGGTAGACAGATAAATGTGCTATCTAAATTTCAGTTTTCAGCCAGCTGTATGGAAAAGCCCAAATAAACTCAATTTATAATATTTTTTAATTTTATCACAAAGCCACTGACTGTATATATGAACATGCTTTTTGCATTCTGTGTAGATGAAAGGAATGTATGTCTGGTCGGCCTTTATAGGTTTCGAAAATGTAACGTTCATGTGTACACGCAAACTCTCTTATGAAATCTAATATTTCCTTTAACCTATGTTAATTCATCGTGCATGTGAATCTGTTGGGTTTTTTTTCTTCTGCAGCAGTGTCGGTATGCAAAGAGAAAACTGCAGAAGGAGAGACAGAGTGTGCGTGTGTGTGCGTGCGTGCGTGTTTGAGCTAGAGCTGAATGAATTATCCTCTCCCCACACTCAGACGTTGGCAGACCACCAAATCCAATCCACTCTGGATATTAGCGTCACAAAGTCTGTCACTTCAAACTTTGTCGTGGAAAAGAAGAGATAGCCTTTGTAACGGCATTGTCCGTAATGGATGCTTCACTGAGATGACTGAATGGCCCTTGAAACAAATTAACACATCTCTTTCAGCAGTGTTAAATGATTGAAATGGCTTTATATTATAACCACATTATGAGAAAATGTTTCTGTGTGTATGTTTGCGTGTGTACTGAAAGATGCTGCAAGCTGCTATATTCTACAGGTTGTACAGTACTGTCTTGTTGTTGTCTCTGTATAATGTACATTCACTATAAATTTCATGTCATCTTATCCAATATGCTAAATGTTAAACCCAATTTTAGCAATTTCAGCATTTCCTATTTGAAATGTTTTTTTTTTATGTTTGTCACTATATTAAATGTTTGTTTTTTTTAAAATCTATTACATTCCCATTTCATGTTTTTAAATGTTGCATTCGCTGAATCCCCGATTTGAATACAAATGTGTATCAGCTCAGACAGCTCTACTGCTTGCCGTATAATTAAGTCAAGGCTGTACTGCCTTCCCACCAGTAGATGGCACCACAGTAGCACAGAGGCTATAAAGATGTCTCGGTAATCTTATTAATCTTTCTCTCTCACCCTCCCTCTCTCACACACAAACACATACAGTAATCCCACATCTATAGTCACACTCTTATCCACTAACCACGCACATACCTACACACAACACCCATTTTATCCTTGTAGCTGCTCTTGAGTGGCAGTATTCTGCTCCCTCCCCAGTAGACGGTGAGTGAAAGATAGGTATGAGGGGCATAATGTGTGTGTGTGTGTGTGTGTGAAGCAGAGTGAGTGAAGGTGAAAGAGCACAGTAAAGCAGGGACCGAGAGCTGGAGATTAATTGTGAATCCATTGATGCCGTATTAAGGAACTTATGGAGCAAGCAGAAAATACACGGGGATCGACATTTTCTGTTGCCATGCACACTGCGTGCGCTGTGCGCTGATGCTGACACAACACACACGTATACGGCGCACACACACAGACGAACAGAGCACTCTGTGATAACAGCTACTGTAGAAGCATCAAAGGGAGATAAAGTGTAAGAAGTTTGCTTTTATCTGCAGGTCAGCTAGATGGACAGAGAGACAGAAAATGTAGACATAAACAAGAAGTCGTACAGAAGGACACACACGCACACACACACACACACACTCACACAGACTGAGTGGCTACACTTGACCCTGGCTCAGTGCACCGTGAGATCTACAGCATACATGAGGCTAATGATCCAGAGAACATGGCTTATGTCAGGGCTGTTCATGCTGGCGTGAAAGCACTTCTGTGCGAGTGTCTGAGAGAGAGAGAGAGTGTGTTAGAATCAGAACAGATGGAGAAATGCACATTCGCTCAAGGACCAAAAGGCTCTATCTTGATGATAAAGTTGGTACATGGTAAATAGCTAAATGTACTAGGACAAACATCTTTGGATGTAACATTTATTGAAGCAGTTTCGTCAGAGCAGGTACTGGAACGTTTTGAAAAGAGCAAATCCAGACAAGAAAAAAAATTGCAGTTTGTGACGGACTAATAATGGGGGACGAAATAAAGCAAGCTCCCCGACTCTGAATTTCCAGTATGCTGGTTCTCTCTTTTTTTTTTGCCCCTGTCCTTCACCTGTAGTGCAGTTTAATGCACTGAGGGGATAAGATGCAGCTGGCACCCCGGAGTTGTGCTGCTCATGTAAGGGCGCATGAACATATTCAGACTGAGTTGGTGTAATGGATAAATGTGGCATTTCCTGATAAGTTTCAAGCTAAATCTCTAGCTGGCTGGTCATTGAAATTCAAACAAAGTAGCAGGGTGCTCTCACATGCTGCCACAGTTGACTGATGATTGCATGCAGAGATCTAAGTGTGACTGGTGGCGTCTCAATCCCTCCGTATATGTGTGTGGGTATATATGCGTGCGTGCCTGTGTGTGTGTGTGTGTGTGTGTGTGTGGTGTGTGAAGGAGAGAGTGGTTGAGAGAAAAAGGAAAAATGAAAGAGAGAGAGGCTGATTATTCCAGGCAAAGGCTTTTATAAGCCACAAGACTCCCATTACAGATCATTGAGTTTCAGACTTAGTTAAGAATATCTTTCATAATCTAATTGCGTTGTCTTTGTAATGTCATTTCACCTCTTTTTTTAGGCACTTTCTTCCATCTCTGTGGACTCCTCAGGTTTAAGGACTGTGTGTCAGGATTGCTACAGCTGGGGAAGAAGGGAGTGTGTGTGTGTGTGTGAGATGATACTAAAGCTTTTTAAATGATCCTTCCCGTATCGGTATTTAAATCCTGTAACTTGACACACCTTTCCACCCTCGCACTTTACCATCAAGACGATTCTCGTTTTCCAAAGTATGTTCCGTTAAAAACCACCAGACAGTCAAATGCAACAGAGAGAGTAGACGTGTGTTTCCTTTTCGTACACTTCAAAAAGGAAAGATAGTCTTTCTCTGGGGACAAATGTGTACGGAAATTTCTCAGAGCTTTGCAGACTTTTTGGTGCCTGTTTTTTTAGGATTCCTGCTAACTTACAAAATATGATTTTATTGAGCTTGCCAGGAATTTCAACTCAGAAACTCGGGGAGGTAGAGCAATCTATATGCAGCATACGCAATAAAGCACAATGCTCATGAAATTAACTGTCCAAATCAAACCTAGCGTTCAGTAAACTTCTGGACTGCTCGTGACTGCCTGACTGACGTCTCATTGTAGAAATGCTCATGTGTGAGATGAGGCGTGCAGCAAGCAAACTCCAGAAGAAAATGCACAGCAAATAAGTCATTAATCAGTTGTGGTGAAATGAGTTCCTTTTGACTGTTTTCTGCAGTATTTTCCTTTGAACTAATGTGTTATATCATCGTTTTTTTTTTTTTTTTTTTTTTTTACAAATTGGTTATGTAAAATGTGAAAGACTTCATTAGTAGGGATGAATCCAGAGAATTAGCACCTGAATTTGCAATTACCCTCAGTGTGTGTTTCAGCTCAATGTTTTGGTTCATCAACCTTCTCTCCAGATGCAGCAGGAAGCCGTTTTCAGTGGGAAGAGAGCTCCTCTTTAATCCTGCATGTGCAGTACCAAATGGCAAAAGGACAAAATTAGCACCTACGGATGAAAATACTGGAGCATTTACGAGATAAAGAGTCAGATATTAACCCCGGGAAACTGTGAAGGCCAAAACAGAGCTGAACATATTCACTGTTGACTAATTCTCATTATTTTACTTCATGCAACAGTTCATAAAAGATTTGATAAGAGGCGGGAAAGAAATGAAAAAGAGTCAAATCTGTATAGGTAAATTGTGAGCAATAATTTGCTTACAACAATCAGATGTGTAGCCGCAAACATGAAGCTTTCGTCGCATTTGTGGGTGCACGTTTTTCAATACCGTACCTGCCTGCTTTCCAATCACACAGCTAGATTGAACCAGGCTTGATGCCTGTTTTATATTCATTTGAAGATCCAGTTTTTTTTTATTTTACCACAAGAGAATCTCCAGTCCCGGTTTTGATAGATATTTTATCTACAGTGACGGGCTATCTCAGCGTGGTCCTGATGTTTAAAAAAGCTCACTCGTATCCAAAAAGACTCTGCTTCATATTTCTGGAATTATGATCTGGCAGAAAGAAGTACGAGTAAAGTGCTCTATCTTTGCTCAGCAACTGCTTTGCAAACACCCTGGAGAAAAGTAGTTAATCCCCAACTGTTCAAATGAAGCTGCTCATCAGCCAATAAATTGATATTATATTCATACTGGGCAGCAACCAGGTGTTGGATCCCAGACTTAGTTTTCAGAGCACACCTAAAGGATTAGATTTCAAATAGTTAGAACTGGGAATGAAATGTTCTGTCCCGGGCAGTATTTTCAGCAGTGCACACAGATTTTTGGTTGTCAAGCTCAGATAATTTAGTCTCACAAAACCTTGCCTGGTGTTCAATCTGTGTCTTTTTTTCCATGACATCTCAAGGTCTGGATCAATGGGTGTGGTAAATCAGTTGCCGTGCCGGTGGCTGTGTTGATATTAATCATTAGTTATTCAATCAGGGCCCCGGGAGGCAGCACGACAGATTGAGAGACAGACAGGCAGACGCACAGCGGGGTGAATCATGAGAGGGGGGGGGGCTCGGGGACATTAAAGAGCATAGTCTGGGAGATAACTAAGTCTCAAAGTGACAACCAGCTTCCAAGTTTATGCTCGGAAGTCTTTTTTTAAATAAATAAATAATCATAAATGGCCCAAACATTCACAACATAATGTATGTGCTGTAAATTTGGTGCTTCACACACACATTGAAAGTGTTTTCAGACTTCATATAAACTTCTGTACTATACAGCGATGGTGTTTCTCTTGATATGTCATTATCTGTCATGTAATGTAACTTTTAATACAAGGATTTGCCAAGTGATGTATTCTGCATAATCTTATCCATTATGCCGTAACATGCATTTTTTAAAAGGAAGTGATCAACTAGTCCACCAATCTTTGGTCTGTCAATCCGTCTGACAGTCTTGCCTCTTTCCCTTTCACCTTGCCACTATCTGTCTGAGTCTTTCTATCAGAGACGCAGGGATGTTTTATCTGGGTAAAGTACACCACAGTGCAGTAATATCTCCCGAGACAGCCAGGGAGCTGATAGGTATCACTCTACAAACAGGCTGTTCCTCCCAGGACTCTACACAGAGATAATGTGCTGCTTTCTCTTCTTCCCATTTTCCCTTCTGTGTGTCTCTCTCTTTGACTCTGTATCAGCACCGTCTTTTCCTTTTTTTTTCTGTCTGTCTGCATCTCTCTCTCTCCGCCTCTCTCTGTATGTATCTTTCTCTCTGTCTCCCTCTTTCTATCCATCTCTCGTGGTCAGGATGATCTCATGGGGATAGAGGTGTGTTACCTCTCCCTGTTGGAGATTCTGCAGATATTAGCCTTCTGTGTTCTCTCTAACCCAGGATGGAATTAGAAACACCACCCCCTGCGTGAGCGCCGTATTCAGGTACAGTGGAATAGCAAGCTGAGGGTATAGGTGCGTTTGCGTCCATTTGTCTTGGGTGCCAGCTGTCCTAGTGTGTGTGTGTGTGTCTAGTGCGTCACCCTGTTTTCTCCGGCCCAAGTTCCCAGCTGTGTTCGGCATATGGTAACCATGGGATACAGGCTACAGATAAGGCTATGTATGCCACCAACTACCCTTTGACGTCATAGACCTCGTCTCTGCTCTGCTCCGCTCCTCTCCTCTCCTCGCCTCGCCTCCTTTCCTTTGCTTGTTCTTTCACCCTCCCTTTCTGTTGAAAAGAAAATTCATGGGACAAATTGACCTGCTCTGTTAGATACACTGACACATACAGGCGAATAATGAGTCCAAGACAGTAAAATTTCATTATGCCATCTCTGAGAATTCCAGAGAAAAAGAAGAGCTAAAACTTTTTCTATATAGCCACTTTATTTAACAACTATTTAATTATCATTTCTTATTTGACAAACATAACATCTTGTAAAGATAAAGCAACCAACCAATCAACCTGATGTGTTGATCCAACTCCAACTCCAGGTGTAGTCGAAAGTTAGCACAGCTTTAGCTTTAGCAACTCTTTGAGCTGGATGCTAATATCAGCATGCTAACATTCTGATCACAAACAGGTATGCTGCTTAGCATGCTCACTAGCTCAGGTTTGCACGCTAATGTTTGCTGAAGAACGCTAAAAGTACAAGTGAGGCTGATGGGGATATCGTAAAGTTAGCATGTCATAAACTAAAGCATTGGATGGAGGTTTTGACCTAATGGCGGTGCTACGAGGGTGAACCTCACTCACACTTAATCTTCATGAGGAATTGGACATGGACATGCAATTGCACATCTTATCATTCTTATTTGCTTTCGTATGGTGTAGGGAAAAAAATAGATGTTATATAGTTCAATTAAATTTAACCTGAAGCTAAATTATATGTCTGCGTAAATAGATGTGTGCGCTTGCATATCTGCATGTATGAGTTCTCACGGGACACATTTTGAACGGTGCTCACTAATTGTTCCTTTTAGATAAGGTCATAGAGTGCTGGCCCAGCACTGCCCTTTGAATTGGCTCACGGCAACACACTTAAAGTAATTTGTGTTCTGCTCATTTATCGAACGGTGGCACAGAAACCACTACCTCTTGTTCCCTTCTCTCCTTTCTCTCTCTTGCTCTCTCTCCCTGTGGCTCTGACTGAACCCTTGGACCACATGAAAAATGTTGGTGGGTGACCTTTGAACTAGACTAAAGAGAACAGTGCTTCTCCATCTCACTATACATAGCATAAGCCCCCCCTCTGACGGCACTAACGTGAGACCTTGCAGAAACTAAAACACGTGTCTGGTCACAACCATGGATCCAACTGCTGGAAGCCATTATGCACCTTGTCTATCCCCTTGGCTTCAGCAAAAATGAGCTGAATGATTTTAGCTGTTAATATGATAATCAATTATACATGTGTCAGAACTAATGGCCTCAGCCAACACAATAGGACATCAATGTTGAACTGTAAGACCAAAGGAATTATTAGAGGAAGCATTATTTCCCTAGGATACTAGAGAGGATTAAACTCCAGGGCTTGTGGGAGACTGGAATTGTTTTTCCTCTCCCTGGGGTTATCTCAGGTAACAACTATTCAAGTATTATTAAAGAGCTAAAAATGGCCCATACGGTTATAGCAACCTGAATTCAGGTGCCAAGGGGTATTTGCCTGTGCGTGTGTGTGGGTGGGTGGCGCGGTGTGTGTACGTGCGTATGCCATGATTGTGCATGTGCCTTTTCATGCATGTGTGAGAATGCCCTTGGAGACTAGCGTTTGTGTGTGTGTTGTGTGCTGACAGAGGCAGTTGGTAGCTGGGATATGTGTCTAAGAAGAAATCAGGGTGAGAAGACCTCCTTAAATGTGCACAGCTCTGCAGAAAACAACTTTGGCATTTGTGCTAGAGCACAGCAAATAAGCACCCGATAAGTAGGTCTATTTTGTCACTGCAAACACTGCATATATTCCTCTGTGTTGAGCAGTATTTTTTTTTCAATGATATTTTGTTTGTTGCGCATTCAGAATGTGCAATCTGCTCCAAATATGGTTTGTGTCTGTCACAGCACATGTTATCAAATCAAGTCTTTTATCTCCCCCTTCTGCAGTTTTTTTAAGTCTCACTTATATCATTAATGTGCCACTTTGTGTTTGGATGTGAAATTCAACAGACATGTAGATAAACGCACGGCGACGCACGCACACACTCACACATGCACTAAGTGACAGCACTCCACTACAGGGCATTTATATCCAGAATGCCTCCCTTCATGTGGATTGACCTCTTTCTTTGCTTTGCTCCCTCTTTTATCAGCCCCCACTTTCATGCAGCCATCCAGTCTTTTATTATGGCATTGACTAGTGCTCTATTTAAATGTAAACAAGATTTAATGTCTTTTTTATGTATGTTCATGTGTGGTGGTCCTGAGAGGCAGAGTGCTCTGGACATAAGGGAAATCAGGTTAATCACCAATACTGCTCATTATCTTCCACTATATTGGCACACAGACATGGATGACATTTATTGCTACTCAGATGATAGTAAGAGAGCACAGCAGCTGTGTCTTTGTGTCTCTGCAAGCTCGCATGATCTATGAAGTGTCTCTTCACGTTGATGGCTGTGTCCTTGTGCATGTACAGTAAATACAACTGTACAGTAACTATATGTGCAGGCATGACCATTGACCATATGACAGCATGTGGCTACGGTCACCGTCTGCGGTCTTGCATGCTTTCATATGCATGCAAGTGTATGTACGCCTTCCCCTTCAGGTCAGATCCTCTGTACTCTCGTCCTTACTGATCTGATGCGGGATGAGTGCCGGTGACCTTGTGAAGTCTCACTGGTGCCTGATGCCAAACGAGCTGTTGGCTTGACTCAAATCTCGGCCACATTCACACTGCTGGCTGCTAACTTACCAGGTCTGTTTCATGTCTTCCATCCAAGGCATCAGCATGGGGAGGACACCAGAGTATATGTCGCGTGCCAGTGATTCACACACCACTGGATGGTAGGCTTGTTAAAAGTAGCTGTATTTATTAGTTTTAATTGAACGATTTCAGTATTTATTCAAGCAAATGTACATTATTACTTATCTTATTCTTGTTTTACCTTAATCCTTGAGTTTTTTATTTCTCTGAAGCAGGCAGTAGACATGTGTCCCACTGAGCACTAACTGTGTGTGACTAAAGTTGATGTGAGCATTACTAGACAGCTCCACAGCTACCTATGTTCTTGTCCCTCTTCCTTCGCCTGTTCCCTGGTGAGAGCCACTGAGTTCACCTGAAGTTCGCTGCACTGAAATCTTGTCTGCTGGCGTTTGTGTTGCTATTAGCCTGCCAGGCTGCAGAAAGCCGCGGGCCCTTGAGTACTTGACTGCATTCCAAATTAGCCCGCTCTCTGTTACTTTCTACCCCCCCCCATCTCCTCTCGACTCCACTTCATCTTCTTATGGTAGTCCTGGTCCCATTTTTTTCATGCATGAAAAAGAGAGACTGTCGATTTAGTTCATGCCACTGGTGGATTGGACACACGCCCAGTTATTTCACTGTCTTAGGCAATAGGTAGGGAGAGATAAGAGAGACAAGCAAACATTGATTAGACCTGACCATTTACATGCAGAACAGATCTGTGGTGATGTTATCTCCGAAAAGGAAATAAATGGCTGCATCTTTATTGATTCAGCATCATTCAGAGTGATACGTTTTGGGTGTCAGTACTATTTAATATGTACATATTAGGTGGAAAATTACTATAACATTGTGGCACAATCATATAATTTGGAACACTATTCTTAGATTCTTTTTTAGAACAGATCAGATTCTAAGGCAGTAGCTATATCTGACACCAAACTGGGTCCATTCCAGTAACTAATGTTGCACTGTTTTAGAAAGTCATTTAATAAGTCCTGTACACCGGGGCAGGCCTAGCAGTACCTCCTGATGTCGACTGTATGAACAAGTATGTAGTCCGTCATAACAGGTGCAAATTAGAGGCAACATTTTAGCACCTTTCCACAGTTGGGCAAGCCACAGGCAGCCGCAAGGTGCTTATGTAATAGGCCACTGTTAATGTGCATATAACACCCATAGGAAACCTAGAAACATTACCATCTGTCAGATGAGCAATCCCAGGAGTCGGGGACCTTGCCAACACCAACCAGTCATGCTGATGAGCAGAGAGGAGGGGACTACATTATATTATGTAACTATATTTAGTATACTGGACTGTAGTAATTACTATCGCGCCGTATACTTTAAGATTGGGCAACACAACAGGCACCTCTGAGAGTGTAAAAACGTGGACTGCAGTATCACAAGTCTGATAACCTGGACCTGGGGCATATGAAAAGTAAGGCTCTGTTTGTAAGTGAAACAAATGAACAGCTCCTCTGAGCATCTTCAAGAGGCTGACTGCTCCACATAGCATGTTCTACATTGCTTATCTGTCATTTTAAGGTCAAGTGCGGATATACAGAGATGTGATCTCATAAAATCCATTTTTAGAAGAGAGATTTCACCAACATCACAGGAACCTTATCACAGTCTCTCAGAGCCCTATATATCTAAAGGAAAATTCCCAGTAAGCCCTTGCCAAACCTTTTTCTCTCTCTCTCTCTCTCCTTTAAACTACATGAGACTAAAATGTGAGCATAAAAGATCTGATCAGCTTCATTTACACGGAGACCGGTAATGTTCCTAAAAGCTTTGAGATATTTTCAACAGAATCTCTTCATCTGTAACGTGTGTGTATGCATGCTTGTGTATCTGTTTGTATGTGTGTGTGTCTCTGCCTTTGTCGTCTCTTGACTGAGATTTATCATAGTGGAGCGCTCGCATTGGCCCACTTCTCTCACTTTTCTCCTCTGACTAGCCTGCACCCTGCTGACCATTTGTCTTAGATCTTGCACATTCTCTCCGTCTCCGAGTCCCAAAATAAGCCAGGGCACTCTCCAGACCAGTTAGATGCCAGTAATGTGTTACATAATATTTGTTCAAATGCATCTGACCTTCAAAAACAGCAAAACTGCAGGGAGATAGGTAGCAGAAGATGTGTCAGGTAAAAAAGCTGAACCTTGCTTAACTTTTGCCTGAACATCACTGGGCAATGATACATGTATCTGTCCAATTAGACACGGGGCAAGTACATGCTGCTGGTAGATTACTTTGTAACCATATTTCTTCTGTTTACCCAAGTGTAAACTGTGATGCTACATTGGTTTGAGAACAACCATTTTGAAGCCTCAAGTCTGACTTTACAGCTGCTGCCATTTTGTTAGAGCCAGAAATTAGCATATTTGCATGAGAGCATAGAGCTTGTAGGTGATGTACTGTGGGTTAGGCTGCACGTGGTTTTGACTCTGTTTGTGAGCAGGAACAAAATAGCATATTACAGCTAAACAGTACAGCAAAACATGTTTCTGAAAACATCTGAGGCAAGAAATAGACAATGCGGTAATAGTACGTTGGTTCATATTTGATCAGCACTGCACAGTTTGACACTGGCACTGGACAGACTCAGAAAGAATTACTTGTTCAGCACCTATTTTACTCCAAATGGGACCATAATTTAGAAAATAAACATCATGCTGGATGGAAAACGACTTCAAACTGGCAACTGAGACTATAAACTCATGAGGAAACTGAGTTCACTGAGGAAATATATCAAGTCAGAAGTAAAGTATTTTCTGCATAAGACTCAATACAATCAGATTTTTTTTTTAACAGAGTTGTCCCCTGTTGGCCTTTAGAATGAATGCAGGTTTAACACACTTTTACATTAGTTTCACTTCACAGACCAGGAAGCTTTGTCTACAATATATATATATATATATATATATATATTATGTGGTGTTATATTTACCTTTAGATTATCTTGATGATGATTTATCTTGAAGATAAAAAAAAATGATTCTACTGCTAACTTTGCAGAGCAGCACCTGCGTGCAGTGTTTCGGCGTCTGATAATCTTTCAGACTCATGGATCTACACTTTCTGGATCTTGTTTCATGTCTCACTGATACCTGAAGCAAGGCCAACTCAAGCTCTTGTGTTTTAAGGCGGTGTTACTTTCTGTCTGTTCTCACACTTTGGGGCAAAATATCACATCATCTGTATAGAAATACAGCAGGTCGCAGAAGTGTTCAAATAGATTACTAACTTACAGTGTGGACTGAAATACAAGACGGAAATGTTTACAGCAACTAAGTAGACAAGGGGTGAGGATACATCAGCACATACACACACACACACACACACACACACACACACACACAAACACCATCACCGTCATCTGTGTCAGCCCTTGGGGTAGTGTGATTGGGATGAATACAGGGTTGGCTGCAGCAGTTGCTTAGTAACAGTGTGGTTGATCCAGGGCACGTGTGTGTGTGTGTGTGTGTGCGTGTGCTGGTGGGGTGTGATTGGGGCAAGCTGGGGGTCAGGTCATTGAGATAATGAGTGTGCTCACTCACTTACTGAATCGGTCAGTTCTTGTCAATTACCTCTTATCTGTGCTTCAGTGAGGGGTAATAGAACATTTCTATTGAATCATCGGGTATGATTGAAATGTTATTGTCTTTATTTATGCTCACATCCATGAAGAAAATTAAATATATCCTTTTACACATTTCTAGCATACTTAGTTACTCAGATAATAATATCAATGCAGTAGGTAGAGTATATTACATTTACCCCATGACATGGTGAGTCAAAATTATATCGTCAACTTGCATAAAAGACAGTCAACCTCTTCTATATTTTTTAAACACTGTTCTGAAATGGTCTAGCCTTAGGATGCATAATTACCCGTGGTCATTAAATCAGCCCTTCAAATTAAACCCTTCTAATTTATTTTGCAAAATTAAATATGCACAAGAGAAGAACATTATAAAGACACAAAGTGCATACAAAATAATGAACTAATTGCTTGAAATCTAATTACAAAATTGCCATGGCGACTACAATGAATTAATTCAAAATGCTTGTTTTTCTTAAGACGGAAACAATATATCCGATAATAAGCATACAAGGTAGTCTGGCAATCAAACAGGCTGTCACTTCAATCAGTGACTGTATTTTCTGGGGTTGTTAGGAAGAAAAGGTCAGTGCCATTCAAAATTCTTGTCTGAAAAAAAAGAAAAAAAAGCATATCTTGCATGTCAGTGCTCTGTCCTGTCAGGTCAAAGTCTCAATTATTGTACCACAGTCATGCTCAGTCTTTTTTTGTTGTTGTTGTTGTTTTTTGCCTGAGAACCGTAAAACTGGAGAGCTGGAGTTTTTTTTTTCTTTCAGCAGCAGGATAATATATCCAGATAACTGCAAAAACAATTACACTCCTGATAATGTTGTATATCCTGGCGCTCCCGAATTGCATCTGTAGCACAAAATGTGAATATTAGCTTTAGGAGTATGATTCAGTCATGCATATTGATGGATGATAATAATAATCTTGCTAATTCTGCTTTGTGAAATACCCCCTTGGGGATGCTTTTTGTTTTTGATAAGTCCGGCATCTCTGGATAGGCTCAGTGTTTTGTACGCTTCTTTAGCTTTGATGGTTTTATGCTATTATGAGACTCCTTGAAACTGCAATGCAAAAATAAGTGCACTCTGCTGTTTTGTCAGAACAAAAGCAGTTTTGTTCTATTCCACACATACTTCACTCTCCAACAGATAAGGCTTGACCTTGCATGTAAATTATACTCTATGTCTAGCTGATCAGGATAAGCCTATCAACTCTACGAGCTCTGTCCCTATAAAAGAGCAGTCATGACCTCATTCCTAAATCGCTCTTCTCCACCAACTCCAACTTAATGGACAACTGGCCCTGAAATGTCAGGATTGGAGGGATCTGGTGGATGCTCTGTGCTCCCTGGATGGATTCTTTGGTGCCTTTATCTTGGACTCTATTCAGTGGTGCCAGAGGATGGAGCTGGATTCAGCACAGCTGTGGCACCATCTTCCGCTCACAGTAAGACCCCCTATCTCCTTCCCGGATACAATGAAATCACATGGCAGGATGAAAAGCAAAGAGGGCCATAGGATCCTGTATTTGGCTGTGCCCCCTGCTGCTGCTTCCAACCCACATCTGGCTGAATGAAGTCAGTCGCACAGGCTCACCCTGATGGTGATGAAGGTTGTAAGGATGAGGACCATGACAACTGACCAGAGAACAAAGAGATGTCGCCTCATCAGCAAGGACAAGATAAGCATGGTTGTAAGATGCCTTGTCCCTGTGGCCACTTTCTGGAAGCCCCTTCATCATGTCAGCAGTGATGTAAAGCCCCCTCCTCCTTAAAAAGTAATGTATCCTCTCAGAAAAAAGGAATCGGAAGTTAACCTTGACCCACTAGGTTGCACCATACCCGGATGTTAGAATCCTTTATTAAAAAAGGACATTTGTGAACCTATTGAGACCATGGCACCAACACAAAGTGCTTTCCCAGCTAGCCAAAAATAGATCTTGTCTTATTTTACTATGCTGCTGTTTTAAATGCCTTGTGTTATTATAAATGTCCAATCAAATGTTCAATCAAATCCAATCTTATCTATATTTCTTCATGAATAGCAAAGACACATAGAGAGACACAAAGAGTGCTTATTTTCTGTGATCAAACAGACTGCACTTTAATAGCTTCAAAACATCCTCAGACACTTGAAATGCTAAGGATGTCTACACCGGTGACTTTAACTGATGTATGCAGCCAGTGATTTTTAAAGTAGACTCTGAGATGCAGAACTGGGATCAGAGTGACTGCGCTTTAAGCCCGTCTGTGTCTGAAAACCTTACTCGAATCTGGCTCTATACATCTTTCACTCCGTCTGGACGCTTGCCTGTGCACATCCACAAAGAATGCGTCCCACTTAAAAGCCCATTGACCCAACACGTCTGTCTTCGACCTTTAGCGTGTGCGTGCGTGTGTCATTGACAGAGGTCGTGCCAGAGAGGTGATCTTTATCTACCTGTGCGTCTTCCTGATCATGTCCACTATCTCTGTTTCTGTGTCACAATTCAAGATAGTGCCTATCTGAGCGAAGCAAGACAATGTGGCTTAGGGTGCAGTTATAGATCAGAGAACAGAGGACACTTAAGATTTATCAAGATTTATACATATAAATAAGGCAACGTTTAACCTTGTTATGTTTGACATGACAAAACTGGGGGCCCATGGGCAGGCAGAAACATTTTCGAGTTAACACTTTAGACAGTACATCACAACAAGTGAGACTGCTCTGACACTGAAGAGTTGTCCCGGGAAGGCGCACACATACAAACGCAATCCACAACCTGGTAACAATAGCAGCCCTGTCTTTTTGGAAGCGTGCCTGCGTGCGTGTGTGTGAGTGTCTGTCGCAGGAGTTCTCATGTCCTTGTTAGCAGTAATGAAGAGTTATGAGTGTGTGAGTGACAGTAATGACTAGCCTAAAAACATGGATGTGCCATTAGGCCAAAATGATATGAATGCAAACACAGCCATCAGCCCCTTGTTGCTACAGTGCCATGATAATAATCATATTACCTCTATATTAAAGAGACAGCAAGCCGCCCTGTCTTCATCAAGCGACTGCTGGCTGGATCTCAATGACCAATGTGTGTGGAAGAAAAGTCATTATTATTCATAAGAGGAGAGGTCAGCTGGGGCCACAAAACACTACTGAGAAATAGATGGCAAGTGTGGGTGGAAGGACAGAGAGCGAGAAAGAGAGAGAGAGAGAATGTTTTGAATGAAACAGAAAAGCTAAATTGCAGCTGAGCCTTGGAGTCTGGTGAGTCATATATCTAGACAAATACAGCAGGAGAGAAACAAACAGGGGAGTAAAACAAGGTGAGTACAAGGGAGAAAGAGGAAGAGTAAGAGAGAGAAAGAGGAAGGTAGGAGGGTGGGGGTGGTTCAGGAAGGAGAGTACCCTATGGACATTTTAGTAATACAGGCACAGATTTTTCTCTTGGGCAGCATACTGTAGCTATACTTTTTTTTTAAACTTCTTTTTTTTTTCTTTTAGAGATCCAAATTGAGAAAACAGTCAACAGGCAAATAACAGAAGTACATTTTATCTCATACAACCAGTGCATTTTTAAGATCACGACAAAACATTAGATCTGTATCTGTTGACTTGTCACAGTTACATTCGTGTCAGCTTGTAATTTTCTTTTCTTTTTCAGACTACAAAACTATAAGAATTCATGCCAACGAGGATTGGACCGAAAAATTTAGGAACAGCTTTCCCTCCTCCTCAATAAACAGAAGTGATTAATAATTGGCACTTTAATGTTTTTCCCTCCAAGCAAACAGCCAAAACACATTCACTCATCTCGAAAAGGATCAGGCGCAAAGCTCGGTCAAGATTGTTCAAACTGTTTCAGTTTAGATGTTCTGACCTAGCAGCTGGATTTGTAATGCAGGAGGCATGCAAGATGATTAAGTCGGTGAGAAAAAAAGGACAAAAAAAATCTTATGGCATTTCTAGGAAAAGAAAAAAAAAAAAAAAAACGAGGGACCCGAAAGCTGATTCTAGGAATGACAGAAAGACTTGAACGGTGGTTAAAAAGCTTTGCAAAAATATGTCAAAAAACTTCAATGTGTGTGACAAAGTAGCACGCAGGTCACATGATTTCAGTACATGACATTTTGTTGCATCAAATTGCACCAGAGCATTTATCAGCTTTACCACTTGATGCTCTGTGAGTCAAATTGACCCCAACAATAAAGCGGCTATAGCAAAAAACATTAACTGACAAATCACCAAATGTGCTACCTCGCCAATATCTACAACAAAACTTGTAAAACTTTGTGGAGTGTTTCAGAGTAGAGAGCGGGGGAACTTGGAGATTTAGATTTAATTCTTTCGAAGAAGGGAGAGAGAACAAGGTATTTGTAGGATTACATTGACAAAACCACTGAACATCAGTGCACGCTTCAGTTGGCTCCGGAAAGTTAGACCTGCTGTATCACAGACAAATGTTAACTCTACAAACGGCGCCTGCTACAAGGCTACTTGACACACACAGGCATAATTATGCAAGTCAGGTTACACTGGTTGCTTCATGTTCACCCTTTTTATTTTTGTCAAGTAGGCTGGCAGAATGGTAACTGTGACAATTATCTCGGAGTTAAAAGCCAATTTTATAAAATGTTCCCAGAAATGTTACAGTAATAAATCTCTGGTATGGAGTGAGCATGCAGGTGTTACTATTTTCTCTCAGATTTTCTCTTTAAGCGTTGTTTTCCAGTAGCCTTGCACCAAATATAGTTATGCTCTTTGTTCTAGACATTCTAAGCCCTTTTCATTCAGTGTTTATATTACTGCACACATTGCAGCTGAGTGTATTTCCCAGTTTTATCACACTTTCAAAATAAGTGTATGTGAGGCAGCTAATGGAGAAAGGAGGAAGGACGAGAGGATCTAAATCCGTATTGCATAGTGAGCAACACATTGAATATATATTAAAAATATACAGAAACTGAAACAGCAATTCTGCTGGCATCATTGTGGACAACACGTTTTGTGTGTGTCTTTCGAATTATTGGTAAAGAACAGTTTATGTTTACATATACCATTACTTCTCCTGCAATAATAGGCAGGCTCTGCATTGTAAACAATGCATAAATAATATTAATATGTAATGTTGCCTGTTAAATAACTAAACAATGGCTGAACGTTAATATTTGCGCAGTTCTTAGCTATGGTAGCTAGCTACAACCACAAGTGTTTACTTTCATCAACCATATGAACCTTAGACAAATTGCTATTCCTAAATAAAAATTAAAAACTAAAAAAAATGCACTATTCCTCAACTCTGACGTACATTTGCGTCATTTTCTTTCTTCGTGATCTTTGGTTAAAGTCCACCTATTTTTACACACGGTGACACAGAGGTAGTACAGCTCAGACGAGCGGCGGTATTTTTTATAGACTCGGGCTGAAATATTACTCAGATAGTTTTATCCTGTGAGTTAAACTTGACATCCAGTTTCCTGTGGTAGCTAGAAGAGGTATAACTTGGTGTGTGTGTGTGTGTGTGTGTATGTGTGTGAAAGAGACAGATCCCATACTACTATAACTTAGGAAGGTTTGACCACTTGGTTGGACAAATAGCAATTTATGCCTCACCCAGATATATAAGTGATATATGAGTAAGAGTTACTTTGTGCTCTCTCTCTCTCTCTCTCTCTCTCTCTCTCTCCTCCCTCTCTCTCTCTCCCTCTCTCTCTCTTTCCCAGTGATCGTGACTGTACTGACAAAAGCTCTCATCTGGGGAAGTTGGTTGCTCTCCATGTGCAGACACTCTGGTTGCCGGGGAAACCAGTCTAAAGTTGTGAGCAAGAGGCAGCGCAGGCCTCTGCAGTGCAGCAGAAAAACAGCAGCACAAGCCTGTACTTGGAGTGACGGCATACACAGCAGCACTCATCACAATACACACAGTCAGACAGTTCTCCAAACTCTGCATCAGTGTCTCTCCCTCTCACACACCCTTTCTCTCTCTCTCTTTCTACCTCCCTCTCTCTGTCTCACCTGAGGAAATAAAACACACATTTCACACAGACACACACACACTCAGCTCTAGTTGGTGTGTAGGAGGATTTCACTGTGGCTGAAGCTGTTTGCTGGTTAACATCAACAAGTCACTTGGAAATCAGAGTGAGAGGAACTCCTAGAGTAAACACTTGATGTTCGCTGTTCAGTGTGTAGTTGGAGTAGCAAATGTGCCATTACACAAGAGCTAAGCCAAACAAATATACGGGAGAGCAGATAAATATATTTATCCAAGGGAAATTGAACAGCGCAAGAGCAATTCGGAGTTACATGCTTTGCCAAAGGGCGCTTTGGTGGTAGCAGTTTATCCAACCACATTTGTTCACACCTTCCAGGAATTCAAATCAACATTACTCACCCAACAACCTGTCTAATGTCCTAGTTACGCGTCCCCCCGAAATGCACTGACACCAGACAGCTGGTGTCGTGTGTGTCATCTAACACATTTCTCAGAAAAACATGTCATGCAATCATGTGTCAGTGTTTCTGGAGGGATGTTTCTGACAGGCCCTGGAGTACAGATTTTCTGCTTATCATCCTGCACCTGGTTAGCGGAACCTGAATGCCCGCATAACTACGCTGCCGCTAAGTGGGTTTCCATCCACACATTTTTATGCGCATTTTCAATTTGTGCATTTAAAAAAAAGCAAAAACAAACAAAAAAAAATCACGAAATATCAGAAAAATGTTTTTATGCTTGGCTGAGATGGAAACATTTGGGGCATTGAACAAGAGCAAAATGCAACTAAGTAAATCATTACGCGTGTGTTCTGCTCCATTGAAGAGAAATAATAGGTTTTTAACGCTCATAATTTATATAAATAACAAAATATTAATCATAAAATAATAACTTAGCAGCAACGCATTCATCATGTTTGCCATGCCAAATGCTTGGAAATGATGCTTACTCTATAATTTAGAAGAAACACACAAATCTGCAGTGGGGAAAACCCAGAACATATTGTTCACACACACACACACAAACATACACCCTCTTCACCACTTCACACCTTACTGTAATGTGTGAATACAAAATAGGGCTGATATTTGGTGTTTCTGATCTCTTCACTGCTCACCACACAAGGCTCAGCATAGTGGATTCTAGGGAGAACCAGAAGGTGCTCAGATGGAGGAGGGATTTATGAATGCAAGTATTGTGTATTATGTCCAGCGGTAGGTAGAAGCAGTGTTTACAGACCGAACACAGCGCAGGCATGCAGATTAAAGGAGTGGATGTGAGCGTTAACTGGCTGACTATCTTGCCGGTTATTATTGTTACAGTTTTTGTCCCCTGCGAGCGTAGCAGCGCGATTCCCATCGCCTGCCTGAACTGGTTTTGCAGGCTTCGGTCAATTTATTGCTGTTTGACCGGGCGAACTGCAAACACACACAAACCTTGTTTGTCTCGGTTCAACAATCCCTGTAAAAGCTCTCATCTTTCCTCTCAGATTTTGATGGCATAAATAGTTATATGTAGTCCAAAGTATAATTCTAAAAAGTGCTAAACAGAGTGACGTCAAATGAGTCTGCAGTCATGAAGAATCTAAATATCCTCCTTAGCAAGTTTTTTAAGTTCTCCGGGAGGTATTTTTCCAACCAATTGATGCTATCTCCATGGATCCTATATCCTGTATGCTGTTCTCACCACCAGTCTATTGCAATGTGGTACAAACCTGACATGGCTCAACTGTAAATCATGATCTTATTAGGTGTAATGATTCATTCCGCTCTTCCGCTTGTCACCGGAGCCAATCTCCACAGCAGCATTTTGTCAGTTTCATATTTGACTATTGTCAAACATTTGGAATCCACTGTCTGCTGTGGGTTGAGAAAAAATAACTCAATGGAAGAGTCATCTGTCCTGTCAGCAGTGCATCTATGGTGATGTTCAAGTCCCTATTATGAACCAGAGAATCTAAAAAAAATATTTCAGTTACAGTAGCTTAGAGACATTGTGTCAGCTAAGACTCAAGGCCTCCTCCCCTCTGCTCTGCTCTCCTCCCAATTTCTCCTCCCTCCATGCCGCTGTGTGCACATGTGTGCGTGTGCATGCACATTGTATTGGGCTTTATAATGCTGATGGGCAGAATGAGAGCAGGGGGAAGCTTGGAAAAGAGAAAAGAAGGAGAGACAGAAAAGAAGATAGAGGGAGAAGATGCAGGGAGGCTGGACTGCCTGTCAGTCAGAGCCAAAACCTTATCATTTACAAAAAGAGGGGAAGAGAAAGTGTGTGCGTGTCTGCGTGTGTGTAAGTGGGTGTCTGTGTGTATGCCAGTGTGTGTAAGTAGTTGAGAGGGAAATTAATAACAAGAAAACAGGGTTGCATCTAAATTAAGTCTATTTGTCAGCAAATGCCAGTCATCGTGTGTGGCCCCTGGCATTGTTATTGTGAGGAGTGTTGCCTTGCATATTTTAGTCGAGATTGATATTGTTTGTGGTGATTGAGATACATGAGCCTTGTTAGCAAGGTTGCCTACATGCGGTGTAAGGTTTGTCTCCCTCTCTATTTCTCAGTCTCTTTACGGTATCATCCAGCCAGACAATGAGGGGGGGGGAAGTAAAGAGAGAAAACTACAGGCGTGATGAGATAAGAGTTGCTCTAAGCTGCCTTTTTTAATAAGTTGGGTGTGTGCTTTGATTAATGGATCAGGAAGCTCAGACATGTATCGGCACTTTTTCATTAAAGACGTAAAGCGTATGTGTGCACTCTCCACAATGTTTCCAGGAGCTGAGACACAAACCCAAATCTTAATCCGGGTGACTAACCATTCACACACCTGCCAAGCTGTCCCTGTGTACACGTGTCTTACAAAATCTTTCCAGTGTCTTGCTCCTGTTTGTGACTTTCGTCTGTCTGCTGAGGACGGCTTGTGGCCTAAGCAGGACATGAGTGGCTGTCCTTGACCTTTTCTTGCCCATTAACATCCTCTCCTCCTCCCATTAAAGGCAAGGGAATGAGATGGAAGAAAGGGCAGCTCGGGGGAAGAGAGGTTGAGGTGTGGGCGGGTGTGAAATGGGAGAGAGAGAATCAGTGTGTGTATATGTGTGCGCGTGAGTGTGTGTGTCCTGCTGATCAGCAGTGTTCACTCTGTAGGAGTCCAAAGTGAACAGCATTGCCTTCAGGAGCAGAGTAATATATTCAGCTGATGAGCTCTGCTGTGCACTGTAAAGTGTTCCCTCCAACGTGCTCCTGTGAGGTCTCCCAGGGTGCTACATGAATAAACACTCTCAGGGCTCCCATGACTCTTCCTTCCAGGAGCTGAATATTTTAGACTGTGTTTTTTTGGGAAGGGGTGTAGTGTGTGTGTGTGTGTGTGTGGGGGGGGGGGGGGGTTAATCTGATCATCTGCACCTCCAGAACAATGAATAGTGAATGGCTGATTGTGCGTTGGCTGTACGGATATTGTGTGTGTGTGTGTGTGTGTGTGTGTGTGTGTGTGTGTGTGACTGACAGACAGACAGACAGACAGATAAAAGCGAGTACAAAGTGTGGCTGTGTTTCATGAGCTGGTCCTTATTTCCTGAATGTGGCAAGCAGCAACTTGGAATATCAATGACGCTTCATTCCTCAACAGCAAAGACTGCAAAGAGAATGAGTTGTGTAGTGTGTGTGTAGTGTGTGTGTGTGTGTGTGTGTGTGTGTGTGTGTGTGTGTGTGTACTGTACCTTATTCTGCTCTAGCCTGCAGTCTCTGCCCGGCTCCAGCCATAGGCCAAACACCAGTTTACAGTTTATAAAACACAATTACACACATACACACTCTTGCTTGGGGTGAGCTCTTAAATTGGATTGAGACTACCAACTGATCAAAGCAGTTTGTAGCAGGATTGATGCTACTGGGAGTCCTAACCTGCTTATAAGAAAGCTTCCCAAACCCAACCCCGGCCTCCCCTCCACCCCACCCCCTTCTCCCTAAACACACAAACACACGCACTGTTTGCTGGAATGTTCCTTTCAGGCCTGTGTGATTCATGGAGAAAGACTCGCGCAGCTAAACAAAGAGGGAGTGAATCTTATTTGCGTGAGAGAGAGTGTGTGTGCATGTCCGCGGTAATGATTAATACTCAAATCAGGCAAGCTGATGTCTGACGCCTTGGGTGTGTGTAGGCTTTTGGCTCCATACATGGGTACACGTGTTCCTGATAAATTGGGTTTACATCTATTCAGCTAATGCTTATCTAATGAGGCTGTCTGCTCCGTTAAAGAGTTCAAGAACCGACCCATCGCTTATGTGAAACGTTAATGGTGGATAATTATGCATATTATAGACTAAAATAAGATTAGCCTAGTGTTCTTTATTTTTAACACGCCGACCTGCCTACAGATACACACAGGTATTCACGTTATACAGACACATAATTTCTCCTTTGTTCATTAAAAGTACGCTCAAGCAATATTGCCATGGAGATGGCAAGTCTTCTCTCAGTCTGCCCACCCAGACAGTTATTTACATCTCAGCAGTCATAAATTGTGATGAGGATTATTCTGGTTAAAACTCCTCAAGCCCACATACAGTATATAATGATGACACAGAATGCTGGGTATACTGTATAATTTTATAACAGTCTCTGAAGTGATGCCATTGGCCTGATTTTCAGTCTAATTCTAACAGGCCCAAGCCAGCATTTCCCCCAGAGGAACCTGGCCAGATCAGCCACGAGAGCATGAGCAACAGAGTTAGCCTCTGTGGCATACTCTATGATTCACTGCTAAAGGCTCCAGCTCAGCTCCACACAAGGCTTAGGAATTATATTAGTGTGTACGCGTACGTGTGTAGTGACACTTGTGATGTGTTTTCAACTTAATGAATCAAAAATTCGATTCAAACAGTGAGGGCAAAATGAGTCACACCTTCTGAACAGTGCTTCAGAGCAGCACGGTGGTAGAGAAACCCAAGGAAATCCAAAAAGAGAGAGCCAGGCCATTTCTACTTGACTTGACAGTTTGCATTTTGCTGTTGAAGGATATGGAACCCCAAAAAACAGACAGCACGGAAATAAAACAAGAAAACCTGGCACCAAAAGATTGATAAGCCAGGTAATAAAGCAATTTCTAGGAGATAGGGTCAGTTAATATGAGACTAACATATCTCACAAAGATATGGTAAACACACAAAGATTGCATGACTCGGCTTGACTTGACTCTACTTGATCTTTTTATTGACAAAGTCGTTGTCAAAGTTAGGGATAGTAGGGTACCTGGTATTTTTCTTGACAATAGACAATAGTCAAAGCAAGCTCGGTCAACATGTGGATTGGTCAGAGAGATCAACATTAAAACAACACAAAGAAACAAGAGTTGTGTCGTCGCCTGCCCTCTGAAGTAGGATTTCCCAAACTCAGCAGTAGTCTTTTGCCTTGCTGCAGTCAGCCCTTTCTGAAACATCCATCCATCCAGCCTCACACTGTTCCTGTGTTTTTGCACTGATGTCATATTGAAGGTCCATGGTCCATGCTAAATAGGCTAAAATAAGCTATGAAAACCGTGTGCGTGTGAGGGAGTGCTATATGCAGTTGAAAACAGAATCAAGAGAAGTCCCAGGTTCCTAAAGTAAGCCAAATGAGTCATACCATGCAGGCAACATTTAGACTGGTCTGTGGGGTGAATTTTGCTCCTAGATTTGTCTAATGGAAGTCAGTTTCACACACGCCAAAAAAGAAAAAAAGACAAATAAAAGTTAGGCACCTCACCCTCAGGCTTACCCTGAACTGAGTAACTTCTGTAACAGTCTGACCAGCGGTGCCAAATGACTCGTGAAAATGGCTCCGAATTTTGGCTTGGTAACATTGTGGTAGAGTGAACAATGAGAAGGGAAATTGTTTTTGAAGACTTCAGTATCCCGTTGAAGATATACAGCAGGGAGGACGCTGTAAGTTGTTTTCATTTGACCAAAGAAATTCTACTGAGCCCGACTGACAAGTTGATCATTTTCACAGTTATTCTGATAAATAAAGACATAAAATAATGAACCCAGTCTAGCCAGCTAGGACTAACTGGAAGCTACTCACAACTTCATGGTGAATGAATAAAAATGCCACTCTCTCTCTTTTTCCCTTTCTGTCTGTCGTCTCTCAGTGATCTTTTTCTCGTTTCTCGCCCATCTCTTCTTACTGATTCAAGACCCATGATCCCAGATTGAGTATGGAAGTAAATATGCATACAAATACATTCACACACACACACACACACACACACACACACACACCATGGGATCAGAAAATGAAAGTGCTGTAGTGTGTAGCCAGCAGTGATGTGTGTGGTTAATGTGATTTACTCAGCGCTTAACACCCAGAGATATTTATCCGATTCTGCGACTGAGAGCACCGCACAGTAACACATTAGCACACAGTACGGCCCATTGCCTCCATTTAAAGTCTTGATTTGATGTCATTTAATATCCAGGTGATATGCTATGGAAAACTCCAAGAAGTTACATTTTTTTCACAGAGTTTCCTATCAGCACTGTCAAAGAAACTCAAGGGACTGTTCTGTCAATTAAGCCAGTGCCCTGCCACCCACGTGCAGGCTCACATACGCAGTCAAACACACCACACGCATCATTCCTCCCTTAATTCTCACTCTCTTCTTGCTCTGTGCTAAGACTGATGTGTCAGTGGGACAATAATGGAGCGCAAAGGCATATGAGTGAGTCCTGAGATGACAGGGAGCCTGGCGTCCCCAAATCCCCCTCTACTGCACCACGGCTCTTTGTCATGGTGTAATCCTCTCTCACTCACTGAGACGCCAAGAAGGAAATTCAGAAAAAGAGAGGAGAGACACAAGAAGAAGACAAGGAATGGACAAAAAACAAAACAAATGTATTAACAGATATATAATTATAGCTGATTACCAAATTGCAGAGGTAGTTAAATGAAGAATAAAGAATGCATTTTGAAGAAGGTGCTGAAAGAGAGTCGCTTAAAGAAACCAGCTTGAAGGAAAGGCTATGACTCAGCTGCATAGGCAATTAGGACAAGGTACAGTCCTCAGACAGAATCGAAATTAAAGAAAGCCGCTCAGAAAGTGTGTGAGAGAAAGAGAGGGAGCAGCAGATAGCGAGAAGAGAAAGAGAGTCAGTGGCCGTTTTGTGTGTGGGCAGAAGAAGAGAGAGTGAAACAGACGGAGGGAGCCAAAATGAAAATCAGAACGAGCGGAAGACTAAGAAAATTAGCTCGTTTGAGTTGACAGAGTCAAACCAGAGTGTTTGGAAGTGATAAGGTAGTGAATGTGCAGCACAGGCAGACGGCGAAACAACTGCATCTTCTCATCCCCATATTAATACCACTGACACGCAATTGAACAGTCTTGCTTCCAACTTAGTCATTTCTAAGCAAACACTCACAGACACACACACACACTGGCCTAGAGCGCATTTGCTGGTGCTAATGGTCTGCGTAATTCAAACACAACAGAATTAGTGTTGGAATAAAAGCACATTTATGCCCCCCTATGTTTACTGGCAATTTATTTCTATGATGATAGTTTGAATTTGTGATAGTGATGTGGGGGGTGATTTTCTGTATATCAAAGAAGACATATTATGGCTTTTTCTCACAGTTCCCATGTGTCTTAATGAAATGTCACATTCTTTGGTCGAAATTGAGAGTGGCTGGTTTTAGTGTCTGTTCCACTTAATGCAAATGAATCTGCTGCTTACTCCGCCGATGTGAGTATGACGTCACAGTAGCATGACAATGTTTGATTTTAGGCAGTGTACTTGCACTAAAAATGCTCCTTCTTTATTCTGCCATTAAGAAATAAAGCAATGCAGCTCAAACAGTTCAGGTGGGATGCTACTAGTGTGTTTTTATTCATGTTTTCATAGACTGCTACTACTAAACTCAAAAATGCTGAATTATAGGCCCAGCATGTCTGTCAGCAGCTTGTTGAAGCACGCCTTAGCATTCAGGTTACTATTATGGTGGAACTATTAAAATGTAAAGTTGTAGCTGCAGATTTTGCAGGTGTTTAAATGGCCAGTAGAAGTCAGTGCATTCAATTTCATTTCATGATTGCTGTTTAATGCAACTTCGTCAAATAGTTTTTAGTTTCTGAATTTTTGCCTTTTTTTCAGCTGACATTAAGCATTTACCTGTCAACGGTTTCTATTATCGACAAGCCTTTTTTCACATTTCACCTGATTCCAAGATAAAGTGATCATATTTTCAAAAGAAGCCTGGATCTTCTTGTATCTGCTTCCATTGTGCGAAATTGTTGTTGCTCATTGATAAAACTCACGTCTCTTATCTGTTTAACATTCAAATTCTTCTAGCGGTTCCAGGGGATATTATCATGAAATATCTGCAAGGAGTTTTGTTTTTCATTAGCAGAAACTTCACACAGATGACTGAAGGTAAAAGGCAAGGTAAAATATTTTCAAATGAATTATTCTCTTATTTATGGCAGTGAAAATATATAACCAGAGTAGTGAGTATTGCGTGATAATGTTGTTGTACTGATTAAATTAACTATATACTACATAGCATGGAAATCTAGTCTGTACTGAATTAACCATACAAGCTATTATAGAGCAGGTACTGGTGGTTATTATCTGAGCATGGGCTTTTACTTGATAAATAATGGTAGCTGATATTTCCTCTCCAGAAGCTTTCACTTAAGCTCAGCTACATCTTTCAGATCAGCTCTGTTTTGGGCTGGAGTGAAAACAGGGCAGTATTACGCTTTGAGTCCATTATATCCCATCTTTTCCCATCCCATCTTTTGTTTGCAACACACCATTTAGGTCTGGTAGAAGAGAAAACCATTGTAAAAAAAAGTGTTTTGTAGGTATTTTATATGATTAGAGTATCCCTGCAAATTTGGCCAAGGACAATGGGTGAAAATGAGCCCCCTCTGAAGGCTGACTCATGACAGTATTATAGTTTTTCTTTTAGGTAGACTCTAGACAAAATAATAAAATTGAATTGAACAATCATTCCTTTTGTATATTTCTCTATTAATGTCACAGTGAAAAGTAGTTCTTAATGCCTAAAAATAGTGGCTGTTCCATGTACTTTTTTTTTGTTTGGTTATACAAATACAAATATATGATGATATATAAAAAGAAATCTCTTCAGAGCTGAACAGTGTACCGATGCACAGTGATCTGGGATTGATGGAGAGCGTGTTCAACCAACTCGTGTTGACAATAGAGAACAGTGACTAAGCATATGTTTGGCATGTACCCAAGGTAAAATCTTACAGTACTTCGCCTAATGAAGCTTAGTCAAAGTTCAATCTTTATATCTGGGTACTTACATTATCTTCCTTTTCCCACTTCCAACTCCATTAGCTGAATGAGGGTGGTTACTATTTCGTTTAAACCAGTCAGATTTTGCCACAACCACCGTGAGCCAATTATCTTGTCAGACTTTAAAATGTTCCTTTCTCTGCTGCTGTCAGCTGTCATTTCAGTCTCAGACTGACGCGACACTCCTCCACCCCATTCACCTCCAGTTTTCATCACATCCAGCACCCATGGGTCCATACCACTAAGCTCATCACGAGTCTTGCTGCGCATCACACGTCACGATGGGCTCAAATTGCCAAAGACTCCTCACATGTCTTCAGCTGTCCTTTTTATTATGCCACTATAATTATATTATTAATACATGAATTTAATTACTGTTTAAGCCTCTTTTTGAGCTGAAAGCCTTGAAGATTAAAAACACCTGAAGCCACTGTTAAATGCTAACGCAAACACTAGGAGGATTAAGGTTTTTATTTTTATTGTTACCCGAGTGAAAAAAAAAATCTATATCCGTCCATTCCTATTTGGGGTGGGGACTGAGCGTGCTTAAGCTTTTCTCAGCATTCATTCACTGACAGCACTGACACGTCTTAAAGAGGTTGCCACTTGAAGGGCTAGCTCGCACAGAAACACATTCTCACTCATGTTCACACCTACAAGTAATTTAAAGTCCGCAGCTCACATGGTCAGCTTGTGTTTGGACTGTGAAAGAAACTGAAGCACCCCGAGGAAACAAGAAAACTTCACGCAAAAATGAAAAGGGCAGAGAGTCGAGCTTTTTTCTTCTCTGAAGAGACTGCAACTGCTAGTTTTCATCATCAAGTTTTCATCTTTACAACAGTATCTTAGTTTTTTTTAAAGAGTATAGCGTAGCATATTTTAACCCTCAGGGTGCATAGTAAGCACTGAATGAAAAATCTGAATATGTATAACTTAACCAGCTAGTGAGATTTTAATAAAGTTAATCAACGTATGACATCTAACACATAAATCGTTTGTAGAACATACACACAGCTCAAGTATGTTTGTAGGAAATGCTGACCCATTCATTTGGGGCCTTTCTTAAGCAACAAGCTTACATTATTGTAAAGTAAATTCAACACAAAGTCAGCAAACACTAAGAGCCTCACAATGTATCCATGGTTTATAGATGTACGATGTCAAGTGCAAAATGTTTCCTCGCATGATTTCTCATATGTTTTGGTTTCATGCAGCACAGTACGCCTCGCTGGTGTTTTTCAGCTTGCATTGGCAAACAGAACAACAGTTGTCTGGTTTAATTATTCAGTAGTGAATGATTTCCGTTGTTTTTATTGGCTGGACCAATTTTCAAGTTCATAGTAGTGCATGTCATTCCACAGACACAGTTTGATTTAATTATTTTCAAGATTTCTTAGAGTGTTATTTGACAGCTTTCAAAAGAACATGGAACACTTCCCAGCTAACACCAGGCAAGAGGTGGGGTACACCCTGGACAACCATTCATGCTCAAATTCACACCTATGGGTGACCAGTTTAGAGTTACCAATTAACCTATAAACCTGTTTGTCTTGGCAGGTTTCAACCCAAAACCTTCTTGCTGTGAGGTGGCAGTGTACTACTGTACCACCTTGCTGCCTTAAAAAAAGCCTAAATCCCCCCAAAAGTTTTTATACTCTTTTGAGATGTTTTTTTTTTTCTAATGTGCTTAATTAATACATGAAACAAATGAAAATGTCATATTTCCATTGTTTTTTTTTTTTGGTTTTTTTTGCAATGCTTTCTACTGCCACTCTACTGGCACTCCATCATTTTTTGCACCCCTTCTTGTTTTCCAACCAGAGAATTGGCACCACCTACTGCTTATCTAATGAACCAAATCCTAATTTGCATAATGGTAATGGATGGAAACAAACAATTATTCACATTTTACTTTGCCACATTACTCAAAATTTGGTTAAAATTTGCCAGTGTATTTGGATGGAAACATGACAACTTTCAGGGAGCAACTCAGTTACTGAGAAAAATGAAATTAAAAATTAAAATTCCAGTTATTTGGTGATTAAAAATCTAATTGTTTGATTAAAAAAAAGCATTTATGTGGAATATGAAATTCATTCTGGTGCTTTTCACTATGCAGGACAATGCAATGAAAACAACATCAAAGTCTTCATCAACCCTTCATTCATTCAGAAATATGTGCTCAAATTTTGAGGGTTGTTTTTGATTGGTTCTCCTCGTATCTACTACCTCTCATGTACCAATCAAATTAAAGTGTCTTGCTCAGTGCAGTGTTGAGTAATGTCGTGAGGTTTGCACTGCCTCCCAACAGTGTATGTAGTATTTTATGGTGAAGTTTCCCTTTATGACAAGTAGCCTTAATTTATTAAGTTGTGAAGCCTGATAAAGTTAATCAGTCGCTTCATTGGCTTCACTGTTTTATTTGATTTGTTAAACCGTATAAAATTATTACTTTTTCCCTTTTCACAGCACTCTCATCTATCCTCCACAGCATGATACTGTATACCAGCCTGTGAATAAGCCCATTGAGATCTATTTGGAGTGGCTGTCTGACCAAGGTTCTCAAAGTAAATATGAATACAGTACATTCTGTCAGGGTCGCAGTAAGCTGCCTATTCACACAGCCCCATGTCTACCACAATTTCCTCCACAGCCAATCACCATTGCACTGGAATCCAGGGAAACCATAGCAACCGTGAGGCCTTGGATGCTATTGGCAGGGTCATTCGAGTGAAAGAGAAAAGAGACGGAAGTCAAGTTTAAAGAAAAATGCCAACTGAATTCATGCAACTGCCAAAACTGCCACTGAGCTGAGGATATCTGACAGTGAGCCTGTTGATGAACTTACTATGAGCTCAACTCGACACTATTTTAATGGCTCATTGGCTTTATGCAGCTTACAAAGTTTAAAATCTCACTGAATTGTCTGTTTGTGCATGTCTCTCACACACATTATGTATGAGTCAGTTGGTGGTGAGTTATCTTGCTCCATTGGTGAGTGTGATATGATGTTTGAAGGTCGGCTGTATTTGTATGCACCTTTGTTTCCTTTATCTCGAGGAAGATGAAGTCTATGATAAACTTGTGTAAAGTGTTTCATAGATTACATTTGCTAAAATGACAGAAAGACAGAACAGGGCATAGACACAATGCCATCGACACCTGTTTTATGTAATAGAGTCCAATACCACAGTGCTCCAAAACTGCAGCCTGTGTCCCTTTAAAGCGTCTTAAACCTTCTCTGTGATATTAAATTATTGTGAGCAAAAACATAGAAAGCAAGAACTAAACCGAAAGTTATCCAAAAGATGCATTTATAAGCGTTTAACACTTGTGGTTTGTTTCGGTTCGATTGACAGTGATAAGTATCTGGCAAGATAAATAGCACCCCCTGAGAACCTGTGGCCAGATTCCCGTTCAAGCATCAGAACGGCATGGCATCACCTTTTTTCCACTGAGCCCCGTCAACTTCAGTTCAGCTTTTAAAAGAACTAACAAAAACTGTGTCTGAAATCATGCCCTTTTTGCTATATAGTGCACTATATTTACAGTCTGTCATTTATTGCTCACTGTGGAGTAAACCATTGGGTGCCTATTACACAGGGAGTATTGAATGAGTGAAAGAGAGAGTCATTTCGGATACAGCCAAATACAGAAATCTCCCTGAAATGAAATAACCATAATGATTCTAACTTTGTCAGATAATGGTGTTTTCATGTAGGAATACATCACTTTTATTCAAAGGGTGATTAAGAAAATAGGTTTTCAAGGTTCTTTAAACTTCAAAAAGAACAATTTATAACTGGGCTTTAGTACTGGATCGCAAAGGTCTCTCTGTTCTAGTGCGAACTCCGTGTACAAGGATATGATAGCCGTTATCAATGAAAAGGTACATTTAATTCAAGCTAGATAGTTTATTCTCACGTGTGCCCTGTTCTCGTCTTTGCATTCATGTGTCTTTTGCATTACTTCGTCTGTTTTGTTGTGGTTTTATTTCTCTCTCAGCAAGTGTTCATGCATGCGTTCTGCTTTAAGCTCTGCAGCGGTGAATGAGAGAGGTTAAAATAATAGAACAGTGGCTGTCACTGCTATGGAGGACACTCACTTTCACACAAACACATACTGCGCACAAGATAGAGACAGACAGACTGACTGACAGAGAAAGAGACCTCCAGGAGCAACTTCCAGCTGCCACTCCTTACCCAGAGCTTTAAACAGAGCGCTTTGGCCTACATTACAATGATACAGACATATACTGTACAGTATATAGACTGTCTGCTTCGTATGTGATTGTCATTATTTTAAATAGGCTGTTTTGTGGACATGCATACATATGTGTCAGGTCTCTGCATGTTTATCTTTTAACCTGCAGTGAATCAGGACAGAGGTTGAGTAGTCTCATGCCTTCTCCATTGTGTGGCAAAAACTAGACATCAGCCATAATTTGTTTGTAATCTCAAAGGAAAAATAATCACAACATTTTTTTTTTCTTGAGAAGGTTACTCACCTGGTACACACAGCCTTGAAGAATTAGACACGAGCAAAAGTCCCATCATGTATCTCAGCTGCGTTTAACAAAATCTACAAGCTTGTTTCTCCTTTCTTCCACGTTTTTTTCTGGATGAATTCAAATAATTTTTTGCAGTACTTTTTTTTATTGTTTGTTCTCTAACTACATGTGCATACAATATTTTCTTTGTTTCAGTAGTAATTTTTTTGTAGACTAAATGTAGATTTTGCGTGTTTACGTGTGCTTATGTAGATGTGTGCGCGAGATTAGCAGTTCCCTCTCCTCCCATTCATTCTGCTTGTTGTCTTGTTTTGCCTTGACCAAATACCAACGGCCAGTAGAACTGAAAAACACCCACTACACAGAACTGAAAAATGTCTTTTTCAGTGTGTTCACAACCCATTTTTATAGCAAAACACACCCGGCTTTATTTTGTTTGATTTTACTTAAAATTTCATGGCCATTTAGTAAAAAAAACGGAAAAAATCCTTCTAATTCTTGTTGTGAAAAGTTGCATTTATCATTTATTGTTGAAGCAAAGACATTTAAGTAGGTAGACGATTAAGAATGTGAGCGTAGGCTTGGGTCAAGCAAAAGTATAGTGCTATGATAAAAGAGTGCAGTCAGGTGTAGGCTGACTAATCAAGCGTTGAGAGAGGGATGAGAATTGAGTCTAGGCCATTTCTCACTTCTAAGAGGACCATGGCTCATTTCTTACAATTCCTTTGTGGGCGCAAAAAAGCATCAGTCAGTGGAGAAACTGTGACAGAATTGCTGTGCCCGGCCACCTGACCAACACCTCTTGCTGCTGGGAACTTCATTAACAGATATGGATCTTGAAGATCAAGGACTTGTTCCCAACAAACCTTTGACCTCATAGAATGCTAGCCGTAGAGCCTTATCCCATGCAGTCTCTTTCCTGTTGTCTCTCTGCAGATTCTATCTAGATCGAGTGAGACAAACTATGTAGTGACAGTTTAGCCATTCTTTTCACCCCTTCCATCCCCTGCCAATATGGATAGCATGAGTCTCTGACACACTGCTTACTTCAGAAAGATGCATCTCGTCTTTGGCTGGAGCTTTATCGGTAAACCATTGGCTGAAAGCCAATAGGAGGGGAAAAAAACAGGTGGGCATTAGGAAGCATGCTCCGAAAGACTATGCAAATTTGCGACAGTTGGTGTGCCATACAGATATATCATGAGAGAGGAGCGATCACGAGAAAGGGGGGGGGGGGTGTTAAAGTAAACCCAAATCGTACCGAGGGGGTTTCAGTCTATGATTTTAAGTAAATTAGCAAGTAATAAAAGGGAGGGGACAGAAAAAGGGAGACGGCAGCAGTTATGACAAAACATCTTCACAGCTCATTTGCAACAAGGCAAAATACAGCCAAATTCAAAGCATATGACTGAGTCAGCTGCTGGAGATAAGACAGCAGCCACCCGAGAGAAAAGATTCATATTAACCCTACTGATGTTGTCAGGGAAGGACTATTGTCTGGGCTCTTGTTTTCAGCAGTTAACACAATGGCCATTTCACTCCAGCCCTCAGCCTCTTCACCCTCGACACTGTTGCAGCAAACTTGAAACGACTGAGTGGTTGATAGTCTTATGTTAATTCTGGACATGCCTCTCCTTTTGCTGTTAACACTGAAGAGGAGGAAGGAAGGAGGAATAAAGGAAGTAGTTGTCAGCGCTCCTCCTGTATGTGGCTGGCTATCAGGCACATTAAAGGATTTACAAACAGCCAATAGCCTCTTATGAAGCCCCTAGAACGGCCAGAGCCACACTGCGCTGAGGAAATAATAAGAGTCTGCTCTTTTTCAACCCACACATACTGTAACAACCAAGAACATTCTGTTTTGTCAAGGCAAAGAGCAGCCATCACATTCTGGCAGTGATTGAATATTCAGCAGTGTATCACGCTCACATTTCGAAGGAAATGAAGAAACACTTGACATAGTTATAGAAGTTCCATCTGTTTGGTGAGGCCCACCTGTACTCACACACCGCCAGGTGTGCTGGCAGAAAACACTAACACCTCTCCATCCATCCATTCAGAGCTGAGGAAACCTCCAAAATGGAAAAGGTATTTGGTAAAACAGAGGTATTTCCCTCATGTCTGTGATATGTTATGCACCTTAATTTCTTGAAATGTTGAGCGCATCCTATTTAAGTACCTATATTTCAAGCATTAACACAAACTCCTGAGAAAAACTGACTGCTATTCAACCTGTTCTCCAGACTGTTACATAATCACTGTCCCTGTTTCCTTTACTGCATCAGAAGAGTGCCTACTTTAACGCAGTTTTTGTGAATACAAGAGAACATATTCGTGTCATACCGTAATCCCAGTCAGTGCCTCACAGCACATTAATAACTCTCTTGATTGTATAGACAGCCCAGTGTGGATTTTTATAATGGTGCTTCATAATTACTACAGGGGTCATACTGTAATTTCCTATTCATCCCCAAAATAGCCTCAGAGCACTTTTGTATTGTAACTCAAACCCTTTAAATGACCAGTAACCTGCAGGGTTGAATAACATTTGTTGAAATCAGCACAGAATAAGAACAGTGGAGTTGTTTTATGAAGAGAAGGGGCATACTGTAAGGTCATAGGTAAAGTCACCACAGAGACTAGGCACCCTTATTTATGTGACCTATTAAATGCATGACGTCAAGATAATTCAGATTGCTCAGAAATGCACTGACAAATACAAAAAAAATAGATAATTAGTGTTCCATTGTTAGATGTTATATTTAGACTGTGTTCTCGACATACTTGTTTTGCTGAAGTATAGACTTGTGTTATATCTTGTGTTGTGTTATATATTTATATTACATATATATATATATTATTTCATGTGATTAATGTCAGATTCAGATGGGAGCTAGAACCTTCAGATGAGTATGTAAGGAAAAGAAACCCACAAACTGTAGAACTGTGGGATACATATATTTTTCCCCTTCACAGTCACTGAGAAATCAATGTTAAAAACTAAGCTGAGGCATCAAAGACCAACAGCCTATCTGACCTGCATAGAGCCCCACTGTGGGGTATAATGCAGCATTGTACACCAGTTACTTAAAGACCCATTCATGCAGACACTAAGTAAATGCATAGGACCGTAAGATGGGGGGTTTGGGATAGGATACGATTTACAATACTGCCTCCAGCCTTTACGATTAAACAGCTTACACACAAATAAAAATATATTCAGAGAGAAGAAAAACCATCAGATGAAAGTGTTTCTGATTAGAGAAATACAAACCAAAGGTTTTTATTTGTCATAGCCTCCTTTGTCTTTCCATAAAAATAGTGTTGCTCAAAATAAACTGTTAAAAGAAAAAGAAAAAACAAAGTCATGTTTCAATGTAGTCCATGGAAAAGCCCCAGTATCAGACATTCATTTTGTTTCACTTCAATCCTCTGTTTTTTTTCTCATAACGGTCAGCAAAACCCTGTATCACTGCACCACATGTCTGTTCCTTTGAAAAATTAGCATCGGAATGAGCCCTTGCAGAGACAAGTCAGGCAACTGCTGTAATGCATTATTAAATTAGCCCTAAACACTACACAAGCCATTAAGAAGCATGTAAAACCTAAGGGAAAAGAAATAATACAAAATGCAACCAATAACAGAACAAAGTATTTGCAACAACTGTTATTAGCCTGCACTTCATCTTTCCCAGTTAAACCAGTGGGGAATCATGTGCACACTAAATAAACATGTTTCGATACGCTACAACTAAGAAGCACTGGCACTGTCAAATAAACGCAGTATAGCTCCAGCGAACAGAGGGTTAAACCTTAGCTGCAGAAATTCACTGCAGTCCAAAAGCATTTGGCTGATAGCTACTGAACAGCACAGTCTATCTGTGCCATTACGCTGCTATCCTTGGATCCTTGAATGTTTCTATCTATCTAGATTTTGCTTGTGTGTCTTTTTGTGTTTCTAAGTCTGGAAATACCATATTATTGCATATAATATTTGGCACAGTAAAAACTGGAGCTTACATTTGGGTGTATTGGGCTGTATTTAGAAACTGGTGCCTGTATAAAGAGTTTTTTTTTTTTTACTGCATCCTAAATATGGTCAAAAAACAAACTAAATGCCTCTTTACCTACAGTAGACAGTACCACCTTCTATTATCAATCACAAAAGCAATTCAATATCTTTGTCTTTTTTTTAAATAGAAGTCACCAGTTATTAGAAAATAGTTTCAAATTACTTTCTTTTCTAATATAATCTGCATGTCTCACCACTGCCTGACGGTAGTTTTATTTATATATATTTGTATTTTTTCATATTTATATACTTATGTATAGGCATGTACAAGAAACAAAAAACTGTCTCTGTTTTGCACTTCTGTACAAAAGAAAGTTACCGTTTTGTTCTTTGTGCATTCTATTGCATGGACTGGTGAGCAGATGGGTGGAGAGGTTAGGGCAGAGTCAGAGATAGATCCATAGGGAGCATTACTCAGATTTGGGTCTCTTGAACCTTCTCCTTGCCGTGAGTAGTCTTAATGACGTAGGGATCAGCAATGGTGCTGATGTGGCTGTGATGCTGTCTGACTGAGCGATGAAGGGAATTGTTCTGGGTCCAGTGGGCTCCATAGCCCCCTTGGCGGGATGAGGAGGAGGAGGACACGTACCCAGGCTTAAAGGTGTTGCTGTTGTGTTCCACTAACGTAGGCAGTACCAACCCTGTGTCATCAGAGCCACTAGATCCGGAGGTGGGTGGCGGAACAGGAGGAACCTCTTCCTCCATCTGTATGATTTCTATGGTCCTAGCTGCTGCCACCGTGCTCCTCTGTTGATGCCGCTTGCGCAACTTGTAGAACGCTATCAACATGGCTGCTGCCAGCAAGGTAACAGCAACAAAACAGCCAATGATAATTTTGGTGGTTTTCATCACCTCATCCAGGCTTGCAGCTGGCGCTTCAGGAACTCTGGCAGTGGGGATTGACACCTGCCTTGGAGTCTGAGTGTTCTGGAACAGCACAGTAGGTGTGGAGATAAAGACGGGCTGAAAGACAGAGGGCGAGGCAGGGACAGTAGGCTTGGGTTTAGGGGTCTCTTCCACTGTTGGCTCCAAAACTTCCACTGTTACGGTGGTAAAATAGGACAGATTAGACGTGTTGAGCTCAGCATTGCTTACGTTTAGGTAGGCCGAAGCGTTGGAATTTCCTGCCATGTTGCTCACCATGCAGGTGTAGACCCCTGTGTCTGACGGGAGAACATTGGAGAAGTTGAGTGTCCCATCGTTGAGGACTGATATCCGTGGGTGAGCCGAGCCATGGGTCAATACAGTCCCATTGGGGAGAAGCCATCGGACTGAGCTCATGGCAGCTGTGCGACACTTCAGTTCTGCGACCCTTGCTGCTGAGATGTTCAGATCTCTAGGAGCATCGAGTATGAACGGTGCCGAACACTGAAAGGTGGTCTGATCAACTTCCACCAGGTATCGTCCTCTCATGTGGGCCGGGGTGTGGCAGCGCCCACAGCAGGTGGAGTTTGTGGGAATGTATTCTCTGAGCCACCAAGAGAGCCACACTACATCACAGTCACATCGCCAAGGGTTGTGATGCAGGTGTAGCTCAACCAGGTACTGTAGAGGGGTAAAGAGGTTATGGGGGAGGGACGACAGGTTATTATGGGCTAAATTTAGCTCCACCAAGGCTGTGATGTCATCAAATGCATTCCTTTCAATCGTAGTGATGGCAGAGTTCATAATCCACAGTTTGCGTAAATTCTTGAGGCCACGGAAGGCCCCAGGCTTCAGTTCAGGGAAAATATTCTCTGATATTTCTAACTCCTCCAGTCCCAGGAGTGGTGAAAGATGAGGAAACTCACGCAGGTTGCACATTCCCAGGTTGAGGTACTTGAGGTTTTGAAGACCCTCGAATGCCCCATCAGAGATGTACTCCAACTTCCTCAATTCTCCCAGGTCCAGTCTCATGAGGGATGGGACTCGGTTGAAGGCATACGAGGGGATGCTCTCAATGGGATTGTTTCTGAGCCACAACTCTCTCAACTTTGACAAGTACTCAAAAGCTCCACTGGGTATGACCGTCAGTCTGTTGTCAAACAGCTCAAGGGTATTGAGGCTGGTCAGGCCATTGAAGGCCCCCACTTCAATCTGTCTGATAGCATTTCTGCCCAACTGCAGTACCTCCAGGTGATGCAGGTGCCTGAAGGTATCTGCCTGTATGGTCTCTATGCTGTTTTCCATCAGGTTCAGGTACCTGGTGTTGGCTGGGATGTTTGGAGGAACCCTAATCAGGCTGCGGCGGGTACACACCACCTTGCTGAGCTGGTTAGTGCAGGAGCACACACCTGGACAGTTCTGTGGGTTAGCCGAGCCCAACGCAGGGCCTGTAGACTGGCACATACTGAGAGCAGGCACCATGAGGGAGAGCACGGCAAGCAGGGCTGCGTTCCAGGTAGACTGCACACTAACCTGGCCCAGAGGACTCATGGTGTGGAGGGCTCATTATTCTGCATGGTGGGGGGAGACGGCACACACCAGAGGACAGACCACCCTAGCCTGGCTGGAGCAACTCAAGGCTCCCAAGTTCCATCGACAGTGCAGGGAGATGCTACATCAAAATTGATGTGTAGGAGAGAGAAGGGGAAAAAAGAGGGGCAGAGAGGGAGAAACAGTGAAAGACATTAATACAAGAGAAGTGGCAGAGGAAAAGCAGAGCAGCAATGTAGGAAAAAAGGTTAAATAGCAATATCAGTGACGTACCTCATTAGTTTGGAAGTGGTCCTTTTTGCCTCTTTCCAAATGTTAAAAGCAACAGTCATGCATCGCGCTCAGTTATAATTCCCTTCCATTGAAAGACATGAGATTGATGCTTTCTTGTTTTCCCTTTCTGAAAAAGTGAGGTGGCCCTCTATTAGCCAAGGGTACAAAATGGCTCCTGGTATTAAAGAATGAGAGCAGCATGAAAAGCACTCACAGGCAGAGGTAAGGCCATGAAGGCTTGGCAGGTGCCTGGATCCCTTCTGCCCCCACTAACTGCCCCCCTGCCAGGCTGCAGACTCCAAAATGCAGCTCCACTGTGGATAAATCACAATGATCCATAACGCAGTTAAATACGACAGAGAAGGAGAGAAGAAGTGACCAACTGAAATAAATAAAAATCCCCAGTTCTGTCGGCTCCTGATACATGTGTCGGCTGGTCGCCTGTTTGGTGAGAGAGACCTCCCTCACTGTGACTTTGCCAAGGGCTAGTCGGTCGCTGATTAGCCCCGTTGTGACAGAGACTGAGAGACAGAAAAAGGCTAAAGAACTCCCGGCACAGTCATCCCCCTCTCCTCTCCTCCTCTGTGTTCCTCTTGCTTCCTCCCAACGTTGGGCTGGCCCTGGTCAGAGCAGCTGCAGGCTGCCGTGTGCACAGTTAGCAGTAATCCGTCTATTCCTCCTGGGGGGAGGGGGGTGGGTGGGTGGGTTGGGGTGGGGGTGGTGGGAGAGATGGTGGCGCTGGGTGTGGGGGGGTGGGGGATGATGGGGGGGGGGGTGGAGAAGGGGATGCGCTGCACTGTTGGAGCTTCGCAAAAGGCTGTCGGAAGAGAGAGAGAGGGAGAGAGAGAGAGAGGGAGCACTCTTGTCCTCTTCTGCAATGAGAGAAAAGAGAAAGGATGACGCTGGAGAGGATGTGTGTGGAAGTGGGCTCCGTATCTGTATCCAAAAACAGAGAAAGGTATTGAGGATTCTTCTCTCCACTCGCTGTTTGTCCCCTGGGCTGTCTCCTGCAGTGTTCTTCTGCTTGCTTATTTGTTAGTTTTTCTCCAGGGCTGAGGTAGTAAGTTGTGGCAGTTAGCCATGTGTGTGGCTGTCAGACTTGCGGCTGGCTGGTGGACTACTGCAGTAGCCAGAGTAGAACAGAGAGGGAGAGAGAGAGAGAGAGAGAGAGAGAGAGAGAGAGAGAGCGAACGAAAGAGAGACCGAAAGAGATTGTGAGAGAAGGAGAGAGAGAACCACTGACAGATCAAGAGCAAGAGAAAGATAGAGTGCGCGAAGGAGAGAGTGTGTGAGAGAGAGAGAGGGAGAGAGAGAGATGGAGAGGAGGAGGCACGCGAGCACTCAAACAGGCAGCCCACCGTCACAGAAGCAGCAGGAGCAGCATTCTAATCCACATCTCCTCTTCTTGTTTATTCTCCAATCTCTCTCTTTTCTCTATTCCCCCCCTCCGTGTCGGTGTTGCAGGCAGCTAAGATGCTCGCTCTGCCCCCTCCCTTTGTCCTTCAGTGGGAACGTGAATGTACTGCTGACGCACTCCTCTCAGCTGCTCAGCCAGCCTCAGAGCAGTGCATTGGTTTGATGCAGTGTTCCTGTGTATTAACACATTCAACCTCCCCTCCTCCCGTATCCCTCCTTCTCCCTCCCCTCACTGTAACTATCTTCTCTTCTCTCTCTCTTTCCGTCTCTCACGTGTTCCGTCCCTCGCCTCCTTTCTTTACTCTCACTCTCGAGATCACTTTACCTGTGCCGATCTTTCCCTCTCTGTTGCTTGTTGTCTGTTTCAACGCCACACCGCCTCCCCCCCGCCCCCAACCTGTCTTTAAAATTGAAAGTCTCCCATTCCAGTATATCATACAGAGACAAGAGGTCAGACTTTCTACTCCAACTCCAGAGTGGTTTTCTGTCTCTCTCTGTCTCGTGAGCGCAGCAGTGCGCCAGTGTTTTCCAGTGGAGATGCAGCTTGCTGCTATTCCTCACCTCTTGTAAGGCACAGTGTGGTGAGTGTTTCCCTTCGTGCATTATTACCATAAGGGAAAAAGAGACTGAGAGAAAAAAAAAAAGAGAGTTGATTGTTGTATCCGCTTTTCTTATTTTTTTTACTTGTAAAGGATTTATTGTGTGTATGTGTGTGTGTGTGCGTGTGTAAGTGTTTTGGTGGTGGTGGTGGTGGTGGTGGTGGTGGTGGTGGTGGGGGGGGGGGGGTTGGGTCGGGGGTCCGTGACATCATACAGGACTGAAATGCTGACTCTGCTTCTCTGTGTCTGTTGGGCAGTCTTCTCTTCAGGGAGGAGAAAGATGAAAGAGCTTGCACACAGTTATCTCTTAGAAAGATGAGAGAGAAAGACTGAGAGATAAAGGAAAGAGACTTACCGCGAGAGAGTGGGGGAGAGAGATGGGGTCGGGTAGGAGGAGATACACCCACGTCCTTGGTGAAATAGGGGAAAGGAGCCTATAGAAGGAGGAGAGAAATTAGATAAATAGGGAGAGAGAAGAACGATGAGGGAGACAGATGAGGAAACATACTGCATAGTAGCCTTCTAGGTGAAGTAGCACAGAGAAGGCTGAGAAAAAGAAGGATGAGGAGTAGGTGGGACGAGAGGAGTGTTGATAGTGTTGGATTAAGCATCATTTGAATGCAGCAGAAGGAGTCTCCCTCTCTGCCTTTGGTTAATGACCACATTCTCTCTCTCTCTCCTCCTCCTCTCCCCTGTCACATATATATTTGCTACTGGGGTTGTGGTCTGAAAAACGAACACAATACACGCAGACAATAATAAATGTGACACTGTCATTTTCAATTTTAATTCCAATTTATGAAATAAATAGGACATGACTGGAATTTTGCATTGCACAACTCTAGATGTTATTGAAAAAATCATGCTCCGTATCCACAAGGAACCATAAAGAGGATGAAGTGATACCGGAGGTAATTTAAATGCATGCAAGGTACAGTTTACAGAAGTAGAGCATGAGGACTAATGCATGTGTGTTACTGTATGTGATTCCTATGAATGTGATAACCCATATAAATAAAGAATTATAATAAATAAATGATAATACTCTTCTGGACACTTTGAAATCAAGTATTAAAAGCATTACTCTTCTCTATACATTTTAGTTGTCACATGTTCATTTTAATCCTGCTGCAGTCATGTCAGCAGTCAAAAAACAGTGATATCTAACACGTCAGAAAACTGAAGCAACATGGACAAAATGTGTTTGGACATGATGTAGAAGATATAAAATATTTCCCCTCTTTTAACTTTCAGCAGAGCAGATCAACTGAGAGGATGCATTCCAACCCTGATGTGCATTTATTGTCTGATGTAAAGATTAAAGTCATGTATTAACTGTTTGCACACATTGATGTTATATTGCACGCGGTTTATATCTCGTGGCTCATGCCAGCACGACGTTGCCTTTATGTTTGCATTAAACACTGAAACACTGAAATTGTTTAAAACTGCAACGCGAAGAGGAAACTAGATAATGATGACTATTTGAAGCAATTTAGTCCCTTGATGTCTTGGTTATCAATGCAAACTAATCAAGAGTGACAGGAGTAGACAGAACTAATGCTATTTTCATATTATTTGGAATACATAAAAACATCCTTTGAACAATATAGAAATACATAATGCGTGGAAAAAGGGGGTTAGGATTGAAAAAATGCAGACTGTCCTTCATTGACCTACACTATTTTGAAGAAATGTTATTGTGCACCACAAAGAGAATGAATCATTCTTCTGTCTCGCAGTTTGTTTTCTGCATAAAAGAATGGCTTTAAATAACAGATTAAAAACAAAAATATGAATGAAAGAACGCTCGCAAACATCTTTGTTTTGAGAGGTTAAAATGCCAAACAGACTAGAAAAGCATTGACGAAATGCGCCAAGTGCAGCTCATGTACCTATTCTATTCCAATTAGATATGGGTGGTGGGAGAGAGGGGGGTAACTATTAGTTAAGGTGGTGCAGGCAGGATTGGTCAGATAATTGATGGCCATGGTTGTAGCTGCTGTGTTAATGCTATTACAGGGGGCATGTGCATGGAAAGGTCAGTTAGCGCACTGATGTTTTCTCTGCAGTCTTCATAGCTGTCTCCCTCTATCTTTCTCTTCATCTCTTCACCTCTCTGTCTTTCTCTCCGTGTCCCTTTTTTCTTGTTTACATGAAATCAGTCAACAGCCTCTCTAGTCCTGTTCTCCCTTTAAATGTGTGATGTGGTTCGAGGTGAGGATTTATTGCCATGTGAAAATTAATATATAGTGCGTGGTAAATCACAAGGTGTTTTATAGAATTGCTCTGTAGTATGATATAGCATCTTCCAGTTACAGTGTCAGTCCCACGACATTCTGGTGATAAATTTTCAAAATCGGCCTATAGTTCAGGTAATTTCTGTGTTTGGGTCCTTCAGATTAGGTGAAATTGTAAGTGACAACAGTGGCCACGCAGGGCACTGACCACTGACCACTGATCACCAGAGCAATACACCATAGCATTCATTTCTACTTTCTTAGATGTCAGTCATTGTCATTGTTCTGTTATAGCAACGGGAACCCTCTGTCGTTTGGCATGCAAACAGCTTTTTTCATACAAACTGCAGTTTATGTCGTTTAACATGCTTTTCACACTTGAGTATGAGTCAATCGAATTGCTAATTGGAAAGCTGATCATAACCTATTGGGCTGTATATATGCTGTATTTTAAAAATGAACCGTCTAAAGTGCTAAAAGCTTGATTCAAACAGTGTGAATGTTTTCAAGACAATTTAAACTACAGAGCCTCAGAATATTGATAAGAGCTGAACAGATACAGACATGCCCGAGCAACACCTTTGACTGACCAACTGTTTGTGACTATCTTGCAAAATGTTTTTAATTACTGACATCACTGTAATCATTACCAAACAGAGCGACACGTAGCAGGACATAATGCCAACAAATTGAGCCACTCAGTGAGTACTGATGTACACTGTTATCTTCAGTAAAAGGTTGAATAGACTTAATCAGATCAACTGTGGGACTGTGCCCTGACCTGTTCAGTCACAACTGGCCATGTAAACCAGTTTCTCTGGGTTATGATGTAGTCTGAATATCTGGCTTCAGGCAGCCAAGCCTCTGATACAACTGTGTTGTCAAGAGTCGGCCAAAAATCTCTGCCCTATCGCAACTGTTGTCAAACTATAGATTGTGGTAATGTCCGCTCCCTTGTCTGTTGGCCACAATATACATTACCATGTGGCCCCCAAAGAGAAAAATAATGTTAAGACATTCAAGGCAGAAAGGGCTCAGAATTGCTGAAGGGTTCAGCGTGGTTACAGTCATTGGTGGGTCAATAGCACACTGGGATGGAGAGGGCTGTTGCTAAACATCTGTAGGGTAAAAGCAGTGTGATGCTGGAAAGAGTGGGTCAGGTCAATACTGAGCGAGTGACATCCTGCCCTGCAAAGCTGTGTCAGGGTTAGAAGGGAAATTCAATGTTGCAGGAAGTTAAATCTACATGCTGATAGATGTGTGTACGGGCGTGTGTGTGTGACCCCAATAGCCCGTTTTGGCTGTTACATCACTAAAGGTTCAAGTCTGTCGATCTGAGATGCCATTGCTGCATAGGTTCACTGCTCTTACAGAAGATGGCTGAAAATGTCTTTCTGCTATTGCACAGTGTTACTGCTGACTTCTCAAACAATGTGATGACTGGTAGCAGCTGTTCCTCCTGAAGTGAGTGAGGGTTAAAAGCAGGAGACAGGCGTTGCTAGCTGACCCCGTGGACACAGGCCAAAAACATATTCTACTGAGCCATAAGGGTCAAGACTCCCATTGGCTGTGACTAATAGGGCTACTGCCAGCTGCTGAAGCTAGCACTACCACAGTCACATTACGATCACACACTCCTGCTAATGCTAATGGCGCTCTTTGAGCTATTCAGCTGTAGGGCAGGCACAACAACATCCATTGCTTAGTTACTGTTAGTGACTGTTTCACCGATGCAGCTTCACCTCATTCTGTAGTTAGAACTGACGGCTCTAATTAGCTGCTAGCATTAGCCATTACCTCGCCTTAGCTACTGCTCGATGTCTCCTGGCCCCTGTGGATCCCTCGCCACTCAGCCTGTGCTTAGTGTGGCAGGTCAGCAAAGTGCTGGAACAGCATTTGGCCTGAGAATAGAGGAGTGGATGTTGAGAGAGAGGAGACCGGTGGAAGCAGATCGATGTGGCCTGTATTCATTAACCCTCGCTCACGGCTCCCTTCCCTCCCCAATCACAACCCCGCCATTTTAGGACGGCAGGAGGTGATTTATTAGCTGTCCTGGCTCAGTCAGCACCATCGACCCACAGTCTGAGGAGAGTTGACTCACACCAGGATATACAGATTCCCTCACTGTGGGCTGAACTCACTCAGTGATCCGACACAGTTCAAGAGGAACCATGCTGGAGGAAGCAGGATGATCAACATCAACATATTTATTTCTATTTGTAAATGCTGTCAGAATGCAGAAAGGGTGGCGACAGGCCAAACACAGGTGTTATACTGTACTTATTTAAACAGGGAAAATGGATCATAAGGCCAAACTATGTGGTACCTTTCAGTTTTCTTTTTTGTTTCAGTCTGGTTAAGGTTAAATAGACAATACAGACCTCGCTCTGGAAAGTATCCAACATGATTCTGATTAATAGACCTCTTGTCAGGTGATTCAGGTAAAGCTAGAACTAAATGAAATACATCGTGTGTCTCTTAAAACTATGGAAATAAAAAAGTGGCTCATCGACTTCATTTCAGTACCAGGAGCTGTCCAGACTTTGACCTGTTAAACTTCTTGGTGCAGAATGAGATCCATTTTGCACGCCTCTTTCCTTTAAGGTAGCTATAATCAAGTAAATAAGGTGAGTTTCCCCACAGGTCTTGCATTTACACAGTTAAATCTTTACTGTATACTGTTCATGAAAATGTTGTAAAGCCTGTGATGTTAAGAGGAAAAACTTTGAGATGATTTCACTGAGATAAATCATTTCGATTAGGGGGAACACACTTCCACTGGCTGCTATCTGTCGACTTCTAGTGGTTTATAAAATTAAATATATGCATTAAATGCAAATCATATACAGTACTTTGCATATCATTACATTGTCTCAATGTCTGGGACTACTAGCACTAGTGTAATTTCCATGGAAACTTAATCAGAATAGCATTTTCTTTCCCTCCTGCTCTGACTTTCCTTGTGGAAATATATATTTTTTTTTCTTTCTACGGGATGTTTTACCCCTCCAGTCTAGCCTGATAGTGGTTTCACATTTGCATGAACACACTGTGCCATTAGTCCATTCATGATTTCCCAATGAAAAAAAAATGAATGCACAATGTGGAACAGGAAGAACTGTAACAGGCTGTTGCAGTTTGAGATAAAGGCATTGATGCAAATCGTGTTCACATCGTTCGTCGTTGTTTGTTCTTATAAAAATGGTTGTTCTTTTTAATGCTGTTATTTAAATCATTGCATGTTTTGGAGAAGGACTAAACCATGTTAAAGCTGATCTTGTGCAAAACGTATTGACTGTGAGTCAGTCATAATGGAGTTCTGGCAAAGCAAATGAGTGCATCTGTCAATTAAAGCCCATGTTATGTTTCCATGTTGTATCGCTAATCTTCCTTCTACAACAGCTGACCATTTTGCTTTATAAATCCATCATCCAGAAGTCACATCTTGTCTGACAAACAGCTCTTACTAGAAACAATGCAGCTGAATGGATTTTATTGATTTCCCACCGCTGAGAACACAGTAGGTATTTGGTAGTTGGGACACAAAACGGCCAGTGAATGGGGTCAGATCCTAATCCCATGCTGCTCACACAGAGGGGAATCTGCACGTTAGGTAAAAAACCACTAACATAGATGAATGTGACGAGTGGAAGTGCTTGTGCTGTCTATTAGTGTTTGCTGGCTAAAACTCACAATACACAATCGCTTTCAATAAATACTATCAGTAATATAAGCTATACTGCTATTGTATGATCCCTTTGTTTAAAAAAAGTATTAGGTAATGCTAGGGACTGAGCTGCTGATAACAGTGATTATGACAGTAAACACTATTAATCAGAGCCACACGCTTCTGTGGAAAATAAATAAAGGCCCTCAGGAAATTAGCCTTCAACAGGTTGTGGTATTTATCTATTTTTGTTACCACGTCTGGATGCTCAAACCCAATTAATTATATTTGTGTATCCCATTAGTGTCGTGATTGATTTTGTGAGGTTGAAATAAAACGTGCCAGTCCGTACTTCCCGTGTCCGAAGAGTGCTTTTCTGAACAGAGCTTTCATTGTTTGTGGACTGATGACCTTTCATCACACACTCTTTTGGAAGTGTGTGTTTGTGTCGTGCGCGTGTGTGTGTCTACCTTTTAACACTGGTTTAAACGCTCAGATACTCGTAAGTAAAGCCTTGCACACTTGGTCACAACCCTGAATCCAAAGCTGTTGCTCATCATACAGAAGCAGGGATTACATTTATTTGCCATAAAAGATGAAACAGCCCTTTGTAGTCCACTGGAAATATTTGTATTAAAAGTGAGGTTGGTCCTCTACTGTTGAATTTTGATGGTCAAAAAAAAAAACAAGACCACTTTTACAGCTTTTTTTTTTTTTTTTTTTTTTGCCAGTCCCTTTCTGTCACAAACGTACACTCGAGCGTGCACACAGATACACATCCCACTTTGCTGGAGATCTATGAAGGCAGTGTGTTGGACGGACTCCCTCACCTCTCATATGCAAATAACTTTCCCCCATGCAGCTCTGTGATTGGCTTGCTGTTATTAATATTCTGCCAGCGTGTGACTTCGTTAGCCCGGAGTTACTGTGCCAACAGGCAGCACTAAAAAGGGACTTTGTCAATGTTTGATGTCTCGTGAAGTGATGCAGTGTGTGTGTGTGTGAGAGAGAGAGTCTGTTTTCTAAGGAGATTCAGATTTGGACAGTGGGAGACACTATTCCCCCGCTGACATCAGATTGAGGAGGAAGTGGCTATCTGCTTTTGAATATGATTGTAATAAAATTCTCTGTATGAACACCCATTTTGTGCAATCTCTGTAGAGTAGCCAGCCACACGGAAAGCTCCGTCCCGTCTCTCGAATCACAAGGTCTAAGTACAGGTTTGGCTTATGGACTCTGTCAAGGCAAAATCTCAACCTATTGCTTTTCATCCATTTAACTCTGGGCCACTGCCAAGTATGCCTGTGCTTGTAAACAACAACCATCTTTAGTTGAATCATACAAGACAAACTAAGCCATGTGTAGGGATGGGATGTGAAGCCTAAACTAGCTGTGACATATTTGCCTGTGGCCAGCCTTCAGTCACCCGTCGTCACACTAAGTCGCTCTGTCACTGCCGTATTTCAACAATGACAGCATGAGCAGTGTGTTCTCAACACAGATCATAGGGTTTGTCATAACAAGTATGGAAAGGCCTCTCTGCTGTGTGTGCACGCAGGTGTGTTTGTGTGAGGGTACAGTATATCCCCTAAAACTGGAGCTTGTGACCCTCTGTAATACATTTCCTTTGGCAGAGCAGTTCTGGTGCCCCACAGTTTCGTAGGGAGAAAAGTGTAGGGCAGCATTTTCTAAATTGAAGTCAATACCAATCGACCATTTATCTACAAGTGCTCTGACGCTAAGGGCATCTAAAAGGCGCATGTGTACACAAACACACACACACACACACACTTTTCATGCCAGACGCTGAATAAATGATTTACAGCCAACAATAATCTTAAAATGAAACTAATTTTCTTAATCCTAACTCATTCAAATATTGCCCATTTTATAAATGCCTCCCATTGTATGTGGGCTTGTTTGTATCATGGTCTCAGGGCCAAGTTTCTTAGGAAAGGGATTGTTTCTTAGGAAACAAGAGGATTTAACAATACAGAAACTAATTATTCCTCTTTACCCTTGAATTGCACAGACTATTGGAACTACAGCAATAAAGGGGCACATTATGCATACAGCAGCAGTCAGCTTACATACATCTTTGTACTCCATACGTCGTGAAGCTGTTGAGTCATCATGATGGAGCTCTCTCTCTCCTCTCTCTCTCTCTCTCTCTGTCTTATTGGATTTATGACAACATAACGTCTTAGCGTATTACAAGACACAATAACGTCAATGATCTGCCTTCTTTTTCTTGACTTCGCAGTGAGATTTTAAAGACTTTACTGATGGGACAGAACAGGTAGCTTCTTGTGTGGTTTCTGTAAACAATGAGAGTTTTCCTTGGCTTCCCATTCATGCAATGTTCAGAATGGATAAAAGGGTGAATTATTAAATTAATGAATTTTCAGAAACAAAATCCCAATGTACGCAATGCTTGTCATTCATCTTCTATTTTTTTCCATTTCTTGTTGAGGATTTAGAATATTTGAGTGATTTCATGCGTTAAGTTTCAGAGTTTGTGGTGATTAGCGGGGGTGAGTTTGTTTTCCCGGCTTTTAAATAAAAGGGATTACAAGTCACAGAAGGTTTTTAGTCAATTAAATGCCGAAACCCACTGAAACCCACTGTGACCTCTTTTCCCAAATATATTAGCACTTAAGATTATGAGTAAGAGGAAACATTTGAAATATTAGAGAAAATGAAAAAAAAAAAAGTTTTGCTTGTTCACATGAACAGCACTAAATGAGACAATAACTAGAAGAAGAATGAAAAGGGGGAACAAAGAAACTCCAAAGATGCTGAATTTCTCAGCGCCTCTTAACATTTTATACTTTATATTGTTGTTTGGCTTTGTTGTCTTGCACAGCCTTAAAACAGAGGCACTGCTGTTGACGTCAGTCCAGGCTGTGAGTTGTAGCATTTGCATTTTGGCAGCATATTTTGGTGCTATATAACAATTAGCATCATATTGCAGTGGAAGAGGTAGGCTGTCATCAGAGAGCTTAAATGCAGAATAAAGACCTCAGACCTCCCACAGTATAAAGTATGTGTCGCCATATCTCCCTGCAGCAATCTGGTATTTTCTGCATGCATCATTAGAATTGCTGTGCACAGTTTACCTCATCATGAATATATAAAGTACCCCTATGTGAGTGTATGTGTTCACCTACTTTCTAGCAGTTCAGTTCAACTTCTGCATGATGTTCAACCCAATGAATAGTAACACAGCTTTCATGCCAGTGACTAGGTTATTGTATAGTAAAAAATGTAAACTAAAATATAACCAGAGACACATACAGTCAAGTTTTTACCTTTGTACTTCACCAACTGTCTTGCTATTTACACGCTAAATCTGTCTGTGTAACCATATTGCACATGTCAGACCAGTGTAAATGAAGCATTTTGAAAAGGAATGACTATTGATTGCTTGACTGTATTCTGTAGATTTGCCCCCACGTGTTTCTGCAGAGAGCAGCTAAATTTTGTTGTGTAATTTCTCCATGAGCTCCTTCATTATGAGAGGTACTCTGCATGTTCCACACTTATCCATATTCGGGGTCTAACCTAGCTCGCTGTGATGGGGATTACGTGCTCTAGAGGCAGGGTAATTTGATATCTATTGATTGAGTCAAGAGCCAATATGAAATTGAGGAATTGTAGTTATTGCTATTGATTTTAATAACTAGGCTGTTACAGTTCATTCAGTGCAGCTCTAGTCGATACAGAAAGTGAACTGTTCCCCTTCTTTTGAGAAAAGGACAGTGTGCACTCCATTGGCATTGTGTTACTGTGAAATATGCCGCGATACACTGATAAGTCTCCTCTGCTATTGTTCATTGGAATACCTTGTGGCGTGATAACCAGTGATGAAGATGAAGCCACAATTACAGACAATGAAAAATTAACACCATTTAAAAATTACAGTATATGAAGTGAGCCATTACGTGTAATATTAATGGATTTGTTGTATATGTAAGTCATCATCGCTCCCTCTGCATGAATACTTTATAGTGCTCCACATATTACGTTTAAGCCCTTTCAATAACCCCACAAAGCTTGTTAATTTGGTTTAGTCCTTGGAGACCTTCGCTCAAAGTTTCTACCGATCCATATTTAACTAGTTATTGGTTTCAGTCTCCCATAAGAGCTTGTATTCATTACAGGTCTCACTTTAAGTGCAGACTGTACTTCATGAAACTGCCTGTAAAGATTATTGGCGGACCACATTTAATGCAAAACCTTTAAAAAATAATAGTAATGTTGACTGTTTTGTTTCATAACATTTTACTAAATATACTAGTTTTGTCATAAATGTATGTAAATGTACAGGCTCATTAGAATCTTTATCAATAATGTAATTATCAATTTTCATTAGAATTATTGGGTTTTCTGCCCAGCACTCTCTGTAAAGTCAATACATATTTTCTCCATGTCCAGGAGAAAGTAGTGGGAGTCTGAGCCTTAGGCGAGAAACTTACGGTGAGGTGTAAGGCTGAATACTGTACATGGTGGATATGTTGAAGTCAGTGTTTACTTGGGTTTTCAATACTTTTCCTAACGGTGCAGAAAACATTGTGAGTTGTCAGACTGTGAGTGAGACACAGAGTGAGACAGGAAGAGAGGCAACAGCAGAGGCAACGGTAAATGATATCAGATATGAAATGTGAGCCATTGTTTGCTTATAATGATCCGATGTGCAGTCACAAACTGCAGTTAGACTATACATACAGCTACCTAATAAGAATCTAAAGGCCCAGCAGTGCTTTGAGCTAATTGCTAAAGCCACCATGCTTACATGCTCTCAGTGGCAATGTAAAGGAAGTTGAGCTGGCTTGATATGTCCAAGACCACAAATAACAGACAGAACAAAGGTTTCTGCCAAATTCCCCATTGTTTCTACTGTATTTGTGGCCTGGGTGAATTAAGCAATTCCAGTCAAAATAAAATGTCTTATTTAGCATAAATATATAAACAGTGAAAGAGGAAATTCTGAGAAGGGAATAACTTTTTTCATGAATATAATGAAATAATCGCAGCTTTTACAGCAACCAAAGCCCATAATCATGTTGTTTTCCATTATCGTGATGTTTAATGATGACACAAACGATGATTACTACAGAGTTGACGGCGGCTGGTGTAGAGATTATAATAATGTTAAGGGTAATTGTGACAATGGTTGTATTCATTGTGGTGATAAAAGCAAAGATGATGATTTATGCAAATTTCCATATATAAATTACTACTACTGTACATAAAGTGCTGAAGTGTTGAATATGTGATATTTTCCCAGCAACTCATCAATCTTTGTAATGCGAGGATAGTCAGTGTTACTGTTCTGCATGGAGCGATGCAGAGCCCGTGGTTGTGCAGTGAGAGGCAATCCTTGCTAAGGAGACGAAGCGTGGCTATTGCAGCTCTAAGTGGGAATGAATGGAGGGCTAATTTGATGGGAGCCACTTTTCTCTCCACCACATTTAAAACCCCATTACACTAACATCTAGTGTGAATACCCCACAGGTCCTTTTGAGATAAGTGAGCTGCATAGGTCACACATCCATACAAATGCATATAGTGTGTATACTGCAGTTTACCCCAACAAGCAGTGTTGAAAAAAGGGGTGGCGGTATTGAAATTACTGGCTTAAATAAATGTGCCATGGCGTTATGGTTCGTAGACCATGAACAATTCTGGGCGTTTCAAAGGTTATGGCACACACATGCTCTTTCTCTCTTCTCTCACACACGCACACAAATATTCACACCCACACACACCTGTCACCGAGGCCCATTAGCACCCATGCTGTGGTTCTGTTTGGCTTTTAGACTCAGGCAGAGAAGACCCCCCGTGAGGAGAGGGACTGGCATTATCTCCCGCTGTCTCCCCTCCTCAACTGTAAACAGCGAGTGAAGCGACTCAACTCAAAGAGATGCTACCGTACCAATACCAATAAATCCATAACACTCCACAATATGGTTCAGACAGATGTGAGTAGTGACAAGGGAATGAGTGAAGAATGAGCTCATAATATAACCAAGGTTCGATACTTGGTTTGATTCCCTCCAGTCTGCAGGTCGGAGTGTCCTTGGGTAAGATTTTGAACCCCAAATTGCTCCCGGTGTGTGAATGTGTTCTCAAACTGATGAGCAAATGGCACCTTACATGGCAGCTAGTGCCATCAGTGTGCAAATGGGTGAATGAGTTGTCACACGACTAGAAGACTAGATGCTATATAAGAACAGTCCATTTAGCATTTACCATACCATATGAAAGCTGTAAAATGTATGTATGAAAGATGGGTGACTTTCACATTACTTGCCTTAAGAGGGCCATAGATAAGGTAAACAATGGTAGATGCTCACTTCTTAATAACTGTAGATCAAACCCAGTCTTAGAGATGATTGTTCTTAATCAGCTTTCTGACCTTTCAAAATGTGACAGTTGGTGTCTACGTGTAAATTATATATGTCAAATCAAATCAAATCAAATCAAATTTTATTTGTATAGCCCAAAGTCACAAAACACATTTTGCCTCAGAGGGCTTTACAATCTGTACAGGGAGTGACACCCTCTGTCCTTAGACCCTCGGTTCGAGTGAGGAAAAACTTGCCCACAAAAAACCCTTTTGACAGGGAAAAAAATGTGGAAGAAACCTCAGGAAGAGCCACAGAGGAGGGATCCCTCTTCCAGGACGGACAGACGTGCAATGGATGTCACATGTACAGAACAATCAACACAAACATATTGTACAATTACAATCAATTACAATAAATGGTGAGGTGATTGCAGTAGCAGTGGAACACAGATGCACAGCAGCAATAAGTCATTAACCAACAAAGCTGTAGTGGGGATGGTAGCAATAATGACTATATATGGCATGTAATGCTAAATATGGTGGACGTCAGCAGCAGACCACGGCGGCAGCCACGATCCATGAGAACCTGCTGGACGAGAAAGCACAGAAACTCCGGGGAAGAGGTGTAGTTAGTAATATCCAAAGAAAAGGTGTAAGAGAGATAACGATTGACAGAACAATAAAACCTCAGGCCCCGTTATGCGGACTCTAAGGGTTATCGAACTGCTTTACATTGAGAGAGAGAGAGAGAGAGAGAGAGAGAGAGAGAGAGGCTTTACAGTAAGGCATGGACATCAGCAGCAGACCACAGCAGCACTCACGATCCATGAGAACCTGCTGGACGAGAAAGCACAGAAACTCCGGGGAAGAAGTTTAGTTAGTAAGGGGGGGGGGGGGGGTCCCCCGGTAGTCTAGTCCTATGGCAGCATAACTAAGGGAAGGCCTGAGCCAGCCCTAACTATAAGCGCTATCAAAAAGGAAAGTCTTAAGTCTAGTCTTGAATGTGGTGACCGTGTCTGCCTCCCGAACCCAGAAAGGTAGTTTGTTCCACAGAAGAGGAGCTTGATAGCTGAAAGCTCTGGCTCCCAGTCTACTTTTGGAAACTATGGGAACCACAAGGAACCCTGCATTCTGAGAACGCAGTGGTCTAGAGGGGTAGTAGGGAACTATGAGCTCTTTTAAATATGATGGTGCCTGGCCATGAAGAGCTTTGTATGTTAGGAGAAGAATTTTAAATTCTATTCTAGATTTAACAGGTAGCCAGTGTAAGGAAGCCAAAATGGGTGAGATGTGATCTCTGATCTTGGTTCCTGTCAGAACACGTGCAGCAGCATTCTGAATTAGCTGCAAGGTCCTAAGAGACTTATTGGGGCAGCCTGATAATAGAGAGTTACAGTAGTCCAGCCTAGAAGTAACAAATGCATGGACTAGTTTTTCTGCATCCGCTTGGGACAGGATGCGTCTGATTTTGGTAATGTTACGTAAGTGGAAGAATGCAGTCTTTGAAATTTGTTTTATGTGGGCATTAAAGGACAAATCCTGATCAAAAATAACTCCAAGGTTCTTTACGGAGGAGCTGGAGGCCAGGGTGGTCCCGTCTAAGGTGGCCAAGTCTCCGGAAAGAGAGTTTCTGTGGTGTTTGGGTCCAATTACAAGAACTTCAGTTTTATCTGAGTTCAACATCAGAAAATTGTAGGTCATCCAACTTTTTATATCCCTAAGGCACGCTTGCAGTTTGGCTAAATGATTAGTTTCATCAGGCTTGATTGATAAATATAATTGGGTGTCGTCAGCATAACAGTGAAAATTAATGGAGTGATTCCTAATAATGTTCCCTAGAGGAAGCATATATAGACTGAATAGAAGTGGCCCTAGTACAGAACCTTGTGGGACTCCATGACAGACTTTGGTATGTACGGAGGATTCATCATTGACGTGAACAAACTGAGATCGATCCAAGAAATACGACCTAAACCAGCTTAGGGCGGTTCCTTTGATGCCAATCTGATGTTCCAGTCTCTGTAAAAGAATTTGATGGTCTATGGTGTCAAATGCAGCACTAAGATCTAACAGGACGAGTACAGAGATGAGTCCTTTGTCTGATGCCATTAGGAGATCGTTTGTGACTTTGACTAGTGCGGTCTCTGTGCTATGATGGACTCTAAATCCTGACTGAAAATCCTCAAATAAACTGTTCTTATGGAGAAATTCACACAGCTGATTAGCTACAGCCTTCTCGAGTAACTTAGAAAGAAAGGGAAGGTTTGATATCGGTCTATAGTTAGCCAGAACCTCTGGATCTAGAGTGTGCTTTTTAAGAAGAGGTTTAATTACAGCTACTTTAAAGGACTGTGGTACATATCCTGATAATAAAGACAGGTTAATCATATCCAGTAAAGAAGGGCTAACTAAAGGTAAAACATCCTTGAGCAGCCTGGTTGGGATGGGGTCTAGGAGACAGGTTGACGACTTAGATGAAGAAATTATTGAAGTTATTTGATGAAGGTCAATGGGAGAGAAGCTGTCTAAATATGTATCAGGTTTTGCAGCTGTTTCCAAACTTGCTGTATCAGAATGCAGATCAGTGCCTGTCGAAGGCAAGGCATGATGTATTTTGTCTCTAATGGTCCTAATTTTATCATTAAAGAAGCTCATGAAGTCATTACTAGTTAGACCCAGAGGAGTAGATGGGTCAATAATATGTGGAGTGAAAACTGTGGGAGTAAGGCCAAGTTTAACAAAACAAAAAAAACAGCTCCACTCAACTTAAACTCTGAAGCACCCCATAAACATGAATGCAAAAATCTGAGAAGGGAGAGGTAACCTAGTAGTAGCTCTGCTAACATGACACGTCAGTCATCTATAATCAATAATCATCTATTCCACAGTCCTTGAACTAACACAACCTGAGATGTGACGCAGTGCTGGAATATAGCTTTGTTTTTGTGAAAATTGATTTTTATTCTTCGTTTTGTTGAATATGTAATCAATAATATACACGATGTTTTGCCTGAACAACTCTTGCATCCACATCCCTTCATGGACCCTGGGAGGAAAATACATGATGAAGACAATGGCCATTCAGCCAAGTGATGGTTCTTAAGGTTTACTAAGGTGAATGCCTTTTTTTCTTCCCATCTCTCCTGGGGTGTTAAGACTCTACTGTTGACATCAACTGATAAACACCTTAAGAAACTGACATTGGATTGATTCAGATCAGTTCTGGTAGCCACCAGATTACTGTTTCATTTAGTAACTGTTCCTTTTGACTTTTTCCAGGTTCTCAGTTACTTCTATCATTGTGTGATTACAACTGTGCTACACGTTGAGACATTTTGAACATGTAAATACACTTTGCAGTTTGTCTTTGTTATTACATTTCCACACAGCTTCATGGTCAGCTCTTCAAGCCGATTTACACTGGTAAGTCACCAGCTTAATACATTCATTTCTTCACAGAAAATGACTTGGACGTGAACATTTCTGTATTAGTATGAGATTTGAATACGGTGATTAAAATATCCTGCTGTCTCTAGTTTGTTACTAAGGAGCTAATGGTGAATTCTGAATTATCCCTCGCTTCTTTTGTGTGCTGTATTGAACAGTTTAACCCGAGCGCGCATGCATTCACACACTCACACAGAGCAGCCTCTAGCAGCACTGCGATGCAGGATCACCTTCACAGGAATGGAAGCGAGATTTCATTTAGCGCACACAGACCACTTGGTGATCAGTTCAACTGTATTAAGAGTGGCAGCGGTGTGGATGCGCAAATAGCTTGCCGGCGCATTTTTGTACACACGCATGTTGGACTGTGTTTGCTTTTGTGTGTTTGTGTGTGTTTTGTCTGTGTGGGTCTGCTGTCTTGTCAGTGTGAGATCTATTGTGTAGGTGTATGTGGAGAGGGAAAATATCAATATGTTACAGGATTGTTTTTTTTTCTCTCACTGTTGTTATCTTTGCTTTCCCACCTCCATTACACCCCCATCAGCTTTGGATGGATTAAATCAGCAATAAAGACCTCCATCCATGTCTCTGTAAAAGACATGAGACACATTAACACCACACACACAATGAGCATTCTTCCGTCCAGCGCTGGATTTTACACCACCTATATTTGTTCTGCCAGCCGTTTAGCCGTGTACATTTTAAGGTGTGCATGTTCGTCTTCTCATACACGCATCCGCGTGTTTGTTTACGTAAAAAGAGCCGATATGTAGCAGGAAAGACAAGGCAAACGTGTTAGTCACAGCACCTTGGGCAGTGCACATTCAGATGCCTGGCAAATGATTAGAAATGGTTTTTATTGACATTGTAAATGCGTTTTACACAGGCAATAGGCTGCCAAGGGGATAAAAGACTCATGCTATCAAAGCCACGTGTGGCAGGCCTCCCACAACGTAGGACTGTGTGTGTGCGGCAGTGTGCGTGTGTGCCTGTGTTTGAGTGTTTTTCATAGCTTTTCTTTTAATTACCCCCCTTGCGAATTAGCTGAGGAATGGGAGACTGGCAATGCAATGCTTTGGCTGGGAATTATCTGTTTAGTCTGTTTCATTTGATCTTCAGGAATAAGTCATTAGTTTGCAAGCAATCCTCTCCTCTCCTCTCCAACCCTTCCCTTTTACTCTCTTTCTCTTTTACTCCTCCCCTACGTAGTGTCTTTATTTAGGCAGTTTCATCTGAGCTCGGTGACTCAAATTGCCCAGTTACATAACAAAAAAAGAGGGCAAGGAGATGAAAAGAGGGTTCGGTAAGGACGTGGTTAATAGAAAAGATAGAGAGAGAACAAGTGGAAGACAGAGGATGTGAATCTTTACTTCCAGCTGATCAGGGAAATGAAGGGGTTCATTGTACAGTACATTGCACATGGTGAGAGGAGGCCGCTCCCGCTAGCTGCGAGGCACGAGCAAAGATTAAAAGTGCGAGTGTGTTGTCGTGTTAAGTGTGTACGTTTGTGTGTGGTGCTCAGACAGGGTGCAGATAAGAAGATTGTTAACACTGGATGAAGAGCAACCATTAGATGGTAATTGGCTGACCAGATGCTCTTCTCGCTGCATACAAATTACAGTCTTTAACTTCACCATGCCTCTGGCTTACTCCGTGCCATCACTGGTTAGTGTATACACAATTGGAACCTTCACTCACGAAAGAAATTTACCAAATGTACCCATCTTCCAAGACCACAGCAATCTTTTGTACTTTTTTTTTTTACCCCCCCCCTTTCTTTGTAACTGTGACAGTGAAGTCTTTATCAGTGATTTTGTTGTTTCTGTTTCTGAGATATGAGATTTTGTTACCCGGCACTTAAAGGAATGTTTTAGGGAAAAAAAGGAAAAAAAAACATTAAAAGTGAAAGTCTGTCTCTCCTCCTCTTACTCTGCGCTGTTTGCTTGGTGTTTCAGGGTTACTCAGAGCACTTTCTAAGTCTTTTTCAGACAGGGTGCCAAACTGTGTCAATGCCAAGAGAAGCATTAGCGGACCCTGCGCAGTCCCCCCCCAAATGGATATTAATAAACCCTGCTTCGTCTAGCATCTACCAGTCCCACTTCTTCTCCCTCTCCATCCCTTCTAATCCCTTCCTATCTTGCACTCCATCCTCCTTTTCGTTTTCTGTCTCCAGTCCTTTTCCCCTTAAGTGTCAATAACTCTTGCTTGCAACACACACACGCACACACGCGCGCACGCACAGGCAGTAGTTGCAGTGTCAGGCTTTCCACAGGGGCTGGTATAGTTATATAGTAGACTCTGTGGGTTTAGTAAAATCCTCATTAGGACTCGGTGTAGGTGTGAGCATCCCTGCTGCCGTCTCACAACAAACTGCTTACCTCAACAGAATACTCACAAACACACACACACACACACACAGCTGCACATGGACCAAACAAAGAAGAAGAGAAGAGAAGAAGAGAAGAAGAGAGTCAGACACTCGTACACGGCAGGAAACATTCAAGTCTATGCATACGCACGCTCACACACGGTATATGTTGATTAAACTGATGTATGCCCCCATCAGTTTTCCAGCATCTCAAACACACACTTACTAACAAACATAAAGTGTCGGTGCCGTTGTGCAGTGACATTTTAATGGAGGATGACGTCTCCCTCTAATTAATGTCAGTCAGGACGGCAAAGTATTCAAAAATAACTCTTTGAATGAGGCCTAGTATACTGCGGTACCATCACCCTGGTAAACCAATTATAATATTCACAGACTATCAAAATATCCAACATTATTTTTAATCTGACAGCTATTTGACCTAGAAGGTATTGACAAAGGTATCTGTGCGAATTTATTAAAATGTGAGAATATTATATCTGGTGGTGAGAAATCTGTCACTCCAGTTTAAATGGCAAAATCAACCTTTTAAAATGCTGCACAGATGCCATGTTTGCTGCCATTTTCCAAAAGCACAAGATCTGGTGGCTCCTCATCATGTGTTAGGGGGAGGAAACTGCACAATATGTACACATTGGGTGGTAGTGGGGGAGTAAAGCAAGTACAGTATGTTGCTGGCATTCATCAGTGAGCATCTTCCATCGCCATATTTGAAATTGTCTAATTTGAAATTAGAAACAGGCAGGAAGCATGTCACATTACACTCACTTACTTACTTACTCACTCCTCACTTATTGAACGGTGAGATGAGACATGTTCAGACTTCTTAGAACAACTCCTTACAGATGACCAAATATAAAAGGTCCATCTTTGGCAGCAGAGAGAGGACAATACAACAGGAATCCAAAACTATGGCCTGGGTAATGATCTTGAAAAGAACTGCAGAGAGTTAACAATATTTAGGGACCGAGTCATGAAATGTCAGCCTTTGTAATCCAACATGATGAATAGGCAAAATGTAAGTATTTGACATATTCCATATAAATGATTTCTACAAGTTTTCCCATGTCTGCTGTGCTTCCAGTTAAGGATTTTTTTTCTGCACTACTCAGCATGCTATTGTGCCACTGAGTCCCCTGCTGCTACTGTAATGTGTGAAAGGTCCAGCCATTTACATAACTGTTTGAAGACTCGACGGCTGTTAAACGTCAGTTAAATACTCGTTTATTCATCACTGTCCTGTAGATCAGTTTAACAGCAGCAACACACTCCAGATTGCATTTTCTCTTTCATCACTAGAAACAGGAGAAATGCTCTGAGATAACGTTTCACTATTCACATACCTTGGTGACGTTGAAAAACATTCAAATATCGTTGCATGTGCAGTATATCATTATGATGATTCATTATCATCATTACTGTCAGTTCTGCTTATTAGTACACATTAATGAAATCCATATTCATCGTTCCCTTTTCAAAGTACTGTGGGAAGAAGTGGGATCTTAAAGTCAGCAAAGTCTCTGCAGCACTGCTGTAGGATATTCTACAAACACAGGATCCAGCCTGCAGCAGGAAACTAGTATTGCCTCCTACAAACCTCCTACAGGTCTGCCATCTTTGCAACACAAATATAAGAGCTACAGTGATATTTGTGCTGATATGTAAATTCTGGCAAAAAAAATAAATAGATGTATTGGTTGGAAGCATGTGTCACTACATCTCCCCCGTTTACAGCTGAAAGCTCCACATGAGTGCACACATCAAGCATGCCAGCAGAGTGACTAATGATGTCTCCATCTATTCTATAGAATATGCAGATGTTTGGTTACATTTGACAAGTTAACCATTTACTGTATAACAGTGCGACATATGAAAGGGCTGATTGCTTTCCATGAGTGACAATGAAGAACACCTGTGCAGGCTGCACGTTATGAAAGACAGGCACGACAAGCGCACGTACGCTGAAAAATCAGCATGCACTTAAATGCACTTATGTGGGCTCTCTTCTCTGTAGCGCTCTCTCACACTTTCACACTTTCACAGATGCACTTACACTTGAAGGGCTGCTCATTTGGCTAACAGACCTCATTACACGGGTGGATGGATCATCGACCCCTTGGTGAAGGAATTAAAGAAACCTCCCTTTTCTTCTCTTCCATCCAGAATGTGTGACATGATGTCCTGGAGTTATTTACCTGCTCTGTGTAGCATGACAGCTAATCTCACCTGCAGCCCCCAAGACCTTGCACATGGCAGTTAAAATGTCTGCAACAAAATTAGTTGGACAGAGTAACGGTCTCAAAATCCTTCAGTGATTTCGGAGAGCAGGGATTTTATCATTTTGCATGGTAACAGGGAGTTTCACAGTACTAACACAAGACTTAGTGCAGTGCCTTATTAAGAAAACATACAGTTTTTCTTTGCAGGTCAAAATATCACATTTCCCTTTCAACTGCGGGACACCATTTTGTGGGACATTTTCTGCAGTGACTCCTGTGTTTACGGACAGAGCTAAAGAAAAAAGCAAAAAGCAGACAGCAAAAAAGTTGATTATAATCACATGCAGGGAGCATCTTACAAAAAAGAGGATTTGCATTGTGGTAGGTACAGTGTCCAGTGTTTTAAAGTTTCAGACACTTAAAGTTGGGATATCAGGGCTTCTACAGCATTTATTCTTTTTTTAATCTGCCTTTTGGAAGTCCCGTAACTTTATAGAAAAGCAATATCAAATCATAGGAGAGACCCTTTCATTTTTTTTCCCCACACAAAAATAGAATGAAAATGCATCATTTCTTTTCAGTAGATAAGAACATTTACATCCTCCATCTTCAACCTGTAGCCATAGAAAAAAGGATAAACATGTTACCACCAGCTCCTGTACTCACACAAACTCTAGGGATGTAGGAGGCTGTATGCTCAAAGTGCTGAAATGTGTTTGCTGGCCATCACATCTAATAACTGTTCGGCGCCCCTTCCACTTAAACTCGCTCAAAGCGTGTACTGCTTGGTTCTTATAGAGACACCTACACACACAAATCAATACACATCCGGACAACAGATGTGCGCACATGCGATATGGTACGCTAATTTCACCTCATATCTCAAAGGGCCGGAGTAGATATTATTTATATTTGGCAATTCAGGTCTGATGACAGTGTTACTTCTATTTATTCTAATTGTAAGGCAATCAGGGTTTCCAGATGTGTCCTGAAGACCGCGGGCCTGTTACGCAATCTGCGGCCGCAGCCATGGAGATTCAAATTATCATGACAACACTAATTAACATGATGACAACCAGTTAAATCCCCACCACAGCTGGGCTCTGGTCAACATAGTAACACATCATGGCCAAGTGTTCTTGACATCTTTTCCAGAACATTGGGCACAGTGTCCCACACAAGTGCTCCATCTCACACACACACCCACACCAACACACGCAAACTGCTCATTGCGCCGCACATAGACATAAACGCAGAGATATCGTGTAGAGGCACACACACACACAGATGGGCCTTAGGATGTGTATATGTGTGATTGAATTTGGGTGCAGCTTGGAGCAGTGTCTCATCTTTTGTGACCTCCCAGCTGAGAGAGAAAACTATCAAATCAAGTGTGTTTGTGTGTGCAACAGCACGCATATATCACAGCTGCACATGTGACCATCAAGTGCTTTGGGGGGGAAAAATACATCACAGTTAGATTGGGCTTTATTACTCACTGTCCCTCCCTTCAGTCATACTCTCAGCTTCTCTCCTTCATTGAGAAATCTCCAAGTGACTCTGAGGTCACTGCTGGTCAGTACCATCCCTCATATCTCCTCCCTTCCCTCTCTCCCATCCACTTCTGCTCATATATTGCATCCCTCAACCTCCCACCCCGAAGCCCCCATCTCCACTAAAGATGTCAGACAATGGATTCACACTGATCAAATGAGACAGTGTGTCAGTTCCATCACAGGCCACAGGGAACAGTAGGAGCAAGTGAAATTGTTTGTGAGTGTGTGTTAGAGAATGAGAGCCTGCGCATGCATGTGCAGTAATATGCCCGTGTGTGTGTGTGTGTGTGCGTGCAGATGTGTAGACCCGTATCAAATCGTGAAAGGTCCAGATGTGTGTGCATGTGTGTCAGTCTATGATGCTGTGACGTCAAGAAATTGCCTCAGAGAGCAAACAGGGGGGAAAGGGAGGATGTGCCGGGAGATGGATGTAGGATACATCAAGCAGAAAACTGCCTATGCCACAGCATAATCATTATGGCATTTAGGATTCACATACTGTCTCTCTTTCTGTCGACGTGATATTCTGCATCTTTTCCTCTAAAAACGCCGAAGTTGCAATGTTGCCGAATGTTTAATTCCCTATACACAGGTGATTTAATGGATATAATACAGCCTATTCTGTGTCATTCCCATGTCTGACCATTTCCGCCACTGCTTGTATGACAACCTGTATAAACAATTGTTGTGTTTTTGTAAGCTAATTGTTCTTCTCCAGCTCTTATTGGACCCCGAGAGGAAGGATCTGTGCTCCCTCAATTTCCCTTGTGTGCTTTTTCCTTGCGAGCATGAAACTATTGCTGATGTAGGATTGTAAAGTCCACTGAGATATTGGATCAGATGTACAAAGAAAACCTGACTTGGCTTAATTTTGCATGAGCTGCGATCTAGATTGCTACAGTTAATGACAAATACATGCAACCACCCTGTCACAATTTATTAATTTTTAACTACAGCAGTTCTGTGTTAGACTGATACCTATTTGGGGCCATGCCGCCTTCATTTAATCTTCTCAAGGTGGGAAAATGTACTATTGGTGCAGGGAGCAAAACAAATGACCCTGTTAACAGAATCTTGACAGATCAGGCTACGCAATTTCCAGCACTGTTTCACTTCATTTCTTGGAGCTATTAACATTTAATTCAATGTGTTTTTCCAAACCTTTTTTTTTTCATTTCACCATTGCAAGCTAATGCTGGCCTTATAATAAGAACAAACAAACAAACAAACAAAAACAATCTGAACGGATTTCAGACTTTATTGCATTGCGGGAATGCAGCTTTGTCAATTACTGGAGCTAAGAGTTTCTAGATACAAAAAGAAAGAGACCAAGGTCAGGACTTCACTGGCTCTTTGTGTGACCATGGTACAATAGAGCAAGATTAAACCAAGGTATGATTATGTGTCGCAGACTGAATGTTATCATACAGCCTGGAAAAAATACTTTACAAAGAGACCCGCGAATTTCTAGAAAATCAAAAGAACAATGAAAAGACATCAATTATTACTTGTTAATTGGGGTTGTTGTTTTAAGTCAAAATGCATATCAAGGTCTATGAAAAAAATGGATGCGTTAAATGACTCCCTTTGTTTTGATTTTGCTCATTATTGGGATGCTGCGACAAAGCCTTGTCTTAACTTCACAACCTGTGCCAAATTAGCCTATTATTTAGTGCTCCTGTTCTACAACAATGAGCTGAACAGACAAACGAGAGCGACCGAAGACTGCAGACACTGATGGAGATAGAACATGACGACGAAGAGAATGAGAGAATGAAATTGTCTGTCACAGCCTCATTGTTTTTATTCTGACTTAAAGTTCAAATCTTAAGACTGCTACAGTTCAGTCTGTGAATGCATTTCATTCATAATTACTGCATGGGCGATATTTATTAGGTGACATATCCAAATATCAACAGTAGATATGAAAACAAATATTCTAAGATGGAAGATAGGAGTCTGCTGTTACTAGTATTATCAAATGCCTTCTTAAAATGAAACCAAATTAATTCCACATTCATTCATGTGACACATTGCTGATACATTTGGCACAGACTTTCAGATGCTGGTGCTATTCTTTTCTGATGAGGTAATTGTTTACAATCTTTCTAAATCTCTAAGCTCTAAATATATAGGTCTTCAATTATTCCGTCTTTCATGCATTTAATAGACTATAATTTTATGAGATACACACACTGCTATGAGATTTTTCTTTCTTGCACACAGTCCCAGCTATTATTGCTTTGCCTCTCTACGCAATTAATGGCATTTCAATATGGTTCAGACCTTTACAATAAGACCTGCTTATGAAAGCACACAACACCTCAGACATTTAACCTATACTATATTTTCCTTTCTGTAGTGTACAGTCAGTGATTTTTAAATATTGCAGAGCAGCGAAATCTCTGTTTGCTTCAGCCACTTCAACAAGACTCTTCATCTCAACATGACCCTATTTCCGAGCGTTTTCCATCTGTCTGCTGGAGTTTTGACTTGTGTTAAAATGTAATATTATATTAAATCCCAGAGTGCAATGCATGAAGCCCAACGCCATTTCCCTCCATTCAGTTCGCTCAGCTTTTAAATCAGTACTTTGCTGTTCATACTGTCACTCCCTTTAAAATCCAGTCCATCAGTTTTCAAACTTCAGACACAGTTTGAGACACAACCTTCAGTGAAACACACGCACAGATGCAGATTCAGCCTTTTCCTCTGGGTATTGCTGATGTGACAGAGAAAACCTAGTCTGATGTAGCAGGTTGAGGATTACAATTGCAAGCGTTTACATATGCACACACACACATACACACACACGCACGCACACATTACCCAGGCCTTGAGCAGATGGATAAAGTAGGGAGGATGTGACCAGAGGAATGATGCATGACAGGGACAGCTGTGCTAAGCTCACTTCACTCAAGATATACAAGCTCAGTCACCGTACACAGGCAGTGGGGCAAAGTGTCGAAGCAAGACACAAGTGCAAACACAACGGATGCCTGTTACACAGACGCTCAGAGGAGACAAAAACATAATGCATATTTCAGATCGAGAAACGGAAACGCACCACAAATTGTCAGGCAGGAATATGTATCAGGGATTCTGTCTCTGTATTATAATATAACTTTACAAAGACTTCACAGTTTTATTTGAAGGACGTTATTGCGTTACAAATCATGTGATCATGTGTTGTGGCCTACTCTGGCTCTCAGAAAGTATGTGTGATACACACTAATGGGAAAGCACAGCCACTTAAAGCAAAGTCACTTTTTGTTTTTTTTCCCTATCGAAATTCCAAACCAAAAGGTTTACACGAGTATATAATTTTGCACGGTACTTTATTACTGCCTGTATTAACTAACTCAATGTGAAACGTGATTTCAACACTCTATTGTGAAGGACAATCTTACTGGGGGGGAAAGAAAAAAAAAAGAAAAGAAAGCGGAACCGAAGTGCAGGTAGAGTTTCACCGGGGGTCCTAAGGTGAGCGACTCCTCCCTCTTCCCTCAGACAAACTTTGTGAGGAGAAGATGGTGGTATGGTCTTTGACTCAGTGATTTCATAATTCTGTTTTTCAGGTTAGTACCCGGTTGAAAATAAGACCAATTCCTTTTTAAGTGTGTAGTACTTAAAGCTGTAATGAGTTTGTTTTCGGTATGTGTGACTGGGTTTAAGAGCGAATTTATGAGCGTAAGATGCGGACTTTTGGCGCGAATGGCTAATTAGCGTATGTAGACTGTGCGTGTGTGTGTGAGATGCTGTGTGCTAGGTCCCCCACTCCCCGGCGTGTTTTGTATTTCAGTTTTTGACGTATCCTGACATGTTATGATTGATGGTTAATGTTAAAGGAAAATGGGTTTATAACGTTTATTGTTTGCTTATACTGTAAACGAGTCTTTTTCTGAAGTTATACATATGCAGTTATGTGCTTAGTTTGTGTTTAAAGATAAGTTGAACATTTGTCCTTATGTGTACTATGTTTTATGGATTCGGCTCTAAAGTCATTTAAACTCACCCTAAGTCAAAGAGGGTTTGTGGTTTACATTTTTACATGAATATAATGGTGGATTTTTGTGTTTGTATTTAAAAAGAGAGTGATTATTATTATTTTTCATATTATGTTCATTTCTGTGAAAGTGTGCTTGTATGTGTGTTTTGAATAACTGCCATATTCATACAAACAGTATCAATTAATCTCCATCCATCTTTTCATCACCAATCACCAATGTTTGGCAGATCAGCGTCTCTAACACAGCTATGTGAGATGTGGCTACAGGGGCTAAAAGTGCATGATTATTTGCTCATGTTATTTTTGCTTGTTTGTTTGTCATCTTTACTGTCAGCTACTCCGAATTTCATGCTGCTGTAGTTAAAAGAGCCAGAGTCATCCAGTGGTGTATAAGTTTGCGGATTGTAACCTCCTCCACTCACCTTCCTGTTCTGAGCTTGAAGGAGATGTTACTGCGGCCATGAACCACGCAAAAAACATCCTATCTAGAGTCAGTGTTTTCAGGTGATAATACGCTAATGAAAATACAGTATACGCACAGCACATTATATTCAATTTCTACCATATTCTCTAAATAGAGCCTAGAAATTTCACACACTGGACCTTTAATAATGTCTTCACGATAAGGTAACAGCTATTGGAAAATATAAAAGGCATCAAATAATAACGGTGAAACAACCTTTCAATAAAAGTCATTTGATGCTTTGGTTAAATTTGCCGCACACTGATGGCACTCATAATTCTTGGCCGTTTTATTTTATGATTTGATATAGCACGTGCACTGAATCATACAGTGGACGTTATGTTTTACTGTGAACTAAACAGTAGTGTACGTGATCGTATTTCCAATTGTGATCTGTTTCAAATTAAATTAATGTAGTCTGTAACAAACGGCAGAATAACATACTTTGAGTAATTCTTGAGTGCATAGAGTTAATTTGTTTTGTCAGGAATGATAAATAGAAAACTCTAATGCACTTCATGTGAAACTGATCATAAGCACATGTAAGTAATGGGCAAAAAAGCTGCCTGAGTCCGTCTTGTCTATACATTAGCTATTCTTTATGTATAAAAGAACTACCTGATATCAATCATCGCAGTTCTTCAGGCTGTTCTATGACTAACCCATCCTGCCAGCGGTCAAAGCTGCATTTTGATCAATTGCTGATCAGATCAAATGAAAAACCACTGTGAACATATTGAATTGTTGACTTACTTCAAAATACAGCACATTTTATGTATAGAATCTCTGATTACATCGTGAGATCTGTATCAAAACCATAGTTCAGTACAGATTTACAGCTATAATAAACGCTACACACAAACACCGACTTATGGGCCAGCGAAACAGCTTTCTTATCTTAATATTTCATACATACCAGGAGAAGAACACAAGACCCTTCAATTTTTAATGACCGAAGAGGAGTTTACTACCATGCACTGTGCATTGTGTGAGCACAGTAAAAACAAAGTTTAGCATTTCATCACTATTTATGTTGTTGTCTTTGAGCCGATTTAGAGCATTGCGTATTAGAATATTGCGTATTCTAAGAAATGAGAGAAGAGAAAAGAGAGAATGGGAAAGTAAAAAAAAAAAAAACAGACAGATGATTGAGTTATTCAGATATCTCTCAGTGGCTGCAAAATACTTAAACTAGTTTCAGAGATCAAAATGCGTTGAACGACAAGTAAAAAGCAACACACAAACCGCTGTCTTGGTCTCTTTTGTGGTGCGGGGAGTCAACACACAGAGCGGTATTTGTGACTGGAATGCACTTCTATATTCAACACATGTACAAGTTTATTTATTTACTATAGTTACAGATACATAAACAGTTTTAAGGTGGTTCAATGGTGTTCAGCACACAGTGTGCAGTATAGTTGCGTGTTGATAGACTACCTAGCATTTATCGTAGGCTGGTGGTGTTATGTTTGCTCTCTATATATGTATAGAGACGTATATACACCTATCTTGTACTTTACTGTAATAACTTTTCTATATCTCTGGAAATACACCAAGTAAACATAACTTGGGCAACAAATGAGGGTGGAAATTAATAATGAGAAACATACTTTGAAAAAACACTTTCTTACTAGTCCTTTGATGACAAGACTTTGCCATGAAGGGTAGAGTCTCTTTTTCTTCTTTATATAACACACTGGTCAGAGATGTTTGGATTGATTTTGGATTCTCATTAACCACATGTATTGTAAAAGCCTTTATTAATACTTCTTCAGTATCATAACTTCGAGCTAGTTATCTGCTTTTTGATGAATAATTAATATGTGGATGACTTCATGAATAAATACATCAATGCAAAGTGTAATACAACATATACAAAAGTGGATACGTTAGCTCTTGACAGTGCAGTTATAAGAAACAAAACCGTGAATATTTTGGACTGCAGTCAGATTTGTCACCTCACATATTATTGCACAAAGACGACAGACACCAATGTACATCATAGTGGGAAACTCTGGGGATCATCAATGAGTCCTTTACCTCTGAAGGTGTGTGAGAGAGGTCCAGAGCATCCAGGGAGTTGTATTTATTGCAGATCATTCAATATTTACCTTTTAGTTCTTTTGGTAACTGTTATGCTAACTATTTGCAAGGTCACATACCTAGCATGGCAGCCTACAATAACATCTGAACATGGTCATGATTAAACATCTGTATAAGTAAAAACAATCATTGCAATGATATGTACTGTATGTTAGTCACAGTTTAATTGTCAATTTATCTGGTTTTAAGATCACTGTAAACTCAGTTTCAGCGGCGTCCATCTTAGATTGGTCTTACACTAATAATATGGGCTGATATAAATGATCAAAACAAGCTTTCCTGTAGCGCTTATGTGGTATTTTACACTGTGGTGTTATTTAGGGCATTGTAAAGTCTGTTGCCGTAAACTGAGTTTGCAAATCAATACCTTAAAAAGCTTAATATGTTGTTATGTCAGACACAAAGCCTCTTCCCTGGGGAAACCTAAAAAGCAATAGAGGATTCAACGTGCATTGTCATCATCCAGAGCTATTGAGCTGAACCATGGAGTCAATACAGGGCAAATGGCTTTCATTGCGTTTCAGTGGTTCCCAGAAGAATGGGGAAGAGTGCTCAAAAAACCCACTTACAGATGATTGCTGTGTCTCCATGTTCCAGTGTGAAGCTAATTCAGAAGAATTTTAGACACCGGCAACCCTGAATCAGCAGTGTGTATCCTTACAGCATCACTACTGAAAGCAAGGGGTGATACATGAAAAAATGTGAAAAAAAAATATATATTGCCATCGATAAGTACCTCTTATTCCAAGACAGCTTCTTATAATAGCATAGGTTTCAAACTATGGTTATCATTGTATCATTGGATAAGAGTAGTTTGGATGGTACCTGTTTACCCATTTAGATGTTACAGTAATATCGAGGCACTCGACTGTTTGCTCGCTGAAATGATTAATTCATCATTCAACTCTGCAGGAAAACAAACAGCTGTTAACATCATCCTCTTACTCCCCGTTTCACTCGTCTTGTACGCTGTTGTTTGTCCTTCACTGCCAGAGCTGCTCCTGTCTAAACTTATCCTCAAGGTCAATTAGAAAACGAGTAGGGGAAATTAGTACTGATTACCCTTTATTACTGTGAAGTACAGTGACAGAGGGTTGCTAGTTTGTGGCTCAGTATCAAGTCTGAGTGAAAAATATGTCACAAACACTAAAGGCGCACAAAAGCAAAGCCAGTGCGGAGATAAAAACTCAGTGATAAAACACATTAATTATGAGATTAAAAACTACATTACACAAGGGATTTTTATCTCAGACTTTGGGTCTCTATTCGTGCCTCTAGCAATTTATTTTCATCTCCAGTGAGAATGAAAATTATCCCACTAATAGATTTATGCTTAGGTTGAACCTTTGGCTGAAACCAGAGCTGAGGTTTCAAAATAAGGATGAAACCAGGATAATAGCCGAAGGAGAAAGGGGGGCCTGCTCTGAGTTTCCAATTGCTCAGGTCTGAACACAAACAGAATTTTTAACAGCTTTCTTTTACGCCTGCCGCATAGTGAAGTCCCTAAACTAGATAGGTATTGGATTGGGCGTTCGCATTTAACAAAATTTCCTTGATAGATTAATGTTTATTGTCAGAAATTATCAATATTTTCTCCAGTTAATGATTCTGTGTAGTTTAATTTTACAGACTTTTGACATGTCCCAGGAGGCACAGGTATAAACGATAAAATGAACGATGGCTGATACATTTAGCTGCTTCAGTCTCAGAGTCTCGGTATTGTTCACGCTGGCTCATTGTCTCACTGTCATAACTTACTGGAACACTTGAATGGAACAGAGCCATAGTTATTGTTATTACTAACACCTGTGCCTGTCCTTCTACGACAGGGCAAAATGTCTGCTGTGAATTAGACCCATTATTAGTTAGAATATGCAACCTATTATCACTTTCAACGCATAATTGTTAGCCTAATTATTGGTAGATATTTCTATGGAGATTGCAGGCTCTTCTTACTGTACTCTTAGGTAGCCTGCAGCCTGTCAAAGAGCTGAGCGGGGTTAGTTCTCAGATTAGTCTTGTTAACATACAACTTACAACATTATGTAAGATTTATTTGTGTGTGTGTGTGACTTGGTGCCCCCAATGAAATACCTGCTGTATACCTGCATGTGTTTTGACTGTATTACTTATGATCAAAAACTAGCCAGCAGACAACTTGTCCCTAAACATCAGACTAATATCTAGCAAGTGCAAGAACACAAGACATAGCAGCCAGCTAACGTCACTTACTAGTCCAGCAGCAAGAAGCCCAGCTCAGCATCGGCCTTTCAGCCTTTTATTGCAGAAAGCTCTCGCCAACAACTAAAAGCCAATCTGAGATTTGCTCTTGTCCATCTGTGGCTCGGTCACTCTCCCTGATCTCTTCTTTCGCTTCCTAACTAACTGAGCCAACTAGCTAACAGCAAGCGCAGTTCGCAGCAGTTTACTTTACTGCCCATCGGTTCAGGCAGAGCAGCCATTAGAAAGAAAATCAGAAAACATTTAAAAATATGAACTGGTTTCTCCAAAATCAGTGACTTAGTGACACTCACAATCTGGTAACCAAAGTTACACAGTGCAAAACAGGAACACATGTTCATAGATGGATGTGACAGTCACCCTACTGCACTGTTGCTTTAAGTATATACAAGAGCTCTATGATTTAAATATAAAACTTACAAATTCACTTCATCCTTGGCCCTTTACCTTCCCCCTCTCAGTTTCTTATAGCCTTGGGCTAAAGTGTGAATATTGTGGTGATTTAGAGGCACACATAAAACTCTGTCATGCGCAGACAGGCCAAGACAGACACAGGAAGACAGAAACAGTGGCAGAGGCAGAGAGGGGTGCTTGTGTAAGTAAGAAATTGAAAGTGTGTGTGTGTGTGCATATATTTTTGCACATATGGTACTCATACATTATCACAGATCACCAACAGAGCCTAATTTACATTTCATTTCAACATGCCAATTTGCTGAACCCATCATTATCATCCTGTCAATGGGAGGAAAAAAAATCAATTTCCTCCAAGCTACCCACATGACTTTATGAATCCATAGCAGAGGTGAGCTCTTTTTACAGTTCAGCCACATTCCAGTGCAGCCACGAGTTAGCTCAACATTCACTTCCCCATGGGAGACCTCAAGGAGGACTCCCTCCCTCCTTCTTGAGCGAGGAGGGAGGGAGTCCATACGTAACCGTGCTGTAAATGGGAAAGGTTGATTACTTGTCATGGGCGAGAGGCTTGCAAGAAGGGCTTAAATGCAGAGTATATATAAAAAAGAGAGCAGAGATATGGAAAGGATGGTGTGGCAAGCAAAGAAAGTTGTGGACGTAGAGCTATGGGAGTGTGGGACACAGAGAAAAGAACGAAGACAGAGGAGAGGAACGGGACTGGCTTTTTAGTGTAAGCCGGTCGTCAGTCTAAAAATAGTCTTGATGATATACGTTTGAGAGCATTCAAATGAGTGTTTGTGTGTGTGTGTGTGTGTGGCAGAGGGAGAGTGAGTGACTGTGCCCAATGCAGACAGAGAGAATTTATTACATTTTATTTACAAAAGTGCAGAATCTCCAGTCCTTCAGATTAATGATTCAAGGCCTGAGTGAGCAAGTGAGATAGTGAGATAGTGTACAGTGTAGATAGTCTGTAGAGAGTTTAAAATCTTGTATGGAAGTCTCCATGGTTTTTTGCTCCATCTTTGTGCCATACTCAGCACAAATGTTAATGGTCATATTAAAATCTGTTATTCAGCGTGTTTGCCTTCTTCCATATGTTTGCAAGGATGTGGATGTGCCTATCAGAGGAGCATCACTCACCACGCACTCACAGCAGAGCGAGTAAATGAGCAGGGTGACATGTAAGAGCACCTACCTGTGCTGACAGCCCGTGTGTGTGAGTGACATGATAAGGGTTTCCTCTGGTGGCACTCCACATACAGGTTACACACATTATATATTGAGAGGAGGATGATAGGAGAGGAGAGTGAAAAAGAAATAAGGGAGCAGCAGAGAGAAGCAGAGCTGAGTATGGGAGGGGGGGTTGAGAAAGATGGCAGAAAGACAGCAATAAACATTGTAAATAAATAGCTTTCATCTTTCTTTCCTATTCCCCTTTAATTCCAACATGGTGTATATCATATATGTACAGTATATACACACATTTGTAGGTGTAAAAAATATTTAAAAAATATATATATTTTTTTTTTTTTCCAGTGAGCAATGAATTTCTTAACCCTCCAAATGCAACTATCTCATTTTGGTACAAAATGATTTAAATATTCAGCTCTTATATTTTCCTTTCCTTCCTTTCCTTTGTAAGTTTGTAATTATTTTGCCCATAATGCCTGAAAGGCAGCAAATAAGAAACAAGCGAGAAGAAAATTAGTCATGTAGAGAGAGACATGATAATAATAAGTAATAAGTGCCATCTCGCTGAATGACCAAAGACATAAAGACGGAACAATTTTCACCCACAGAACAAACTGAAAAATAGCTTGGAGTGGTCTTGCGCGACATGTACGCGTGAGCATGTGTGTGGACAATGCCTGCAGTTGAGGTCGGGGTAGGTATGTTGGTGCTATAGTAAGCAGACAGGGCACACATGTCCTCTCCTCCGCCAACACTCATTAACACTGCGTGGCCCTTTGGACGGCAGTGTTTAGCATTCTATAATGAGTTTCCCTCCGGAGCAGCGGGCTTGAATGTCACTCACAGTCAACTGCAGTTTGAGTTGGGATGCGGTGATGTGTGTGGGTGGGGCAGCGGGCACCGTGTTTGTGTCTGGTTCGTGACGACTGACGACAAAGTAAACAGACACTAGACGCCTCTTATGAAAATTAGTAATGGCAAGTAAAGAGGAGAAGGCAGAAACAGAGGATTTACAGAGTGCTGTGGCTATGTGTTTGGGGACATGTTCTCAGCATGCTCTCAGGACAGACAAAATGCCAGAATAAATGCCACAGACAGTGTGCGTTTTTTCTGGGCATGGCCTTTTAGGCTAGACAGAGTCTATTATTCAATTAAGTGCCATAGAACCCACTGGCCTTAAATAAAACCCCAAAATGGAACCAAATTTACAAGCCACGGATCGCACAATGAGAGCGAGTGACATTTTTAGTGTATAACCTTAAGCTGATGAGGTTGTGTAACACAACAGCCCCATTTTGACATTTGTTAGCGAGGCTGGTGTAAACAAAAGGAAAATGTCTCAAAGCCAGTCCATATACGTCTATAGGCTAATGAAATATAAGAGATGCTGGAGAGCATGTTTGTGAATGGACTTGAATTTTGATTGAATGGCTTAATTGTATCATTTTGCTTTTAAGGACAGTACGTTCACCTCATTAAAACGACGTAACACAGCTTGTTTGGACAGGATGCAACAAGACTGCCCTCACAAGCAAATAACAGCACTTGTGTTTTCCTGACAAGTGATCTCATGTGGTCATGCAAATAATGGCTGTCCTTTCTCTGGAGCAAAGGCTTAAGTACAGCAGGGTGACATTGTTCTAGCACCACAAAAAGCTGTTACGGAGGATGTGTGGGTGGCCATTTGGATGTACAAAAGACAAGCAAAGTGTCTGAATTTGACAGTGAAGACTACAGTCCATACCCATTTCTGATGGAACCAACAATCTCTTTTAAAAATAGCCACAATCTCCCCCCTAATCTGTCTCCTCAGGAACATTCAAGAACAGTTTTTGTGACAATCATATGGGTTATTTTGGAAGAGTTTTATGTGGCACCGGATCATCCATCCATGCATCCATCTATCCGCTGGAGCCTATCCCAGCTGACTTTGGGCGAGAGGCGGGGTACACCCTGGGCAAGTCAACAGCCTATCGCAGATAAACAACCATTCACACTTAGTGTGAATTAAAGTCTGTGTAAAAGTAATTCTGAGATCTCTTTCGAATTTTGACACCTAATGTCATTAATTTGTCGATATTTTAAATCATTCAAATTTAGCTGGGTGGTTATTAACACTTTCTTCTTTGGTCTGACAAACTCAGAACACACATTTATTCTTACTTTACACAGACTTTAAACATTTTATAAAGCAATGGCAAAAAAATGTTTTGGTCATGTTGGGTATGGACCCAATGTGGAGTATGTCTTGAGATTTCATGTTTACACCTACATGTACAGAATGAGGTCACCATTAAAGAGTCACTGCTTCCCAGGGTCCTTTCATGTTGTCTTTACCATACACATTGCTTATGTTATGGTCTGCACAATACTCCCTTGCCTGCTGTTTATCTCTGTGTTGTGTGCATGTTGTGGGTGTGGCACTCTCCTCACTCTTTCCCCAGTTGCCTGAGGGCCTGATTACCTGCACACCTGCCAGTCTACTCACACCTGCCATCATCAGCCCTGCAGTATTTCAACCCTGGTCTTTTGTCCATTCTCTGCCAGATTGTTGCCTCAGCCAGTTTTGTATCAAGCTCTCAGGCCGCCTTAGTATTGTTTTAGTATAAGTTTTTCATGTCTTGTTTTTGCCTGCTGTTTGTTGTTTCCCCATGCTTGAAGATCATCTCCTGCACCTCTGCCAGCCTGCCCAATTCTTTGCCAGCCATGCTCACTCATAAAGCTCCTGCCTTGCCTTCCTGCCACTCCTCTGTCACTCACCGCTCAGAATTAGCCTGGCAAACACAGGTGGAAGCAGCAAATTACAACCACCCACATTATGTGTTTTTGTGTGCTTTTATAAGCATTTTTTCAAGCCTGTGATTTTCCTCTTACTTTATTACACTGTGTAATTTACTTCGCAACTTTTAAATTAATAGTTTGTCACTGTGTGGTTCTACATTCTTGCAGTCGCGTCAGAGAAACACAGGAGGCGGAAGCAGCGCCAACATTCACCGTTCACTTTTGGCGCATATGTTAACCAATTGGGCCGTTCACAGCACAGAGCTGCATGGCCGGCTAGCAATCTACTTTCGTTGTCTGCCGTCTGTTCTATTTTTTTTTTTCCACGGGCCACAAGCGAATCTGGCAAGATAACTTTGTTCCAGGCCAATGAACAAAAAAAACGTTGCAGCAGGCAGACAGATTTCGACAGGTTGCCACACTGACCAGAACAGCGCAGGAGTTGGGAATCATTTAGGGACTGAAGATTTGGAGAAAACAGAAATCAAACATAGACAGATTAGGCTCTGTCCAGGCCTGTTTGTATTGCAGTGCAATTTATAGCAAATGCATGTGTTCATGTGCAGATTCAAAAACATTTTAGCGTGCTTTAACAGACAAAATCCTGCTATATCTCTCTGTGTACATAAAGTTTTTTGTCAGCAGACCTGGTTCAAAAAAGTTCAAATTCCTTGTTTTTAACCACTGTGTTCTTTAGCACTCTCCTTGGGATTGAAGGATCAAGGTGAAAGTTACATAAAAGAAAAGAATCGTTTGAGTGATCTGCTGTGTCTGCATGTTGTGTGTGTGTCTGCTCACGTGCTTTCTGGACTAGTGTGAATTTGTATACATGCCTGTGTCTATGTTTTACCTACGTAAAGTGTGGCCAAGAGCGCGTTTCTGTATTCTCGTTAGTAAATGTGGTCAAGCGTGGATTAATTAGCAGTAATGTAATTCACACTGTCATCTCTCATTACTCTCACATCCCCACCCCATCCTCTGTATCCCTCTGCCCTCTCTCCCCTCGTTTGTCCCTCTCTCACCTTTCTTTTTTCTCTGTTCTTTCTTTTCATGTCACCTCCATTTCTTTCTACACTTTCTGCACAGCATCAAAAAAAATACACTACCCATCTCTCTCTGCCCCTCCTTCCCTGCTTCCCTGACTCCCATCCTTTGTCCTCATCTTGGATTTCTCTTACAGTGTTACTCTCTCTCATCTTCACATCACCTCCCATCACATCAGCTTTTCTATCTCTCAGCACATTGAGCAGTATTGTACTTTCCCTACAGTGGACATTCTCAATTCTCTTGTTTTTACCCCGAAGGAATGATCACACCAGCAAAAAGAATTTAAGATTTAGATCAAAATCATCATTTAATTTCACTTGAATCACCTTCATCAGTGTATATGCTTGAAAAGCCAAAGGAATATTTATATATGATATTTTTTTTATAGAGCGATGAAATATTCAATATTTCTGTTTTTAGTTGTCTGATATGCAGTGTTGGGCAAGTTACTCTGAAAGAGTAACTAGTTACAGTTACTAGTTACTTCTCCCAGAAAGTAACTAAAGTAGTTGCTGAGTTACAAATTATAAAAGTAACTAGTTGCTTTGGAAAGTAACTATGGTATTACTTTCAAGTAATTTTTTAAATCTTTAAACCGAACTTAAAATATACGTACATGTTCATTTATTTATTATATATACTATACTATACTTGCATTTATAGAAGGCTACTTTTGGATTATTCAGGCTCGCAATTCCTGGTTCTCATTGACTCACGCGAATGTCCTGTGTTGTCTTTGTGTGTCTGACAATTTGTGTAAGCAACACCCGCCCAACTCCACCTCTGATTGGCTTACCATGGAATTTTAATCAATCTCAGGCAATCGTCATCATATATGCGATTGTCTCGTGCCCCCGCCGTCACCAAGGAAGGATCTTAGTAATGCGCCACTTTGCCATTTTTTGGCAGTAACAGCATTATAATGATGGGAGAGTAATCAATTAGATTACTCGTGATTGAAAAAAGTAATGCCGTTATTTATAGCGCCGTTATTCCCTCCCTGATATGAGTACCATCTCCCACGAGCCCAAGACCATAGCAAGTTAAATGTCACCAGCTTGACAGAGTGAGTTCACTCAAGTAGCCCCCACCAGTCCATTCACACTGTGCCTGCGACAACAGCAGGACAAAAATGTAGAAAGTAACAAATACTCAAGTACATGTGCTCGAAGCTGTGGTATATTGAATGCTAAGAAATTAATCATTGTTGAATGCTGACAATATCACAAAGGGCTGGGATTTTAACAGCAAGTGCTTAACGCTCACATACATCAGATATTTGAGTATGAATAGTAAACTGTAAATGATGAATTCATTTATGCAAAAGGACAGATGACAACAGCTCTTAATGAGAGATTCCACTGAGTTACAGAAGCTAGTTAGAAGTTACCTGGCAGTTAGCAAGCCAGCTAGCTGGCAGGCTATCGTGGCTGGCCAGCAAGCAAGTTATTGTTTATCTTGCCAGCTACGGTAACTTGCCAACTTTCCCCACAAGTAATCAGCTTCCAGCACCACCTATTCCACGAGGACGTGCAAAGAAATTTTGTTTTGTAATTTTCAGGCGTGACCCCCGACTGAGGTCGGCTAAATGCACTTACTCATCCTATGCATGTCATCTGATGGAAAATCTGAGTATGCGTGTGTGTGAGAGAGAGTGAGAGAGAGAGGAAGAGAGAAAAAAGGGGTGAAGGACATGTCAAGGTTGAGTGAGGGCAATGTCTGTCTATGAGCTGTTAGAGAGAAATCACTGTCTCATCATGTATAATAGAACATGGCTAATGTGATATGGCATAATGAATTTATATATCATTCATACATTATATAAATGGAGAAACAACTGCTTAGCAGAGAGTGAGACGCCTGTTTGCTTTGTGGAGTAAATATACATGCAGCCTTTGTCCCGGACCTTGGCTGCATCCCTGTCTGTTGTCTGGTCCGATCCGATCCAAATGCTGTGTAGCATTCAAGGGAACAGTAATTGGCCCATGTGAAAACCTCCTGTCAGTTACAAGGACATCGGTGAAATGAGAATGATACATGGAGAAAAATCTCCCTTCTTGCTTCTTGTCTCTTAATATTGTATAATGAGACATGGGAAGGATCCCCCCTCTACCAGCCTCATGCATTATTTCACCTTCATTAGGGCGTTAGATGGAGAGCAGGATCAGGCCGAAGAGAGGTATCAAAGGGAACAAGGATGGTTGATAAGAAAGAGAGATCTTGAGGATGACACAAATTAGGAGCGACATACGGTGCTTTTTCTTGTCAATGTCTCATAAGATTTTAGAACAAAGGGAAGTCATTCAAATGAGTGGTGCATTCAAAACACAAACAATAGCATTCAAAATGTTCCACTAGACTGATCGATGGTCTGCCAAACATCAGTCACTACTCTTTTTTTTTTTTCACAGTGTCACTGTGTGTGTTTGTCCTTTCTGATGGCTTCGGTGGACTGAGGACATGTACGTAAGAGACACTGTAAAGGCAAGTCCAACAATAAGTCATGATTGATTTTGTCCCCTGCCAGTTGGAGGAAGAGACAAACACATTCCCCACAGGGCCTAGTGAGACAGATTGTGTACCGAGAATGCCATTGTTACTGAAAAGCACATTTTCCCTGACAAGGCAGCGCTATTTCTCCTCCCCCTCTCCTCCTTTCTCACACTGACAAATACTCTTAGCCTGATAGATGGTATTGTTTCCAATCACACATCTCTCTTTCTCTTTGTTTTTTCTTTACCCCATGCCAAACACACACAAAAACATATACAGTGAGCAACAGAGTGTGCTCGCAGTGGGTCCTCATATCTCCCATAATGTTTATCACAGTCAGCAGAGAAAGAATTTAAGCACCGCTGGCCAGAGTCTGATAGGCCCACAGAAGCTTTATATTAAAATTAGGAGGGATGTTAAGTCTTTTGTTTCTAAAATAAAGGTAGGTGTAAAATGCATGACAGTCTTGAAACAAGGAAACTAGAAGAGCATAGACACGGAGAACAATAGGCTCTTTGTTATAGAGACTAAGATTTTCTTATTAAAGCAAGGTATGTAAAGAATGTTTCATCAAGTCGCAAGTCAAATGTGTCATATCGAACATTACTAAATAAAACAGCTCAGAAAAGCCTTGTAAAACCTTCTGGAATCCCTTTGAATTTCCATTAAATGTAAGTAGCACAAAAATGAAACTTTCAAACAAAAATGTGAAATACACAAAACAACTGTAAGGTGCTGAATTCTCCAGTCATCGGGCTGATGTAGTTAGAACAAAAGCTGTGTGGGCCGATGGAGCCACATTGTCACCATGCAGGACGCTTGCTGTGTTTTCTCATCTGCCAGTCAGCTCCTGTTGATTACAGCTGGCTGCCAGGAAGAGGAGAATTAATCAGTGCTGTCAGATCACTATGCAGATCATCTGATCGGGCTCAGGAACACACTCACTGACACACAATTTATGCAGCGAATGCACAGAAAATCCATCTATTAGATTGCTGGATTTTCTTTGGAAAGTTGCTTAACCTTCACAAAGTTGCCTTCTGTCGCAAATGGTGTGTTGACTGAAGCTTAGACTGCAGCCGAGTAAGTACAGAGCTATCTTTGTCTTGAAAGCTTTGTGAGTCAAAGTGGGAAACTGCTACATTCACTAAATGTCAGTGCCATTGGGGACCGCCGGCGGTCCACATTTATGAAGTGTTGTAGGCTACTGATTTTTGACTCATACAGATTACTGGCTTATGAAACTGCGCTGTGATTATAGCTCTTTGAGCTGACGGACAGAGTATAGAAAAATGCATAACAGGGAAACAGTCACTTTGCACTGACAGGCAAAGGATCTACATCAAAAATGCTGTCTATTAGAAATTACCTTTATATAATACTAATCTTGTTCAATATATCTTGAAACTAATGTCACCACTCAACGGTTTATGTTGCGGTTTTGTTTCTGTGTTGACAAACACAGCAACCAAACTATGCCTATTCCCATTAGCTGCACTACACCAACATTTGCTTATTAGCAATCAGAGTACAGCTAAAGATGATGGAAATGTCACATATTGGAAATTATGACCAGATTTTGCCAGATGAAAGCCTGAGCGATCACAGTGATTATAATTCATCCTCTGGGGGCCATGAACGCATTCACCACATTTCAGAGCAGTCCATCTAATAGTTGACAAGGCAGTTTAATAAAAACCCAAAATGTCAAGCTGACGGTGGGCCAGGAGGAAAATTCAGGGCATCACCAAAGTCAGAAAAAAAATTATACCCATCCATGGCAATCCATCAAATAGTTTAGACATATTGAACCAAAGTGGTGGACCAATAGGCTGTATTCCCATTTGTGTATGCCTAAAAGTATTTGCTGTTGAAATTTGTAGTAAAGATAATTTCTTGGGAAATGCATCTTGTGTAATTTGATGCTGGATTTATCGCTGTCAGCTTGTCATTCCAAGATTCCCCCCTAAGGTTTCACCTTAGTGACTCCACAGCATGTTCACAGTTGAAACCCCTGATGTCATTAGCCTGACTCATACATTATGTCCTGACAATTCTGATCTTGCCATTTAATGACTTGATATATCCATCTATATATATTTATATATATCCATTTCAAAACTATTTCAGTAATAATGGTCTGTGGAAAAACAATGTCTGTTTTTAGCTTCAATCTCTTGCTGTGTACAGCAGCTTAGAAGATGTATGAACTATAATTTGTGTTGAGAGAATGACGCACTTTGTTGATGGACATTTTGCGAGTCCCTTTAATGAAATCATTTTGATGCATGCTGGCAATTCCATTAAGATCAAGCTATACAATTTCACAGTATTTAGTTAGATTACTATTGTTGCAGTGCTCCACTATGATCTAAAAGATGTTTTTTCTCAATGGCTTATATTGGTCACACAAAATAAAGAGCAGTATTTTTCAGAGGATGCTAACACAAGGACCTCTGCCTCTCCAAACCACCATATCTATTATCCTGCCACATTTCTCCAAACCGCAGCTAAATATGGAATATCATTTTTCTTGCTGAAGAAATGTCATGGGAGCGTGCCTTTCCCATTCTCTGCCACTCCTGGCTTAATTAGAGTTCTGTAATTACTGGGACTGTAATTTCTGGGTTGAGGAGATGGGTGTATAGTGTGGGTTGCAGAGGAAATCCTCTGAGCTTTCATGCAATGCAATGCTAGATACTTTCTCTCCAATGCAATCATGTAGAAAGGCTCCCAACAGTCTAATCTCTAAGTGAAGATAAATTGAGGTTGGTGTGTCCCATTAGGCTTATTTTACCATTTCTAATCTATTTTAATCAATAAGGGTGCTAACATTTATAATAACTCAACAGTTTGACCTACAGTACGCCTCCTGATCATAGAGTCAGGCCTTTATCTGCCAGAAACACTAGCGCTTGGCCTGAATCCAACCACACAGATGGGAACAGGTAGAACTATTTTTGATGCTTTATTTTAAGTGCCTTGAAAGGAGTAGGCCAACTCAAGGAAGATAAGCTGATTGTGTATTATGCTGTCGGACTGACGGTGATGCAATCTCAGGCAGCGAACTCTCCCTCTGTTTTTTAATTTCCCTGAAGCATCTGTTTCTAAATGGGGGTTTTATCCTTTAAAGCTGAAGCACGTTGTAACCTTCAGCTGTTTTATTCTTTTCTAAGCGCTAAGCAGGATAGCCAGAGGGAACAAACTGCTGCCAGGACACAGCACACTCTTCAATACGGCTAATTACCGCTACAATCAGTTCAACCCATTACTAACTCTGTGCTTAATAGAGAAAGAGAGGAACATGCATGTGGATTTACAAATCTCTGCCAATATATTGTGCATGCATTTCATAATTACTGCTGGCACCATATGTAGTAGACTCCATTTCAATTTAAATTATTCAAATCCAGCATTTTTTTCCCCTCAGTATGCTTGTGAACGTCTTCCACTAAGCTCTATTCCCACATCCCTTTTGCTGATTTAGATTTGAAAGCCTTCAAAGAAGTTGTCAATTTATAGTCAGATGCTTGAGTCCACTCTCTCCCCTCTTTCTGTCTCTTGCTCTCCCTCACTCACTCTAAGTGCATTATATGTTGACAGCTCTTTGAACTATAGGGCTTAATATTTGTGAGCTATTCAAGCAAGCTAAAAGTGATGTGGATCTACTTCAGAGGGAGCGAGAGGGAAATAAAACGTAGTTTTCTATCTCTGCCATTAACTTGCTTTTCGTTTCTTATCTAATATGGGCAATTTCGGGTCCTGAAGGGTTTACAAATAACTTGAGCAAATGAACAGAGTGAATGCTAAAATGAAACCTCAATGTTTCAGATGGCAAATGTTTTTTTTTTTTTGTTTTGTTTTGTTTTTGCTGTTTATTATCCATATTCATTAACCCTGAAACTAAATTTGTTTCATATAGTGTTTGGTGTTCTGTTAAGTACTTTGCATTGTTTTTGCACAAAAGGTTTGTTCATGTTAGCAAAAATGAATTTTGTTTTCTTTTTGTTAAATAGATAAAAAGCATACGGTATATCCTGACCTTGTATCCAAACACAACAAATGCACTTCACACTAAGAATCTGTCTTGGGTGCATCAAATTTGCTCATTTGACTTTGTTTTTCTTTCGTGAAGACACTGCTTTAAAAAAAAAAAAAAAAAAAAACGCTCAGCCTGGCATTTAGAAATTAAACTGCTGTGGCTATTTGTCCATTGGGCACAGGCTTTAAAAGCTTCTCTGAGGTGTCTGACAGGTTCCAGAAATCTGTGGTGCAATACTAAAACTAAACCTACATGTGAACCAGTTGCAAATAAGAGAAGAATGTGACCAGACCTGCTGAATTATGAGAGCCAGGAGAGTGTATACCATATATTAAAGTATGATGATGTGTTACCAATTAATTTAATGACTGCAAAAGTAACATATCAAATTGATCTGAAATGATAGCGTTTTGTTTAATGTGTAAAAAGGCTTTTAAAGAACAGGCTTCCACTCCATAAATATTCATGCTAGTTTGTTGATCCTTGTTGTTCCATTCCTGTGCATTTCAGAAGTTTTAATTTGACTACATCCAATGTTGATGCCAGCAGATCTCTTTCTATGCTGAGGACAAACTGGGCAAGGCCCAGGCTTCCTGAGTCATCTGACAGCTTGTCAAAATGTTCTTTGCAGGCAAACTGAAAGTCAGCCTCCTTCTAACTCCTGAATTCTGCTTTCATGTCCACAGAAATCATGCTCCTTGTTGCCAGACGATACCTGTCTGCTGATTCAGGTGTTCCCTGGATTTACCAAGCCCTGTAAGGCCTCCATCTTACAGCTTGGCAGCTTCCTCCACCATCGGTATCGTCCGGCAGTTTCTCGGCTTGTCGCCATGACAACTAACAACGTTCTGGGCAGAGTGTCTGGCAGCCGTTCAGATTTCCTGTCCCCGACCTACCCCAAGATGCAGAAAAGGTTTTTCCAGATCAAGATGTGCTGAAGCTGAAGATCTTGCAGAAAGGGCCGTTCATCTTATCCTCACTTCACATTTCAGTTTTATCTGAAAGTTAAAGTTTCCTTTTTCTATCTTATCTGTTACATGTTCAGTTTTGCCTGTGTATGAAATGCACAAAATTGAATTTTCTTGACCTGGATTTTGGAGATGACCCCATTTGCCTGGTTGTTTCTCATTAATCGCTAATCTTTGCCTTGAAGACAGACAGCAATTTTAGTGTCGGTTACAATTTTAAATGTTTCAGAAAGGTCTACATACTGTCGAAATATGAATGTACAGTACTCATCGTTCTCTAAAAAGAAAAAAGGACGCTGCACTGAGCTTCACGTCTTTCTCTAAATTGTTTATGGCAGGCAACGACAATAAAGTTGACTGAATTTAATGCGGACCCCACTCCACTCGACCCACAGTGACTCTATGACTCAGAGGATAGCTAACGTTAATAAATGAGCATAGGGTCGACGAGCCATTAAAAAGTGCTTTGAAGCTCCATTTAAGAAAAGATAGTCCTATAACCTGCTCCATGTAATTTAAAAGAGAAATAGGCTGTGTCAGGGGACATTTACACAAATGAATATAAATGTGGTTTTGGAAAATATTTGTCAGAATGAGGCAGCGATTATTGTAATCACTGTCACAAGCCATAACCTCGCAGTAACACACGCCGTATGCGTGTATCTGTCTATCCATCTATGTATCTATTTATCTATTTATTAGATGAGAGGAAGAGGCAATAAGCAGAGAGGTGGCAATGAAGGCAGCAAGGCAGGCGTGAAAGTGGTAAGAAGTTTGTAGGAATCAAAGTGAGCCATAAGCTGAGGGAGCTGACAGCACTGTTTTTCTTGATGGTGTTTATTTAATTATTTATTTGTTTTTGTTTTTTTTCCCTCACACCGCCCTGACAGATATGAGGCATTGAGACAACACTCGGGAGAGTTTGGATGCTGACAAGGATATAAGTTAATACATGCTGCATGGCCAAGTCAGAAGAAAGGAACGGTTAGGCCCCTAATCGCACTCAAGTCAACACAAAGGCCCTTCACGGTGCAGCTCAAAGGAAAAATAAGGGAAATTCAGGTGGACGCACAGGGGGAGAAAGGGGAAAGTAGGGAACTGGAGAGAGGAGATAAAAGGAGATGAAGTGATGTTTCATCTTTCGGGTCTTTGTCTTTAGTGTCATCTATTTCCACAGTGTGGCTCCAGGCTTTGTATATTTACATATTTATTTTATTTACATAAATATTTACATAATTACCATCGTGAAAACCGTATCCTGCCAATGCTTTGTGGTATGTGAACCTGCAGTGAACCCATACAGGCGTTGGATGCCTACAGATCCATGTTTACATACAGTATTCCCTCTATTTCTTCCCCTCTCATGCATCATCTGTTTGCTCATGTTTTGTCCTTTTATCCTCTCTCTTTTCCCATGCACACCTCACCTCCCACAGAACAAGTATGAACGACGCAGGGTGTATTACCAAATGTGCATATATATTTGTGCGTGTGCGCGCGTGTATGTGTGTGTGCGCGCGTGTGTGACCTACAGTGCCCCTGCTGCAAGCCCCGTACAGCATAAGGACCTCTATATCTGATCTGCCCCATCTGCTATCAAGACAGGTAGTGTCTACACCTGGGGGAAAACTCTGTTTCTCCCTTTGTCTTTCTGTCTCTCTCAATTTGTCTCTCCCTCATCTGTTTTACACAGACAACACAGACAACTGCACACACGTACGCACACACACCACTGCGCGACGACAGAGAGCGCTTGTTATTGAGACATCTGCCAGAGCGTAGACTAACTGACATCAGTCATCCGGCTGTAACAGATGATGAAGAGGAGCAAGGTCAACGTTGTCCGTCCTGTCCTCTCCAACCCTAGAGGGCCTTTGGATCGACTTTGCTCTGAACTCTGAATCCGCTCCAAAAAAGTAAGAACATGCTCAGTAGGTACAGTAAGCTCTATTTTTTGCTTCCTGTCTGACACCAGGACTTTATTCTGGCCCTGGAGGTTAAATGGAGTCCATGTTTTCAAAATCTGTTACAGGGTGACTTGATTTTCCTTGGTGACATTTCTGCAGAGACATTTCAGCAACTAACATAGTAGCAGGGCACATGCTGACACATATGGCACAGGGAGAGTCACAGAACAACAGTGCAGTACTTAAGATTAACTGTGGCCCGTAGCCACTCATAGTCTCTCATACTGTATTAACAAACTGATGAGGTTGTGGGTGAGACTCTAAGATGAGCTACAGTGCTTAAAATAATAGGAAAATTGTATTTGTAAATGTTCTAAAAGCACAGAAAGAAACAAGTTTACTGCAATCAAAGCAGCTTTTATAGTAATTTGTTGATGGAGCCATCATGACTCCATTGAAGTGTTTCAGCAGAGCCGTGTTGTCTTGTATTTGTGAGCGCATGAGTGACAATGCTCTGCAAAAATGTTCCTCAAAGGGAATTTCTTAGAATTAAGTTAATACATTGTTGAGATGTCATTTATTGAGTGGATTTCTTTTTGATATCAAAAAATGCTCTCACAGCTTAGATTTAAAATAGTGACTCTGCCTCTGGGAATGGCAAGTAGAGCTTTTTGATTATTAACGACAGTCTGCTGTTAGTTAGTGTGATAGTTTCATTTGGATATTCTACCTACAGGGCATGATGACATTTTATCACAGTCTTATCCGTTGTCTGTAACGGAGGCCCATGTAAGCACAGTTGTTAGCATGGGCCGGCATAATGTAAATTTTTGATTTGTGCATATGCACTCCAGGGCTAAGTCAGCAGACACTCAGATAAAGAGCACTATTGCAAAGATGGTAACAAAGCTTTTTGGTGGACAATGGGGTGACTACAATTAAAGTACATAAAGAAAAATAATTGACCGAAAGTGAAAATGTCATGACATCCCTTAAAAAAAAATATGTTGCATCGCTAGTTCACATCTCAAATGCACTGAGGGGGAAAACAGGAAGAGAGCCCAAGGGACAGTGAACATTTAATATACAACAGATTAAAATTCAGAATGTCAAGGCATCCTTTTAAGCGTTCAACAAGTGTCTGCGTACCTCCTCTCCCTCTCCCTCTTTCTCTCTCTCTCTGCCCCCCTCACTCTCTCTTTCCATCCCTCCATCTCTGCCAAGGACACCATCCCTGCTATTGTTACCATGGAGACAAGCCCAGAAGGGCTGTGGGCGAGACATGTGAGGGACTGTGGGTGACTGTGTGTGTGTGCATGCGTGTGTGTGTGTATGTGTGTGGACACACACACACATGAGATTGTTTGTGCAAATCCATGTCCTTGTTTCTTTTCTCATGTTTTTTAAAGTTTTCTTCATTTTTTGTTTGCTGATTTGTTTTCTTAATTCTTGCAGTTTGAGTGTTGAGTTTGAGTGCCCCCACACTTCAACAACTAAGGTACTGTAAGATGTTAGCAGTAGTGGTACTAGTAGTAGTACAGAGTAGGGGGTCTGGGGTAATATAAAAAAAATATATATATATTATCTGTACTTCATTAGCATTGATACAAATGGTTATACTTTGTTGGAAATGGCTGTTAAAATGAACTAAATGTTTCTGGAAGAGTTTAGTTAAGTTTTTGGAACAGTTTGGTTAAGGCTCATATCTCATTTGCTATTTCATCCTGATACACACAGTTGTGGATTATAATTTGGCGTAAGACTTCACACGATTTTGATTTATCTCCCAACAAAAAGTGCAAACCTTAGCTGAGGGTATAAGCCCAGTTTTCTGTGTGTGCATGTGTGTGTGTGTGTGTGTGTGTGTGTGATGGGATATCGGGTGTGAGGTAATGCATGTGTTGACAGCAATAATTCACCCCGTTTAGTGAATGAGAGATGAGCAGAATGTGTCATTTTCCTGCTACAGCCACTGGTCCTACTAAGACATGGTAATGTCTCCCTTTCACCATTCTTGCTAAAAAGCCTGATGGCCCAACGTCTAAACCATCTTTTTTTCCTGCCAGCAAACGCAGGTTTGCAGCAGTGAGACATGTATTATGTGAAAGTTTGTGCATAGCATATTATCAGTTTCAGCAGAATGTTCGATGAGGCCAAATTCGATGACCGATTTATGAAGTCCGCGATGCATCATTTATTAATTTCTATTAGATCTCATTTAAGGTGCTGTGACTGCAGGTAATCTGAAACTGCTGAGTACCTCAGCCAAAAGGAAACACAGAACACAAAGGCAATTATTGTACTCATATACCAGAACAACACACATTTCTCTACTCATTGATATCAAAGGGAAATTTCATACTGAAACAAGAGCACCCCCACCAGCCCCCCCCCACTGATGAAGTGAGTGACGGTTAGAAGCTTAGAGCGCCGTCTCTTCATGAAATTAATTTCGTATGGTGTCACTCAAACGTCAAGCTACATGTGAGCACACACACACACACACACACACACACAAATGCTCATGAAAACACGAACAAAAGGAGGCAAATGAAAACACTATATGATGAAATTCTTAGGCTGGATGTAAGCTCAAGGTCTTTATGGACATTAAACCACAACAACAGTGAAACGCATTACATAAGAGGAGAGAGACTGCTGCGTTTACCTGTAAATCTTACTACGAAGACCCTGCATTCTGACATATTGAGCCAAGTACCTGCTTTATTATTGCATATCAAATGCCGCTGACATTTTCAGTCGAGGTCTTGTGAATGATGATTCACTAAACCCGCATGCATAAACATCCCATAACCTGTGTTGCAAACTATGGGCGTACTGGGCGGTTAGCCATACTGACTGATGTTTCTCCATCCCATTCCACTTTATAAGCTTTGAATCACCTTGTTATTTCCCTCTCATTTACTCCATCCTCCACCCTGCAATGAATGAACTTTTCAAGGCCCCCATGTTTACACTCTGAGCATTATAATAGCTATTTAAGTTTTAGGTTTCATAATGTGCCAAACGCAGCAGGAACGTTCAGAAGGAGAGAGAGCAAAGGGCTAATACGAGAGAAATAAAGACTAATATACTGTAGGTAATTACCCTCATTAAACAGCCATATATCCAGAAAGACAGGGGATCATTTTTATCGTGTGTGAGTGTCTTTCTCTGTATGTGTATGCTTTATATTGCCTCAGCTCCAGCCCACTGGCATTGATGGAGCATCATCATTATCACTTGGGCTCATGGTAAAGTGGCTCCTTGGCTAGACCCCTGTCGACAGGCACCGGTTGGTGTCACACTTTGGGTACGTGGGAATGTGTATGTGCGTGCACGCCACGGAAAGTATTTTTCTATTGCAGTTTTAGTAATTCCATGGCCACACTAACATGGCTTTACTGGCAGGTCCCTTATGCAAACAAATGGCCTTGGCTGGGAGGTTCAGTGGAGGGTGACAGTTGTATCTGGTTGCATCAGGTCGGGGAATGACGGGCACAACAGATTCAGGGGGAGGAAGTGTTTCGTTTCACTTGCACTGAGACACAACATACGCTCCAATAAAACACAGGATGCCAAGGTTTGGCCTCAGATACTGACAATGAGTCGCTTGTTTAATTGCTTTACACTTTTAGTCATTTAGTATTAACTGTATGTGTGCAGACATTGGATCAGGAGCACGGTTGTCAACTTTTTTTCTTTTCTTTTTCTTTTTTTCCATTGAAGGTCAGTTAAATAACAAGCTAGTCTCTGCCTGTAACTAGGCAACAGTCTTACATTGATAAAACAATTATAGTCAGTTTAGTCAGTTTAACACGAGGACAGAATAAATGAAATGAATAAATATACCAATATTAACAATTAGATCTATGATTCATACAGTTTATATAGTGATAATCATTTTTTTATAAGTGAAAGCTTTGCAATATTCACTAACAGACAGAAAGGAAGAGAGATTAAAGCACATTTTCTTGTCTCACTTCAACTTATTGCCTTCTGTAACCATCACTCTCACTTAATTTGCTGTCACACGCCACAGAATCTGGCTATCCTGTGCTCTTAGGTCTTAGATTCATTTTGTTTCCTAATATCAGCTCTAAAAATTTAAAAGTCAGTTCATGACCACAGAAAGTAAGTATTGTTTTTAACTTAATGACAGGACACTCTGACATTATCAAACAGGATTTGTGAAGGTTTCATAAGCCCAAGAGGGTAGAGAATTTTCTCAGCTCAGTGACGTGGAAAAAAATCCTTCATGTGAAGTAAAGACAAAAAACTCACCAAAGTCGGATGTGGTTTTTGCTCTGGTATGCAACTTTCTTTTTAACAGCACAATGAGCACATATATTTGTAATGTGGTACCAACCTTCTTTCTCCGGGTTACATCAGACTACAAATCCATCAGACTAGGTAATAGTCGGGTAATCCTTGCATTGTTTTGTTACAAACTAGAACTCCATACTATACACCCACACGTAAACAAACACACCAAACCTACCACACATACATACGCAGTCACACTCGCACGGTTTGTTTCATATTCACCATGAGCAACAGGTGTGATAACAGCCTGTGTGAACTCTGTGTTTCTCGTTGCGGAGAGTGAGTAGGTGTTTGTGTTTTGATGATTAGTTAAGGATGAATACATGCCAACACATTAAACATTATGCAGCCAAAACACACACTGTGTTATGCCAGTGTCCCAAAAGGGGTTTAGCAACTTCTCACCTACACCCACCGCCTGTAAAGTAATTGAGTAACATCTATCCACTACCTCTTATTACAAGATGAGGCAAAGATAATGCCCCCTGAAGAAAATACTGTGTAAATAAAAAGAAACAAAAATTTCATTTCAGGAATCGCATTCCTAATGGTTGAAAAGTTTACCATCATTGGTGCTGTGCTCAGTGTGAGCAAATTGGTTTTCCTGATGGCTGTAGAACTTATTTTCATGATATTTCTGTACCAATGGTTGGTGGCATTTCTTGGAGTCGGTTAGTTCAGTATGATATTGGAAAAATAACAAGGAGGGTGTCTGTGAAGAATACAAGATGCACAGTATTTTAGTTTGATAAGGCAAAAAAAACAAACAACCCACAGTCTGCGGTTTAGAGGGCTATCAATGTTCTTGTTATGGGAAAATATACTTAACATAAGGGACTTATTCTTAACTACTGAGTTTCTGAAAAACTGAACGGGGGGATTCCCACACTAATTGTATCCATTTTAAAATATGTACAAAACAGAATGCCACAGGAAATCCTTTCTTCCAGTCCAATTAAACTTTACAACACATTGACTTCATGTTAAGAGGACCGCAGAGTCATGGGGTGGTGAGGCTCTATCCTCTGTTTCACCTCTGTTAGTTAATATCTTTGGATCCCCATCTCTGTGAATTATGATCAACCCCTGATTGATGAGACATAATAGGACATAATGTGCATTAATGGGACACTACATGCAATATTAAGGCCATAATCATAAACCATCTGAATTAATCACACACCCTTACCTATATTTCAAATTTTATTATAGTTATATACCATCAACCCACCCAGAATGATCCTTAATGTTTAAATATTTTTGGGTTATTGACATTTTATGTTTGCACTCTTTTCTTTTCCCATTCCAGCTCCACGGAAGTTGTGTATCAGTAATCTGCTTAAATATTGATTTATTTTCATGGCCCTTTTAAGTTTTGATTTAATGAATTTTACAAAATGTTTTATCCTGATTGGGTCAGCAGGTACATAAATTAAACATAATAAATAAATAAATAATGGCATTATATAATCACACATAATCCATATGGTTGAATTTTAGATATCACAAGTTTTGCAGGTTCCACCCACAAGGAAAAAAAAACAACCTTAAAACTGCAAATTTATCAGTATTCACTTACATAACAGGCTTACTTTACAGTCAGGTGGCCGAAAAAGAAACCCCGCTCTTTAAATAACCTCACAGACCTTCGCAGTCAGCCCCTGAGATGTCCCATGTGTGGGTGCTATGGGTCAGCGGAGCTGTCCATTCAGCACCCACAGCCTGCCACCGTGCAGCACCACGGACAGCGATCTTTTTTGTGCCAAAGCAATTCAAAGTAAACTGCAGAGTGCTTCGAAGCTGTTGAGTTAATTTCAAACTGACTCAGCGTCACCATTTCACAAAAGTAAGCTCTGTAACACAGCATGTATAATGTATGTTGCCTGCTGAGGAAAAAGAACCGACACAGACAGACCTGACAGCCCCAGGGAGTCAAATGAGTGAAGGAGAAAAGTTGATTATAAGGCTCTTAACGACTCCGCTAATTACCATTGATGCTAATTAGCAAGAGCTCCAAGTTAACTGCACGGAGGGTAATCAGTGTCTGGAACGAGACAGAAGTTAGAGTCAAACTATCATCTCTCAACCCTTCATGGGGCACAGTAAGACGTTATACACTGTGCTGTTATGTCCCAGAAATGTTAGCGTGCATTTCATGCTGACATCTGACAGGCCCCCAACACAAGAGTGGAAGTTTTAATTGTAAGCCAGTCTTAGCACAGCAGCAGAGTTACTTTGACACTTCGAAGCCATCTCGGTAATTTAAGATACAAAATACATTTTCAACATTTGACCTTGATGGGAAAGGTTAATGTGGTTGGTTTCTTTCTCAGTGTGCAGTGTGTGATCACACTGATCAATGCACTATCTCTCATAACACACAACAGCACACACAAACACACACACAGACACACGTCCGTTTAACTTGACTTATGTGGTCTGTGACTCTTATTTTGTGCAGTAAATCCAGGTTTCTCCCGATGCAGAGATCCCAGCTTTAATCTTCTCCCAGGCTGTCGACACAACAACCGGCGGGGTTGATTTACTGTGGTCAGCTTCAATTACCAACCCTGAGAGCCAAAGGTATTCCTCAGGGTCCGGATGGCCATACGTTTCAAGGACAATTATTTTTAATGAGACTGCCTCCAATCCATCTGCATGTGGGTCGAGGGACGCTTGACAAATCCGTCCTTCAGAGGGCCTCCTCCTCACTCTGATCTATGGTTCCGCTTCATTTCCCCTGCCTGTCATGCTGTGTGTAGAGCCGCTATCAGTATGTTTCACCTGGCACAACGTCTCACCAGTGAAAGAACGGGCCGTGTGACTGATATGGCAGTATGGTGTTTGTAGTTCTAAAAAGTCACCCTAATAAACTGTATGATGAAGAATAAACTTCCATACAAGACATCTAACGGTACACTTGAGTTGTCAAAAGTTTCTATTGAAACTTATCCAATACCATGTTTGTAAAAGCATTTATTTTACAACAAAGACCAGGAAAAACAGCGATTGGTGCTGATTCAGTACCATGTTAGCTTCAGTTGGCTACGTCATCGATAACAAGCCTCTTCCACACATGCCTCACCTGCTGTTGTGGAAACTGTTGTGGGTGTAAAAATCTTTTTTTGGGGGGGGGGGCACTTTATAAAAATACTGCTGCTAGGAAACTAGGAAAATAAGAGAGAAAAATAATAAGAAAACTTGTGGAGTTATTGCATAAATTAGGATCGGATTTCAAAGCATATCAATTTGGTCCATGACACTTTGTTTACAGCATAACAACACACCAAAGAATAAGTGTGTAACATTGTGAAATCTGTAGAGGAACAGATTTAGCCATGCTGGTCACCGTCCCTGTCTCTGTGCTGAAGAAACAGCTTGGCTTCATTAATCTGATCTATTTTCTCCACCAGACTTTGATCCTCTGCTGCGGCTGAGTGTACAACTCCAAAGGGGCTCCAGCCCAAAGGGAGTGTATCCTGCTGTGATTCGCAGCAGATGTCCTGGTCGTGGGGTTGTGGGATCACTAAGGGATCGGCGGCATGCTGGTTGTCCAGGCCTTTCATGTCCCTCTGGGACTTGGTGTCTACGAGGAAGACTTGTTTGTTCAGTTTACCAGCTTAACCTTACGACTGTAGGCAGTAATCACAGTATGAGGGCTTTGCGTGCTTATGGGCAAGAGCATCTAGGAGGGAGAAATATAACGTATGAGAGGAGGCAAGAGATGAAATGGTGGATATGGTCGGTGTGTGTCTGCTTGTGCTGTCTGTCCTGGAGTTTCATAGCTTTTGTTCTCAAGATAGCTTACTGTTCTGTCTGATGGACCACTGAATACCGCATGCATACTACTTTTATACTGATTCTAGCCCCAAGCAGTTGGGTTGCGATTGTTTGCCGCCTCCACCTGTGTATCTTGTGGTAATTAGATGCATTGCATGTGTCACACTGAGTTTTGTCTCCTGTTAAACTCTGTGACCAGATAGTGATTGAGTTGTAGCACTCTTTTATCTCCTCCTTGGTCCTCTGATGAAGAGTTCTCCCTGTGGGCCTGGCACTTTGGCTTAATTTGTTGTGGTAAGAGAGGCTGTAATGTTGCTCTATACGGTAATCACTCAGAGCTGCTTTACAAATACACCATCAGCATGCAGACACACAGCATCAATAGGAAAATAGCAGCACCAGGGGGGGAAAAAAATAACTTTGCCAACATCCAAAGAACACAGTGCACACTAGATGAAAACCTCAATCTAAATAACAAATTAGCGCTCGTGTTGCCCATGGCAATGATGGTGTCTGCCGTCTGCTGCCCTTTAAATTGCAGAGATAGATTGGAGTGGACTTGGTTACATAGAGTTTGAGTCTTTTTTTTTTTTTCTTTTTTTTTTACCTCCAGTCATGCAGTGTGACTAACATTGGCAAGCAGGCAGACAAGCACAAGCAGAGAGTTTGATGCCTGTAGGATGCAAGAACGACTGTGAGGAGTGTAGGCATCTGTGTCTAACGAACTCCTCATCTGGCCCACCAGCTCTATGAGTGCTGTTCTTGAGTTAAACCTGAGTCGAAAGGGCGTTTTCTCTATAAACGTTGGCAGCGTCACACGAATTAACCTCAAACAAAACCGTTTAGAGCCCTGTAGAGGAAGTAAATGCATGTGTAATGCAAGCTGTACAGTATGTAGCGCGTGGTTGCCCCACATGCATTTTTAATGCTCGAAGCCGAAAGCTTTTTTTTTGTTCTTTTTTTTCCCTTTTGTTTACTTAAATTACTGTGCTCCACTCTCGCTCCCCCTCCCATAAATACATACAAAGAAAAACAACAAATCACATTTGCATGAACAAACACATTTTCGGATCCTTCACTTATACACACTGGAGAGGGTCCCCCTAATCCAAACACCATATTTGGCACAGCATAAATGTTTTCAGTGAAACATTGTGCATAGCATGCCTGTAATCAACAAGAAATACATAGAGCTTTACTATGGAGGTAATGACAGAATTGCTTCCTAATTGGTTTAATTACTCATTTATCATTAGTGAGACCAATTTTATTTTACTTATTTATTTATTTTTTGCTTTTTCATGTCCTGGAGGCTTTGCTGCTCTGCTCTACTAATACACAGCAGCTTGTTTGCCTGGTAGTGGATGAAAAATCCCTGTCCTCTGAGCATCTGCTCAGTACAGCAGAGATGTTGTTTATCCCCAATGCCCCAGACTACTTGTCTTCACAAAGTACAACTTAGAGAGATGCGAGCAAAGCTACTGGCTAAACCTCAGACTGCAAACTCAATGTAAGGAACAGCAAATATTAATTGAATTCTCTACACACAGTATAAAAAGCTACTTTCCAATTAATAAAATAATATTTTGGCAGAGGGAAAATAATTTATCTTTATCCTTTAAAGTGTCTTATTACTATTTATGTAAATTTCCATACTGTAACTCTAGTTCATGAGCTGAAAATATATAATGGGAAACCTCTCCAATAAAGTCATATTTGGGTATACTCTCATCATTGTTGTTGGAAAACAAAGATGCATAAGAAGTATGATATAGACAGCTGTCTTACATACTAGAAATCTGTCTAAGTGATTAAGTGGTTAAGCCTATAAATCTCAACTAGAGAGCAAACCCAAAGTGTAGTTTCACATTTCACCCAGGATATGTACTGTTTCATAGCTTAATCCAGTGACTTACATAAAGACACACAACATGTCTCCACTTCCTCCCACTCTACAAACCTGAAGCCAGAATTTCCCAGACTTGGACGCTGCCATCTTGCATTGGTGAAGTCATTCAGAGTAAAAGTCTACAGCAGTGATCAGGGTTCGAGCCACATCTCAATCCGACTCAGTGGTAAGCCAAACTCCCCAACTTTCCTCTTCGCCACTGGTTTTAAAATTACTGAAGATTTTAACATATTTTATAAACAAGAAGACCGAAAATTAGGTCAGGACCAACCTTGGTCTGGATGCCCACATCCAGTGGTTTAGCTTGGTTGGCATGCTTTGGAAAGACCTCCTCACGTTATTTCCAGTCAGTGCCTTGAAGGAATGGCTGTGCCAAATATCCTGCTGATCCAGTTTGGTGGAAATGATCTAGGGGACATCAAAAGCATGAAGCTCCAGCAGTTCCCTCAGATCATAATCGTCCTCTAATCATCATAATCATCACCCAGAGATGCCCTTGGCAGTCTGCCCACCCCAGAAAGATGGACAAAGCCTTGCTCTTTATCCTTGATATAATGGCTAACTTTGTTTTTACCTTTGTGGTTGCATTGTACATCAGACCTCAGATAATCAGAGAGGTCCTAATCATGTTTTAAATGACAGGTCATTTCAGTATCATCCTGTGTCTGAAAGACCAAATGCAGTAGGGTGATGGTGGATTTGGATTGCAAAAATAGGCCATGGCCTCTATACTTTGTATGTCAGAAGTAAAATAACAGAAAATGTATTAAAAAAATACACACGAAACAACACACAAAAGGTGGCTATCATAATCATTTTTCCCCATGGTGAGTGTGGCCAGGTATTTTCCTCTATGGTCAGCCAAAAGTTAAGGTTGTACTGTCCGCCCCACCCAACACTAACAAAAGAGACATTACTTGAGCAATTTATCAGACTTCATGATGGTCCCCCTGGAGCCACAAAAAGTTTTTTTTAACATATTCAGGAATACAGTTATGTAATGACTTTAAGCACTGTAAGTCTGAGACGATTTTATTTCATTTTTGTAACTACTTATTTGCAGTCATGGAGAAAACTACAAAGGCTGAATTGTGAAACTAAACAAGTAATTATTTCTGCCTTTTTTTTTCTTGATTCTTGATTTTTTGTTTGTTTTCTGTTTATTTAACCCAATAAAGAAAAAGTGTCAATAAAGTGTCTTACTAAGTGCCACCAGAACAGCTTCAATGCACCTTAGCATTGATTCTGGAACTCAAGTGGACAGATCGAACACCACAAAAGACAAAAGAGATTACCTAATTTGGTGCCTTGATGATAGCAACCTCTAAGGCAAGTGGGAAATATATGTGAGGGAGAGCACATGTCAGTCAGCACAGGTCTCTCACAGGTGTTCAGTTAGGTTGAGATGTGGTGACTGCAAAGGTCATAGCATCTGTTTTACATCATTTTCATTGTCAGAAGATATGGCTGTTCCCAGAGGAACAGTGAACCCAAACTATGAAAGCAAAATGCCACCCACAGCTACGAGATCCCCAAACATTTAGGCCTGCACTGTTTTCTTGGTGTATACCACAGACACACTCGCCTACCTGTTGATAATACGGTGAAAGATTATTCACCTGACCATATTACTTTTCACATCTTTATAGACCAGTCCCAATGGTTTTTGCACCACATGAAACACAACAACTCAATTGTCTGTCTGCATTTCCTGAAGTTGCGCTGTCCAGTCGATGTTATGTATATATAAAATATCTTCACAAAGTGGCTAGTTTAAGTAGTTACATCTGCCATAGTCTTTCTTCAGCACTGGCAGAGTGCTAAAACAGTGTGGACAGATTGCTGCAACAGTTGATATTTAGCCAATCTCATTTTACAGTCCTTAAATGCTTTTAGTTCATGCTGGCTGTCTGTAACAACTCACAGATATGCATATAGGGAATTATGCAACTATTATGGGATTTGATTATATACTAATTAAAACATAGTTATGCATATTATACTTGATTTCTGCCATATTCTGTAAATAGCCCCCACACCCACCCCCCATAAATCTTACATGCTGGGCCTTTTAAGTTAACTACTGAATTGTACTGGTGAACCTGTACGGAAGGATCTGCATTCATGTTGCTTCCACACTCATTTATTTTGATTTCCCCTTTAATTTTTGTCACCAATCTAAACACAAATAGCATCTTCACACATCCCCAGTGCACACACACACACTGCCTTTGCCACAGCTCAGATGTGACACACAGCTATGTGTGTCAATTATATTATGATGTCATTACATAATTCCGAGCCAGTTTAATAGGACAAATTCCCTGTATGCACCCCTAACCACTGCAGGGGAATTCCCTATCATCTGCAACCCAGTCCTCTCCACTCTACTACTCTCCACTTGCCTGCATGCTGACAGTCTCACATTGACCTCACATTGCACAGTAGGCTCCAGCGCATAGAAGCATCACTCCATTGAACATGCCTGTTCAGGTTAGGAAAAGCTATCGAATTGTGCGTTCTCCTGTTGATACAAAGCGGAGCCACTTTTGCTCCTGCTGCTCCATTAGTGTAAGGAACCGTTAGCACTGCACTAATACAGGTAGAAAGTGTAGACTGCGCACCTCCATACTGACAACAAGTTTATATGCTGTTAAGTCCTGTGGCGCCAACATGCGTGGGTGTGCAACATCACCATTAGCTCCACATGGGATAAACTGAAAACCCGGAATTTTGCACGCTGTAATGTCACAAATTATACAACCAGTCTCATATGTTGGTATTCTCTGACAAGAACACACCCACTTTATTAACACGTAAGTGTGCACTCCAAGTACATCTGCTGTGATTAAACAAACATTGCTCCACACATAAGGTGAGAAAGAGAGCTGGTTGGTTTTAGTGGAACAAGCTACTTACAGTAGGTAAAGAGGACTTTGTCCAATTGATCAGTCACATTTTGGGCATGCTAGAGGTGTCACTCTGTCAGCTGGTCTACCACTTCATGGAAGAAAGGAGAAACTGTAGATTTAACAGTGTACGGAGTGAAAAAGTTACTTTTTTAAGTAATTTAACTACTTTCATGTGTCCGCTCACTGGTGACTTTGGCTCTTGATGACCACACAAAAAAAGCCATTTTTTGCATACAGCACTTTCCTGGAGAAAGTGAATTACTGCTTTTCAAAAACAGCCACCACAACTCTTCGAGTGAAAGTGACAAATGTTCACAATTTGTACAGATGAAAGATAAAAATCATCCAGCGTGTCATCTCCCAGACAAAATTGTTGACACGTGTCCCCTGCGAAATGGCCTTTAAGTGTCCCTCTCTGTCAGTGGGTGCTATTGATAAGTGACTGCCTGTCATGGCTGTCAATCATTCAATCAGCTAGGAGCAGGCTGGTTGCGTCAGGTCATAATTTAGCTGGGAGTTCATCAACTGAAGTAATATCACATCGTTTCATCACATCCTTTCATCAGCCAGACAGCTTTTTAGATATACTGCTGCTCTGAGGATTCACAGGAACCACACAGAAGGTCATCTACTGAAGGCAAGCGGATCAAAGTTGTTCTTTTCCATCACATGTAAAGTAACCAGCTATCAAAGGTACTTTTAAATACCTTACATCATCTCCTCAATGTAAAAGATATGCATTTCTCCTCCTTTGAAACCGTGACTTACAAGTAAAGATGGAGCCAACATTAATCCGACTAAAAAGAGATATTTTTTACTTTCGTGCACGCAAACATTCAAATAAAACCTCTTCAGTGTGACTAGGCAAACTGACAAGATGTGTGCCTGTGTCCTGGAAGAGAGTGATCTGGAGTCATGGAGCGGGATTAGCAGGTAAATATGTGCGTCATTGTTCATGGGGAGGTTAGGGAGCACTGAAGTTATATCATGACCTGTCACCAGCTGCCAAAACATTGCATTGAAATTCACGGGGAGAGACTCGGTCGTGAATGTGGCAGTGTGGGGATGAGACGCTCGTGCGTGCGCATTCCTATCAACAAACAACGCCAAAGATACACAACATGCGCCCGTAAGCACGCACATCAGAGCAAACACGTACTTGCCTCCCAGCGGTCGGGATGTAAATGCATTAAGAACTCAGTGTGTGACGCTAGGCAGAAGGAGAAGACTGCCAGCTGACACAGGTGGCACGGAGCAGAGATACAACTTATTACAGCCAATACAAAAGCCCCGCTGAGGAGGGCTGCTAAGACAACAAATATGAGCAGCGCGCTGGCACGGGAAAGCAAAGACAGGAGGCGGAGATGAAATTGAAGAAAGGAAGAAAGGAAAAGAGCACAGGAGCTCAGCAAAAAGCTAAAAGGGTTGAATTAAGGGGTGGAGAAATCCACAAAGAGACAACAGAGAAAAAATGTGTGTTTGTGTATGTGTGTGTGTAAAAGCGAGAGAGAGAGAAGGGTAGAGGGGTGATAAGAGGAACAGCTTGGCTGATCCTAAAGTGGCATGCTGGATTAGGACCGTCAACAGAACCACTTTTAAAGGTTGCCCAGTATCACTATTTATCTCACCTGCATCCAGCTGTTGGCAAAGGCTCAAAAGCTCACACACACACACACACACACACACGCACTAGCAGCCTCTGCAGCAAGCGAAAGCGTATGTATTCGTAAGAGAAAGACTTATTGTGCTCCACTGCACCTGTGGCAGGTTTCCAGTATTCAGAGGCAGATAAATGGTCTGCTCTTTTAGGCAGGCCTGCAATCTGACCACTGCGCTGTTTATGAGAGAAGGCGAGCGAGGAAGAGAGAGTTGGTGAGTGAGAGAACGAGAAAGAGATAAGAGACGCAGGGAGGTGAGGAGTAGGCGAGGGGTGGAGGATGAATAGGGAAATGCACGGCAGATGATTTGTAACATGACTACGTTCTATTAATCTCCCCTAATGCACTTGCTCCACTGCAGGGAGGGAGGAGCAGAGAGCAGCGGGGGAAAGATGTCAGAAGAAAAAAATTAGAGCTAAGTGAGACATGAATTTACAGACAAATACATGTAAAAATGATGACACATTAAACGACAGGATTCAAAGTCACGATGTCTAAGTCTAGTTTCCAAATACGTTTTGCATAAAAAGCACTTTAGCAACAGTTTTCTCACACATAGCTGATGGGAAAAGACACCTTCCTATTAATCATTTCAGCTGTCAATAGAGGATGGTAACAGCTCGCCTTACTTGCACCAATGCAACACCAAGTGTATTCTTTCCTCCCTTCAAGTTTCCTTCCATTTCACCCTCTTAACTACAGTTGCTTGTATTGCACTCTAATTGTGTTGGACTCAAAGGTGACCCACACTCAATACTGTGCCTGAACGCATTCAGCGTAGACACAAACAGAGGAACAAAGCTGCTGCTCTGCTTACATGCTGCTCACGTTACTCCTGTGTAGACATGGTGTAAGATATAGAGTTTAAATGAGACCGATATAAAGACATTTTTTCTGTAGATGTGCTGAGGGAATTTTACTGCAGATGACAGTCCAGTCCAGAGACCTGCACAGGTTCGGGTACCCGCGGGTGAATCGCGGGTGAACCGTAACATTTTGGCAACGGGTGAAAATCTTTGCGCTGTGTCGGATGCCGGGTCGGGTTGGGTCGCACCAGAGCGTGGGTCTAATCTGCGGTTTACAAAACGTGCCTACAAAAAAATATTATTTAAATATAAAAACTTATGTTGTAGTGAATTGTAAACCCCCTTTAAAAGTAAAACTCCCTTTAAAAAGTAAAGTTGGATTTGTTTTGTCTGTAGGCAACGCGCGCATTCCCAGGAATCTTTGCAAATGTTATTTTCACGTCACACGATGTCCTACAGTGCAGTTCAAAATGACTACGCAACAGCTGAGAAGGAACTTAGTTAATGGACAGTATAAAGTTGATGTTGAAGATCTAAATGGACTGTACAGGTAGGCAGATTTATGTTTACTTTTTTGCAGGGTAGTCTATGTTATTTTTAGTTCACGTGTGCGCACGGCACGGCTATCCCTTACTGTAGGCTTACTGGGCATTATGTCAATTCAGAGTTAACTGGGATACATTTTTTTCTATGTTAAGGCGACGTTTAGGCCACTGAACTAAATCATTCCACTTGCCTATGTCGTGGCAATAAACTTCTGTATTTCATTTTGACTCTGATTTATTTTAATTCCGGTACGTTTCAGGTGACGGGTCTATTTATAGCGGTTCAGGTCGGGTGCGGAACTTAAATTTAAGTTCTGTCAGGTAACAGTTCATGTCTGGAATGAGGTAAGTATGGTATGGTTTGTGAAATTTGACCCATGCAGGACTCTGCTCCAGTCTCTCTCTCTGAAGTCCCGGAGGTCTACATTGAGAAAAAGCATGGCAACATGGGATTTAATCCCCACAGGACATGCCAACATATCACAGGGGGTCCAATAATAATAAAATATGTGGTTAAAAAAAAAGTGGTGGTTTAGTGAGACAGAAGAACCAGAAACAACTCTATTGTAATCCTAAAAAAAGAGGAAGAAAACAAACCCTAAAAAGGCTATAAAACAATTAAAATTAAAAAAAAAAAAAAAAAACAGATGTAACAGATTCATGAAAATCACTTAGATTACCCCGTCTCCCAGCATATCTTTTTATAGCACCCCACACAACTCTACCAACTTAAATTCAGGTTTGTTCACTTATATTGTGTTTTAAATAATTGATCCCTGACATTATTATATGCACAAATAATAACAGTTTGGCAGCAAACTTACAAAATATATTTTGTATATCTATATAACAGTTCTGGACAAAGGCACGAGTTAGAAAAAGGAACCCGAGAACATTGTAAGAATGGAGCTCGTTCACTGGTGCACTGTTTGTGCCTACCGCTATGCTTCATGAAATGGTTGCAGTAAGGTTAAGTTTAAGTACAGTAGTATGTGGTTAGGTTCAGGAAAAGATCATATTTTGGGTTAAAATAAGCACCAGCAGGGAGTGATAATGATGGGTGCGTAGGACCAATGCTGAGCGAAAAAGTAGAGCGATCACAGAAATATAATGGAATCAGATAGGTGACACTCAGAATTGTTTCCAGTGTCGCTCAGTACCCACACGCAGTATTCAAATTAACTGCAGCCCAAAATCCATTTCCCCATAGACGACCATTATAACAGAGATGTCTATAAAACTGTTGACAGGGTTCATCGAACAAAGTCCAGTATGACTCTTTCTATTAGAAATGTTTGTTTTATGCTTGGCTACAGTCAGAGCTCAACTTAATTACACTTAAATACACACCATAGGAACACACACATCACACCATCGTGGCTCCATTCCAGCCTGCATAAATATCAACCATGCATTATTTCCACACAATACATGAACTCATGACTGCAGTTTAATTTTGAATCAGCAAACACCAAGTCACTATAAGGCCACAGTGAAGCACCATAGCTTACACATACGACACAGAAACTGCAGTCACCAAAAAGTACAGGCCAGCTCACTGTTGGCCAATATCCATAATGCTCAGCAAATATGAGCACTTACACACATACATATACAAACAGATGAAAGAGAGCCCTTTGCCTAATAAGTGCAAGTGCCATAAAGTCTAAATGGCCACAATAAAAGGGAGCACCAATATCGAAAACAAAACTCATACATTGCCGGCAAGCAAAGCCTGCATGCATCTTTCTGTACACTCACAAGTGGTGCAAGCACAAGAACATTGCACAGATCAATCAATAGCAACTGCAGTATTAAAGTTCGGTACTTCCTTTAAAGCGTCTTCCTCTTGGCTTTATGTTGGCAAAGTCCTCGATTAGAGGGGTAAAACCCATGTCACTTTCCAATCAAATCGATGTTAAGTGTCTCAGTCTATCTTGTCCCATTGTATCCCACAGTCTGCTCTTGGCAAGGCCAAGTTTTGAGCGTTCTCCACCGGGCACATGCTAAATGTGCTAACGGGTGCCAGGGCAGAGGGCAGGTGCCTCTGAGGCTGGGGCAGATTGCAGCCGGCCGGTCGTGTTCAGTATCAGCGGCTGTTGATGTCCAAAGGCTGCGTCTGTGATTCCTAGGATCCGGTGTCATCTATTGTGGAGGTTGACAAAAGCACCACCTTGAAATTAGACTAGACAACTCTCAGTTAATGCTAGCTACCTAGGCTAGGACAGCTATGCACTGGCTTCACTTTACAGCCATGGAGGTTGCCACTTGGTCTGAAGGCTACTGTCTCAAAAATAGCTTACAGCTGTGAAATAGCCTGTCATCTTGGGAATTTTTCCTAATAGTTGTGACACCTGTTGCAATTTCTCTCTTTTACTTCAGCATTTTTGAAGTCCACTTTCACATCTATGTCCAGATATGTGTACATACAGTATGTGGCTTTTGAAGTAAAGGAAACTGCCATGCATATCAACACTTATTTATTGGACAATAAAGACAAGCACCGATCACACCAATGGCTTTTTAGTTTAGCTGAGTGGCAGAGGGATTTTTTTTTATTTTTTTGTATACTCACTTAGACTAGAATTAATTAATAAGTGTAATATATAATTTTAATAATTAATAGATTAAATTTCTTATTGTCAACAAATGCCATGAAATAACCCAAATAATAATTGAGCTGACTTAATATTGGCTGTGTAGCCTAAACATTATTTCTTTATGCCAAAGAGCTCTATTGTTGTCCAATGCGTATTATTAACACTACATTAACACTGAGCCACATAGTTGCACTGAGTGACATAGGCATAGGCAGTTTATTTTGAGTCCATCCCTCATGCACCAGCCTGCTGCCATAACAACTTTCTATCACACCAAATCCATGACTAAACATAGTCCCCACCAAATGCACTTTTCTTCTATTTGGGTAACATTTGATAAAACTACAGTGCCATGCTGTTTTGCTGAGCCCGATCTGCTGAACCATTTTTGAAAATGTTACATTAAACTTTTTCAGCATCTGAACTCAGGGCTTGGGGCTGAGAGCCACTGAAAAAATCGGGAAGTCATATAGCATTTTAAAGTATAATATTAATGCATTCCCTATTTTGATGTTTTTGTGGGATTTATTCTTGTTTTATTATATATATATTTATTTATTTTTTTTTACAAAATCTAAAATATTGACAGCCTTATCCTTTAATTAAGGATAAAAATGATGATCCAAAAATGTTGGGTTTCTCCTTCTGTATCCATTAAATTACAGTCTGGCATATCAAAACCACAGCCCTCATTTTGCTCCCCGTTTCCAGCTTTTGATCTTCAGCACCACTATGTAAGGCAGCCCTTAATGTGCTCATGAAACTCTGACAAGTTAACTAACTGGCAAGCCTGCCAACAAGCCTGTAAGAGCAAAACACTGAAATGAAGATGAAATTATTAATTTATTATGAATGTAGATATGTAGACAGTATTTCCAAGGAGCAAATAATCAACTATCTTTAGTCTGCACCCTGCATTTGCTTCACTGTATATAAATGTAACATTGATAATGGGAGGGAGGGGGGGTTGTGGAGCAGCCTCCATCAAAGCTGTGATGGCGTTCCAAACAGCATTTCCCTGGAGACTCTGTTTCCAGGCCAGATACACATTGCTGATTAAGACACTCATCCTAGTATTGATGTGGCTATAAAATACAAGATACTTCTACACATATCGATCCGGGTCTTAACCTAAGACAAGACACTCACACAGACAATAATACGTACACTTTCCACCATATACTACGTGTACACACATATACACATGTACATGGATGTCTACACACGCAGAAATACATACACGTAATTACAGAAATAACTAAAAATGAACATGTTAAGATTAACTAATCACTAACCACACACACACACACAAACACACACAACCAAGGGATCGACTTAAGCTGTACCCAGCATGGGTCTCCAGCTGTAGATCGATGAGAGACAAGGCTGGAAGTGACAGATGTGAGTGAGAGGCCTCGAGGCAAGCTGCACTATGGGGGAATCTCCTGTCACAAAGTATAGCCTGTATTGTCCATGTACTTATCAGGTGTACGAGAGCTGCGTGTGTATGCAAGGGAATATTTCTGCTCCTGAAGATTGCGCATGCCCGTAAGTGCACTCCTTGTGTATTTTGTAATCCAGCTGAAGTGTAGGTCAAGTGCTGGGCAGTACGTATGTGTGCTTAAAGAGATGATAGTGATGTTCATGTTTTAATCATGGCTTTGAGGTCTCTGAATGACTGGTCCTCTGTTCGTTCTTCCTTTCATCCTGTGATTCTGTAATTAGTTGATTGACCTCTGCTGTCAGGGCCTAATTAGACATGGTAATTAAGGATTAGATGGGTCAGGAGGGAGGTGTGTGTGTGTGTGTATGTGTATGTGTTAGGGTTGCAGTTGAGGGTGGGGGTTAGTATGTGTGCGTGAAGTGGACCGATAAGGGATGTGAAGGTCGATATGTTGCTTTTAGTTTTAGGGGACAGGGAACTGTCCACCACTCCTTGGCAAGTAGCTGCCTTGTTTGCAAGATCAATGCAAGATGGATGCAAGATGAATGTAAACAATGTTAATTAAAAAGTATCACTGTACTAAACCTCCTCTATTGACATCAATGAGCTGACTAATGCAATACAGTAAAGAACTGCACTGTATTTCTGGAGTGGTAACACCCACTGTTTGGGAAGTGCTCAGCTGGCAAAATAAGCGAGGAACGGATGATGCCCCTCTTAGGAAATGTTACTAAACCTTTTTGTGCTTGTCACCAGCACATTTTAGGAGAAGTAAACAGAAAGGCGACGTGTATGTGATTGCTGTTAAATAATAACTTGAAAGTAGCACTCGACTATACTCTTGTACTATTCAAATCAAATTAATTAAACTACATTTCACACTAAAGAAGCAGGTCGCACAGACATTGTGGGAAAACAGCAAGCACAATAGACCAGCAGCGATTCAAGTAACAGCAATTACAAAACCACAATAGAATCCACAAAAAGAGCCACCCCATGCATAATACAAAATAGAAAATGAGGAGGTAATAAGAATAGCATTGTCCAAATAAAACACCTGACAATGGCACAGCGTGTGACAATTTAAGATAAATCTATAGGCACGTGTTGTGCTGAATTATATATTTTCACCTAATTAAATAAGCTGCTATTCCATTTAGTGCTAGAGAGTCAAAGGATGGGACTGAAAGACAAACAAGACTACGGAGGAAATTCTGCTATTGACACTAAGGCTGTCACACTGGGCGCAGACAGTTTTGCAGCTTATAGAGTGCAAAGAGGGAGTGTGTTGGCACCAGATAGGGCGCGGTGACAGACAACCCCAGAGCCTCGCTCAGAGGAGGCGCCCATCGTTCACTGCTGCCCCGTGGGGGGTTGATACACTTTATTCTCCTCTCCCTTCCTCTCCCTGTCTCTCAGTGCTCTGCTGTGTCGTTTTCAGAGAAGTCTGTTCTGTTGTCATTCGACACATGGCAGCAGGCTTCGGAGGGAAAAAAGTGAAAAATGATGAAAGAAAAAAAGCACAGAGAGGAAAGAAAAATGGAATATGCTTATAATATTGAGCTTATTATTGATCATATGATCTGTAAAGGGGAAGAATGCAAGTAGAGATGGAGCAATGGAGATGGGAGCAAGGCATGACAGAAAACGAGAACAAAGAGAAGAACTTGGATAGTCTTTGACTTAGGATGGGCAGAGGTGGAAAAAATTAAAAGGGCACTGGATGCATTTTTTCCACTGAAAGGGCACCCTAGAGAGCACGGTGTCACATTTTTTCCATTTTAAGATCACCCATTTGTGCACTGTACCATCTCTACCTACCATTTCCCCTCCATTTCCGCTATAGAGCACTGCACCGTATTCTCCTGCTCAGTCAGCAACCATAGAGGGCCATATCATGTTTTATCTACCATAGGGTTATACAAGATGACACTTTTGTGGTGTTTTTAGAACACAGCTGCACCGCAGTTTGTCCATCACCTACTGCATTACAGCAAGGATGTGGGAAAAAATACTCCAACATATTAAGCATGAGGGTGGAGTGGGTTGTGTCGATAAAAATGGAGAGGAAAAGAGATGGTAGGTGGTTACTGTGCTGCTAAACTGCTACATCTGTCAGTGCTCCTCACAGAGCGACTCACCACCACAGATTTGCTCTCAGATAAGTCACCGATGCAGTCCGAGGCTATAAAATCACAGCACTGAGCATGAACCATGTAATACCAAGGAGCAGCTCTTCAAATTAAACAGATCAGAGATGGAGATATGGAGATAGCTGGTGATATGGCTTTAGTGTTTTGGAGTGAGGTGCGAATGGGATGACCTAGTTAGAAAAGAGTGACAGATAAAAACAGAGTTAGGGAGAATAGAAGACAGAGGCAAACCAAAAGAAATGATGGATAGAGGAACAGTTCTGTGTGTGTATGTATATATATATATATATATATATATATATATATATATATATATATATATATATATATATATATATATATATAGTATCAAAAACACATCAAATACAATGAAGCCAAGACTGACAGAAATATATTTGTTTTGTAGGTATTTGATCATAAATGCGCTGAATAAAATGTGTGGGGATCACCTGGATAATTGCAATTCATCCTCATCATTATTCATAAAAAAGACTTGTTGTACTCAGTCACAAGACCTTTTCTTTCAAATCAAATCAAATTTGATTTGTATAGCCCAAAGTCACAAAACACATTTTGCCTCAGAGGGCTTTACAATGTGTACAGGGAGTGACACCCTCTGTCCTTAGACCCTCGGTTCGAGTGAGGAAAAACTTGCCCACAAAAAACCCTTTTAACAGGGAAAAAATGTGGAAGAAACCTCAGGAAGAGCCACAGAGGAGGGATCCCTCTTCCAGGACGGACAGACATGCAATGGATGTCATATGTACAGAGCAATCAACACAAACTTGTCAACAATTACAATGAATTACAATAAATGGTAAAGTGATTGCAGTAGCAGTTGAATCTGTGATAGGGATTCTTTGTCCCTCTCTATCGTTCCCCTTGTTCTGACATGCCTATTGTTGTTTCAGTGAACCATTCCCAAAATCACCTGTTCGTGGAGCACGTGACTGAAAAATGTGTGTTGCAGAAGCAGAGTTGCACCATTGTTACTGTCACAACCTCAAGATTGTTCTTTCGGCACGTACGTTCACATCCTTACCCACAGGTTCGGTTTTTCTGCTGTATGCACACGAGAGCGCCTTTGACTTGAACAAGAAGTTCAAGAAAGGTGAAGGAGAAACCTGGATGTCAACAAAAGCAGAGAGGACGAGAAAAAGGGTGTCCTTGTGTTTGTGACAGTGTACGACTGAAATTCTTCTTGTGACAACTCTGTCAACCTTGGCCTTCCTGACATTGACTCTAAAAGACAACCTAACTCAAGAGACTGGGTTTGATAGCATGCCATATTGCACGGAGCAGGCAGGCCTTTCTATAAACTGAGCGCATTTGATTCCTCTGTGAATTTCTTGCGACTAGCTGCCATGAAAAGTCCTCTGACCTTTATCTTTTCTCATATATTGGCAATTCATCTATTTCACACTGTTCGGAAAAACAAGTGTTCATTGAACTGGACTGACCTCACACATTTAAATATAGACAATCAAATTCAGTTTTGCGGTGCTTCCCCAACACTGTACGCAATGTTCTTCTGTTCTATCTTAGGAGATAAGCACTAAAGTCCCTTTGTTTGTGGGTGCACACAGGATCTTAATACATGCAAATAGAGAGAGCTGTGTGAGCATGGGTCCACCGTGGGAGAAGAAAAACAATATTTTAACACGCACACAAACACGCGTGCACAAAAAACACACTCACATCCATGCAGCAGGAGGGAGGCTTATAGTGGAGAGGCGAATAGTAATGAGGCAAAGCTTTGTAATATTCTAAACTTGGCTGCAGGTCTCCCGATGTAGGTAAGTGTTCACATTGCACCCTTTCCCCTGCGTTCCCTACTGTGCATAGATGAGTGGAGCTGTCTTATGCAAGATATTTCCCCCTAAAGGCTGCTTCCATTTGGGGTGCCGGGGAATAATGTTACACACTCCATTATTTTTATAGGCCTTAGGCATCTCACTCAAATCCATTCATGAATATATTGACTTTCATTTTGCTGCATGATTGAGGCTTGTTTGCCTTGCTGCCTGTAGATGGCTCGGACAAACCAGACTATAAAGGATGGGTAAAGGAAAAACTCCACCATATACACTTTCCAAGCAATGCAGCTGCAATAGTGATGCTGTTGAAACCGTTGTGATTATCTCGAATCCCCTGGAGGATATTTAAAGCATTAACCTCCCCCTCTCTGTAAACAAATGGAGACTGATGCTTCACATATGATTAGATTAAGATGGAGAGGACGTCAAACGTCAGGAAGCATTGCTCTCCTTTAACCAGAGAGGCACCAGAAGAAGTAGACTGTTTGTAATGAATTGAACTTATTTTAGTTTATGGATATTTTTCAGTGTGCAGTAAAAGGTCATATGGTTCACAGTGCTTCTTTTCACGTAAGTGCTATATCTTGAATATTGACCCAGGGGCCAATGATTTCAGACCTGTATACTCATATGTCTGCAAAACTGCTTTGGTCGCTCTTGTTTGTCCACCTAGCTCCTGTCTCCTGCAGTGTTACATCATTTCTGCATCTCTGCACGGCCTGTGTGTTTATACAAATAAGTGTGGAGGCAGAAGGAAGAGTTGCCTTAATGTGAATTGCCACTCAGCTTGCACTTTGTGTGAATGCCTCCAATCGCCCCAGAAAATGCCAAAGAGAAAGAGACACCCACACCCACACACAGACACATTTGTCTACATTTTGCTGCTTATCCGGCTCTGGGTTACAGTGGCAGCAAACTAAGCAGAGCAATCTTCTCCCCAGCCACATCTTCCAGCTCCTTCTGGGGAATCCCGAGGTATTCCCATGCCAGATGGTCTATGTAATCCCACCAGCATGTTCTGGGTCTGTTATGCGCCCAGATTACCTCAACACAGAGAGACACCCCGATCAGTTTCATTCAGCAGCATTTTAACATTCTTTGAGGTTTGTATAAGCTCCACAGTCTTTCCCCAAGGACGAGGCACACTGTGGAGGTGCTTGTGTCATCAATATAATGCTTCTGGTCACTACCCAAAGTTTGTGACCATAGCTAAGAGAGCACTTCCAATCACGTTAGTGTCCATTGTTATTCTAAACTGTCTTCCTGGGGTTCCAGGTTGGAGATCTCTAACCACTATAATCCTATCCAAGGACTCCAAAAAGGCCACAAACCCCGACCTAATCAAACTCACAGACCAGTTGCTCTTAATTACTCTAACACAATCTAGTTTGCTCACATGGCCGTGGATGCTGATATGTGGTTTACATGCCCACACAACACGCCTCTCCATATATTCATGCTGCAGTGTCTGTTCCTTATTAAAACTTATGTTTTTAATTATGGGGACGTTAACAAGAGCGCTGCCCCTGCTGGTGGCTGAATTGTCCCTGGACACTCATTTCCTTACGGGGGACCCAAACACAAATATGTATCTGCTCGCGTACTGTGACACTGTCATCATTAATCACATTTATTCAATGTGACACTCGAACCTCTGTTACATCAACTACTGGGGCCCTTATGCCCTTGGGTAATGAGTAATTCTGCTAATGATGAACGAAAGACATAGACACAGTTTAGCTAATGTGTATGAAAGTGACACCTTGAATGCAAAGTAAGCAGCTAAGAGGTAGATGCACCTCTGTTGCTGTTAGACATTAGTGGAATTATGCTGTAAATAGTACTTGCTTATGATATGAGCTCTTTTTTTCTACAACACAATGATAGATCAAATGTGGCAAAAATAACGAATGAAGTTACAACTTAACTCCGGCAACCACAAATGGTGCACAGTGGTGCCATTTGTGCCTCATGTTTTGATGTACAATTGTAGTTCAGTGGTGCTATCTAACAGCACAACATGTGTGTCTTTTCGTTGTTTCATAGTGTTCCCACATACAGGCACATGAGCTTGTAGAACGTGATATCCATCTCTAGATGGTCAGACAGGAGAGAGTTACAAGCCCCATGAGCTCACAGGTCAATTGACAGATGCATTGTCCCCGTAGGCCTGGATCAGTTGGTCAGCCCCAGAACGCCATCCAAGGAAGATAACCCATAAATATTCTTACCAAACACTTAAATTACATCTAAGTTAAAGGAGCAGCAGCTCAACACAAAATTCCTCTTAATCCTCAATAACTTTAATTAATGGGATTAATTTTTTTTTTATTATCTTACATCCAACATTGTTATAGGGCACATAATTAAACAAAATATCAATGAAAACTCATTAAAAAGAGGAAATTGCTGCTTAGTATTTGTAACTTATCTTGATTCACTCAAAGGTATATTTTCACTTTCGTCTCTGCTTGTCCCTGCTCTTTCCTTTACTATACCACTTGTTGGGGCTTTGATAATAGTTGATTTATACCACTGCCTTTGAAAAATGATGAGAACGTGCGTGGTTTAAAATAACTTATCAACACATCAACACTCTGACACTGTTCTGGAGCAAATAAAAAAGAGAGAGAGAGAGAGAGAACTGTAAATACTCTGAGCCAAATCTCACTTATGGTGGGCTCATTTTCTTGATTGACATAATCTTATTTAAACATCTCTTTAGGAAACAGCTTCTTTTATTCAGTTTGGGTTATGTTCTTGAGAGAGGCTCTAGTGAAAAGAGAACTCGCTTAATAGGGATCAGTAACAGGAATAATGAAAATCCAACTTTTAAATGAAACTCATCAATACTTGGGAACATTTCAAAATGCTGAAGATATTGAGTGACTTTTAGTACTGTACCCAAAGATATTAGATTTATCACACCCAATTTCCATCAGTACTGTTTTTTTCTGCCTGTCTGACACCGTCACAAGACAGCTACTTTAATACATGCAAGGTCACTGGCTACACACACACACACACTCTGCATGCTGTGAGCGCACTCACTATTAGAACCATCTGAAACGTTGCAGTTACATTCTCTTGAAGATATAAATTGAAGCGAGGTCTCATGTAACAGGTGCTAAGGCAGTGTCGGAGAGGGGGTGTGGGAGTATTGGGAGGTGGTCTTTTTTTATTGCAGATCAGCACTCACGCTTGTTTTGAAATAGTGCTCACAGGTAGTCAAAGGGAGACATTTAGGATGTGGGTGACAGGAAGAATAGATTCCCCTGTTACCAAGCTGCTGCTGCTGCTGAATTGTACTAAATGCAAGAGACAAGCACACACATACAGTTTTGTTTTCTGCTCAAGGCTCATAGGAAGACACCCCTTCTGTGGTTATCACATTGACGTTTATCCCGAGGGTGTTCAGAGGTATTGTCATAGCCTGGTCTGCACTGTGTCAAGGGGAACCATCATACAAATGCCCATTATGTTCATCACAGCATTCAAATACAGATATCTATTCTAGGGTCACTGACCCCACAACCACAGCATACTGAGGTATTGTGAGTCCAGTAAGTGAGCAGCCTTAGTGATGCTCAGATACCTTTTTAATGTGTCTTTAGATCATATTTTTAATTAGTTGCGTGTTCGATATCCTACATTATATAAAGACAAATCAACTTCCCGTTAACAGAATTCACCTTGAGACTGGGCTGGGAAGAGATGATGTGTGTAACTGTAATGTAATACAGCCTTCTTCCTTACTGCAGGGCCTCTTATTCAGAGCAGCAGCCTCCTGAGAATAACAGGCAAACGGAGCATGAAGGGAAGGCGAGGTCTGGACCAGGGGAAGATAGCATGACTGTCTGACAGGATGTGCTTAGTTACACACTCTCTGTTCCTACTAGAGCCCAGACAGCCCACCAAGGCCACACATGGGAGAAGAGAGGAGGGAGGAAGCTACAGGACGTTTGTGTGTGTGCGCGCGTGTTTGTGTGCATCTGACGCAAGGAGAGATATATCGTCCCCTTCTTTTGTCTGGAGAGACTCTGGTACGCATCCAAGATGCCAACAGCAGTGACAGCATCATCAACAAAATGTAGCTGTGGCAAACACACACACACACACACACACACACACAGATTGCTGCTGAGCCACTTGAGAAAAACACTCCAAATGTGTTTAGGAAACTGCTCTGCCCCGGGAGGGAAAATCATTTTTTTTCCCTTTTTGTCCCAAACAAACAAACAAACAGCAACACACTTTCCATCCCCACTCCACCAAGTGAAGATCCCCTCTTAGTAGAGCAGCTGGCCCAGCATGAACAAGTCTGTTTTAGGAGGAAACTTTTCCCCTTTGTCATGTCTACTGGCCATTAAGCCAATTACAGCCAAATGAAACTAAGTGGGGCAGGCTTAACAGAGTGTCAGATTGCTCCTGAAGGTCAAACAACACTCAGAGCGAATGGCTTCTGTCTATAAATCCCCCAGGTCGGATGTGTTGCTTATTGGCATTCACCATCAGCACACCTGTTTATCTGATGAAGCTATTTCCCTATAAAGGAAGACTTTAAATGTCTGGCTGTTTGCCCAGTTTACCTTTATGGGCCATCTCTTGCTCTCATCTCTCTTTCTCTCTCTCATCTCTTTTTCATTTCCCAAGTGGGTGATTCAGTACCTCGAAGCAGCAGACATTTTTCACTCTTGGAACCACCTGAAAATAACAAGCCAACATGGATAAGGACCTAATAAGAAGGCCGAAGATGTGAGGACAGGATTACCCATGCCGGTTGAGAGGAAACTATGATGAGAGATCTGAAGTCGCACAAACACATTTAAAAAAAAAATCTGTTTTGTTCAGCTTCTAGTAATTAGTGCGCCTAATTGCTCTGCTTTTGGGGTTTTTTTTAACTATGAAGTGCAATGCATTAAATTGATTTCTTGCAAGAATACAAGTGATTAGGATTAGATATTAAAATGCGTGCATATACAAGCGTATGCCAGTGAGGGGGTGGTATCGCTGAATAAGCCAAATGCTTAATGGTGCCAAATAGATCTCAGGTGAATAAGGCTTCTCATGTTAACGAAACACGTCAGAGTAAGAGTCATAGAGATTTTTTCTTTCTTTCTTTTTTTAAGGTGAGTGGCCTATTTTTGATTCTGAATGAAGGATTGAATACTTATTGACTGACAGGCAATGACTGACTGAGAAAGAGCCTGAACGGGTATGGAAAGAACTTTGACACCATGAGTGGGAGGAATAGTAACAGAGGAAGCAGCTGAAGGAGAAAAAGAGAGAGCGAACCATAGACGAGAGCAACATATGCTGATGATGAGGACTTCCCAAGAAGGATTTTAATATTTCATGTGTCCTAGATTCCTACCCACCCTTCCTCTCTCCCTCTCCCCCTCGGGACCAAAAAAATGACTGAGGAGCCAGGGACGGAGAGATGGAGGGAAGGAGAGAAGCGATTGAAAAAAGAAAGGGAACATGAACACACAGTTGGTGTGAGTTATACCATGTACCCTCGGAGGATCGCGGTATTACTACACCAGGTCATTTGTTTTGTAACACCTATGGGAACGTATGTGCCACCGAGCACGGGGCTGAAACTCAAACACTGTGTGACGATCGAGATGATAAAATGAGATTTTACTGTGATGTTTGCAGTTTACACCAACAGTGATTGCAGGTAGCCTCAGAGGCTGTTTACAGAGCAAAAAAGGGACTCCTTTACTTATGAATTTATGGATCACATGTCTGCATCTGCTGTGCATAACATACAGCAACTCCCCGTTATCTGACTACTATTTTAAGGATCTGTTCAAACAAAGGGAAACGCACTTCTCCGCTGTCTTGACAACCATTAGATGATCAGAAGATCATCATTAGAAGATCAATAGCACTATCATATCTGTACAACATCATATCACGGGATGGCATTTACTGCACTATTTTTAAGGACACTTTGCATGTCGTTTGATCCACATTTTATGAGTTGGGGACATGCAAGAAAGTACTAATAACAGAAAATACATTTAAAAATACACATAGTTATGACGATGCGAAATGGTAACAGTTTCCTAAAGCTACTTGGTTCTGGCAAATGAAATCTAGTGGCTAATTATTGGCTGCTAGTATGGAGATTGGATTGCCTTTAGATATAGCCTGTTTCCCCCAGACCACTGGTTGCTTCAAGTTTACCATACATGAGAGTAGTATAAATCTCATTTTCTGACTCTCAGCAAGAGAAAAGCGTATTTCCCCAACTACTCCTTTAACAGTAGTAAAACAAAAATAGAGGAAGATGAATTGGGGCCATCAAACTAAAGATGGAGTGCAAGGAGGAATATAAAAGAACAAAACACAATAGAAAAGAAATTCTATTCCTGACTGACCTTGACTTTGTTGTTCAAAGACGTTAAAGCTGTGCCGAGAACAAAAAGCATCAGCATTTCCCGCTGCACACTAAACATCATTAGTTGTTTGAACCAGTATTATTCTCTGTACAGTGCGCTGCATATTGTGATTCATCAAGAAAGAGCCACCGGTAGCCTGCCACTTATATTTGTCTCTGCCACTTGATCAGACAGCTAATTAGCATGAAAAGTAATGTTTCTGCCACTATCTCAGTGTAATCTCCGTCTATTTATGTGTCTGTCAGCCTGCCTGTCCACACAGTTGTCCGTCTGTGTTTATGTCTCTGTTTGTCTGTCTCTGTTTAGAACGTGTGTGTGTGTGTGTGTGTCGTCGCTGCGCTTCGTTTCTTGCTGGTCTGCTGCTTTGCTAACAGTGTTTAGTTCAATAGAGCAGGGTTGCCTGAAGTCTATGACCCTGCTAATCAGCTCAACCCACAATAACCCTCTAACTGGCGTCTTAATTAATCACGTTATGGTAGTCGGATGTAGCCTTGCATCTCAATGTTCTGCGCCACCATAACACGGGAATATTAAGATAATCAGAATTGCCTCAACCCATTGTCTTGTTACCGGCTGTCGGTTGCTGTCCTGCCTGTGTGAGCTTGAGTTGACGTGTGCTAGCGTCGATGCTGCACTCTTCTTCACCTGCAGTGTGGGCTAACACGACCATAAAAAATGATTTAAAGGTGACGAGAAGGCTAGCACCTCTCTGCCACTCTACGTTATCTTTAGGATTGCCCTGCAACTCACTTCACCCTTTCATTTATTTTAGAGATAACGTTTGCCACCAGTACAGACTCACACATGGAGAAAAGCACCCACCCACACACACACAATAACTTACCTTAACCGGAATAAGGACGGAAACAACTTCAGCTCACGTTGAATGCGTCAACAATGAGACCAAATAAGGAACGCGAATTTTGTCTCCTGTTAGACAAGCTGTCCCCTGTCACTGTATGCGTATGTGTGTGTGTGTGTAATTCAAAATAACCCCAACCGAGACTTACAGAAATATACACACGCATTTCTGTACAGTAATTTCTATCTTTGTCATAGAAGGCTTTCAGATTAAATATGGCACAAACCATCACAAAATTATTATTCTCCTCACGGAGCTCTGTCTGTTAAATCTGCATATTTTACACTGCACTGTCATCCCTTTATGGGACGACATAATGATGAAGATACTGTTTAGATATTCCCTTATTATCTCCCAGGCTCAGCTTGCAGACAAGTTAAGGCTCCCTGTACTAACCAGAAAACTGGAAATATCTCCGGATGCCTTCTATCATTGGACAATTACAATATTTATGAGAGAGACCCTGTAGTGGAAAAACACAGTTTTCTTCTCTAGCTATTTCTTTTCTCCTCTTGTACTGTAGCCCCCCCCCCCCCTTTTTTTTTAATGAAACACCGCCAAGAAAATCACTCAAGCATTTGTCAGTGTAATTGTACAACACAATGCCATGAATGGATATGAGCCTGCCGTTTCAAACTGCTGACAGGCACAGAATAAAACACCTCACACTGAACAGGGGATTAGAGCAGAGAAATAGAGTGAGTTTGAAAGACAGCAAAGGAGAGATGATGAGTGTGTGTGTGTGTGTGTGTGTGTGTGTGTGTTTTCATTTCTATTATTTCCTTCAAGCCTTTAAAAAAATAATTCCATTTTAATTGAGTGGGAATGAAACGTTGATTACGCTAACCTTTCACACACATCATGAAACATTTAAAGGGTAAGCAACAGTTGTGCTGGAGGCTTATAAATGTCTCTTTCCTGAAACAGATGTTCACCCTTATGGGAAACCTGGAAGTGTAAGCTTATCATCCTAGTAAGACATGTTTTTAATATTTTATATATTTTTTAAATCTAATTCTGAATGTTTGAGTGATAGAGTGTTTTTTTTATTAATGATAATTTATAGTCCTTGAGTTTTCTTTGTTGGTAATATGATGTCACCTGGACTCCAGCGCTGCTATTTTTACATCAAAGACGACAATGGAAACATCTTGAACTTAATATTCTTCACCTTTTCGTAGTTGTGTGTGATTTGATGGTCAACAAGCCCCCGAAAGGTCACAATACAGATTTTTTTCTTGAGCTTTGACACAATTATTTTTTAATGGGTGTAACACCAGCACCAGTAGTTTGTGTGTGTTTGAATGAACAATGTTGCCCTGCAGCTTTTCCTGAACTCTCGTGGTGTATTGATGACTGCCTTGCTCAAGAAGCTTTCTTGGCTAATGTTAATAGGAGCAGTTGAGACTATAGCTACCATAGCACAATACAAATAACCACAACAGCCAGAGCCCTAGCAATAACCACAGGCAGAGGCTCAACCGTAGGTCAACCCACAGCCAGGCAGAGCAGCTACAGCTGTGGCCACAGCAACAGTGGCTGTATACTGTCAAAGCTCGGCCTTTAGAAAGGAGTAATGAGCAATAAATGCATAATGTATAATAGTGCTAGATCATTTCTCCCTTCTGTAGTATCAGGAGAGCATTGCCCTAAACTGGCAGTGTATCATACCTCTCAAGGACACCAACTGTTACTATGGATTGGGGGCAAGGCAAGTATGGTGAGGTAACTCAAAAGTTATTGTGAAGGAACACAAAAATATTTTAGAAACTTTCAGGTAGTGGTGGAATCTAAAAGCAGGTTGTTATGCACCAAAGAGAGAAACACCACAGAGGCATAATGATCCAATATCTTATCAGGTGTTGATTATACACCGATGCAGCATTAGTAATAGTAATATATAGAAGTAATATATCAGTTACAGGTTCAATACTTTTTACTTTTTTTTTAAATTAACACCAAAAGCACCTGAAGCCTGTCAGGTGTGAAGTGCACATGTGAAGCAGACACATCAGAGGCACTGGAGAACACTGGCTGAACAAAAGCGGGCACACTGGAGAACCGCACACAGTAAAAGCTTGAATGAGTCACGACGTAGAAAACACTCGAAAACATATCGAAAGCTCAAACGTACAAAAGCTTAATTCAAAGCACATTACAGGTATAAAATAATCTGGGACTGGGGCGGTGTCCTGACCAGGCTTTTATATCACGTGACTGCTGGATGAGAGGCAGGTGTGCCTTGTTACTGAGGCCTGCACAGTCAGCCACACCCTCTGCCACACACACTGCCAGGGAGACAACAAGCATAACCATAACCATTTTTGCATGAATGTGCTTCTCCCTGCTGTCACATTATCATTACTGCTAAGTTGTGACTCCGTATTCTCAGTTAACATCCACTAAACATAGTTTCCTCCCTCCACGTCCCTTCCAAATAGTAATTAGTTATTCCCTAGGAAATTATATTTCATGTGACTGACAGATGTGCCAAAGGGATTCGGGATGCTAGAGAGTCAGATGCCATCTACAGGAAACTCGTAACATGGAGTGAATCAGACCTCAAAGAGCTGTTTCACAACAATGCAAATCTTACTGAAGCTTGCCTTTTAACTCCGGGGACATTTTTCAGCCCGCGCTAACATTTTCTTACAGCTCATTGCTCTAGTTTTGGCTTATCACTGGTAAAAGAGCAGACTACTGTGTAATTTCTGTGTTTAATCTATTTCACTCTGCACATGGAGTCTTATGTGGGAAGACAGAGAATTCGGCATCACCTGCCCAGGAGCTTATTGCTCTTGATTCATATTTGCATTGGAAAATGCGAGGAATCACGACACATTAGCAAACACTGGAGAGAGCAGAGAGAGAGTTGTATATGTGCAGTGTAACTGAATATAAATGTGCGCTTTTTATGAAAGCATGTATCACAGCTGGACTGGGGATTGAATTTAATCAAGTGAGACTTCTTCCTCCACTCTGCTCAGTGGAATTGAATAGACTGTAACGTGTACTACATGCTACACATCACAAGTCCATGTTCTGTTCTAGCTCAACCCACCAGGTCCTTCATGTATCCTAGTGTGAGTTTTAAAGTCTGAGTACACATGAGTAATAGCCATTTACTTTGTGTAAATGGATGTGTCGCGTTGAATTAAGCGCCTTCTTAAATTTCACCCCTTTCCCATCAGGGTTCCCAAAGCACACTGCAATTTCCTTTTGATCACTTGCCTGTGACACGGCAGATCAGTGTGCGTGCATGCTCGCATATTGCGTTGTTATGCATGCATTGTGCACTGACTTCTTTCTCAGGGACCAGTTATGACAGCTTCCCGCAGTCTATGCCCATTATCCCACAAAAAAAAGACGCATCATACACAGTTCACATTCACTCATCCGTACCTGAGTGAATGATTGATTGTCCCGTGTTTAGAGCCACAAGTGTAAAGTGAACATGTTCTCTTTGACCTCTCCTCTCCTCTTGTTGTACATGCACAAGCACCATTTACCTCAGCCTGCCACCCAGAAAATCTAATTTTGCATCTGTCAACAGTAACCAAAAGCACATGGATTCATTGCCTCGGAGACATTTGTATTTAATGTACACATAAATATTTCAGTGACACATCCTTGAATTACGAATTGCCAATGATTTTTCAGTCACTCGTTAAATAAGTTATCCATTCACCTTTTTCCCCAGGATGCTAACCTCTTGCAAGACTGTCCTTGTAAATATGTTGTTGTTGTTTTGTTTTGTTTTTTTTTTCTTTTGTGACCTGCCTGGAAAATAAAATCTTAATACCAGTGGCGGTAACGTCCTCCCCATATTTGCAATGAGGCAAAGGCTGAGGCAGACAGTTTTTTTAACCTTGAAATCAATCATACGTCCATAAAGAAGTCATCCTTAGCTATACTTTTATGATATAAGATACATTTTATTAGCCCCACAAAGCCAGACCACTTGCTTCAATCACTGTGGCCTGACAACACTCAACAGGCATTTCCTTGGGACAGACAGGGAGAGTCACATTCGCTGTATCAGAAAGGTTTTTTTTCTTACTGCAGTGGCGGATGATGGAGACTCAGTTCCAGACATTTCAAGTGATAGCTTCAGTCATAGAACTGTTATGTTTGACAGACAGTATTTGAAGTTCACAAGTTAAACGTTAGAGGAATCTATTACTGAGAGAACACATTCTGCTTTACTCCTTTTAGTCTGGTGCAAAGACATAATTTCATGTAGGCTGAACAAAAGACGACTGACAGTAGCCTCCTTCACTCAGACATCTTCACTTCTAGTTGCTGGTTATACAGATGCAGCAGAACTATTTGAACTAGAAATACATAACAGATGTTCACTAATTTAAAATGATTCTTAAGCAGTCTAACTGCTTTTTAATACAAGCTTTTATTTCAATCACGCCTACCTACTACAGTATAGAAACTGTTTATTCGGATAGGTGAGAGGATTGAAGAAGAACTGTGTTGGGGGCAGAGGGAAGGGATAAAGGGGTCGATTGCTGGGGGGATGAAGGTTGATAGGGGTTGTGCACCGAGTGATGATTAAGGGTCGAGGGGAGGCACGATGGGGTTGATGCATGGGGATGAACAGGGAGTCGTGATTCGACTGGAGCAGCTAGGAATGTATTCGTCGAAACTTCATCATCCTCCTGTGGTTCGAATAATAAAAGAAAAAGAATGACTTATGTGTGTCAGGCCCAGAACAAAGCGGCAGACTCAGATGCGGATTAGGCAGGTTTGGGAAGATACTTTTATTGCTTCCAAGCTGCTGATACAGCCTACAAAAGGTACAACAAAAATGGCTACACTTCCTGGCACTCTAACGCTAAACTCAAACTTCACTACTCTTCGCTGAAAATCAAAAACACTAATCTAGAAAGAAAAACGCTTCATCAAAATGGGAAGGAATAACCTGACAAAATTTACCAAAACAAAACACTCACTCAAAATGAGGAGGAAACAGTACTATCTGAATCTTGGACCTAATCTTCCTATACTGACTAAGAAACAAAAATCAATCCCGAAGGTAGACAAAACTTTATCCAAAGGAAAGAGACTAACAAACAAAAAACAATCCCATAGGATGAATACAAGCTACAAAAAACTCTCTAATCTTAAACTAAGGCTATGAAACTTACAAAACAATGATACTTGGAACAGACTTGGAACAGGCTTGGGTGCGACGACAGGACGTACGAAGACACTTTGGCACAGGACAAGGGAGACGCAGACAATATATACACCAGGTAATGGGGAACAGGTGGAAACAATCAGGGCGGGGAAGACAATCAGACCGGTGACACATGAGGAAGGGCAAGTGACCTGAAACGAGAGGAGAGTTAACTTTCAAAATAAAACAGGAAATGACAAGACACAACAAAAACCCAGCTTGACCTCACCACGGTGTGACAATGTGGAAGCATTGCCCCTATCACGCATGTCTTTGATTGTGAGAGGAAACTGCATCACCCTGGAGAGACACACTTAAACATGGGGAAAGAATGTAGGCTTCACATGGAAAGGACAGTGGAGGTCAATGTTCAAATGCAGGACCTTCTCGCTGGGTGGCCACAGTGCTGGGTGCTGGGAGGGGAGAGAGGAAAAGGACAGGGCCTGGAGGAGAAGACGGGAGAGAGTGTTTAGAAATGTATATATTGTAACTATACACAGATTAGCAAATCATAGGTACTGGGATTATAGTTTCAACATGGTGGGTTCCAACATGTCAACCTCTGTGGGACAAAATTTCTCCTAAAACCTTTGAATAAACATAGTACCTAGATTAAGTCATTTTTCACAAGGTTCAGGGGTGTTGAGAAGTGTGTAAAATCATCATCTAAGCACTCGGCTCAAACGACTCTGTGGACGTTTTTCAAACTGTGTTTGTCAGAAAAAATTGAACTTGCAAGATCTTGTCTGTCTTTACCCCACAAAGATATTATTGCACTACCATTTATCTGTCTATTTGCCATTTGGAGTAAAGCCAGCACTATGGCAGTTTCTGCAGAGGTTTTTTTTAAGAAAACATGACACATTTCTCACTGAGAAAGAGAATTTTAACTGAGAGGCTACTTCTCTAAACATGAATCATGACACTGAATGTCACTCCACATGTGTGTGCAACATAGGGGATTGGAGCTGTGAAAATTGAAATGCCATAGTGAATTAATATCCGTGTTTTGAGGGCTTAGGCATCCATTGCATATCTGACACGACCCTCTTTAATCAAAGTCCTTATCTCCAGCTTGGCAAAAGTAGGAATCGTGTTAATTATATTTGATGAAGATGCTATCCCTTTGGAGTGTTCTTGGTAGTAATCCCTCACAGCTAAGTCTCTTGCCATCTACAATAATGGGATGCCATCTTGAATCCCAAGGTTCTGAGCAAAAGTTAGACTGCTGATGACAGAGACTGGGCTTTCGTGGGATTTTAAGGGGAAGCTGGTAAGCCACTTAACATCCCACAAGTCAGAACATGCAGCAGGCTGCCACCATTTAGATTTCAAAGAGCTGATTACTGAGTTCTTGCAAAGTGTGGTGTCACAGATTTCAGTTTAAAAGCACTATACACACATGTGAGACATACACACACACACAAACAAACAAACCAATACAAACCATCTGGCATACTTCCACTTCCACAATGCAATTGCATGGTTATGTTACCTTTGCATCACGTAAACCAACAGGATGTTTTCTTTTTTCCTTGTTGTGTTTTCAGGCTGTCACAGCGGTTAGCAAAGGTTTCACTCGGAGTAAATACATAGTGATGGAGCAGCCTATTGAAACCCAATGTAATCCTGTTTATGTTTACTTCAAGACTCCTGTCAGTATTGCAGTAAGTTGCTTCATCTGAAGGGCACACAACAAAAGAAAAGACAGCTTCTTACGGAATTGAAGTCTGCGGTCAGCTATTTCTTGGACAGTCTCCACAGAAGACATGTTGACAGCAGGGAAAGCACAGGTGTAAATAATCAAACCTATCCATTTTGCAGTTTCACTGCGCTGTTGTGCCTAATTGTCACACTATCATGGCTTTCTGGGATATGGCTTTTCCTATAATGACAAATTGTATGTCATGAAAAACACATGTATGTTGTAGGTTATACTCGTCAGGGTTAATAGAGGTGAGGAAACAATAGGAGAGAACACGATAGAGAATGCGTGTATGTTGGGTGTTGGCTTGGCCGTACCTCTGTAGTAAGCCACAGGACAACAAGATGCCCTCTGAGCACCGTAGTCATTAATCAGTCACTCATTATTGAGCTGCGCTGTGAGATTTACACGCGTATGGAACTATACACAAAATCACATGGGCATTCAATCCATGCACACACACCCACACATCACATGGTCAGGTCTATTTCAGCCTCACTCCTCTGACCTCCCCAAGCCCCTCCTTATATCCCACAAACACAAACCATTAGTCAGCATCTGGAACAGCGGAGCAGATGGACACAGAGGGCAGAAGTAGATCTAAAAATAAAAAAACTGTAGGTTTACAGCATGTGTATGCTTTTACGATCGCCAAAAGGCAGACCATATTACGTTCCACAGGCCACCTTTATTTTCAGCAGAACCTTAACCTTCCTCTTGTGTTAGGGTCGCCACCAACCTGTTTTAGTTTTTAAATGCAAAAAAGAATCATTTAACTTTTGTTTATGGCATCAAGGCTTCTTGGCTTTGTCAAGAACCTTGATTTCAACAAAATTTACCGAAAAAAAAATCACTATATTATAAAAATGCTCTGATTGAAATTGTGTCATCTATGTTGTTAGGGTCGGTTTCGACCCGGTTATAAAAATAAGATTATAAAACAATAATTAGAGACAAAATAGAAATCAAAGTGCACTGTCAGCCAACACACTGACAACCACCTCCTCTCCCAATCATATGAGCTTCAGGGGATGCACAAACCCAACCCAAACACCAACCCAAAGAGGCAAAGCCACAACCCCAGTCAGGCCACCTGAATCTAAAAGAAAGTGGTGTCAGGTCTGTCCAAGCAGTAAAGACAGAAAGACAAATGTAATGTGCTTCCAATGCAAGAAATATCTCTGCAAAGAACACACAAAAAGTGTCACTTTTTGCCGCACATGCATCTGAACACACGCATGCATGCACACACACGCACACACAAGCATGTTCTTGCACACACACAAGCATGTTCTTGCACACATAGACTTTTACTCTGATTTAGCTTTATAATAGATTTGGAAGTAGAAATTGATTTCTATTGGTTTGATTTGTTTGATTGGTTGTTGTTTGTTTGAACTTGCAAATCAATATTTTGTGTTATGACCTGTTCTGTATTTCAATGTGTTTGTATTGAAGTTCTATTACTGACAAAAATATGTTTTGTTTTTTTTTGCATTTTCTTGAAGAAAATATATATGGGTCGAAAACCAATGACACCATAGAGGTTACCATAGTTATTAATTTTAAAATGAACAAATCAATCAGGCAAATTCATTTCAGAGACGTCTTCTATAACCCTCAGTAACATTCAGGTAACACAAGAACCATATATTTATTTATATGATTCTCTTGAGGTCAATTTTTCTTTTTAAAAAATTAAAATCAAGAGCTGTAATGATGTAAAAAAAAAAAAACCCAAAGACCCACATCCGGGCGTCTATGGAAAGGTCAGGCCCCTCCTCCCCGACTACGCCCCGAGTGTCCCAGCAGCCTGTGCTTTGGACATATGGTAGACACAGCTGACAGCTCTCGGACCGCGCCCACCGCACCTGCCCCGGCCCCTCCCTCCCTGAGATAGGGCCCCGGAGGCCGTGGGGGTCGGGGCCCTTTGTCGGCCCCTAGCTCGGGCGGGGACCCACCGAGAGAGTCCGTTCCGGTGGGGCTGAGTTCGCCTCGGCCCGACCTTTCCAAAGATGCCCGGATGGTGGCCCTCAGACACAGGGAAGGCCCTAACCCTAACCCTAGCCCTCAACCCTAACCCTAATTAGGGTTGGGGCCCCTCCTCCTAACTACGCCCCCGAGTGTCCCAGCAGCCTGTGCTTTGGACATATGGTAGACACAGCCGACGGCTCTCGGACCACGCCCCCCCCCGCCTGCCCCAGCCCCTCCCTCCCTGAGATAGGGCCCCGGAGGCCGTGGGGGTGGGGGCCATTTGTCGGCCCCTAGCTCGGCCGGGGACTCACCGAGAGAGTCTGTTCCAGTGGGGCTGAGCTCGCCTCGGCCTGACCTTTCCAAAGACGCCTGGATGGTGGCCCTCAGACACAGGGAAGGCCCTAACCCTAACCCTAATTAGGGTTGGGGCCCCTCCTCCCGACTACGCCCCCGAGTGTCCCAGCAGCCTGTGCTTTGGACATATGGTAGACACAGCCGCCAGCTCTCGGACCACGCCCCCCGCGCCTGCCCCAGCCCCTCCCTCCCTGAGATAGGGCCCCGGAGGCCGTGGGGGTGGGGGCCCTTTGTCGGCCCCTAGCTCGGCCGGGGACCCACCGAGCGCGTCCGTTCCGGTGGGGCTGAGCTCACCTTGGCCCGACCTTTCCAAAGACGCTTGGATGGTGGCCCTTGGACACAGGGAAGGCCCTAACCCTAACCCTAATTAGGGTTGGGGCCCCTCCTCCTAACTACGCCCCCGAGTGTCCCAGCAGCCTGTGCATTGGACATATGGTAGACACAGCCGACAGCTCTCGGACCGCGCCCCCCACACCTGCCCCGGCCCCTCCCTCCCTGAGATAGGGCCCCGGAGGCCGTGGGGGTCGGGGCCCTTTGTCGGCCCCTAGCTCGGGCAGGGACCCACCGAGCGAGTCCGTTCCAGTGGGGCTGAGCTCGCCTCGGCCCGACCTTTCCAAAGACGCCTGGATGGTGGCCCTCGGACACAGGGAAGGCCCTAACCCTAACCCTAATTAGGGTTGGGGCCCCTGCTCCCCGACTACGCCCCCGAGTGTCCCAGCAGCCTGTGCTTTGGACATATGGTAGACACAGCCGACGGCTCTCGGACCACGCCCCCCGCGCCTGCCCCAGCCCCTCCCTCCCTGAGATAGGGCCCCGGAGGCCGTGGGGGTTGGGGCCCTTTGTCGGCCCCTAGCTCGGGCGGGGACCCACCAAGAGAGTCTGTTCCAGTGGGGCTGAGCTCACCTCGGCCTGACCTTTCCAAAGACGCCTGGATGGTGGCCCTCGGACACAGGGAAGGCCCTAACCCTAACCCTAATTAGGGTTGGGGCCCCCACGTCCTCCGGGGCCGTATCCCAGCGAGGGCAGGGCCGGGAGAGGTGTGGGGGGTGTTGTCCAAGAGCTGTCAGTGGTGGCTACGATATTGCACAGAGACTTTTACTCTGATTTAGCTTTATAATAGTTTTGGAAGTAGTAATTGATTTCTATTGGTTTGATTTGTTTGATTGGTTGTTGTTGTTTGTTTGAACTTGCAAATCAATATTGTGTGTTATGACCTGTTCTGTGTTTCAATGTGTTTATATTGAAGTTCTATTACTGACAAAAATGTATGTTTTTTTTGCATTTTCTTGAAGCAAATATATATGGGTCGAAACTGACCCATGACACCATAGAGGTTACTATAGTTATTAATTTTAAAATGAACAAATAAATCAGGCAAATTCATTTCAGAGATGTGTTCTATAACCCTCAGTCATATTCAGGTCACACAAGCACCATATATTTATTTATATGATTCTCTTGAGGTAAATTTTTCTCTTTTTTTTTAAAATTAAAATCAAGAGCTATAATGATTTTAAAAAAGGCCCAAAGACCCACAGCAAAAATATTAAACCCTATATTTTCATGGATAAGGAAGCCTAACAAGGTAACCAAGAGATGAGGAAAAAAATTGAATGATAGGTTATTGTTTTTAGTGTATTTCAAAGCTGATTTAAGACACGGGTCGAAACCGACCCGCTAACACCGGTGACAGAAAGCTAACACAGGAGGAAAGTTAAATGAACCACTTAATATTGCTTCATGAATCTATTTGAGAATAACAAGCCAGCAACCCAGTGAGTCTGACTGCAAAAACATTTGCCACTTCCGACTTACTTCATTAGCATGCCACATATTTAGCATTATCCAAATGACCATTTAATATTTATCACTTTAGTGTCAGCTGTCAAGACCACAGGTGTTCTTCATTACATGTGCCCAGTTTGTGTGTATATACGCGTGCGTGTGTGTTATGCAACACCTGTTGGAGAAAGAAGTAGTAATGTGTGGCCTGTCACTCATCACAGGGCCATTTGGCTGAAAAGAATGGTTCTAAAACGAAGTGAAAATGTCTCGACAGTCAATCATTCCATGATAAGCGCTTGAGGAATTACTCAGTGTATGACTGATTTTACAGAACGGCTGCCATTCACCCTTTTTCATGGGGACACTGTCATATTCTGCGGCTCTTTCCCTTTCATCCTCAAGGACACAATCATATTTATCCTTTAAGTGTAGTTTCTGGAAGGAGAGTGCTTCTTGCCCACTTTGTCTTGCCTCAATGAATTCCTAACCCTATTTCCAATTCTTCAAGGAAAATATTACCATCAATCAACCACACACACATCTGTCCCCACTGTCTCGCAGTGGTGTCACAAACAGCCTTCGCCTGTTGGAGTGGGATGAAATCTCTTTGTTCCATACAAGACAAAGATTTATAACAATTCCCAGTCCGTCACCACCTCCTCCTCCTCCCCATCCACATACTTTACACACCATTGCCATCTGTGTCGCTTTGGAATGAAGAGAGGAGATTCGACTAGCCGGTGATCTACTGTGACCAGTCTAAAAGTGTGTCCAGCACGTTGACCTCAGTGAACCATGTGCGCATATGTGTGTGTGTGTGTGCGGGCATGCTTCTATGTGTGTCAGTGCTGCGGCAGTGCCAGTCATCACTGTGCTATATGGAGGAACAGAGGGCTGTATCTCTGCTGCCTCACACAGGATGAAGGTTGCAACTGCATCGGGTCTCATGTTCTCCATCACATCTAACACATGTAGAATGAATCTTACACAAGCGGTTCTCCAGTGTCCTTCCCTGTCCCCCAGGAGGGTCGATAACACTGGTAGACCTCCAGCTGCTTCTTCGCTTACGTACGCCACGCATGAACACTCAGAGAGGCAACCATGCATGTGCCTCACACACACACACAGACAAACACACACATTTCTCAGGCTCCCTGCTGAGGAGGTGGAGAATGAGTGGATTACACTGACATTTTCTCTCCAAGCAGTCCAAGCCAGGTGACTGCTGTTTTGTTTTGTGTGTGTTATTGTGCGTGTGTGTGTAAAGCCAGAGAAAGAAAAGTAAAAATAAATAAAACAGTAGGAAAGATGTACAATGGGCTAAAGAGTGTGAAATGTGAGAGGGTTATATAAGTTGTTAGAGTATTTTCAACTCCTGCGTGAACATGAAACTCTCCTAAATTATCGGCGCAAAGCATGAACAACTGTGTTAAAAAAATATGTTTTATTGATAAAGCTTCAAAGGTACATCGTGTCTGTATATAAAATATTTAGGAGAGAAGGCAACTATGCATCCCAAGGAACACTGCGGTAGGAAACATCCAATCATCAAGCTTAATTTTGTTGCCCATTCCGCTAGCGGTGAGCTGACAGTAGAGGGTGAACTCTCTAGACCTCAGTCAATACATTCAGCTGCTTGAATCAATTTGGGATTCTGAATCAATTTTGGATCAATTTAGCAACTATTCTACTGTGTTACCCACCACAATGATGAAGTGTTCGGAATACACTACAGTCCTCCTTCTGGCATTCAGCATAATAAACATTATTTCTCAGAGATTAAGTTAACATGTTTCTCACCAGTTTGCCTTTTTTTCCCAGACATTTTCATCATACATAATAAAAACATTAACAATGACTCTCCTCTATTCATATGTCCCATGACAGTGAGGTAGTATCCGCAATACCAGCACCCTGAATACCCAGAAATTCAGCCATGATTCATTTTATTATTTATACCTGTGGTTTTCCAGCTGTAACATGTCAGAAAGTCCTCTGTGAAAAAGGCCGATAGCTCTAACATAAACCATATTTTTATATTATTTCCATCACATGTGGTCACAGTGACAGATTCGTCATAATATATCGATTTTCCTGACATTGTCCATGTCTGCCAGCTCTAACATGTCCAGACCCTGTCATTCCTTGCCTGTCCAGCAGTAGTCCTCAGCTGTTTTTCACTGTTCCCCAGTCAGCTAGTCCTCACCTGCCAGCACACATCACCCTCCTAATCAGCCAGTATATATACCTGCCCACAAACCCTAGCTCTCAGCCAGATCATCTGTTGTGCTCCAGTAGCCACAGTATTCCAGCCTCTTTTCTTGTTTACCTGACTGTTTCTATTTTTGAATTTGTTTGCCTATTGTCATTGTAACCTTGCAGACAGCTCACTCCCTCTTTAGATATAAAAATTATTGTTCTTGTTTTAAGGTGATTATAAATCAATGAGAACATACTTGAAGATTATGTTCAATTTTGCCATATTTTACCACTAGATCCCCATATATATTGCACACTGGTCCTTTAAGTTATATTGGAGACTTTGTGTTTTAGAGTTATTAAAACTATACATCTTAACATGAATTTCCAGTTTGGGAAAAACTGTAAAACTTTCGAACCTTGCAGCTCTGTCAACAGTGCAGCTCAATATGGGAAATATACCTCCCTCACAGACTTGACTCATATACAGTATATGAGATTCTCACTTTAACATACTGATAGTAATATTACTTATACCAAAGCAAGGACAAAATGAGTACAAATATTTGATCTTCACATCAACAAAACACATGGGACTGCTTTCTGGGGAGCAAAATGCTGACAGATGTCTTCAAGAAAAAATAACTCATATAGAGTTTTCCTTCTATTAATATGTGTGGGCATATTCTCAATAGATTTACAGCAAAACAAACAAACACTGTTGATAGAATATCAATCTCCTTTTTCCTTCTCCAGTGACTGTCCTTTGGGTATTCTAGCCGAGTTTGCTGTTTTGTTTTGTTTGTTCACTTTTGGTTTTTAGGCCAGCATTTCATCATCCATCACACTACGAGGCGGAGTATAAAATCATTCCATCTACTGCTCGACAAAGAGCTTCATTCTTTTTCCTCTGAGTGATGCAACTTTATCAATATTTGCCGAACAGTGGGGCACTGAATGCTTATACAAGCAATGATATATGATATTGCTTTAATATTGCTGAGAAGTGAATTACGCTCCCTCGGTGGGTCCTGTTTTCTCGTCCTACTCAGCAGGTAAGCAATGCAGATAATTCAGGTGAAACTTAGAGGCTGAAGACAAACCCTGACTGTAGCTTTTCTTCAGTTTTACCATCGTGTTGCTCACATCCAGTAATTACTAGAGTGATCCTGTTAGATGTCCACATTCTGCACCAGTCAATAGGTTTTCAGCTAATTCACTCCCCGAACAATCAACTCATTTAGACTCCTTTCTCAAGATAATTAATGGAACTAGGTGCTTTAATGGATTTTCCTGGGATGACGTGCGCATCCTAGCTACTTCATAGATATAGTAGCCTATTGTTGCATCAAAACAAAGGAGAGCAAGAGTGTTCAGGTCGATGTTAAGTGGGTATAACATTAAGCATGTTCATCACCTTAATTTAGTGCGGTGGTTCTCAAAGTTTTACTGACATGAAAAATGACAGCGGAAGCAACTAAAAAAAGAAAGGATCCAGATTTAATTCAGATCAGATAAGGGTCAGCAATAGCATCAGCAAACTACAGAATCACTGATTTAGTGTGTTAGCATGCTGTCATCTGGAAAATGGGGAAGTGGGCGGGAGGATGACATGCAGCAAAGGGCCACGGGTTGTAATCAAACTTGGTGCTGCAGTTATAAGGACACTGGAGTCTGGGTACATGGAGAGCAAGCTCTACTAGGTGATCTACCAGACGCCCTTATTGTCATTCATCTTTATAGAGATGTGAATGTGTGCACCAAGTTTTATGGCAATCCGTCCAGTAGTTTTTTAGACATGTTTCTACTGCGTATTTACAGTAGCTGATGCTTTTAGTACATCAACAACAATAATGCTGGGCTCCCTCAAGTTCAGCATTTAGAAACAGTAATAGAGCAAATTGTGGTCTGTGATGGAAGGTGTGTGTGTCTGCTCCACAGTGACATCAGGACGGGATGTCCTGTGTGGAGCTTGTGCCACCATTCTGACGGAAGCAAACATCTGTGATTTACACTTATTTTATATTTCACACAAAAGTTCAAGGTGTCCTCTAGAGTGAAAGATGCTGAGATATTTCACTGGAGCAGTAAAAAAAATGATCTGCTGGTGGTTCTACAGGAAAAGTCAGGAAATTACTTGTAGTGCTCTGTACAAAATTCCAAGGCAATCCATTAATCAATTGTGGAGATATTTTAGCCTGGACTGAAGTGAGCCATATCAGTAGGGCAACAACATCCATCCATCCATCCATCCATTTATTTGAATTGGATTACAGCAAGTGTACCAGGGCATTCCAGACATCCCTCTTTCCAGCAATGTTTCCAGATCCTCCTGGGGGATCCTATTCCCAGGACAGATGTGATATGTAATCTGCAACTTCTGGGACTGCTCTGGGGTCTCCTCCTAGTTGGACTGTGCCTAGCATCCTAATGAAATACCCAAACCACCTCAGCTGGCAGCTCTAGCAGCAGCTCTATCCTAGCTTTGTCTAGAGGTCTTCACCCTATCTCCAAGGCTCAGCACAGCCACCTTACAGAGACTATTTCTATCTGCAATGTCATTCTTGAGGCCCCTACCCAAAGCTTATTACCACAGGTATGAATTAAAAGGTCGTTTTCAGGTAAATTGAGAGCTTTGCCTTCCTGCTGAGCTCCTTCTTAACCACAGTCAAGTACAATGTTGACATTACAGCTGACACCATACCAATCTGCCTGTCTATCATACGCTCCACCCTCCTTTAGAGTCACTTGTGAACAAGATCCCAAGAAACTTGAGCTCCTTCTCTTAGGGCAGCAATTCACTCCCAACCAAAACATACACACTCGATGTTAATCCACATATCTGGTCTTCCTTCAATTCAGGAATTCAGGGCTCTCTATTTTGAGTGCTATAAAGTGCTATATTTGTTGTTTATAAGGCTAACTCTGAATGACTTAAACTATATCAACATCTCAGTGAGGGTTTATGCTTGCATCTTTCTTGACCACAGGGACATTCAGTTCTTTATAAGGCTCAGTGGCATTCCCGTCTGGAAAAGCATGAAAGAACTACAGTAGTTACACATGCACAAGGATGATACATGAAATAAGATGCTGTGGGAAGAGTTGTGTATATAATTTAAGATGGATGAATTTTACATTACCTGTTTATACATGTATGAATTATATACAGTGCCTGCTGAACATGCTGTTCGAGCTGGACACATGGGTTATGTATCAGGTACATTCTGGCATTTAAACAAGGTGGTTCATGTAAACTGCCATTTTCCTGTTGTTCCCGGCAGTTTTACTGTACCTGCAACAACAGCAACTTTTGTTTCATTGTCCACCATCCCAACTTCCTCTTATCAACATGTTAGGTTTGTAGGGCTCTACGGGGCTGTCCATTGAATTTATGTGTTTATGTCTCACACGTAAATCTGATGGGTGGCTGATGTTGGGTGGACGTGATAAGGTCCCCTGTGGAATCTGCAGCCTGCTGCTTTTAAATCTACAGGGGAGCAACCCAGTAAGCAAAACATGTACCACCTAACACAACTGTAAAAACATTTCGCCCATAAATGGATCTGACTGCATGACAAATGTGTCCCTAACTGAACATACACCGGGGAATAGTTTTAAGCTTCAAACTAGGCAAGTGTGTATGTGGATTGGGGTCTCAGCATCTGTGTATTGCGTGTACACAATGCAGGCTCAGCAGATTCCAGCCTTCACAGACTATTGGCTTATACAACAGCATTACTCTGCTCTTTAATATCTTCAGTTAATGCGAGTCTCTGGCTAATTGAAAATGAACTAGTCTATGTCTCCCTGCAGTGCCTTTATAAAGCTGTTAAAGAGACATGCACCCTTTTGATGCAGGACAAACACCAGAAACCTCCTACTGTATGCAAAGAATAGCTTGCACTTGTGAATAAATCAATAAATCCTTTAGTGCAGAGGCACTATACCAGGTGAAGCTGTGGTACTTTTATTCCTTGCCAAAAAGGAACAGCTGATAAATCAGGAATATGTGCAGATAAAACCACACATAAAGCCAGTGCAGAGCGCACGTCTCCAGTGGCAGTGATTTACAGCAGGCTGAGCTAAACTGCTTACCGTCAGGAGCTGTAATGGATGCCAGCGTCTGCTCTTAATTTCTGTGGCTGGGGATAGATATTGCTGCTGTTATTTTCTCCCAAGGCGATTTCACTGATGTCTCCCAAGGTACCCTACTGTGTTATATCTGAACCATATGGGCGCAAAATGGTGCAATTAAAAACACACTGAAAGCTTCAGAAATTGATCACGAAGACAGGCAATTTTGGTTTCAATAAGCAAGTAATATAGAAAATGTCTGCTGGTTCTCCTACTGTGGATCCCAAGTCCCGGGAGCTGAGATAAGAAGATACAAACATTAGTGAGAGATGAGCTGGAAAATTTTGAGTAGAAAAAAACAGATCTGGTATAGGTTTGATTAATTTAAGTTCTAATTGGTGTGTTATGTATGTTATGATAGAGATGCGGGCTCTCAAGTGCGCGCATATGTGCACATGAGAACCCCTCAGTGTTTCACCGTTTTATGTGAACCAAACCGGCTGGCTGATCATGGCTAAAGTACCAGAATTTGTAAAGTGCTACAGTGAGCATGCATATTCACAAACAGTTATTTACAACAAGCAGAGGCTCATGCTTTGGCAGCTCATCAGAGAAAAGGCTTACATAAGCTGCACTATGCTTTATGGATGTGCTGCAACAGGTTTTGTTTCCAGATAGCAGCTCTCTCTCCTGCCACCTGCTGTTCATGGACCCCATTGCAGCTTCTTTGAACATCACTCATCCTCAAGCCCGGTTTGCGGCTTCTCTGCTCTCATTGTCCGCACATCTTTTCCTGTCAGAATAAATCCAAGGTTCATCTATCTACAGCAGAGGATAATACATTTAAATTGGAAAAAAAAAGGTCACAGTGTCCATTAATCAATTGACAATTTTCAGCAGGACAGGAGTGAGGGAGGACAAAGATCGTGTCTTCACCCCACCAATTGCACCAAATACACCAGATACCGGTGCAATATCAAACTGCACCACCAGGTTATGGAGTGGGAGAGGCTTATTCCACCTGTTCTGTTTCAAGGATGATGCAACCCAGTTTTCCATTATATGCAGGTCTCTTAAATAACCAGTAGATGGCATCAGCAGTTTAAGATTAACACTTGTGGCCACGAAGCTCACTATCAACAAAGAGTATAATAATAGCTGTCAAATCAGACATGGCCATTAAAAAAAAAAAAAAAACACTGCAGCATCAAGACCGTTACACTGATATTCACCTGCTTGTCATGGCTGTGAGAGACACTGATAGCAGCATTATTAACATGTTGATGTGCCGTGGTGTTTTAGGATTTGGATTGTAGTTGAATGGCTCATGTTTTATTAAAAAGAATAATGTCAGAGCTGCGTTGAAAGCCAATTATAGCGCATAAGGCTGAAACAACGCCCGTTATAGCATCGGCCTCAATGCAGAGAGATACTGTGACACAAAAGACGCACACACACACACACACACGATAGAGCGCAACACTAGCAGCACACGCGATGTGGTTCTGTGTCATAACCTCACCTCTGCTCTGTGAGTGAATAATCTCGGGCTTCAAAGGACAAACAAGATGATGCAGCTTTCAGTTGCCAGCTGGAATATTTCAGCTCAGTATGGCTGCAGTAGAGGCTAGCATAGCCTTGCAGTGAAATCAGCTCTTCACCGCTGTTGGTGAAAAGTTATTTCTTGATTACAATGAATGAATGAATGAATGAATGAATGAACGGTGTGTCTTGCAATGAATGAATGGCTGTAGAAAGAGGCTACCTCACACTGACAGACTGCTCCACTGTGGGCCCTTTTTTTTTTTTTTGATGGTCGTTAACTAGGTTTAGGGTCTTGCCTCTCCTCCCACACCCGACTGCCGGCTGGGCTGGATGACCGCTCTTTTGCTATTTTTATCCCCGTGGTGCTGTTTCCGTTTCTCAGCCTCAGCCAGCCAGCCAGCCAGCAGAGAGGAGAGCAGAGGTGCGGGCGTCTCTCATCACACCCACCTCTCTCTTTCTCTCTCACACACACACACTCTCTTTCTCTCTCCATCTCTCTCTCTCTCTCTCTCTCTCTCTCTCTCTCTCTCTCTTTCCAAAAATAGCCGTGAGTCGTGATCAGCTTGTCCTTAGAGAGAGAGAGAGAGAGAGAGAGAGAGAGAGAGAGAGAGAGAGGACTGTATTATTGCTTAGAATCAGAGGAGGGGTTATGGATTGATACAAATAGTCACCCCCGCCAAGCCAACCCCAGCGCAGGCTGAATTAATGTGTTGCTATTTTTGGGAGCCCCGTGTTTCCAGGGGAGACCTAATGACGCAATGACGTCAATGCGGGTCAATCGCAGACTGGAGGAATTGAGTGGCTTCCATTTGGGGCTTTTGCAGTATTTCCTACGGAAAGGATGGAAACGAGTACAAAATGGAACTGTATTTCCACCAAAAAAAGAGAAAAAATGCATCGAAAATAGAGGTGAATCAAATTGCAGAAGTGAAAATGATCACAGTGGCATCACGTCGCCCCAACCCTTCGAGCATCAGCGATAGTAAGGGAGGTGTGTATGTAAGGATGCTTTTCTCTCTCTCTCTCTCTCTCTCTCTCTCTCTCTCTCTCTCTCTCTCTCTCTCTCTCTCTCTGCTCATCCACAGCGCATCTGTGGGATGATACCTGCCAGTGACTAGCCTTGTGGAATAACATTTTCGAGAACATTTTTTGTTGTTGTTGTTGTTGTTGTTGTCTTTGTTTGATTTGATGTACACAGCCCCGGCTGTTTGTTTCTTCGTATGATCTTTGTGTGAACGTACTGTGTTCTTTTCCCTGCGTAACGCTACGTGCCGTCTTATCTCTCTCTGCCATTAGCTACATGTGATTATACTCTGTTTTATTTGCATATTCTCTTTCCTCTTATTTATTTGTTCGTTTGTTTTTGTCTCCCAAAGGGCTTCACACAACCCCGACCTATTCCAAGCACTCGCATCTAGCCGCACAGAGGTAACGAGCACCTTCTCCCATCATCTCACATCTCATGAAATAATCCAGCTTTTGGCCGTTCATTCTTGCATTTGCACATGATTGTGTTCGCGTGCCTGTGTTTTTTGTTTGTTTGGTGTGTCCGCCTGCTTTGCTGTTTTCGTCTTGAAATTGCTTAGCCGGATTTGTGCGGTAGTAAAAGGAATATCAGTTATTGTAGCTCAAGATTGTGCGCGTCATGGTTGCTCGCAGCTCGGCGACCTGCCGACGCGCGCAGCCAAACGCTGGTGATGCGTAGAGATTTCTGCCTTTTCCAAAACTTTGAATTTGCCTGTGGATCACCTCTTTACGGCGAAAGTTCAAAGTGTTTTGCGGAGTGTTCGCGGCGTGATTTCAGCGTGTTTAGTCCCAACTGATTGCGAGCATATCAGTCATTAGAGAGAGGGGTTATTTTTTTGCAGTGGGTAGTAAGTAGGCTACTGGCCAGGTGACGTGGGTATAGGCAGGATGAATTGACAGTGCAACCCCTTGCTACAAGAAAAACCCCAAGAGAGATGCATGTTGCATGCAGCGAGAAGATGGTGTTCAAGCTTAAACACACTCACACACACACACACACACACATGCGTACACACATTGTCGGACAGATTCAGACAGACAGACAGACAGACGCGCACACACACACAGACACACACACATGCACAGTGTCATGAGAGGAGGTGGTGATGGTGGTGGAGGGGGGGATTTTAGGGCGTTTACCGGCAGGGCTGGTGTGAGGCTTTCAGAACCATGGACAGCTCACATGAAGCTCATCCAATGTGGTCTACTGTCCGCACAGGCTGCAGCATCTTTGTTTGGCATTAGCACTTCATAGAACAGCCCAGATAACTCTGTGTTATATTGTTAAAAGAGCATAATGTTTGGAACGTTAATACATTTATTTTACCTTAATTAGAGGCGTAACACATGACTAGTTGCACCTCTTCCTGCAGCCAAGTTTTTGCTATTTGGCACCTGTGTGAAATGATGTCAGCCGTCCACTATTTGGGTAATAGGTGTATTGAGGGGGGAAAAAAATGAAATATTATACACGTTGTTTTGTATAATATTCACCTGGATAAATAATCTCTGTGGATATTTGCACCATCTCACCTTCACACCCACTTGTGCTCCACAGCAAGCAACAGTGGGTCAATATTTAACACCCGACCACCCGAAGAGCTAGATTTTTCCTTCCTTCACTTTATACCTAACTATAATTTTTATGCACACACAAAAATTTTGCATCTACTATTCTCACCTTTTTGGCCTTTGTCTCCCCTTTTTCCAACAAACAGTCTGTCATTCTCATGTTGTGTATCTGAAAGTCACAAAGGGCTCCAGCATGCTCTGGGACATTTCAGTCTTATTCATCTGTGCTCCTGTTTCATTGTGTTCCCTTAATTCACAGAGTAACAAAATATGTCAATCTCAGTTGTTGTTTTTTTACTTCATATTGTGTCAGCTGTCATCACACCCCATTGTCAGTTCCTGTCTGTCTGTGGTGTGAGCTATAATGAAGGTAAATTCCAGAGAGAAATTTAGGAAGTTGTATAGAAACCAGTAATTCACATATCCTGTAACTATAATTCCTTGAATTTATTTATGGTTATATTGTAAGGATTTGTTTTATTTATAGGCATGTGTACTGGGGTTGGGTGTATGGGACCTCTTCCTATACAATCTTTTGATTCACTTTCAGTTTTTGCTATATTTTGGGGATCCGACTGATGACCGATTAGTATCTGTTTACACTCAGAATCAACTCAAAATCAAGCTGAAATTAAGTAGATTTCTATAGAGTTGGTTTAAAATCAACAATTTCTAAACTAAAAGCAAAAATGAATTCCTCTCCTTAGGGACATTAAAATGAAATTCAAATTATTACTGAAAAGGTGGAAGAAGATTTGATTTTTATTTTTGTTTTTTGATGATTCTTTACTCCAAAATGTGTTATAAGTGTGTTAATGGCGCACATCCAAATGATCTTGAACATCTTTACACATAAACCTCTGCGTGCTGTATGACAAATGGTACAGACACCAAAGTTTCTAGGATGAAAGCATGCGCACAAGGTCACGCTAAAAATGTCTGCACGTTTCATCGTTTTATCACGAGTGTACAGGTTTTCTTTTCTTTTTTCTTTTTTAGTTTTGGTGAATTTGAAGTCATACAAATGTAACTGGCTAAAGCAGTTGATATATTTCTTAAAAAGGAATGATATTACCGCTGTCTTGAAAGATTAATGTTTGGTGTCAGATTTACACACTATTTGAGGCATTTTAGTCCAACAGAAGAAAATACATCAAATCCAAATAATTGTTTATATATGATTTTATTTTATTCTTAATTCAGTCTCATGGATCTGTAACTGTGTTTTTCAGATGCTGGACCAATGTGTATGATCGTGGCCATGATTTCAATGCAGCGGTCTTGTTCCTTTCAGGTCTTTTTGCGGTCTGGGCTTGCTGTCAAATGACTATCCAGGAAGCCCTTACCCCAAAAAGCATCTGCAAGGGACCATTTGCAACCCGGAAGATTTTCATAAAATGCCCTCTTGACACATGAGGTCAACTAATATATTGTGAAGCCAATTGTATTGAATCAGTTCTTGTGTGTACAGTTGTGAAACAGTGTATTTGACTTACCTGTTCAACATAAAAGGTTTGTGAGTGGCTTAGGTAGATGATTTCCTAATAAATTATGAATAAACCAGTATATAATATAGACCATAATGAATTAAAACATACCTGCTGTTAATCCTGTTATTCCCATATCATCGTCATTACCCAAAGTGGTGCAGTGGTGCTTTCCCTTCCAACAACTGGTTTAAACTTTTATCCAAGATGTAAATGGTTCCCTGATTCGTTGCTTTGACTGAAAAACAGCATGTCTCTGTGTCCTGAAGAGCAACACTGAGACACATTACTCCAATTCTAAATGCGTCTGAAGCACCACATGATTCCTCCAGAAGGTGGCAGCATTGCTCAATATTTTTAACTATGGAAATTTGACTTAATATCCACACACAACAAAACCATGGATGCACATACAGTAAAGATGATGACCGTGATCTTAACAATGGTGTCCTTGTGTGTATGTGCTGTGTTTATAATGCCACTCATTACTAATCCACAGTACTGATTCATTATTGCAACGCTTTAATGTAACCCAGCTGTGATTTTTGTTATTTTTTTCCTGGGCTGTATAGGTGTGCAATGCAGTAAATTCAAAACATCTAGATGTATAGGCTTGTCAATAAATTGACTGTTAAGCAAGTCGCTAGTTGCTAGGACTTTAGCATTGTGTTAGTGCAGGAAGTGAATTTTGAGTTCTTGTGAACTAATCTACTCAGTGAACTAGAAATTCGTCATTTCCTCTCTGTTAGTCACCTCTTTAACATTGTGCATTTCCTCTGCCAAGAAGTTCTTTTTTGCTTCATGCAAACCACAACAAAAAAACAGGTGCAAAACACACTGATTTCACTTCCAGTAAAATCACACACATCGCACAACCACTGACTCCAAACCTGTTCTGCAAAGCTTGCAAAGAAATCCAACTTTGTTCTGACATTAAATAACTTTGATTTAGCTATTTAGGTTGTTTAGGACACTTACTGTTTCTCTCAAACAACAAAGGAATAAGCACCTTTAATGATCGTGATGGACTTTTTTTCTTTCAACCTCTTTCTGTCAGTCAGGCTTTTTCTGGAAAAGCTTAATTCAAAATGTTAAAGTCCTCTTGCGCCCAAAACTGTTATACTTTATTGTTACTTTATATTGGGATTTTGACCTTCAATGTTCAGAATGATGCATGTGCAGAGCTGGTCAGAGTGACCCCAGACTAGACTGTTGAAGGGGGGAAAGTTTCTCTGCGCTCACCTTGAATACCTGTTTATTTGTGAACAGCAGTACGATCACAACTGCTTTGGAAGCCAGTTGCTGTCCAATATATTTGGCGATTGTCGATTTGCTAATTGACAATGCATAAAAGATAAACCGTATTTCCTGTAAGTAAACTTAAAAACTCTCAAAATTGAACTTAATCAGTTAATTAAACCATATCTCACACACACAAACCTCTTTTATGTGTCCTAAGATGTCTGTCTCAGTAGGCAATCTTTAAACAGAGGCAAACGTCAATACCAACAGCATCTACAAAATCATATCCAGACAACAGAGTTCCTATTAACTATGAGAAAAGAAAAATAAACAAAATTGGAGAATCAGAAATGACCTTTCCTTGTGCATTTATTTTCCGAGGCATTTAAACTCTGTTTGACTTAACATTTGTATTTAGTAAAGATGTGTTTTAATTATGAGTTGTGGTGAATCATTGTGTTTTCACCAGTCCCGTCATCTTCCTTTGAGGAAGTTAAATCTGGGGCAATTGGATTCATCGCAAAGAGTCTTCTTCAGTTCTGAACTGAGTTGTTGGGTGAGTTGTAGATGGATCTACAATGAAGTCCAGTTGCCTCAGATTCACTTAAGAAATAATTTTCAAAAGGATGATTCGCTTTCCACTTTGTTTGTCTCTGCTCAGTCTTGAGTCTCCTATTGAAAGGGTTAAAATGAGAGGACGTTCTCTTGCTCACACAACACTGTGGAGAGGTTGTGCTCTGGTGATAAATGCTTGAGCAGTTTTGCATCGTGAATATGCATGTGCAGAACAGATATATTACTGGACCTTTCCTGTAAAAAACTGGACTTGGAACAAAAACAAGGCTCTTTCTCTTCAATGCCCAACAGAAGTTGTTTGTTTGACTCTTGCAAGGCCACACAAGTGTTGTTGCATTCATTGCTCTCACAGTGGAGTCCCCACTGTTTTTTGGCCGATTCCCCAATATTCTCACAGTCTCTGATCCGCATAACAGCTGCAACAATGTTAATAGTACTCCTTAAACAGCATACAACCTCTCCTCATCAATGGGGTATTGATAAAATAAGTACTGAGAAGAATCTGGGTTCATTTAACAGGCGAATGTTCCCTGGTATATTTTTAAAAAGTAGGAAAGTAAGAAATTAGACCTTCATCATCATGGATTATACACCCATGAGGCCATTGTAAGGGTTAATATTGGTTGCTGTAATTGTTCCTTCTGTCTATACTGGTTCTCAAAGTCCATGTAAAGGCGATTCTGAGATTTCCTTCAAAATACACTAAATATGTTGGAAAATAGGTGCTGAAAACATGCGAAAAGATTTCGAACAACATATTACTGAAATACGGAGTTAGAGGTTAAACCAGTTTTGTACCGATCCTAAAGGGTGGCTCAATGACACACTGCTGCCCTGAACATACCCCAGCACCCCTAGCAGAGAGATAGCGATTCATTCATCTCAATGAGAGTGTTTCAGAGTTAGTCATGTCATTTTCTGAACTCACGTGACACGTTTCAGTCGCTTCAAAATTGCTGCTTGACTGCTCCCACCCCAGTCCTGGCATTAAGAGCACCTCTCATTTTTACCCGACTTTGACACCTAGTTCCATAAACTTGTTGATATTTTAATCATTCAAATGGCTGGGTGGTTAATAACCCTTCTTTGGTCTGACAATACATATTCATTCTTACTTTACATGGACTTACATGCAATTCAGTCTAACTGACATTCACCATATTGTCAACATTCACATCCTATTTATCAATATGTCAAAAAACTGAATACAGTCCAATTATGATCCTTAATTCTGAGGACAGGTGTGATGCTGCTGCTTCAAGTGAAATGTCTCCCACTCCATCTGTTATTTGGGTTAAATTGCAGAGGAATACAAGCCATCAGCAGGTGAAAGTTACTCAGTGAAATTAAACAAAAACCCAGACTTACAGTAACACTTGAGGTCGAAAATTATGAAATGTTGTTTTTTTCTGAACTTGCAACAGACATATTAAAACCAGATTGGAGAAGCTTAGCTTCAGTAGCTTCAGTCACTGAGTCAATGTCCAGTAGTTGCTCATCAGTTTAGACACAAATGAAGCATATGTGTTTTGCTCACTAAATTCCAATTAAACAGTCACTGTGTTTTTTCCAGTGAGAGTTCAGAGGAAGAAGAATGAACACATTCACACGCACATGGGATACTTGGCACGGAAAAGTACTTCAGAAAATGCTTTGTTCAAGCCTCATTTGAAGTCTATTGGGTACAGGAAAGAAAAAAAACATATATCCTTACTTCATAGACAAACTGTCTAAATGCAACTAGCATCAGATTTCCTTATGGTCAGACTTGGAAAGTCGTCTGTATGTGCCATTGCTTGAGATCCATCTAGATCTCAAGTGTTTTCTTTTGCAGATTCTGTGAAATGAACAGACCCATACTGGCGGTCTATTTGGTTTCAAGAGGACCCACAATGACTGAGCATGAGAAGGTAATGGACGATGAAGTCCACCAGAGCCGCTAGCTCATATCTGACTTGACTTTGATAATGTCTTCCAGCTTGGCTTATCTCCGTGCATTGGGAATAATTTCTTTGAAGGTATTGATCTGATTCAGCTTTAAACATCAAAACTCTCGTCACAGTTGAGAAACCCCAATAACCTAATAACCTTCTGTTTCCACAGATTGCTGTTAGTGTTAACTGGAGACAAATGATAAGAGTTCACTTATGCACCTGCCATTTCTTTTCTGGACAGATTGCCTACTTAAAAGGCAATGTTAGAGGACTGTTTTTCAAAAGAAACTTTTACCTGATCTCCCACTGCACGGAGAAAACAGTCCAGTTTTGGGCCACACATACATCTGTGGAAACACACGGTTGAGAGCACACATATTTTAAACTTTAAGAACTTGTGCTCTCTTCTTACTGGTAGGCACACGCCTCTTCTTGTTCAGTAAGTAACAGTGCTGGAAGTAAGACACTAAGTGCTGGCAGTTCCCATCTCATGTTGTTGAAAAGGGAATTTTTTCCCCATGCAGAATACAATTAAGATGTCGGAAGAAGCCATTTTTTATTTAACTGTTGTTCAACACTCGGATGTCACATGAGGTCAAAGTGGATAAAAAAATAAGTTCCTTGTGCTTGTCCAAAGTTATAATGCTTGTCAACATGTAGGCCAATCTCATTCAATGAGATTCTGTCCACCACATTCACTGTGGGACACCTGCAAATAAACAGTTGCATCATGTTAGTCAGGTTTACCTTTTGGACTACCTCTCACTAAGAGGCTAAGCAGGCGTCATTCAAATCAAAAATCCGCAGTTACATCAGATATGTTTTATAGTGTTTAATTTAAAAAACAACTTAACTCGGCATAACGTAACAAAACTAGATGAGACAGTTAACAGAGGATATCCAAGCCTAACTCACCCTCTTTGTTTGTATCCCACCGCCAAGTAAAAAGGTAAGATAAGGTGAAACCACTCGACCTCAACCCCTGTGCTCGATCCAGAGAACGTGGGCAACCTAAACAAATAAACAAAGGCTATACAAATTTTGGCTCCTATTCTTTGCTCGGATACAAGTTGTGCGGCGTGTCAGTGCGTGCTTTTCACCACATTTTTCCTTCTCGAGAATAATGTAAAAAAAAAAAAAAAACTGTCAGAAGAAGTAGCAGGTTTGAAGGTAGGCAGGTGGGCAGAGTTGGTGCAGAGATTTTGCAGATGGGGCAGGGAGCTCCTGGAGTGCACAGATTATTGGAGCTTAAAGAATTCATGAACTTTTTAGAACTTTAATTTTATCACATCACATTTTAACTACGCAATACGCAATAGAATAGCACGATGACACAGAACCAAAATGAAGTTGTGTTTCATTGTATCCTGTGAAACATTCACCTATGGGTATAGTATTCATACATGATGGTTTGACTTTCACGATGAGTCAGTTTGTTTATCCTCATCCTGCCAAGGTCTTAGTGTGTGTGTCTGTATGTGTTCCAGGTGCAGGATTGCAATGTAAGCATGTCAGTAGTTAACTAATTGACAATAAGTGCACGCACATGTCCTATAGCACACAAAGGTCCATGTTTACAGTACTACATTAAAATAGATGTGTAAGGTAGTTTCTCAATCTCTAGAATACTCTGGAACAACAGATTGAGATGGTGGACCTCCACTCAGGCCAAGTTTGGGAAAACGACGGGCTGTTTGAGTGTCTTGGCTAAAACATTACCCTGCAGGGATCTGGCTGGCTGAAATAGGGATTACTGTAATGTTTTGTACTGTAACTGCTGAACATACACAGAAAAAACAAAGCCTCTTGATAATATGCTGGTGGGAAAGGATATCAGAAAGGACCAGATGCTGAAATCTGGCATAATCTGTCACTAGTCACTTAAAGGTCTATGTAACTTTCAGTAAACCATTATTAATGAGACCTTGGGGCATTAAGTGAACTGCGTTCAGCTTCCTGTTACTCCCATGTGCGCTCTGTGGGCACAAGTGAGCACAGTTACAGTTGAGTACGTAGAATTTAGTCCACAGGCTGTTAAAGACAATAGAAAAAGTTGTGAAAAGCATATTTTTTAAAGTTACATCACTATCTGTTCGCCCATTAGAAACAAAATAATTATACCATAAGATTAATATATATAAAATGTATCCCAATCTTACATATGGCAACTTTGTAAAAGGTCACTCTTTGGTGGTACTGCTGGTGGAACGACCTGTGTGGCCAGTGTTGGTTAACATGTTATTTTGACAAAGATATTACTTGCTCTGACTAGACTTTTACAGAGCTCCGACTCATTCTGAAGCAGCCCGCGAAGAAAAGCTGATTCAGGTCCTTGCAGACCGGTTTTATGGTGCTATCGTCACTCAAGCGTCTGGGCTTGAAAACAACACATCGTCTTGAATGGCAGCACATGAAGAATCACTAAACGCGAATTCCCGTCATTCCTGTGACTCATCCAGAGAGGTCCCGCTGAGTGGAATTCCTGGTTTCCATGCTGCATCTGGATAAGTAATCTGATACCGTGCTGCTCTGGGAGCAGGTCACTAACGTTTAACGCTGACCTTTTTGCCTCTATATTATTCTGCGTCATTAACTGGTAAAAGTAATGGCATCTCTTCTCCTCACCCTAAAGGATTAATAGATGCTCTACTACTGTGTGGGCAAGTGTAGTCTGCTATAAGAGAGGCACACACTTCTGAGGGTGTGACTCATATAATCCCATAAGTCATGTGACACAGTCCTCATGAATTATTAATGATGCCTTGCAGCGTCCTTCTGTCAGGAGGTGACTTCTTGTCCTGCAGGGATGCAGTCTTGATTGATCCTCTATGATCACAGAGACGAGAGACATCTAAACATAAACCTCTGGACCCACCAGCTGATTGTTGAACTTTTGATTTCTAATGTAGCCACAAAAGTACAAATGTTTTCTCTTTGCTGTTTAGAGGTAATCAGTGCAAGCTGAGGACTGAGGGCTGAATGCATCAGTTCATAACCTAACAAGTCTGTCTGGCGAAGGGGAAATACACTTGACTCACGCTTTTAATGAGAAGATTTTTCAGCTTTTTGTTGCACCAATTAAGAAAAGGTTTAGACAAAACATTGTGGTCGAATCAGTAACACCGCAAATACAGCTGCATTACTGATCCATCTACAATATAGACATAAAGCATGACAGTGCAATATGTATTAGCACCCAGATATAATTAATGTGTAATCCACCGTACGGGAAATATCATACTCAAGAATGACCATTCACTTAATCTTAAAATGTTTTCTGTGTACTGAGACGTCACATACTGGCAGGCAAAACCCAGATTTATAAATAGTCTTAGCGACAGGCAGCTTTTATTCATCCCAGATGTCAGAAAAATGTTTTTTTGCATGCGATGAAACCTGCTCCGTTGCTGCCAAGAAAACTCACTTAATCACAAAGAGAAGAAGAGCTCTGAAGAAACTATGTACAAAATTGGGAAACTGTCCATCCTACCACTCACACCATTCCTTCATGTTTTTCCTTCATGAATAATACACCACCCCTGTTGAAAAGTACAATTGGGACACTGTCACCCCTTACTTTCCTTCCCAGAAATATGTCCTTTAGTGTATCTTTTTCCCAACAATTTTCAGGTCCTATCACGTTTCTGTTTGATTTTTCCAAAGTCTGGCAATGACTGTGTTAATGGGTTCATGCTACTTCACCTCATGTGGTGCATGTGCACTTGGAGCACATGCATGAAGTAGTTTGCAGGATTTACTGTAAGTTACCTTAAGAGAAAAGTGAAATTACCAATAAGGTCCAGTTTTTTGTTTTTTTTTTTTGCCCCCGCCCTCACAGATGCAGTTTGCAGTTCTTCTAACACACACACACATACACACATAATTGGACTCTCTGACCTGTTTTTGTTTCAGAGAAACAGAAACTTGCTCAGCAGAGTGAATCTCCGCCTTCTCTGTGAAGCAACAAGGGACGTCTACTTCCAAAAAATGGCCAGCGCTCTTTCCTTACAGTGTGTGGAAAAAAACCTGGACTTTTCCAAGAAGCACATCGGATTAGAACATATCAGAAACCTTAGCAGGAAGAACTTAAACGAGAGAGAAATGTGGCTGACGGGTCCACAAAAAGACTACCTTACAAACATCTGGTACCAATCTTGTTACATGGAAATAAGTGTTTTTCAGTGGAAGACTAAAATGAGGCTGGATTTTAACAGAAGCTTATCCAGGCTTCTAAATATTTCGAGCAGTGGGCGTTCACTCACTTTCACATGTGTGTGTTAGGAAACTGATCATAAGTAGAGTATAAGCATGTGATTAAACTGTATCACCAAGTACTTACCATAAGCATTTTGTGGAAATCCATCACCTACATTAAATATTGCTATGTTGCCTCACTCTCCTAATCTATCAAACTAAATATCTTATTATATAAGATGAGTTATATATACTTTCTGGTGTTGTAACAGCATGTGTGAAGTATATGTGACTAGATATTTTGCCCTGTAACTCACACACTGTATTTGTGGCTGTCAACAAAAATGTATTGATTATTTCAACTTGCATGTATTTTCTTTCTCTGATATTTGATACCCAGTGATGCAATCATATTGGACTTTGTGTACAAAATTAACGCTATGCCGTGTTTAAAAAATAATGACCAAAATGCACAATGGCAGAGATACACACGTTCACATTCAACAATAAGAGCTAAAGAAACAAGCAATCTCCATTTATTAGATGCAGCTGGTTATATTCCAAGAATAAACATGAGATCAGTCAGGAGAAGAACTGTGTCACACCATTTCAGGACACTTTATTTCATATCATTTCATATCAGTGCTGTTATGTGCTTCATCTGTCACATTTTTTACTGTCTCAGCTCTTCATTTTCTGCTCCCGTACAGGTGTGTTTGAACACCCTGTGAGATGGTACAGCCTAAATAAATACTGATGTAACTGTTATCTCGTCGAGAACGTGCAGTGAAGATAAGTGACATACAGGATACGACTTATATGGCAGACTGGTCAGTCAAGCTGTACGGGTACTCTTTGGCAGTCACAGAATTAGAAACAAACTCGGTATTTTAACATTTACACAGGGATATGAAGGAGAAACTGTGGATGTGCTACAGCAAAACTTTGCCACGTTTGCAAATGAAATGCATTTGAGCTTCAGTGAAGTTCTTCAGCAATTCAACACTCATTCCGGCGATTTCCAGTGAATAAACTCTAACCAATTTTTTATCAAACTGTTTGTGTAACCTGTGACTCAAACGTATCACACGGCAGTTACCATAAATGTACCTCATATTCAACTTTTGTCCTGTCCCCTGCAGTACCACCAGGGGATTCAGGGGTGTGAGATGGAGAGAGGTAAGGGGGGCGGGGGACGGGAGGGGAATGGGGGGGTCGGATACGAGGTGAGTAAGAGATGAGTCAACAGCCCTCCACTATAAGATGTCCTGATGGAGCCTAACAGTGGCATACACTCAGAGATCAGCGAAGGTAAGGTCAACTCTCTTCTCCATCTCGTTCACTATCTCCTTCATTACATCTTTGTTTCAGCTCTTACTTCTTTGTTTTACTATCGGTGCTCTTAGTCACGATTCATCTCCATTCATCATTCATCTGCAACTGTTTCAAAGTTTACTGCTTTTTGGGAGGTTTAAGTGTTGGATTTATTTGTAAAAAAAAACAAAAAAACAAAGCCAGTGGCAGGTGAGGTGTTGCCTTTAGAAATGTTTGCCGGTTTGAAGTTGTGGGTCTCGTGGTTTTTACGAGCTTAAGCATGAGTTTATTTGTCCCAGAGAATTTAGCAGTGATTTGGAAAACCGGGGGTTAAGAGTAGTCACGTTAGTCAAACTCGTTGATCTTTGTACTGGTTACACATTCAGAAATTCACAGGTGTTGCTATCAAATCAAATATTTGCTGGCATAATCAAACAGCCTGTGTGGATTACTGGAAGTAAGCTTGTGTATATGTTTATAATGATGACATGCTGATATGAACTCATGCCTACGGTATTAGTGAGATGACAGCACTGAAGCAGAAGGGGAGAGATCAATAACAGCTCTTTGATCGTGCCCATCATTCTTCTTCCAGGGATACCACTGCTATTCTAATTCCTGTACATTCTGGGAAATACTACAAACATGGACTACAGTCTGCCACTCCTGTTCACCCTCCTGCATCTTCTGAGTGTGGGTACAGCTGCTCCGCTGTCAGTGGAAGTAGTGAAGATGAAATCAAAAGTGAAATGGATGGCTGAACAGCTGGTACTTAAGCTGGACAGAAACTTCCAGGTAATATTATGTTTCTGGGGTCACATTATCTTAAATGTTTGGAAACTTTGACGTGATTTTCACTGAATATTGTTCATTGTCTCGCTGCAGGTCCCTCCTGGCCTGACACTCAGTCCACCTGTTGATGCTCTGGATGGACCTGCCTCTATAGTTATGGTCCTAGAGGGTTATAACAGCTTGATCTCTGACACTCTTGATGGGGTCACCCAGGTCAAGACTGAAATTTCTTCGCTGGCGGGATACCTCGATCAGTGGAGGCAGGGGCACTGCACTGAGCAGCGGCCAAAGCCATCAGTGCCGGGCCCGCTACAGGAGCTACAGAGTCGGAAAGAATTCATTCACACCGTGAGCATCGAGGCTCTCATGAGGGTGAAGGAGCTCCTCAATCTGCTGCTGAAAAATCTGGATCAACTTAACAGTTGTTGAAATATGGACATAAGGACCAAGCCGTTGATTGTTTTGTTAAGTCCGCATCAGTGATGTCTGACTTTGCATCCTCCCTCCTGGTCATGTTGAACTTTTGCAATGTGTTTTGAGGGGAATTTATTCTTGAATGTGCACTTATTTATATACACACAAGTATTTATTTATATATTGTATTTAGAAAAATATGTATTTTGTGACATTGTTGTAACACTTTTGAGGATGTTTGTAGCAAAAGTATGTCTTGTTAAAAAAAATATTTATGTGCAAACTGATCTATGTTTTGCACAGAAATATAAATCAGCTCTTTATAGGTTTGAATTATCACACCACTGTTTTACCAGAAAGAGCTCTGGGTGAAAAATGTGGATCTCTGTATTAATGTAATGAATCAACTGTGTAAGGATGACTGTAGCTAGGAGGAAATGTCGCAATAAGCAGTAATGTCATGAGTGGAAATTCCTGAAAACCAGTTTGAAACTTGCCAAGAAATACGCGTGTTTGTCTGGGACTAGGACAGGAAGGACAAAGGACAACTTTCATCCCAGTGCAATATCATCAGCTCTTCCAATATGCCTATTTATATGATGCTTTGTATATTTTTGTACAGTTGACACTATTTTTTATAACTACAGGACAAAAACTAAATAAATATTTAACAAAAAGACTTTTTTTGTGGAAGCGTTGTGCAATGACCTGAGAAGGTTACAATGTGTCGTCATCTCTTGCTGCACTTCTATATTCAGGGTTCATGAGTGGGAAGTATTAATCAAGAGCTAACTAATGATTAATGATTAACTTCTGCTCAAAAAAACAACATTGAAAAAAAGTGAATGTAACAGCGCGGTCATAATAATGCGACACATCTGTGATCCAACAAATATGGATTTAATGTAGATTAACATTAAAACACGAGGGTTTTAATATAGTTTCATAAAAAGTCATTTTTTTTCCAAGTAAAAAACAAACATGAGAATTGAAATCCAGGAACGGGATGAATAAAGTTAAGTGGGTGTCATATACTATACAGATACATTTATGAGACCCACTGTACTTTCTAGATCACCGGGATGACAACATTTTCTCTCTCACACATACACGCAAACACAATCATACACCCGGCATTAACTATCAAACCACTTGTTTCTTTTCATGTTGGTATTCTTGTCACTGTTACCCATCAGTTTCTTCTTGTACTGCTCCACCAGGCTGTCAAAACGGTCCCCGTCCGACCGCCTGAAACGCTTTGCTGCTTTGACCTGGAAAGTAAATTAAGATCACAATTTTGCAGTTTTAGTAGTCCCCCCCTAAAAAAAAAATCACTGCCTAAGCAGCTGCAAGACTTTTAGTGAATATAACAGAATTATAAATAAACATATATGCAGAGTATTATATATTAACCTGATTTCTGGGCTGTGTGGGCTTCTCCATCTGTTGTCTTTGACGGTCTGTCTTGTTGAACTCAGGCTTTGCTCGTTTGGGTGGTGGCGCCTGTTGCTTTCCTTTGTCACGCATTCTGCAAAAGACAAAATTTTAACTGTAATGTAAGCATCAAAGTCAGTTTAGTCAGTTTTACTAAAGATGTTCTCCCACTGTTTTATGTGACTTTTAAAAAAGTTTATTTGTACCTAACAGATTAAAACAGGTCACACCATTTACCCAAGTTGGAAAAGAGTATTAAATCTGTCTTAAGTTGAGTTTAGCAGTCATTTGTTTCTGACAACAGATGAACTTAAACGGCTGCACAAATGTAAGGAAGATCAACGAACACTTGAGCAAAATCCACCAGTGTGTCACTGCTAAAAGAAGTTAAGTGTTTCATGTTGGTTTTCTCGAGTTAGAAAAATATGAAAAGTAATCCAGGTATGGAACTAAGCTTGATGATCTTTTCCCCATTCGTATCACACTTTTTACAGCACTGAGATACACTGCACATTGCAAACAAGAGTTCAGTAAATGTATTACAAGCTGTACCTGATTTTAGGTCCACGATGGGAAGGCAAAGGTAGAACCCTTCTCCGTTTCTTTCCATTCTCCAAATCTACATGCTCGACCTCAGGCTTCGTCTGGAAGCCGGCGTAATGTCCGCCTGGCTTCTGGTGCTGAGGAGGAGCTGATAAACAGAAAATTGAACAGAGAAAATGATTTCTCAGTTTTAATTCAGTAATGTAATGCGGTAAAGGTAGTGCTAAAATGTTCTCTATCAATAAGCAAAGGTTGAAATAATGGAAATACGGGAATATTTTCACACCTTTCTCCTTTGCTGGCTGCTCTGATGATGACTGATGAGGTCCATTTCCACACTGGGCCATCTGGGACTGAGGTTTTGCTCTTCCTTTAGAAGTCTGGTTCTTGATAAACTCCTGCAAAAATATCAACACAGGGTTACTGTGTTACTGATACCTTTTTCAGTTTGAACAGGATCTAAGGTCTTAACTATTGCACAGAATGGTACAAAACAAACCTTGTTTTTTTCTTGTCGCATTTGTTTTATTTTGAGTTTCTTTGTATCCTCCAGGGAGAACTCGACAATAGGTCTCTGTAGGATGACACAGAATGCATAGTTAAGCTTCATGTGGATAAAAGATATATGTAAATGCCTGTCGTTTAAAAAAAATCAAGTAAAGACCACGATGTTATGTAAAGTAAATAAAACAGAAATAAAAAGGGTCAATAAATACAGTATCAATGCAGCAATCAATTCAGCACTCCGTCACAAAAATGTACCTTATGTGGGCCAAAGATGTTGGGGTTGTTGTTGAGGTAACGAAGTGCACTGAGAGCGTGCTCATGCTCCATGAACTGGACAAAACCGTAACCCAACGATTGTCCCATCACCTGACCCTTCTCTGGCTTCCTGTCATACATCACCCGACACTGAAGAGGAGAAACAGGAGACACAATGAGCATGAATGACAACAACACCCCCTGCTGGGCACACAGGCACAATGTTTTTAATTCTATGGCAGGCTAACGCTCATAAATGTTTGCTCAAAACTCTTTCCTGGAATATTTTACAATGCTATAAATTAATTAGAATGTTTATCGGATAAGGTCATATTTAATTAAACGTCCACCAGTATGTTAGATTGCGTCTTACCTCTGTGACGCGGACTCCCTTCGTCCCTTTTAGTGCTTGGAGGCAGAGTGCTTTGAGTTTCTTATTGTCCACTGACTTGGGCAGGTTATGGACACACAGACGGGTCCTTGACACGTAGATATTTATATCCCGAAGCTTGGCCCTCTTTATTTCTTCAAACTAAAAAGGGAGAAGGGTGACACCAGATGTACATGTCAAAGGACTGATTTGAGAGATAACGAGTGCAAGAAAAACTACTATGCATTGAAATTATTCTTCAAGTAGAAATCTAAATTGGTGACTGAAAAACAAACTCACCCTCTGCCTTTTGACCATGTCTGCTTCAGGCACACCCTCTGCAGCCTTGGTTCCAGCACGGATCACTAAGTGTTGCAGTCAGGAGAGAAGAACACTCAGTATAGGAACAGATTACACAGTGTGACAAAGTGTAACAACTAAATCTGTTTCAATACTTTAAGCCGAACCTCAAAAAACAGACACTGCTTTCCTAAATATTTGTTAACACGCTGTGATTCCCTATCAAGACAATCTTGGTTCATAGGTTTCTTGGTTAATGTCATGAAGTCAACTGTATGATGTGATACCTTTGACTATGTCTAAGGTGAAAGGGTCACAAGTAGAGTTGAGTGAGAGAAGAAGAAGAGAAGTGCATGAAACAGCTTTACTCACATCCCTCTCTGGCCAGATACAGGTTCCTGGTGCCCGTTTCTACTTTCACCTTGTTCGTTTTCAGCTTGACAGCGTCTTCTCTGGTCACTGCTGCCACAATCAACAGCTTTCTGCCATCAACGCGGATGCCACCATTCTGCGTCAAACAACCCAGTGTTACAACGAGGCAGTAAAACGGCAAACATACGGAATATTTATGGTTAATAGTATATTGTATATTACCTCTGCCTCGTCCTGTGCTGCAGCCATGCATCTGTCTGCGGCCTCTTTAGTCTTAAACTGAGCAAATGCACAACCTGGCAGCATAACAAACCCCAAATGAGTCAATCAACCCGTTTTCTCAAACAACAGAGGGAAAAGGTTTTCGCGTAAAGCGATGCTGACTGACCTTTTGAATGTGCTGTGTCTGGGTGGATGACAACCTTAATGTAGTTAAGCTCGCCGTACTGTAGGAGAACTTCCTCAAGACCCTCTTCCTCCGTGTCAAAGGAGAGGTTCCTGAATCAGACAGAATTAAGATGAAGAGAGATGATGACAGTGAATCAGTATGAAATACTGTAAATACTCGGAGGATGGAGAAATAAGGCGCAGGAAGATAAATGAGAGCAGGTTTAAGAATCACAAACCTGATAAAAACTGTTCGGCCCTCCTTCACATCTGAAGGAAGTTGTTTCTTTGAGGCTTTCTTTTGGGCTAGAGATAAGACAAACCGTGTCAAAGTGACGCCTTGTGACAGAAAATATTCACATTACATGCAAAAATATGAAAAACACGAGCAGAGGGTTTATACCTGATTCATCCTCTTCATCTTCTTCACTGTCATCTTCATCATCATCGGAATCAACGCAACTCTCATCATCAAGATCATCATCATCCTCATCTCCCTCTGCCTCTTGGGACCCATCATCATCATCATCATCATCGTCGCCGTCGTCGTCGTCGTCCTCTCCATCACTGTCTTCTTCCTCACTATCATCTTCATCTGATTCCTCCACCTGCTGCACAGCTGGTTTAGAAACTCTGTGGAACAATTTGGCACAGTAAAGTTAACCTTTTTTTTTTTTAACACCAAGCAGCACATCAACAGATACGGATATCTGAGGTTCATACTTTTTCTTCTGAGGTGCTGCTTGCGTCTTTTCTTCATCCTCCTCTTCAGTGTCACTCTCTGTGTCTGATTGTTTAGCTGTTGCCTCCACGGTACTCTTATTTCCTATTAGGTACACATGAGGGAAACATTTGTAACCATGTTTGTGTTGTTAGCTAACAATCGAAGGTGCGCTTGGATAAGTCATGAAGTGAAACACTCGAACCAACAGTGTTTGTGAGGATTATTCTTAGATAGGACAGGTTTCGCTAAAATTCCAGAGACTGACGTAAGTTTGCATCACTCCGCCTCTGATATGTGTATATATATATCATGGTGTTATTTATTCTGGGCATTATTCGACTGCAACTCTACTGCATGTTATGAATGATGACTAACAGGCAGAGACAAGAGGGTTCTCATATAGTAATGATTTAGGTCTTATTACTGTGTTATTGCTGCAGCTGAGGGTTATTAAAAGATGAAACAATACTGTGTCACAAAAAAAACAAAACTTCACCTGCACTTGAGACCTGTTGTGTTGCAACATACTGGTTCTTAGCAATAGCCCAGTCAACTGCAACCTGCCGACCTGTGCATGAGACAATCATATTTGAAACACACAGTCACGTGATATAAACCTACCTTAAAAAAAAAAAAGATTTCCCAAAGTGAGATGCCAACAATGAATAACGCTTCTCACATAACCTCACTGACCTTTTATCTCCTTCAGGTTCAGAGCATTAAGTGCTCTTGCCGCCTCAGATACATTTTTAAACATGACAAAGGCAAATCCTCGCATCTTGCCATCTGAAGAAAGAAACAAACAAATAAACGCAAGAACACAACCAATCAACTTACTCACATGACAATGTAACTAGCTTATTTGTACATCCAGTAAGATGTGTCTGTGTATATATTTTTTAATCATTACCAGGTTTGAGGGGAATCTTGGCCTCGAGAACTGTCCCAAACTTGGCACAGACTTCCTTCAGATCATCTTCTGAGCACTGTAACACAAGGCACACACCGCGTGCTACAGGTCAAGCAACAAGTATACCACCTTAACAGCAGAAATGTAACTGAAAGTCAGAAAACGGATCAAGGTGGGCTTGTTAGCTGCTGCATTTCAGACTTACGGTACCTTAAAACTGAGGTTTCGTATGATGAGTCTAGCTTTTAGACTGCTTTTCCTGAAGCCTTTGGTCTTCTGTTCATCCTCCTTTGGTGCTGCAGCTGGCTCCTCTTTAGGTGGACCTTTAGGTCCTAAAAGACACGAGCTGGGTTATTAAGTGAACATGGCGTGAGAACTCTCCTGGTTGATGTTGGATATGGATTCATACACACCTGTTTTCTTGTTATCTCTTATTTTCTTCTTCGCCACTGATAGAGAAATCTTCTTTCCGTCGTACTCTTTTATTTCTTTCATGGCTCGTTGTGCATCTTCCTCCATGGAATATGTGACATAACCAAATCCCCGACATTTTTCCGCGCCTGGATTAGAGATAAGAACGAGTTACTGAATTTATTTATTTTCACGTGCTGTATTTGTACTGCACTTCCAAGTGAGGCGTCTCAGTCAACAAACCTTACTATACAGTTTATCGTTTAGTTATTCCGTTAAACACCACGAACAAATGTCGGTGACAACCTTACCTTTCTCTCTGACCACGAAGCACTGCTTTACCGGACCGATTTCAGAGAATATTTCCCCCAGCCGTTCGTTTGTAGCAGTAGCTGGTAGAGAGCCAACGAATATGGTCTGCGCTGGCATGGCTGTCCGCTGCCGAGCTAACTTCGCGTTAGCTTGCTGACTTCAGCCAGTAATATCTCACAGACTGGCGTGTGAACAGTCCGGTGTTTGAAGTTGACACAAAACTACGCGGTGTCACGCTAATTCGTCTGATGAATACGAGCTATCGAGCAGTTTAACTTGAACGCTACAGCCTGAAGATTAAGTCGCATGTTTACATACGCAGGCAGCCATCTTGGAATCTTAACGGAAATGGACGCTCGAGCCCACGCACGTGTAGAGAGCCTGCCCGTGTTGCCGCCTACCGACCCGGAGGTGTCCGGGCTTGTTTGTTCATTTAAAGGTCCAGTGTTAAAGATTTATGCAGAATATGGCAGAAACTGAATATCCATCCACCCATTATTTGTAAGCCAAATGAAGCCAATGCGGAGGTGCTAAAAAAACTGTAATTCCTCAAACTGCCGCTTGAGACAGGCTTCAGGAGTGAGTCAGTCTCCGTAAGTGCCCATATTTAATGCCCAAGAAATAAACATGCATACAGCCTGGTTACAACAGGTAAGTACTGTTACACCCAGGGGTCATTCAGCCCGCCTTAGGTCCATGTCTCTGCCGGTGAGGCGGAAGAAGCCACAAATTGGCGCTTTGGAAAAGCTATTTGTGACCATTCTTTATAATGTCATTGAGGGGACATAGAGACAAACAACCATTCACACTCTCATTTGTGCAATTCATTTATTAACTGCATGTATTTGGGTTGTGAGGAAGCTTGAGGACCTGCAGAGAATCCACATAGAACCTGCATATAATCACGTGGAAATAAGAATTATTATGATTTGTTACAAAAATCTTTTATATTTATAGACACTGCAGGTCCTCTTTCAGAGTCCTCCACGCTCCTCATAGGGCCTTTTGCGTTTTTTTGCATCTTTCGCAGCCACCAGATTTTTTCCTTCACGCTAGGAATGAGAGGGAGAGGGTGAGGCAACAGGGTTACAATCAGACTACACTGCTAGATGCCATATGGTCCTACACGCTGGTCCTTTAACAATAAAAAGGATACATTATATATGGTAAGTGCTTACATAAAAATAAAGAATAAAATAACATAAGGAAGGATAGATGTTTATCTTGAAGGTGTGAAGAGCAAAAGAAAACAGAATTGGAAAAGTTAACATCAACAAGTACTCAAGTGGAAGTACTCTGAGCGAAAGAAAATATCACAGCTGAAATAAGATGCCTTCACATTTATTAACAAATAAAACCAAAGAACATGTTAGAAGAAACAACATTGCATTTTAATTGCACAGAAGCATTCAAGTTACGACACGCAAGGCTTTATAATATTAGTTGTTAAAACAGAACATGAAACCTCAATGTCTACGCAACCTGTTAGCAGACATTAACAGTTTTCAAGTTAAACACGTTACTTGTTGTATCCAGGAACTCCTAGATAAATTATGGTGCTCTCACACGGTGTTGTAGCACCATTAATGAACACCAACATGGTGAAATCTCTTGTAGGAGAATATTCTTCTAAGTAGTGGCAGAGCTTCAAAACAATCAATGGTACCTGGAATGGTCTGCCTAAATATAAAAGGTTAGTCAGTCATAAAATATTTTGGCTTAGAGAAAGTAGAAATCAGTGCATGCACAGTGGCTTCTGAAAAAACAGGAAAAGTGGAAATGGAGAGATTCACAATAAACAATGGCTGGTTTTTCAAGTAACATGCCAGGTTGCATTCCTGTGTGTTCACTGTGTGTGTGTGTAACTGTAAACTCTGATATATAATTATAATTATTAAAACCAACATTACACTAACTTCGCATTACAGTGCAGGTTAAAGCCACTGTGCAAAACACTCTTCTTTACATGAGGCACAATTTTGGCACATCAAAACATGTCAGTATACACAATGGAGATGATTGCTAGACCTCTGCATCAACTAAATCTTCTAAAATGTCAATGCGTCCATGTAAAGGATACACGGCAAAAAGTGAGTTCCTTGGAGCTGTTCAGGGGCATCTGTATTCTTACTCTAAGATAACAAGCAAGGTGCATTTTTTCATCTGTTTCTGTACATTCACAGTCACACAACTTACATTTTTACTCAATACAAAATATTTCAACTCAGACATATGCACATTCACCTTCATTGGCAAATAACTCTCACGTTACTTGTTGCTGTATGCACTTTCGTGAAATGTGCTATATAAATAAACGTGCCTTAGTTCATGATCCCTACCAGAGCAGGAGTGTTCCTCTCTACCTTCAAAAAAACACTCCTGAAGACCCAGCTCCCACCTCCTTTCCTAGCACTGCCAACAACTAGACATGCCCAATCTACCCCTCTCTAGCACTATCACTTGATTTTAGTCCTACATATTTCTGCATTAACATGTCCTTCTTGCACCGTTCCTTGATTGTTCCCTTTTTGTAAGTCGCTTTGGATAAAAGTGTCAGCTAAATGACTAAATGTAACTGTAACTAAGGCATTTGTAGAATGCAGACAAACCTACCTTTATATACAGTACATGTATGTGTACTTTTTCTTCACAAGGAAATTCTTATGTAGACACCAGTCTGCTCTACTTTAAGCAAACCAGCAGGTGTCACTGTTTGCTATAACTAAAGCCCCAATGCTCTTTTTTTCTGGCTCAAACAGGAAAAAAAAAGACCCAAAACTCCATAAATGTTTATCTATGCATCCGTAAAGTAAACCGACAGTAAACTGATTGTAATGTGGAATAAATAAAAAAGACCAGTGTCAAGTATTGTGATTAGTGTATAAATTAAATACAATAAATTGATTTTCCCAAAGTGAATTATCATTGATTGCGCTGACAAAACATTTCACGTTAAATACAGAAAACAAGCAAAGCCAAGCTAACATGTCATTATGTTATAATGTTAGAATAAATCATCTTACATCTTGGCCTTTAGCGGGGCGACGCCAAGTGAATGGAAGAACGTGTCTATAGTGGTCAGATACTCTTGTTGGTGCCTCTTTAGGTGACCTGCATGTGTTGAATCCTCCCACTTCTTTGCTGTGACGTCCATCCCGCGCTTCCGCCACACATCAATCAGCTCCTCCACAGCTTGCGCGTCGCTCAACGGATCATTCTCGCAAAAGAAGAACAGTGCAGGGGCGGTGAGGGGATTGTTATGAAAAACTTCAATGCTTTTGTCAAAGTAGTCCACTGTTTGGCGCTTGAACATTCCAAAGTACAACAGGCTTGCTTGTTTGACCAGTGACTCCCAACGTGGAAATACGGTCTTGCCGAGGCCTGGGCAGAGAGGAGAAAACACACATAATTTTAAATCTGGTCACTCTCATTGTGCATAATGAATACTAATGAAATTAGTCGAACCAATGTGTTAAATTATGTTAATACTGAACTGACCTATGGCCATTCTCTCCAATGAACCCACGACCAAGCTATCGTAGACTTGGCCTTTGATCCTCTGTGTGAGCGCCTGATATTTCTGCGTGTCCTGAGACACATGTACCAGCAGCTGTGCAAATGTGTAGCCACCGATAGAGAAGGCATGGACGAGCAGTGGGCGGGAGACAAAGCGTTCAGTTTGGAGCAACTCCAGCAACCTCTTTCCATGATCCAAACCCCAGCGAGGCCACAGGAACTCTTGCACCTTGTGTGACACAAACAGGAACTTCCATTGATTATCAGCTTTTTACAAGGTCACCATGATCAAACAGATAAAACATGGTTTAAGTAAAGACCATTTTACTATTTGCCATTTACTACACTTCAACATAGTAACTGACATGCTGCAAGAACACATGAAGACTATTCAAAAACTCCCTTATGTCTACAGAGTGGACAGTGTATAGGTCATCATGAATTCACATGATATGTAATATTATTGTGGACTGAGCCTCCATGGACTACAGTCATAACGTACTGTGACGTGTTTGACAGGTGCAAGATTGCAAAGCTATACAAGCCTCAAGTCAGTTTTCTACTTTTGTATTGTGGTGTGGTTTGATAGTATTTCTGGCCTACATGAGCCATGCCATTTTTAAAATATATTTTTAAAGTAATTGTTTCACAAATTCACTTTTTTTTGGTTTGTTGTTGGCAATTAAGCCCTTTCATGGAATATTTCTGACTACAGGTGCAACTAATAACATGATGACTGCATTATGTTTAGCTGAAACAGAGTTTCAGCACCCCAAGCGGACTCTCTGGAGGTCAGGAGGAAGCCTGCATGAAGCCCTTTGTGGACTGGGTAAGCGCTCAGCAATTCCCAGCAAAGTCTGCAAGAGCAATGAAGTCCAGACATCTGGATTCACCCCAAGATCAGCTTGCGCCCTTCTTCTTCTTCCCTGTTTTTGTTGGCACATAACTACATATTTAAACTCAATACTGCCATCTGTCTGTCTGTCTATCAGGCGGAATGCATAGATATATATATATAGCATACACATATATAACTTCAGGGCCATGTGGCCATAATTTAACTGTCCTTTTTCACTGCACCCACACAGCTCCCAGAACTGTCAACAATGAGTTTGTTGCACAGATATTTTTCAGACAAGCCAGAGAAACACAGGTGGACTTAACAATAACGACAGTGAACCAGCCCACAAAATGGCAGGACCGCCTCTAAGTGAGATGCAGCTGTCATTAATACGCCTGTGAGTTTCCTGTTATAGCATGTCAAAAAAAAAAAATCTGCTGTGCAACCAGTAGCTGCTTTTACAGCTGTAGGCCAAACTGTTCGTCGGCTTGTCCTCGACTGCTATGCATCCTATACAATAAATAATGGCGTAAATGAACCTTTGTACTGCTGATGTTGGCAGATGTGTTATCTGATTGGCATGTGGGTTGTTTCAGTCCAGAAGTCTGTTTGCACTTACGCAGGGTATAGGGGACGTCTAAACATGAGTATGAGAAGTCATGACAGAAAGATCAGACCTGAGCACACACACAAAAAAGACTACATGCATGGATAATACACGTAATGTATTCTATATTACCAAAATAATATGCGAATGGCATGTACAGCAGCTCTATGTGGTTGGCATACCCACATTTATGATGTCCTTACCTCACTCTCTACTACAAGCACGTCAAAGCCGGTGCGAAAGTAGATTTCGCAATACTTGGCCAGGGCTTGTGGACGAGAACCCATCCAGGGCAGCATCAGCATCACGGGTTTATGCTGATCGGAAAGCTGGGACCGACATGCTGAGGCTGGAGACACCGATTCATTCATGTAGAAAGTGACATTTTTACTGAGGCGGTGGGCAGTGACGCCCCTGCTCAGCGCCGTCCTGGCCAACATAGCAGCTACTTTGAAGGCTTTTCGGTGGATAACAAACGTCTACGGAAGACAAGGAGGGATGAGTGAAATTAACAGCATTTTAAAAAAGTAATTAACAGACGTAAAAAGGAAAAAAAAAGTTGCTGTTGTTGTTGTTTAGCGCCGTTTAACTGGACGGTTAACCCTGACGTTAACTAGTCGTAGCTCAAGTTAGCTTATGGATTGTCCCGTACGTTAATAAACGTGAGAAAACTAGCCTTCAACATAAAACCTAACTCGACATGCAACTATGTAAAAGACTTTATTTGTTCCTACTTTTCCAGAGGCGTTAAAGCGTTCAAATGAGAACACATGGACATATTGTAACCTTTAAGACGCCTCTGTGACTTTAACGTTAACTTAACCGTTGAAACTTACTAACCTGAGTCCGGTTGTGTGCCGGTGATGCTCTAATGAATACGGAAGGCGTCGGTCGGTAACGTCAGTGTTATGTTTATGATTAGCTAGCTAAACTCCATTCCCAATCGGATTACTTTTGTTCAACGTTGATGCCTCCTCTTCGACTTCTTCATCCGTGTGCATGCGTCCTCAGTTGGCAGTCCCATCTCCGGCACACTGCTGCCCTCCTCCGGATATAAACTCAACCCATAGACCGGTCATCCCCCACCCCCACATCTTCACTGTGCTTGTGTTTTACGGCAGTTGGCAAATAGCAGTCTGACAGGTATAACCTGTGTGTGCACTGCTCCAATCCTTTTAACACAGCAATGTACCATGAACTCAAGGTTTCTTTACACGATGCAGCAAATCGAGGTTTTAGTTGGAAGTACTTATCAAGCACATTTTGTTCTTTATACTACTAGTAGTACTACTACTACTAGTAGTACTACTTGTGGATATATGTGGACCATGGGACAACCAGAAATGACACATCTGAGGATCTCAGGGAGTGAGAGGGCACTAAAAGTCTGACTAAATACCATGAGGCGTGGCCTCTCAGGCTTTAAACCTAACCAGTATGATCTGAAATGCATTTTGTAAATAATCAGTATCCATTACTATGATGAACCAGAATAGGTGTGGTGTGATCATGTCTCTTTGTTCCAGTCAGAATCCCGGCAGTATTTGTTATATACTACTCACAAAAGAAAGAGTTACACCCTTGTATTCATGGAAAATTTAGATAAGAGATAACATTGAAGGATTCATACAATGTGTCTATTGAGTTTATAGTGACTTTGTTGTACTCACAAAGTCACTATAAACTCAAAAATGTCCATACATATTCAGATTCATTTACACAAGCGTATGTTTGTAATAATGTATAATTACATTGTTGATTTCATTTAATGGGGAACAAATAATATCAGTGCATACTTTTATACATACATATATACATATGCATACATACTTTTATAGAGATGAACATTTTCAGTGTCAAATCAGCATTAAAATTAGCTTTATTGCCCAAGTATGTTTACGAGAAACTCCACAACTCCATCATTTTTCATTGCTCTCAGTGTGCTTACACAGGACAGCTAAGAACAAGGGCAAAGACAAATAAAGTACAAATAAAGCTTTATAAAATAAATAGGACTGCTATGTACAATATGTTATATTTGCAGTATATATATATATATATATATATATATATATATATATATATATATATATATATATATATATACTGCAAATTGCCATTTTCTGTTGACTGATGCTATGCAGGTGTGTGCTTGCTTCTTGGGAAAATGATGTTGCTTCTGTAAGTGGTGCCGGTGGGCCAGTAGGGGACAGTCTATACTATATCTCTAATAATAATAGCACACTATGCTGTGCATCCTTCAGATTAGATGTTAAACCGAGGTTATAACTTATTGCAAAGAGCAGAGGGTTTCCCGGTCTCTTGGCAAAATTCCTGACCTGGCTCCCTCCATTTTGCCACATAAACATCCCTCAGTGTAAGTGTCTCTATGTTTCTCTCCCTCTCCACCTCAAAAAAGTGTGTGGTCAGCATTCTGGTGCAAAATGGCTGCCATGCATCAGCCAGCTGGGTGTTACACATTGGTGGTGAGTGAGGTGAGTTATTACTATCAATATTACTATTATTAGTAGCAGCAGTAGTAGTTCTACAAAATCTGTTGGGCCTTTTTGATTGACTGAGTCTATTGCCTCATTTCCATTTTTTCCTCCACCCACAAAACATGTAAGTGTATTCATAACTGTGGTCACAATTTTGTTAAAGTTAACATGAAAACTGACATGTAAAGTAAAGAAACAAATAGCAGTATCTAGAGTTTATAACATTTATTATCCTCACCTTCACCTTAGCCAAGATCATGGTTTGTTTTTATCCACTTTTGCTTGTGCAGCTTTGTTTCTGTATCTTGTCCTGGCTGTCCACATTCCCAGCTGGACTCCGGTCCCTGCTGACTTTGTCTTGTTGAAGGATGACTTGTCTAAACAGAAACCAGTTGCCCAGTGAATTAGTATAGTAAGTGTGAGGCGGCAATAATTTGACCATGTCCCTCACTGAGCTCATATGTTTGGCCTGTCATTGTTCCTTTCCAGGCCCTTTAGTTACGGCTGGATTGGTGTTTTCCTGTGTCCTCATCAGACAGCGGGTTAACCACACCCCTTGGGACAGACTGCCTAAATGAATTTGTGCAGAAGCGAGATGAAATTTAGAAGATAGCTAGTAAACTGTTCTCTTCATTATTGGCTGTGGTGTTTGCTCTCACAGCCAACATTATTCTTGGCAAGCCTTTATGTCTTTGTGTTTTGTGCTAAATATATGTTTGGCTGATCTGTTTGGGATGCAGCTTGATCTGTATTTATCAAAATAGCTTGGACAGAAGAAGAATCGATGTGCACTTGGCAAAAAGCCCACGCAGCTACAATCCTGTCTTGAAACCTGCTACTTCAGCAATAGTCAGTTGAGAGTTTAAAACATAACTTTTTCAGATCCTTACATAAGCCACACAGAGACGGTACATTACTGTGACTGTGCTTTAAACTCCCTGACTCTAAATGCATCCAAAGGTATGTGGATCAGTGTCTATTTTAGAATCATCCTTGGGAATTGAATTAGGCCACGAGGCTACTGGATTTCCCCCATTGGGTGAAAACAGCACACGTGAATGAGTCTGATAACATTGTAAACGAGTGAAAACGAGTGACATGGCACCATCAGAGAAAGAGATCAACGTGTTAAAGGCTCTTGCCATGATAATTGACATGGCAAGGTCAGGAGTGGTAATTGCAGACTTAAGGTTAGCAATTCTTTGCTTAAAAGTGCATCCACTTGGATGAGAGGTACGGTATGTACACATGTACACACACAAGTAACTGCTATCTTGCATTATGCATGTATGCTATTCAGAGAGAATCTTCTGCTTCATCCACAGTTCGTGACATGTTTCAAACTGAGCTGTTCGTGTGATGGCTGCTTTAAGAGGAAGGGCACAGCATCGGTTGTAAATTAAACCCAATAGCATTTATTGATCTGCAGTACTGGTTAGTTTAGTGCAGGGTACTGACTGCCTGATGCATGTGCTTTGGCCTTTTGACAAATGTGCCCTTTCCTTTTTTTATCTCCTTTATTTCTCTTCTCTTCTCTCCTGCACGTACACTGAACATCACATACCATGCACTATACACACTAGAGGGGTGTGCCTGAATGTATATGTGGAACAGAAACAGCAGTAACGCAACTAGAAAAAGATGGTGATGGTGAGTGTTCTGATTCAGGAAGAATGGGATCGTGCAAACAATCAACCTCGCAGTCAGATCAGTGCAGTGTGTGGGACAGCGGGGGTTGTCTCGAGGAGGTGGGGTCTGTCCCATGTGTCGACTGTCTGATGGAAAGAAGAGGGGCACAGCATAGTGAGTATGAAAGGACACCGAGCGCTACACAGAGAGAGACTGCAGGCATGCAGCGGCACAGAGCTGCATATATGTTTAAAGAGGCTGCAGCAGAGTGAGCTGTTGACGAGGTAAGAAAACTGAAACGAGACTGGCTACAAGAAAGCTGCTGTTTATTTAAAGCTCTTTCATGTGCTGTTGTTATGAAGGAATCTTTGCACTCTAATGTTTAGACTGTATGTATGTATGTCACAGGACTCTATAGGAGAAAGGGGATAGTGTTTTCAAGATAATGATACCTCATTGGAGCATTTTACATATCCAGTATTTGCATCTTAGTACTCAACCCACATGCAGAGATTCAAGCTATTTGCTGCAGATATCCTAGCAATACATATCATTTGATGAGTGGTTGCATTGACTGAATGTGATTCACCTTTCTTATCTCTCTAGGTACGTTACCATGAGATCCCCAGAGACCTGAAGTTAGAGACCTGTCAAACATGTGATTGGACAATATTCCTCAGAAATCTACAGCATGTGACTTTGCGGTGGAGTTTGTAGACCCTCGCCATGCTCTCTCTCTGGAATCTGTATCTTCTTCTCCCCCTCTCCTTGCCTTTCTTGCTTCGTGTAACAGCCCTGACTGGAGAGAATGTGAAGGAAACACGACAGCCAGACACTGACACAGCAGTGCAGCGTCTCTCACAGACCTCCCAGAGACGTCATGGATCTGGCTTAACACCAGCAAGTCCCATGTTGGCAACTGAGAATGTTGATGTCCTATCTTTAAGTTGGCATCTATCATCATCTGAGGAATCAGATAGACAAGGGGTGATTGGTGAATACACTGATTTACAGGAGAGCACGGAAACATCTCTTTTGCCTCCTCATGAGAAGGGACCCACATATAGTGCTACAGAAGTTGAGAGCACACAACCAATCAAGTCTTCATCAGGAGGAGTTCGACCTCCACCTGCCCAGGAACAACAAACATTAAAGTATCAGCCAGGAGAAACCAGTACTGGATCTTTATTGCAATCTACACAAACTGGAGGGATTCAGCCAAGTTTCCCAGCCAAGCAGAATGAAACAACTGACAGACAGTTACGCTTTCTTCTGCCTGGCTCACTTCCATCAGAACAGGACTCCACTTCACTGCTGTTTGCTGGACCTGGGCCCAGCCCCGAGCACCCCACTCCACCAGTATCCACTGGCAGGTCGGGATGGACCTCTCCCCCTCCTGTTATCACACAGGGAAAGACACAGGAGGGGATTGATCCTGTGAAAGAGACCGGAGGTGAACTGATTGATATTACAGATCATATTTTACACAGAGGAGCTGTCAGCGTGGAGGAAGATAACGGTAGGAGTCTTTCCTTGAATTAAATTTTATGTTTTTGGATCATCCATCATTCACAAAAGGTGACACCAATTACAGTTAATGTCTTGTCAGTTATGTTACTGGATTCTGAATGGTAGGATTTAGTGTTGGACTCCATTAAATACATCAAATGAAATCTACAATCATGCAGGTCTATGTGTGACTGCGGTGTTTGTGTGATATGTATTCTGCTGGCAGACACAGTTGTTTTACATTCACAGAATGGTTTGCATCACTTCACTCCCTCAAGCTTTCACTCTCATAAATTTCTCCCCGACTCTTCCTCAACCTTCTCTCCCCTCGTCTTGCACTCTCAGTCCTTTTATCACAGATTCTCCCACTCATTCCTCCACTATCTTGGTAATGTAGAAACATTTAATTCCTATTAAAGTCAATGTCCATTATCCACATCTAAAGGTTACTGGATGATGTGATGCATACCTGCACATGCAGTGTTTGCTGTACACACACACACACACACGGCGGCACTCACTTGTCAAAGTAAATGATGTGTTGTGTCCACAAGCAGAGGGGGAGGAGGGATTTGGCAGAATTGTGTGAAGAATTACTCTCCCTCAAGCTGCCTATGCATATAATACCAAACACGATTTTTACCCTAAGTGTGGCCAACACATTTACAAATGTTGGTAGTGAACAGAGTGACAAAGGTTGTTTAAAAGGTCTTTGTTTGTGTTCTGCCTCCTCATTGACATAACCACTTCACTCCTAATGGTTGAACAGAAATAGAACACATCCCATTTAGGACCATTAGGTTCCCTCATTCTGTTTGCTCCATAGTCCATACAGCTTTTTCCCAAGCCTCACTCATTTTCACAAGAGAGTGACATACATTATTTACTGGCTACACAATCGCAGTCATATATGAAAGTTAAATACGTCTGCAGATTCCTGTTGGAAAGATGCAACATAAATGCTAACATCCTTTGACCATGCTTAATAATAGCCACACAAAATGAGAACAGCAACGAGGTCAATACTGGCTAATCAACACACATCTCTCACTCTCTCTCGCTCTTACACAAATTCAGACACACACACACACACAACTTGCTCTTGCTCCCACTCTCTATGTGACCCAGTTAGATATTCCCAGTTACAAGCCTGCTCTGTTTTATTATAGATTAACATCACACATGGCAGTTTCTCCCCTGCTCTCTTTTTGGACAATAAAGACTATGAATATAAGTGACTTTGGCCTGTGTTTGCCAATATCAAGTAGTACAGAGCAACGCTTTGGGCTAAATGCTAATATCTGCATGCTAACATGCTCATCCCGACAAGGCTAACATGTTTGTGTGCCAGTAATGCAGACAAATGACAACCGTATTTCAGTGTGTTAATATGCTCTTACTGCACTTACCAGTTAAAAGCTTCTGCCTGTCTATCTCTATTTGGTTCTGTGTTGACACAACAAATAATAAATGTAATATTTCATTTTATTGTACTTACTTTACAGATGACTCAAAAGATGATGACCTCCATGGCTTAAAGACAAGTGGCACACTCTTGCTTGGTGGTAACATCGACTCATCTGCCACAACCTGCAAAACATCAAACCAGTCTTGGACTCCCACCTACTCAGATGATTTGACTCCCAATGAGTCCCTGCACCCCTCTCTGGCTCTCAGCCCTGCCCTTTTTGTCCCTCTTTATTCGGACTGGAACTCTGCCCTGGCCACATGGGGATTTGCATGGGAAGCACACATCTATGGCATGGGGTCTGTCTTCACTGTATTTGGCCTAATCTCTGTGGTCTGTCTGTTAGGCCTGCCCCTGCGGTGTCCACCAGGAATCCCCTACCTCACCCTGCTGCACTTGTTCCTCCTAGCATTCGCTGGGATCCAAGCTTTTCGTTTGCTCTATGATGCTTACAATCATCAAGATCGTCTTCCCCCTCTGGGTTCTTTGCTGCTCTCCGAGCTTCCCTTTCCCTGTTTGATCTCGGCCTTCTCCCTGGCCATACTGCTTCTTTCCTTGCGTTCACGCATGCGGCTTTCTCTCCCACTTGCTAATTCAACCTCATTCTCAGTTTTGCCCAAACCCTGTCTGTTGCTGTGTTTGTCCTTGTTCCACTCTGCAGTCTCTCTAGGGTGTGTTGGCATGCTCCAGCTCTTCCATAGCCTCCCCACCATGATTCTGCTATTCCCTCAGGGTGTGTTTGTATGTCTCACCATCTTTCTCTCATGCTCCTACCTCATCTTTTACTTCTTAATACAAGTTGACACTAAACACATCTACAGGCTGAATGACAATGGAGAAAGTGGAGGATCTCCTGAAATAATGCAACCTACAAGTTGTCCCTTTTCCAAAGCGGAGGACTGGGATAGGGCAGCAGGAGCTGGAGTAGGGGCTTCCTTGTGTTTATTAGGGTGTGGAGGCCTCCAGCTTTATGGGATCCTCCATGCACTTGGTTTGGGTGGGGTTGATGGCTATGGTTTCCAGCCCTGGCCCTGGTGGGGCTACCAGGTAGGCTGTAGGCTGTGTGAGGTTGGGGTGTGTCTAGGTTTGTCTCTCATTGGTACACACCCTCTATTCTGTCACAACAATTCCTCCATCAAAACCCTAGCTCACCCTCGGCCAGGGTCTTGGTCGTGGCTCTCCTGCGGCTCCCCTTCACGAGGGCTCACTATGCCCTCTCAGGGGGGTGCAAATTCCCCTGTCCTTGCCTCTCATGATTCCCGGTCCCAAGGTAAGCAGGAAAAACAGGTGGTCTGTGATATTATTAGTAAGGGACAGTCAGAGGCTCTTCCTCTTTTCTCAATGGTGGATTCTCCTGGAAATGGGCTAAGCTGTGTCCCCAAGGCCAGCAAAGCCCGGAAGACTGTACTAACTCTGCCTACCCCACCAAGCCCACCACACAAACCTAAAAATGCAGCTGAGTCTCAGCTATCGTCACTGGATACCATACAGGTGGAGACTGACTCTACTGTAGACCTGCGGCCCCCATCTCCCATAAACTTGTCCCGCAGCATTGACCAGGCTCTGTTCAGTGAATCCCTATTTTCTCACAGTATCTTTGGGTTGTCAGGTCCATTCCATGCTTCTTCCAGCCTCTCTTTGAGCTCTCCTTGCCAAGAAATGTTAAAGCAAGGGCCTAGCTGTGTGGAAAATGCCCTATACCGAACCTCTTCCTGTGGAGATGTGGATCAAGAAAGTAGTCTGTCTAGTTCAAGACTTTCTCAGCCACAGGGTTCTTCTCAAAGCAAGACACCAGTGTCACCAGAGCAATGGGATTGGAAAGGTAGTATCTCTGGCTCGACGCAAGGCCTGTGCAGCAATCCCAAGGAGACAGGAAAACTGCGCTCACATTCCTGGGCCAACAGGGGCCAGAACTTTACTCAGAGCAGCCTTCCACGAGCAATTCCACACCTGTCTTACCACAGGCGTTACCGGACCCTGAGCTTAGCATCCCAGGACAGTCATGGATCTGGCCGGCTAGCGGGGACAAAACACCTGAGTGAAAGCAAACAGCTGGAATGGGATCTGGCTGTACAGGCAGAGTTTGTCAACGTGTGCAAACAAATTGATGCTCTGAGTGTTTGCAGTGACACCATTGAATTGTAGAACGTTATAAAAGTCCATTTGTGAATGTGAGGTAAATGATAATGTCCAGAAAATATATATATATAATTTAAGTGGAAATAATTACATGAACTAATTAAAGGGGCATGGACATTATTGAAACAATACATACAATATGTGACTTCATTGCACTGTCACACTTTACTGAGCTCTTCTCTTGCAGTAATGTTTTTGTTTAATATTGTGAAAGTGAAAGTATTATAATTTAAATGTTCATTCCAGTTAGACATTCATGAATGTCAAGGATCAAATATCTATTGCTGTCAAATGCTATCAAGAAGTTAACTTATGTAAGCAAGATTTTTATTATTTGTATAAACAACATGAGCTTTTTAATATTTGAAGCTATCCTGCAGAGAGTCTAAGAGTCTGTGAAACGAATATAGTGGTACTGAGAACAAATGCAGACCCACAATGATAAAAATAATCAACAAGCAGTCAATCAAAGCAGTCAGAAGTTGATCAAAAACACCTTTTGCTTCATATATATTCAAAACGTTAAATCAATATCAAAATGCCCTTGTCAAAATGATTTTTATTCAATACTATTTACAATAAATATAATTTTGAAGCATTAGGGTGGACAATAGAAGAAGACAAATATATTTTCTGTAACCATCAACTAAGAACAACTGTCAATTAATGTTGTCAACCAGTACAATAGCTCATTTAATTGATTGCAAGTTATTGCAAGAGTTTTTCATAGAGCATCATATGTAATAACAAAGACATTGAGCCCACCCCGCCCCAAAAATCAAAAATATGCAATCACATTAAAAACTGATGAATCAACTTTTTGTCTGCAAATCTATAAAGAAAGAAATCTACCTTGGTTTGTTACTGCAACTGTTTTGTTACTACCCTACACTGCTGACTCTATTTCCCTATTTCATGGACCCACCATTTAATTTTTTAAATACTGAGCCTGAAAAAAGACAAATAACTATGTATATTATGTACAATTAATAGCCATGTAATTAATAATGTGATTTTGCAAAATGATATTGTGGAAGACCACAACATGTCATCCAATGTCTGTCAGACTCATTTGTATTATGATTATAAACATGGGGATATTGTGTGGAATTATAGTCAGATAACTGAGATGTAAAGCCTCAGTAGTCTCTTGTCTTGTCACCCAGACATTTTGTTGTCCAGTATTTTCTATACCGACATGAACAAAGGAAACTCTAGAGTGAGATTACACATGATTGCTCCTTTAAGGTGCGCCTTGCTACAAATGTGTGTCAGTGACTTAAGGCTGATGCTAAATTTCTCCAACAAGTGCAGCACATTCAAAGAGCTCCCCAGCTGAGGGTGAGATTATATGCAGGATGATCAGAGCGTCCATCATGCAAAATACGAATTTTCACCTGTCAAGGAAATTACATTCAATTTAAATTTTTCTCGAGTCTGCTTTTATTATTAGCAGAGAGCTGTCTTACAGCTATTTAACGTTTGTGTAACTTTCCTCTTTGAATGAAATAAAATGTTAAACATTATGCCAAAAACATGCTTCTGTCTTTTTTTCTTTCTTTTTTCCTTTTTTGTCGTGCGTCTTTTATTCTGTAAATATCTGATATAAGTATCTGATTGCTTAATTTCCATCAAAAAATGTTGTTTGTTGTGTATTCCTCAGAGTGCAACAGAGGCCAACAAGGACACGATCCACCAGCTTTTCCAAAAATAGTTGATGACATGCGTTTTTTTTCTTGTTGAAAGGGATCAGCAAAATAATTGAAATAACTTGCATTACCCTCACTACACCTCGGCCGCTTTGAGTTTCTGTAGCTCCTGATATGGACTGTGACTTCTATTTGGCTGTCCTTTTAACTAAAGTTAAAGTGTGCTGTCTGGTCTGTCTTTTAAGAGATCAAAGATAAGAAGAAGAGGGGAGGACACAGAAAAGTAGTGCCCTATTTTAGAGCGTGGACATGGGACAGCGACAACAGCTCTGTGTTTGTAGCTTGATCACATGCGCCCGGTGCATCTGCTCACAGCTGCTGGGGTTGGGACGCTAGGTCCTGATCGAGCGTTTCCTCTTCCTCCCGCCTCAGTAAAGCCGCTTTTCATAACTATATGCATTGAAAAGAAAAAGAAAAGTATGAGCGTTTCCTGTGTTGTCAGGCCGCTGCAAAAGCAATCTTCAATGGAGATGACTGAATGAAAGAAGATGGAGGTGTGATAACCACATGAATGTACTTACATGGCACAAAAGAATATCTAATGTGATAGCATGAGTAAGAAAAGAGGAAGAAAGAAGACAGTTTTGATGCTGCTAGTGACAGGTACATCACATTGCATTTGACAGTGAAAGGTTTCTGACAATGGGACTCAATACAAGTAAAGTATAGACACACTTTGTTAGTGGCTTTGTGGTTATAATGTAACCACTGTCACCAAAATATTTAGACACTAGAAATGGCATAAGAAGAAGTTGCAGAGCAGGGGGAGAGGTCAGAGGCCATTTGTCAGGGTTCAGAGGTCAGACTTACGAGTGAAGGCCGTGGACTCCTCCCTCCATCTGAGCAGACATGGTTCTCTTCTCAAATTTCAGCTCTCCTGAGTACATCATCGACCTAGAACAAAGACGCACAATTCATACTAGAGTAAAACTTACAGTAAACGCAAAAAGAATGACACACGCTGTTCCAGATTTACCGTAAAATGGATAAACTTTTGGCTCCTATGTCCTGACAGCCGTGTTGGATACCAGCAATGAGGTATGGAACAAACTTATGGATTGAGCCTTTGTCTTGTACTGATCCCGAGACACCTTGAGCCACTTTCACCTTATCTCCCTCACTGGACACACAAACACAATTCACACAGAATAAGAGATAAATGCCTCCCTATGACATCCTATGAAATTGATAATTGACCCACTGTAACCCCACTCGCCCACCTGAAGTAGCGTTTCTGACTATTATTTTTCTCCATGGCATCCAAGGATCCCATTCCTCTGTACTTTTTCAGACGCACACCATCTGAAAAGAAATATTCTCCTGGAGCTTCTGTGGTTGCCGCAAGCAACGACCCCATCATCACTAAGGGCAAAAACAAAGATTTGAAGTTAAGCTGATTGCAGAGGACAACAAGTAAAGGCAAGAGAGAACATGAGAATATTAAAAATATTTTGTTACCTGTAGATGCTCCCAGGGCCAGAGCCTTCACTACATGTCCAACAGTCTGAATGCCTCCATCCGCGATTACTGGCACTCCAAAACGCCGAGCGTACTCTGCAACCTTGTACACCGACGTACCCTGGGGCCGTCCACATGCCATCACTGAGGAACAAGAGTGCAATGTGCTGGTGTTGGCAATGAAATACCTGCCCCATTGAAATTGCCTCATTTAAAAGAGCTGGCTTTTTGACTGCTTTATCTCAAAACAGCTGGCATTCATAGTACTGCTCTCTTTATCATACCTTCTTGGGTAATACAGATGGAGCCACAGCCCATTCCCACCCTCAGGGCATCCACACCGGCGTCTATGAGATTTTTAGCCTGAGCAGCCGTCACCACTAGAGAGAGACAGACACACAGAAAAGAGCTCAGTGATTTAGAGACATACGTGAGAGGGGCTTTCACAGCACCAATGCAGAAGGAAGCACTGAGAGAAGAGAACAGCTCACCATTTCCTCCAACTACCTGTAGTTCAGGATATTTCTGTTTGATGTAGTTTATCATGTTAATTTGATACACTGAGTTTCCTTGGGAAGAATCCTGTAAAACAAAGCAGTAAAAAAAAAAAAAAAGTTTCGATGAGAGATGGAGCACAGAAATGCACGACAAGCAACTGACAATAAATATGTCGGTTAGAACAGTTCCCAGTACGTACCAGGACAACCACATCAACCCCAGCCTGCATAAGGAGGTCCAGTCTGTATTTATCATCCTCCCTTGTACCAATAGCAGCTCCACACAGCAGCTGTTTGCGGGAGTCCTTGGAAGCCAGAGGATAATCTCTGTTCTTTTTCAAGTCAGTCCTAGCAATGATGGCAACCAGCTCGTCACTGTCATTCACTATGGGGAGCTTACCTAGAAGAGTGTGGAATGAGTGAGAGAAAGAAGCCAAAGTGTGAATCTGAGTCCAAGTGCTGGTTACTTTGACTCATGCAGTAGCATGACCTACTTCACAGATTTACCTTTTTTGCTACGTTGCAGTATATCATTAGCCTCTTTTAGTGTGACTCCAGCAGGTGCAACAACTAAATCTTCCCTTTTTGTCATTGCCTGAATCAAAAAGAGTTCATAATAATTCAAACTGTGAAGTACGTGTATGTCAGTATACCATGTATTTATTGAGCTCTCATAAACAGGCACATAAACACCCACCTCTTCCAGGGGTCTGTCGTGGTCCTTCTCAGACAGAAAGTCTATGTCTCTGGAGGTAACTATGCCGACCAGCTTGCTGCCCATCTTGCCAGTCTCTGTAACAGGAATCCCAGAGAAACCATGGCGTATCTTTGCCTCAAACACGTCCCCCACTGTGTGTCGGGGACTCATTACCACCGGGTCTGTGATGAAACCCTGCTCAAATTTCTGGCAAGAACCAAAACATAAGTGTTGAGTGTTTATTGGCTTGAAAATAAATCTTATTCTGAAAGCAGTGTCACAGATGACTTTTGTTGGTTCATGTCTTTCATGATGGTCCAGCTTACCTTGACTTTGCGCACCTCATTGGCCTGGAACTCAGCAGTACAGTTATGATGAATTATTCCAATCCCACCCATCAGCTGAAAGCAGCCAATCAGACACATTGAAGAAAACAATGAATCGATGAACTAACAGTGGAAATTGCAAACCAATGCATTCTGTGTCCTTGTGCACTTGGCATTATAGAGCAGGGTGATGCTTAACAGAGCAAATAATTAGGCATAATGTGTGTAAGGCTGTGTACTGCTTGCACTCACTGCCATGGCGATGGCCATAGATGACTCTGTGACTGTATCCATGGGAGATGAAATAAGAGGTGTCTTCAGGGTTATCTTTCTTGTCAATGCAGAGGTTAGATCCTAAAAATGGGACACATGTGGAAACAGAAAAATCATCTTATGATCTTAAAACACAAACAAACACATACAGCAGAGGAAATCTAAAGCAGAATCTTAAATGGTATGCTACAGCATACTCCAAATTAGTTTAAAACGGTGTGTATCAATGCTGGAAGATGAATCACGTGACGCTGCTTTCCTACAGACGACGTTCCTATAGCAGCACAAAGGCAACACATTTGTTAATCAAATGTTGGAGTTTGTTAGTACTTTGTAGTGCAATGAGCCTAAAAGACACATTAGAGTCTGAGTCTGGCTTGTTGAATTCACTTGCTGAGTGTTAGATGACGCAGGTGTGTGTCTGTTTTGAACACCTGCTAGCTAGCAATAACCCATGTGACCTAGGCATGAAATTAATTTACTGTCCCAGCAGAGCTTGCAAAGACAAAAACAAAGCAAGCCAAATAAACAGCCCTGTGCTCAATGGAACATAACAAAGAGTTAGGGATTAATTACAAGGATTACAGGGAACGCTGTCTCTGCATGTGATTTATGGTCACGAATATGAAAATATGAAAACTTGTGGCCCAAAGGAATGACATGCCACGCCATGTTAACCATGAAAAAACAATGGAGGCGCATTATGGTGGACTGTTTGTCCACAAAAATCATTAATTGTGCTACCGCCTACAAAAAATATATATATACTATGATACTCACCACCTCATCAGAAGTAAAGTCTATGAAACCAGGGAGGATCAAGAAGTCACTGAGAGGAGAGACAAAACAGACATGTTTAAACAGAGAGAAGAAGATGAGAGCATCCTGCTTTGAATCTGGAAACGATTATATAAATATAATTAATATTGCTAGTAGCAATCGCCACTCTCATCATGCAGCTTCAATTGTGTATATGTAACAGCACATATCCATTTCTACAAAGTACTTTTTAAACTTAGCAGACAGCGGACATAATCTGTCAGCCTTTTAACCCACTGAAAGTTCTCAATTTGTCCTCAGCACACTGATAAACCCTGCATATAGCCTCCATTAAGGAAACTACACCGCACAACATTCACACACTGATATGTGCACAAACACACACACGCACACACACTGCTTTTAACGTCTGTGACACCACTCGAAGTTATCCTTGAAAGTAGTATTACTCATTATAATCCTCCATATAAAACCCAAGCAGATGTGTTATTACTGATATTACAGAACATTTAATGGAAGATATTACATAACATTACATTAAATAAATGCGTGCTTCTCTACGTGCACATGCATGCATACCATGTGTGTATGTCCGTCTGTGTCAGTATGTTAACAGTGCAAAATGCACGACCATAAAATGAGTCAGGAAAATGCATCTCTGAGTCTTTCCATTAGCTTTCTTACTTGTATGTCAGTCCATCACCAATAGAAAAGAGTTGCTGTGCTGTTAATCCATCTTCTGGAACGTAACCTGTGCCTCCACTTATCAAGTAGTCTGCCATGCTGAAATATAAAAACACACACGTGGACACGTGACACAGCTAAAAAGTGAATTACTCAGCGTCAGAAATATGTCAATGAATAGGCCACACAGTTCCATCAAGTGCCTTAACTTCACATCGCCATAGATTTAATACATCTTAATTGACATTTGTGAAGTTCTTATTACAGATTTAAAATATTTGAATGAACATTTTATTAAGTGTTAAAGACAATCCTCCATCTGTTCCTTCCTGTGATTGCAAGCAAACATGCATGTTGTTTTGCTTGTCTCTCTCTCCTGACCTCTGTTTCCTACACTCATGCTGTGGCCAGATCCTATTACAAATGTTGGAGTCGAGACAGGAAATACTAACGAAGGAATCCGTCCTTCTATACACCTATGACGGCAGTGCAGTAGGTAAGAGGATTTGTTTGTCTGCCACAGGTAGCTGATAAATGGGCTTGTGAAAGCCAACAAATAGTGCTACTCGAAAGTGAAAACGTCTCAGTTCCTGATAGAGGCACATTGTTCACACGTTCACAAGGTTCCACGCAAATCACTTCTGCCAATCAGAGAAGGACATGTCCTTACAGTGTATGCAGTGTGGTGACAGACTGAGCAAGTGTATGAGACTAACCTCTCTGGTTCATATCCAGCTTGAATACGTGTAGCGCTGTATCGCTGGGCTGCAGTCTCATGTCCATGTCCATGTGGCGTTGGGTGGGCATAGGCTCCATATGGGTGAGGTTGTTCCGCATCTCTGTTAGAGATTCGCGGCCGTGCTGGTTCCATGTCCCCTACAATCCTCCGGTAGTCGATTTGATAATTGTCCCTCTCCCCATCTCCAAACCGGTCATAACAATGACCCTCCATCTCTAGGAAATCCAGGGCTACAACCTCCACAGGGCCCAACCTCCTCTCTCTTACACACACACACACACACTTCAAGCACTTCTGAATTCTTTCATACACACAAACAAAGTCACAGCAGCAGCTCTCAACAGGCACACGGCAACACGCTCAGATTGCTATTCAATTATAAGCACTCATAAACACCCAATGCTTTGAGTGCATGCTCACACAAACACCTTTCAGACACACCTGACATGGGAGGAAGCTGTCTTGCCATCTGTTTTGTGGCCAGTGCAGCAGTTAAGCCAAAACGGTCGAAAGATACACGATTTCACAAAATGGAGTTTTTTTCAAAAATCTGAAAAATACAAGCAGCAGCAACAAAAGAGTTTGTATTCCAGTGTGTCAGCGCTCATCCTTGGAGTTACGGCCCATTACGGCCCTCAGGCAGGGGGCACAGAGTTTTTAGCCAACCTGTTGATGAAGTTGACTACACATATGTTCCCCAGCTGGAGACATGAGGAGCCGCTGGGGAGGAGAGTCAGGTCTTGCTTAGGTGGCAGAGATTCGTCCCTGTGGAGGCCCAGAACGCAGTGCTGCTTAGATATCAGTGGAGCTTCTCTCCCCTCTCCGCCTGCTGAGCTTAACTCTGTTTCTGACAGTAACAGACGTCACTCTCCCACAAAGAGGATTGGAAGCATTAATGCAGGACGGGGTGGGGTGAGATGGGTGTGTAGGGTGGAGTGAGGCAGTAAGACTGAGGCTTCTCTCCCTCAGTCAAGATGGGTCAAGATGACACTTCAACACACTTTCCCCCTCAGAGGATTACCATGGTGTAGAGGTGTGTGTTTTTTGCAGGGCTCAAGGAGACAGAGCTGTGAATGAGACAAAGGTCAAAACCCAGAATACTGTTACGCTGCAAGCTTTGCTCCTTTGAGACAGGAGCACGGAGAGGCAGACAGACACCCGGAGAGATATATACTTGTGTGTGTGACGGTCTGTGTGTGAGAAAAGGCAGAACATGCAGTATTTTGTAATACTTCATATGAGAAGTTAAAAAATGTGTGAATACCAAGGCACTTGTGCATATTGTTTTAGAAGTGTAAGAAGAAGTGTGACAGAAAAACAAAACAGTCTTATACACACTCACAGAAACTCACATTTTATTCGATTTTTACCACCACCATATGTAAAGCAAGGTACATGGCTTCAAGCATAGGTGATTTGTAAGGTCTTTACTAAATACTGTTTTGTGTTTAAAAAAAAAAAGTTTTGATTATTTATTTATTTTCTGTTTTCATCGGAACATTGTCTGGATCATTACTAGTGTGTAATCAACGTAATCAACAACAAACCTGTACATTAAACTGAGACAGGAGAGTAATTTGTTGCCTGCGATGCCCTCGACACCATCATCTGCAGGTGACTGACTGACTGCTTGTGACAGTTACTGAGGGATTGAACCAGAAAAGCCTCTTACCCAGTCTCTGTCTCTCTCTCTCTCTCTCTCTCTCTCTCTCTCTCTCTCTCGCTCTCTCTCTCTCTGTCTCTCTCTCTCTATCTCACTCTCTCGCGCGCGCGCTCTCTCATTCTCTCCCTCGCTGGAGGAGACACACGTTTGTCACTGATAATTAAGCTATAACTTTTAAACAAAACGTGTGAGAAGAGAGAAGAGGACGCGAGGAGACAGAGTTTTCTGTCTTTCTGATCAAATAAATGTATTGAAATAAGTACAGTGTAATAAAATGTCAACTAATATACAAACGTATACAAATATATACAAACAAGAATAAAATGGACAGATTTTGCATACAAGATGAACGTGTAGGAGACATCTTTGTCCAGTTTTAGAATTAGCCACCTGAGGTTAAAGAAAGTGTAATTAAAACCTTGAACGAGTCATAGATTAGACAACCGTGTTCAACTGTTGCATTTTAAATCTTACCGAGGCTCTACACTAAACAAAATGATGTATTTGTAGGGCGTCGTAGAAGGCTGCTTTGACTTTCTCCCCTCCTGATCGAAGCACCGTGTCATAAAGCTCTCTCATTTTCTCCTGGGACGTTTGTTTAGCTTTAATCTCTGAGTAGGTTTCAGAGTGGACCATCTTTCCGAGCTCCTCTACGATTGCCATTACCGCAGAAACTGTTTGAATTAGGGTTTTCCTTTGGTCATCAACAAACTTTGCTGAAAACACAAACAAATGACAGCATGTACAAAAAGAATACGTTTAATAAGATTAATGTGAAAAATAAGTTAATAGAACTTTCATCAGTATAGTGGGGGGGAAAAAAACGTACCTTTACTTGCATCACTCATTCCCTTAGTAGGAACTTTGACTGAATCCTGCTGGCAAAAATAAAAAGCTTTTTTCAGTACATATTGTGTAATTTATTATACCAGTGCACTGGTACATGTCTTATACAATAGTTTCAGAAACACTGCAAGACTTCAACATCAATGAATGATACAAAGAAAGATAGTTAAACAATATTCCCTCGATGTATCTCTTTGCACACTGTTCTTTGGTTGTACCTCATGTTTTCCTTCTGAGGATTCTCTTGATCACAACGAAACCAGATTAAAATGACCTGGATTAAATAAAGTTACTTAACGTGTTTTCAACTTCCTGTGAGTCAAATTACATTTGGCCTACCTGTATTGAAGGGGCTTCAGTATTTGTTAAGCGTCCACCATCCACAATATCCACAGGCACTGCCTCTTCTGAAAAGGAGAGAGAGAAAAGTCATCTTTTATTGTGGAAAGTAAGGAATAACTAACTAATAATTGAAAAATTAAATTCACCTGACCCCCAGACACAGTATCAAGTAATCTACCTGGTTTCTTGAATGGAGGGACTACATCACTTGTTTCTGGAGGTTGAGGTTGATGCCTGTTTGGTGAGCCCTGCAGTAAAACAGTGAGAGAACACATATAAAGAAAAAATATTATGAGCGAAAGAGACAAATCAGTTTGAAGTAAATTATCATGATTAGATGTACCAGTCTTGTCAAGACTTGCTGAACAGCACTGTGAATTTCCCCTTTGTGCTTTGAGAACTCTTCCGTAAGTTCTTCAGCAATGTCTGAAACAGAAGCAACATTTCATTTTGAATACGTAATCTATGTATGTAAATTACAACAAGAGAACATTGGCTTCACAACGAATGCAGTGTCAAACTTGTCCGCAAAAGGCTTCTAAACCCTTTTTGATGAAGTAGCTCAGAGTAGAAAATGTTCTAATAAGGTGACATGAGCACGTATATTTCTACAACAAATACGTACCGCAGAACTTTGGCCTCTTGGAGGGACAGTGATCCCAGCACTGCTTCATGAGTTCAACCATCTTTTCCACTCTGGCAGGCTTCATCAGGTCAATGTCGTCACAGGGAGGTCTGTCCCCCTCAGGGATCCTGAACGCCACAAGTCTGTAATCACTCTCTAGAATACAGACAGTACATGCATGAACATGTGAACAAACATAACTCAGTCTGTGTACACTGGTGAACTAAAAATGCTAAAATCAATGATGGGGTGTAGATAAAGGTACAGGGTGAAAATAACAATGACAATGAAATAAAGTAGAGAAATCAATTCCTGAAGACATGTTGGTGTGAATCCTGGAGGGTGGAAAACAGATGCTAAACTGCATTGCCTTGCTAATTTCTATAAAGAAGCTGCTGAAGAGTTGGAAAAGTGGAAAAGGGATGAGGTATATGACATGTAATATAAGCTTGGACATAAACTGCATGCGTGTGAAGGTTGTGTAAACTGTGGACGTGAGGTGACTATTTTAGTCTGTCAAATCAATGAAATGGATCAAAATTGACAGAAAACACTGAATATTTCTGAAAGCTATGCAAAATCTTGCCCGAGATGCCCGAATGTCCTATATAATTAAGCTGAATATTGTGATCTTTGCAGGAGTTGAGAGCAAAAAAAGCAAGTGGAATAAAAAGAATTTAGTGTGTACCTGCTTTACATACCTGGATAGGGCTCTTCACCAGTAACAAGTGACCAGAGCAGGATACCGTAGCTGACCAAGAGAGAGAGGGGCGTTTTTAAGTAACTGTTATAGTTAAAGTGTTTGCCATATACAGTAGTATTTCTATTAAAAAGTATTCTTTTTTAATGTTAACCTGTATATGTCAAAAGCTCGAACAGGTTTATATGATGCCTTAAAAGCCTCCGGAGGCATGTACTTGTACGAGCCTCCAGACACTCCAGTTACTTCTCGGTTGCTCTTCAAAGCACTTGTGGAAACCCTGCACAGACCAAAGTCTGCTAGCTAGAGTGTAAGACAAGAGACATTACATTAAACAATCAATTAAATCACCTTCATATTTTATGAAAACATAAGGACACTCTACCTTAGCGCTAAGGTGTTCATCCAGCAGTACATTACTTGGCTTTAGGTCTTTGTGCAAAAGGTCCTTTGAATGGAGGAAGTTCATGCCAAGAGCCACTTCATGGGCCAAACGAAGGGGCAGGGGCCATGGTAGAGGCCTAAACAGGGGTTTATCCAGCAGGGACTGAAGAGATCCTCTTTCCATGAACTCCATCACTATCCCCTTTTGCATTGGTGTTTGTTGAAAACCAACCTGCGGACGTCCCTGGTAAATTCCAAGAACCTTCACCACATATTTACAGGAAACCACTTCCATGTGATCAGCCTCTTTAAACAGGTCATTTTCTTTAGTGATGGAGAGGCTGCAATGAGGTGGGGGATTGTTGAAAGGAGTGGAGAGGAAGCAAAGGAGGAGGTTTTAATTTCTATTAAACATGTATGGGTGTGTCCTCAAAGCTACAGAAAAATTTCAGATATTTATACATATATTTATACATTTACCAAGAACCTTCATGTGGTATCTTAATGGCTACATCAAACTTCCACTCCTTGTGCCTGGCTTTGAAGACATTACCGAATCCCCCAGAGCCAATTTCCTCCCAGGGCATGTCCAAGCTCTCATTATAAACTTCCTTGTGGCTCCATAGTGCCATCTCCTGCTGAGTTCAGGAAGAAGAACTGTAAAATCAGTGATATGGTATGAGTGACTGGTAACACTTTATCTAAATAGTCTGCTCACAGATCGTTTGTAGAGTATTATCTTATTAACTCTGATTAAACAACTGTTTACTGGTATTACCTCACTGTGGTTAAGGTGTAGGCACAAAAAACATCTTTGTTAGGGTAAGAATGAATTGTCACATATAGGCTACTCTGTAGATAATCATCTACAGACCAAGTTAAACATGTTACTCATAATATCAACACTAATACAATCAATGGATCAACAATCTGTAGGTAGACTATCTAAACAACGTATTACTGAAATAATCCATGTAAACATAAATTAACTTGTGGATCACTGCTAAGTTATTTGTCTTCCCTCACCACATCATAAATGTTATTAGTTTCATTTTAGCTTGCGGTTAAAAAGTTTTGCATCCCCCTTTTGTTATGTTCATGTTATATTATTGAAAAGATAAAAAATGAAAAAAATGAAATGAAGCCTCTACTCACCGTATATCCCCTTACTTGTTGTTCACTCACATAAAGATTCAAGTTATTTTTCAGAGCTGTGACAAAACAGTAAAGTGCAAGTTCTGGTTTCCTGCCTCTGCTCTCCGAGCCGCCTGGAGCTGAATTGCAGGGGAGGAGTTTAAACTGAGTTACGTAACATCCGAGCAAACAGTACTGGAGGTGATGAAAGTAGTATGTTACATTTCCTGTTTAAATTAATAATGTAATCATGGAAAAAGGTTGTTGCTTATGTCACAGCCAGAGAAAACTATGCAACATTACCACACAAAGATATAACAGCTTTTTTTTTTCTTTATACTTGAGTGGTAGCAAGAATGCACTGTGAGAGGAAGTTATGAGGTGCAGAATGAAAAGGGTGAGAAGTCCCAAGGCATCATGGGATTGCAAATATCTGCTAACAATGACAAAAGATGTTGTCAAGATGGAAAAATGACACATAGACAGAGAAGATAATCTGTCATTTGATTTGTGGGGCTAGAGCAGCTCAGTCCATTGGGAACTGGAGGGTGGACAGCACAGACCACAGCATGGACCAAGGCTGAATAGGTGCCAGCTTTAGGTCTGCCAGTGTAAAACTTGAGTGAAAAAGAGGAGGGATCAGTAAATTTAATCTTGTTTTCCTCTCTTTACATTATATTACTATTTGCAAAAATTGCCACCAGTTTTAAACTGTTTTTTTTTTGGGTGATGCAGGAAACAAGTTCTGCTGAGATTAAGACTGCATCGTTTATATTAGCCAGGGTAGTGTAGATGAAAAATAAGCATGTGATGTCTTAGTGAGCCAATAAATGACAATACGTTCAAAGATTTTGTGAGTAAAATGTGATTCTATGTGAGTAAAAGTAATTTACAAAGGATCGATCAGGATAAAATAATAAAGAAACTAATTTCAATTGGCTCTTAACCTGCAGGTCAAAATAATAATAAGATAAGATTGACTTAAAATTTCAAAAACAATAAATAATAGAAAATAAATGTGTTTTTTATTTTTTCTATAGTAATAAAGATAAAATTAAAGTAATATACATTGCTAGTATACAAATGCATGTTGGATCATCAAGATTCAAAGTTTTAATTGTGAAAAAACAAGCAAACAAACATGTGCATGTACATTTGCATAATTAGATTTTTATATATATTTTTTAAATTTAAAGCTGAGCCGGTGCTTCTTGCACATTTTTTATTACTGCTGTAGCGTTCTTCAGTCGTATGACTACATGATTTCTGTACTTTATGCCTTTTTTATTACTTCTCTATTGTGATGTTCTCTTGTGCACACACAAGGCAAAAGCCACACTGTCTTCTGTCTCAATTATTAATGCCAAACACCATCTGAAAGAAAGAAAAAGGCACAGTCTAGCGCAGGTGTCTGTGGATCTAAATCATATGTGCAAAGTCTCAAGCGCACACCCAGCTCATTAAGTGAGGTAGGGCGTATTTACTCACATCCCATACTGCCTTGCTGTTTCAGCCAGCATCGATAGGCGCGGTCTGCTCTCTCGCTGCATTTCCATTGCTCTCTCCCCTCCCTCTTCTCCACCCACCTTCATTTACACTCAGCACAGTGTGGACCTCTCTCACCAGTGGCTGCTCTCTCCTCCTGGCTGCCTTTTACCTCATCCTCTGTCCTTTTGGAAATCATCTATTTTGTTCTCTTATTTGCTTTTCTCTCTCTGCCCTTGTCTCAAGCTGATGATATATGAGGCATGGGATTAGTCTAAAGGGAATCTCTCTGTGCCGGATCTCTGAGCAGAGAGGTGAGGCATCTTCTGTTTCCCATCACAGTGGAGGAGCACTTGAGACTGAGGAGCATCACTGATGCAGGTTACACCCTCTGGAGCAGCGACAGGACAGCCTCAGGAGAAAGACTGAAACCCCACATGGACGTCTGGATGTGCTTTGTGTATTGAGGAGAGTAGACCGAAAAAGGGAGGCAGCAGGCACCAACAGAGGGAGGGGAGCATTTAACACGAGGCGCCCAAGTCATAGGGGTTTGGGGGAGGTGGGATTGGGGTCTGCGGGGAGTGTTTTAAAAGTGAAAGGAGGAGTGGGGGGGTGGGGGGGTCTGCTCTGCTCTCAGATCAAAGAACTGGAAGAAAGAGGGTTGCTTTTTGCTCAGTCTGAAGAGCCGCAGAGAGACCGGGGAGTCACAGGCTCTCCAGAGACTGTGGCATTACAATCAGAGACTAGAGGCTGCACTGACTGAGTGGAGAGGAGGTGGCTAAGGACACACAGTGGGAGGATCAGTCAAAGGACTTTGTCTGGAAAGAGGTGAGCTTGTTTCTGGAGTGACGGTTTATAATAAAAGCAACGTGGAAGAGTATAACGAAGACCCTCCAGGAAACGTTCCCTTTTGACAAGAATCTATAGGAGGATCCCATCATGGCTGTCCAACTCATGCCCGAATCAGCCGTGTGTTTGCTCATGGTAAGTCTGTGAGGGGTACAGCATTTCCAATGCTGTCTGCTCTCTGTCTCTCTTTCTTTCTTTCTGTGCTTTTGCTCATCACTCTCTCCGCATGGCAAATGTCAGTGCAGTTCCTAAAGCAGGAGGTGAGCTGTCATCTCATTAAAAAAGGATGTTGCTTGTTTGCTCCTCCCCTTTACTACAAGCCTAAAATCCTCTGATAACTTCGCAGTGACGCTCAGAAGCTGCCCTGTGCACTAAAAATGTGTGTCTTTTGCATCCAACTCAAAAAAACTCCTGCTTTTGTCTAACTCCTCCACGTGTTCATCTACTGCAGTGGTCAAGTGTGCAAGAAAACCCTCACAGACTATTGCAGGCATGGGGGGCTGCAGTGTTGAACCTGGTGTCTGTGCAGGCTGGGGACGGATGTCGTTTAACATACCTTATTATATCGGTGTGAGCAAAATGACATGTGTGTGCATCTGCGGTGCATGTGAGTAAGTTGCTATGTGTGTGAGAGAGAGAGATCAGCGGGCAATCATTTCCCATCTTCAAAACTGAATCAATTCAATTACACATTACAGTTTTTCCACAGCTCATGGCAGTGGATTTGTAGGATCTTGTTAGTGTACAATCCAGTCTCTCCCTGACATGAAACAGATTGGCTTGGCTTGGCCTGGTTCAGATCTGGCCATAGAGAGCACTGAAATAGAAACACACAACTGCTGTGCTTAAATCCATTGAACCCCTCTGTCCTTTCTGTCCAGCCACACAGTAAAACAATAGCAGTGTGGCTTTGCTGCATGTGTAGAATACAGATAAGGCATGGACCCCTCTCATGATAAGCGTCAATGAATTGAATGTACACCCCGTGCGCGGGGTGACTTTGTAAAAAGAGAGCACGTTCTGCTCATTCTCATTCTATAGTGTTGGCATTCTGCAGTCCCAGGGGGAGTCATGCATCGCCGCACTACCTGCTATCTCCACCTGTCATGGCTGTCTGTTACTATGGCGATAGGCCATGCACCCCACTTCAGGGCTAGGCAGCAGTATAGGGAGCAGAGTGGGAGAAGAGCGTGTGAGTTGATTGACAGGACAGAGAAAGGGACGTGATAAAGGAAGTGTGAGTGATGAGGGCAGGGATAGGAGGAGAAGGGGTCATATGAAAAGAAGGTGGAAGTGAAAGTGGGCTTTTATTTCCACTCAAAATGGCACATAGTAACAAATATTATCACTCAGGGGTTTATTTTGGCCTATGGCATGGAGGCAAGAATGAGCGTTGTCTCATATCGCTTGCAGACAGTTGGTGTCCCTTGACTCCATTTTACATTGGCTCTGCCTTATGAAATAGCATTAGCACAGAGGGCGTTCCCTTACAAGTGCTCTTACTGTCAAAGCTGTCATTGCTGTCAACACAGATTTTTTTTTTCATTCTGGTTTGCACAAGAAAACTCGCTTACTGTCACAACTTTTTATTGTCACCGTTCCATTTGGTATTATTGCCTGCCATCTATAATTGTCTCACCATTCACAGACATTCTGTGCTAGCTAGCTTGAGATTTTATTGAGAACTATCAGGTTCACCAAGACTAAGGAATAACATGACTTATATCTGTTCTGTGTTGACTTTTCAATACAGGCTGAACACTATTGACTACGGATAACTCATTTCAGAGCTCAGTGGTTTGTACACAAAATCCATGGCATTTGTATTCACGCTGACATGTTCAGAGCTTGAACCTATCTTAATTATTAATGGGGGGTTTATGCTCTGCATGTGTGGGTGTGTGTGTGTGGGTGAGCCAAGATTAATATTGATCATGCTTCCTGCCTCTGTGTGTATTAATATTTCAGGCGAATCAGTGATTATCTAATTACAGGAGTTGCTTTAATAAGCATGATTGTCACTGACAGCAACAACAAATAAACATCAAATATAGAACATGAAAAACAGACAGACAGGCAGACAGACGCTCAAGCAATATTTGGCAGGAAGTAACTTCATTCAGTTGCCACAGACAAGAAAAAATGTTTTTCCTTCTTTCCTGTCATGCGTCCATTGCGGCTCATACAAATAAATAAATGCAGTAAATTGTGTTTTAGCTCTCCTCTGGGCTTTCTTGCTCCAGAACTAATGTGATTGGCCCAGACTTACACTAGCTCAGCTATAAAGCTGAATGGTCTCATGTCTGTCATAGAAACTGAGCCAAGAGGGGGAGACTATTGTATGAGAATTATGGCCAGTATCCTAACATTGTTATGAATGAGCCAGATCAATAAAATACTATGACTGAAAAGAGAAACTGATGAATTTGTCTTTGGGGAATTTAAAGAATGTACTTCATCTTTATAGATTAATTAAATACAGCGTTTTTTTAAAATATAGAAACATGGTGCGACATGGCATGTCTCTCTTGCACTCTGCCTGCCTGGTGTGATGGGTCTCTGTTTTAGAGAAGGATGAAGAGATCAATAACAAGTCTGTCTCCAGTTAAGACACACAGAGGCATGCTGTCATCTGATATTGGCACAGATCACAAACTAGATGGTGTCGTTTGACCCCAATGGGTCATGCTAAGCTCTATCACAGGGATTTGGCAGATCTCCCAGATTTATCCTCCACCTAAACTGGAATATGTGAATACTGTACAAGACTTGAATCCCCTTTGATCCTGGACTTGTGTGATTACAGACTTTCCTTTTGTGGTTCAAATGAATGTGTGCGCTTTTGATTGTAGGCTTTCCTTTTGTGCTTCAAATAAGAACTGCAGCAGCTATAGTCTTTGCAACCATGATCATCACTCAACTGATTATCTCCGCTCTTGGGGGCTCTTGAGAAGAGCATCTTCAAAATAGATATACCCTGTGGGCTAACCTCAAGTACAAAATTAAATGCCAACAAAGTCAAATTAAATATGGGCTATACCTGCTTAAAATCTGCACTTGATGAGCATAGGCAGTGAATAAGAGCAGTGATTACAGACTAAATCCGACGACAACTCACAGACTCCAGTCACGAGGTGTAGTTTTTGGTGCAGCTAATCCAGGATTTATTATAAGTTCAACACATGGTGATAAAGTGTCACATGGAATTATAATTAGAGAAGGCGGAAGAGACTGTCAGAAAAATGGGAACACGGTTTATCTCAGTGTTCTGCTCGGGCTCATCTTGTTTCATTTTTGCAGATCTCTTGCTCTGTCAGTGTCTTTTTCCAAATGCAGGGGCAGTCGATCAATATGCATTTTGCTATCTGTTACATTGGATCCAGCAAATATAGCTGAGAGAAACCAGGGCAAGTCGGTATCTTGACACACACAGAAGCTAAGTGGATTATCTTCATATTGCTAGAGGCTTCTGCTCTGCATACAGTGAAAGACATCGGTTCACAGCTTCGCTGTTCCTCAGCGATACAGCAGCATGCATGTCAGAGGTCTTCTGTCTGTTTTTTCGCCACGGTGTGGTAGATGACATCATTGCATACCTGCCAAAAGACGTCCACGAAATAGCAAGTGTGTGGCTTGCACTTTGTCTGGTATGAAGTCATGTTAATAGCCTGATAATGGAGGTGTTATTTACACTTGGGCAAGCATCCAGATAAGAACCTCCGCAGAAAGAGAGGTAACCCAAAAACAAAGACCTTAAGCTGCCCTTCTGGTTGGCGTCCATGTCTCTTCATTACTGTCCTTCATTCAATTATCCTGTCACTGAGCATGGAGACCAGATGACTCAGTGTGATCAAGCCAGAGGATTCATTCAGCGGTAATCAAATAACTGCTCGATGACGTGATGTACTGAGTGTGTGTGTGTATAGATACATGTGACTTCATTGCAATATGCATTAGCTGATGTCAATGTGTGTGCTTGTCCTTTAAAACTTATGTCTGTTTTGCCCTCCAGATAATGAAATATGAGTTGTTATCAATGTGGTGATTATTATTTTTTGTTTCCATTCATGATCTGATGCACGCTACGATAGAACAGCCAGTGTACAAATGAGGGAGGGCTGAACAGTATGGGGGAGGGTGAGCAGAATGACATCATACTGAGATAATTGATTACTGCCCTGTAACAATAGCAGAGGAGGAGAAGCAGACAACATTTTGTGTAGCAGTGCGTGTGTGTGTGTGTGCATAACTGTGGAGTATTTGATACTTTTGGTGCATCCGGTTGAAGCGTGCACGTAGAGACATGAAATCAGTAATTCACGTCTCATAATTTTTCATTAACACCGTCAAAGGCTGAGTCAGCATGTCACTTTAATCCACACCTGGTTGTATAAAAACAAATATGTAATATGAATATACATCTTTATATTACTGCCAGAACTGAAAGTATTTGTTTACACCGTGTGTAGATTCCTAACTGTTATGGGCGATTAGTATGAATGAGTAGCAGAAGCACAGATGGCATTTAATTACTGCTGTTTTTCTTTTGTTTGCTAATGTTGTCTCACTATCTACCACTTTATGTTCTTGTCTTATTGCAGAATTGTTCTTCCACTTAATTTTCTTGCATATTTGTACAGTGCTACTTCATCACAAATAAAAAAAAAAAGTTTTCATCTTCATTTCCCTAAAGCTGCAGTATGACTGCAGAACAGTCATGCCTGAGTGATGTTAGGAGCTGGCTCTGCTGATGTCAGCTAACTAATGCTGAAGTTGCTGCAGGGGGAGAGAAACACTTTTACTTTACAACAGAAGAAAAACATTCTAGTTGTGTTCTTTTAAGTGTTGTTTTAAGTGTTTTTTGTCATAAGTGTTTTAAAAAAATATTTAAAAAAATATGAATAATGAACAATAATAGGCTGGTGTGTTTTTCTCAGGTTTTTAGCTACAGCACAAATTATGTGTGAGGTAAGATCACTTACAACCTAAAAATCTTAGTATAGATACTACAAAATTGTACAAAATTGCAAAATGTTAAAATGTTAAATTTAACACACCTGGCCTCATTTTGAAAATAAGGTAAGATAAGGCAAATTGAGATGTGTAAATTGCTACTTACTAAAATGGTCTAAAAGGAAATTGATTTATGGTTTAGCCACTGAAAACATATATAAACATAAAACAGCAGCAAGCCTGAATTAAGTATCAATCACAGACTGTATAAAACGTGGACGTCGTATCCGTGGCGTCACCCGCAGGTTGGTTCTGGTTGCTGCCATCTTGGAAGTTCTGCCTCTGCTGGCTCATCACCAAAGATACGTGAAAAGGTAAAAACGTGCATTGCGGGTGCAGCTGAGGCTGAATGAAGCCTCCTGTGACAGTACCCTCCTGTCGTCAACCGGGCTTGTAATTAGCATTAGCGTTTAAAAGTTAATATAATTATTATAAGCGTTAATAAGCTACAGAAGCCAAAACGACCGTGGGGTGGGGTGGGGGGCCGCCACAGCTGCTAACACCTGATACTAAACGTGTTTACTAACATGTTAGCGGACGTCCAGCAGACATGGAGCAACATTATCGTCCCACCTGAGTCATGTTTATAACCACCTGAAAAATGTAAGTCTTTTATTTATTCATTCACCTTTTAGCGCTGCTAAATAGCTACTAACTAAATAATAGGTAGCATGTTGTGGATTTGTGCCTTGTTGTGTCGCATCACATTACTATTTTTTGATTTCATTTTGCCGTAAAACGTTGATTAATGCGCGTGTGTGTTGTTATCTGGACGCTATTGCGTAATTAGTTGCTTCAAGGTCAAGTGTGCTGAGTCCACAAAGTCACGGCGGCACCTTTGATATTGATTGGCGCTTTGATTCTCTGGTGTCCCGCTTTGAAAGTTGTCCATGATCACAGTATTGATTGGCCTGTCTAAGATCAAAGGGGCATTATCCAGACATTGAGCTTTGGGCTGGATTTGGTCGTAACCTTTGTGACCTCTGTGTGTGTTAAATCTGTAAAAGATGTTAAACATTTTTCATTGTTTTGGTTTCGATTTACTGCATTTGGAAGAGTGAGAGTGAGACGGGAATATGGAACAATGAGAGAAGCCAAGAGGGAGAGTAACCAAGAGGATGTGCAAATCAGAGCGATGTTTCTCACCTCTAACCACATGCATAAATGTATAAGGGTCGGTGTGTGTGTGTGTGTGTGTTTCATGTGTATAAATCTCCTGAGCTGTTTACACTGCAGCCTGCTTAAAGACTATTGATGAGCTGCAGAGGTGAAGGCGCCTCAATTCTAATTGACTTCACCAGAGTATCTGCTCGCTCAGCTGTGGTCATTTGTGTGTGTGTGTGTGGGGGTGTGTGTGTAACCAGGGGGTCTCAGGTGTGAATATGTCAAGTGTTTGCATTGTGTATACGTGTGTGTGTGTGTGTGCACAGCACATCCTTTCCTGCATGTTAATGTATGCGGCAGCCTCTCAGCGGAGCGTGACAGCGCTCCTTGCATCTAATAGCCGACCAGCGGCAAGCTCAGGTTATCAGCTGAGCTTAGGCCTGTGTAGGTGATGAGATGAAGGGGTTAATGAAACAGCCATTAACGAGCGGGACGTGACCCAGCATGTATACCCTGGCAGATGCTCATCAAAGTCTGCCAGCGCTCTGTCTCGATGCCTTCATCCTGACGTTTAATAGGCCTGTCAGTCTCTGCTCTGGCTACCTCAGCAGGTGCATTGACATGCACTGAAATTGCTCAGATGAAACACGGCTGGCTAATAATGTGATTCTCGGGTTGGTGCATAAATGCGGGCAGGGGACGTGTTTGCATTCACTGTAAGATGCGGGCCATTTCATTGATCGAACAGCAGCCTGAGAAAGGGCTGCATCTTCCCTCCCGTCTCGCCCACACACCCTCCTACATTTACACGCTATCCGTCTACTCGCACTACGCGGTGCGGCGTGCAGTCAGTCAATGCTTTCCGAACAAACAAAATGTTAAGATGAAATTTCCGCACCGGCTGTAAGCGATACACATCGCACATGCACATCGTATTTCAGGTGGCTTGCAGGATATTGCCCACAGCAAAGCCCGCATATGACATTTATCTGATGGCTGTCCCCACCGGAAGGTCAAGCTGCCGTGGAAATAAATGTTTGGGGCTAGATAGATGAGGGCTTTCTGCTTGGTGTTGCAGCATCAAAACACAATAAGCTCGGTGTGCTTCCGGTTTAATCTATCATAGCCAAATCTGCAGAAAGGTGCTCTGCATCGAATCAGTAAAGAGGAACTGCTTTTTGTTTCTGGTTTTGAATGTCACCTCCCGCCTTTGATCTATGAGAACATGTTGTGACTTCGGGTGGTGAAAAAGAAGTTAAACTTGGCTGGACTGGATTCATAATCCTGCTCTTCTGCCGCATGCTATCTGGTAATGAATATATAAATTATTTTCCAGGGCAGCAGCGGTGTCACATTTGCAAGGTGCCACCTGTCAAGTGTGCCAAGATGCAGGTTTAGGGGAGGGGTGGAAGGGTGGTATGGGAGGCGGAGAGTAACACAGGCACCAGGCGGTCTGATTGGCTCACCATCTGTCTCTAGGATCGAGCAGATGTCTGAGTGGAAAGACCATTCGCCATTTCCTTCTAAGTTCACTTTCTCTTCCCTTTGTGTCTCTTTCGGCTGCTGCGAATGTATGCGTGCGTACGTGAGCGCGCACCCTTTTGTGGGCGCACCACAGTGTGTGTGCGTGCGTGACGTTTCACACTCTGGTTGACACAGGTCCCAGTGGGGCTGATTGTCTTCCATATGGAGTGAGTTAACAGAGAATAGGTCGTTGTCATAATGAAGAGCTGTCTTGTTAGCAGCGCTTACGCGCTAGACAGCCAAGGGGAGCCGATATGACCGCAGTGAATCACTTTTAATATATTCAAGCGTTGCTAAACAAACAGAACTGAACATTTTTGCTTGCTTAAAATGAGCAGTGGAGAGGAGAGGCTTTGTTTTAATCCCTTACCCGCCCCTTCACTCCACCCCTGCGTGCGCCAGGGTTCCGCCGTCCATCAGGATTATCTGAGTCTGAAACGATTGCTTGTTAAATTTTTAATTAATTGGAAACATACAAGGCACATGTTAAGTACCCACACACCTGAGCATATGTATATTAATGAAACTAAAAGAATAGTTTGCTGGTTGTGTGCCAGACAGTTAAAGAAAAAGCACAGTAGCTCACATATTTTTCAGCACTAAAATCACTCAAATATTCTGTGAAAACTAAGCAACCATTCTGAAATCTTCTGTATATTGAATTTATATCTTTATGCCAACGTCCATTTGCCTTTGATGAAGACCTGGTAGGTGGGGAGGTGTTGGTCTGTTGCAATAAGAGAGTTCCTACTGGTGTGCAGCAAACGGAAGCAGGGGTGAATGACCTACTTTTACCACTGTGAAACCAGCGGGGAGGGAGGAGAAGAACCACCACTTCAGGGGCTGAATCTGAGTGCAGGGTTGGAGGTATTGCACAAAATGGAATCTAGCACTAATTACACAGACAGGTTCCAAAGATGCAAACCTGAAGGCATGCATATCTATATCCTCGTACTTAACGCCGGGACAATGAGTCGCTCAGTTTCTAAAGTGTTTTTATGATGTTACAAAACATCAACTTGGGTCAGATAGTGGGTCGGTGGAAAGCATGAGGTCGACTGAGCAAAGAATGTGATGACTGAAGCTATTTGACAGTTGCAGTGTGAGGAGGAATCGGAAGGGCTTCTCAAAACTGTCTCAAAACCTTCAACCACCACTAAGGTATTGCAAGTCCACTTGTGCAGGATGTTGAAGTCGCCCCATAAAGTCTCATTGTTTTTATTTTTGTATTATGTGAGTTCACAAACCTAGGTAACAGTTAGCAACACAGTACTATGTATATAATAGTAATACTAGTTATATGCACTGTAAGGCCAACCACATCCAGTCAATTCACAGTGTTGTGTCAGTGGAGTGGAGTGGAGTGCCAGTCTGAAAGACTGGAGAGATGTCTTCAAACATGACTGCCTTTGCCTGGTCTGCTGACAGCTGTTAAACTGTTTCAACTTTGTGGCCCTCTGTCACATAAAGGATGTGAGTTCACAGTCCAGGCAGTGGTTTAAGAAGAAAGAAGTTACAGTAAATTACTTACAGGCATTATTTAGTTCTCTTGATGGTAACAAGTTTAAAGAAGACAGTGATGGTTTTGATGTTTTTACTTGAAATGCCCGTCTCTAATATGTAGGTTCCCCTGTAGATAAACAGTCCTGTCCTCTCTCTAAGGTGAAGGGAAACATTTGGCACTCTTCTTGCGTACTGCAGAGGAAGCTTGGTTTGTAAGGAGATCGCGATGCAATGCTAAAAAACAAGCTGTGGTTTCCTGTGACCTTGTAGACTGTGTAGCACAGGCATACTGTAGTGCTGTATTCACTGAAATGGAAGGAACACGTTAAGATGGCTATGATTATGATACCAATTGCAAGTGTGTTGTGTGAAAGTGGACTCAGTCCATAAAACAATAAAAAATAGATTAAAAAAGTAATAGTAACCTCACCTGATAGTCGTTTCAGAGCCTGGCCTTCCTGAGGGCAGTCTTCATTTCAGGCACTGATCCTGACTGCAGCACGAGGCGACGTGGTTTTTACCTAATGTTTGACTAAATATTGAGAAAGTATTATTGCTTCATCAATTTCCATACAATTAATGGTATAACATTACCTTGGACATTGTTTTTCTGGCATCTGTAAAGACTATATCAGCCACTAACAGGGAGATACCTGCATAGATCAGACATCTGACTGACTTTGCAGCATCTCTCCCGTAGAGTTCATCACTTCCACAGACAAAAGTGTGACCTTGGTTGTCCTAGCAACAGCTGCTTTACTGCAAAACGTTAAAAGATCTCAGATGCTTCCTTTAATGCTGATTCTGATAATTAAGTATGATCACAAATCAATCTAAACATAAAATGTACTTAAATCATTAAAGTTGTCCAAGATCTGTAGCTTCAAATGAAGACAGTATCTCCTTCGTGACTATTGCTGCATTTATGTGAGGTATGGTAGCAGCTTTTTTTTCACACAAATTTGTACTTCGAGTTCAAGTTTGTTCATCACTCCACATTAAAAATAGAGTGGAAGTGGTAACACCGCTCACATTTTCGAGATGAATCACGGTCGAGCAGTGACAGAAGGAAGGTGATGAAAGAAACAGGCACTGCAGGAGAAAGAGGAAGAGGAACACACGTGCAGTAAAGTCTTTACTGTAGCGTCCCTTGTTTTCCACTAGAGGGAGCTGAAGACTACTAAATCAGGTTCAAATAAAGTCTTACACGTTCCATGAGGTGAATAAAGGATGCTTATTTGTGCTTATAATGATGCTCAATGAAATTTGCCAGGCTTCTTGGATCCCTGGTGGTTGCAGGCAACGTATTGTGCCTGTGTGTTCCGTCTTGTCCTTTTAATGGCATTTCTTCAGGTGGTCTGAGCATAGTGGCTTAGTTAAAACATGCATCCCCTGCAGGTAAGTCAGAGAGCAGGAAGGCCAGCAGCGGATGCTTCTCCACAGCGTGTTTCTGTAAATGGCATCTCCCCATGAGTCTGTTCACATTTACAGACACTGGCAGACACGGATTCACACAGGGTAAAAGCAGTTCACAGTCGTTACTATTACAGAAACTCAGAAACAGGCTGACTGATATGACTGATTGACGACAGATATCAGAGCTGCTCATTTTAAGCATTACAAGACCTTAGCTATGCTAATCCCTTCTGTAATGCATAATATATTACCCTGCAGACACAGCAGCCCGCAGCCTTTGGAAATATTGCTTCATGGCCACATGAATGGCCACATTTCGTACCGGATCTTGTTTAAAAATTGTCCAAATAAGACTGAAATGAAGTTATTCTCTATTAAGTATATGATCTACATCACTGTAGATGCCAAAGCCAAATCAGACTATACAAATCACAGCATTTCCTTTTCCTTTTATGTTCTTGTCTCTTTAAACTATCCTTTAAACTCTCGCTGCTTGCAGGCACCATTTCCAGCCGAAGCTACTTAAGGCAGTCTCCTGGTGCTGATCACTGAGCAGCTTCACTGGAGCCATCAGGAGCCAAGATCTGTGCACATAAGGTCATGACGGCCATAGCTAATAAGGAGGAGAGGGCATTTTACCCTTCTGCTTTCATCATCCCTTTATCGAGCCAGTCCAGAGTAGAGAACATATGAATCAAAGTCTGATTCTCCAGCCTCAAAGTCTGCTGAAACTTCCCCTTATAGTCTAGTTTGTCCAAGAGAAACCATAAAATATTATTCAGACTGAAAGCAAAGGACACACACATTCTTCTTTCTGTTCCCTAATCTTTTATTTCCTGTATGATTAAATCTCATCACGACCTCCCCCTAGGATGTGTGACTGCGCCCTTCACATTTCTACGTATAAAGTAGCTGCTCTTCAGTTTAACTGCTGCATCCAGATGGAAGTAACACTTTTTTCAGCATGTTTTTCACACCCTGAAACAAAATAGTAATTTCACTCCAAGAAGAGTCGGTATCTGAGTGACATGTTAATGGATGCGTGTTAGTGCTACGGATTCGCGGACAAGAATTCAATTATAGTCAGATCAAAGATGCAAGACAACAAAGAGATGAGTTCGATAAATAGAAAATGTGTTTTTCTGTATTAATATTCCAGTAAGTGATGGGAATCCAGATTTTATCAATGTGGAGATAGCAGAGTGAACTCAGAGGTTTCATTATCTGTCCTGTTATTGCCTCTTCCCTGCGTGCATTTTTGCATTATTCATGACAACTGGCAATTTTGCAAAAATCACATTTGGGCAAACAGTATGCTAATTGATTTGTTATTGCCTGTATTGCATTTGTAGTGTCAAATTCTCATATGCGTCGTCTTAAGGAGGTCATATCTTATTTTAATGGAGTGATTTACTCGCGTGTTCTGTTTGAGGTTTAGCAGTAGAGGGCAGTGTGTGAATGCGGGTGGGCGATATGTCAGGACTGGTCCGTGCAATAGTGAGACACTGGCCACGCTCCAGGCATGTGTGTGAGTATGAAGCATGTGTTAGAAATATAGAAATGGGTCAGATTTCTCCGGGTGTCTGTGACTGCGGACAAAATCAGTATGCTACACATGCAAAACTCTGTGGAGATCCGTGTGGAACTATTCCAGAGTCTACGATGGTAGACGGTTAATCTGGATTAGGGATGCGAAGATGGTATTGCTGTTAATGCCATAAAGACACAGCAAAAACATAATTTAACCACGGTCAACTCTGAACCACTCTGTCACTCTTTATGTCTCTCTCTCTCTCTCTCTCTCTCTCTCTCTCTTTCTCTCTGTGCAAGGCTCCGTGTGCTGTCTGCAGAGAATGCTGGTTGCCCCTGACAACAGTTACTAGGAGACCATTCTGGAGTGACTTCATAGCATCGAGCATGCTTATACCGAGGCTCGTGATGAATAAAACCAATTCACTTTTCCTTTCGAAACACAGATGTGCATTTAAAGAATATTTTACAGCTCTGATTTAAGATCATTGCACACGTGCGTGTGCTGGGTAGAAGGTGTTTTCATGTTTAGTCCTGCGCCTCTGCCTTCTTTGCTGCCATGATATGGGTTCTTGTGGAAGAAGCATGAACATAGTCAGTCTGACGGTTATGTTTGTGTTGAATCCGGCTGAAACAACACATTTCTAATCAGTGGGACCACAAAGGCTGCTTCTCTGGCGGATGGAAGTTATGGAAATGAGATTGATTAAATATTCTCTCTCTCTCTCTTTCTCTCTCTGTCACTGCTATTCTCTCTTGCCCACTCTCCTGCAAAAGCCCGCTCACATTACCCTCTACCATCCATCTCTCTCCCTCACTAATTCTCTGTCTCTCTGCAGTAGCGAGATAAGATGCTTCTCCCTCTGAGCTCTAGTGAGGTGTGAGAGAAGAGGGGCTTTCCCTCTCTCCCTTTATCTATCGCCAGGACTGCAGGCCAATGAGTACAGCCACATATAGTAAATGTATGTCTCATATTGGTAGTGCATATTGATAGAGGACATTTGTGTGTGTGTGTGTGTGTGTGTATCAATGTGCATGTGCAGCATGTTTCCTGGGATTGCTGTTTAATGAACTTTAGATTGGATGTCAGACAAATTCCCTCTGGCAACAATCAGCCCAGCTCTCTTAAACATGGCCAGGACCCTTGGCTCGGGGAACGGGCTAAAGCAGTTTCACACTCCAATATATCATAGTAAATCTCAACCTTGGCCATGAGTCCGGCACCAAACAGCAGTAAATTGAGCTAAAATCTTGTTGAAAGCTCCTGGAGCTGGGACAAAGCTCTCTCGGTCTTCAGATGTTCAGTATGCGTTTGTGAGTTTTAAAGATATCGCAGCCTATTGCTGCTGGAGTAATTCCTGGATTAACCCATCTACTGTACAGCAGCTTACCTCATCATCTCCACCCGGAATGAGGATTTTAAATATTTAATGACGATTATGTGGTTAATTGATTTAGAGAGTAATTAACACTCTTCTTGGCTTACTACCTTAATCCCGCTGATACGTACCACATAAGATCTGTTAATATTAATTTAACAGATTGTTCTTTTTGCTTCTGCAAATGGTTTGCTGCGAAAATAAAAACATGGCAGTTGAAGACGTTGGGTTGATACTGACTAAAAGAGCAAAGCGTGAATTGTTTTTCCATTCCCGGACAATGAAACATCATTATTGGCGAGTGAAATGTGTAGAACCTGCAACAGCAGATTCTAGATTCTCATTTTCCATCAGACCACCCACAGTATTGACAGTGATTGTTACCAGGCACACATCTTGTCTCTCCAACTCCCTCCAGAGTTGATGCTATTGGTCAACGTCGAGAAGAAGTCCCTGTGCGGTGTGTGAGAGTCAGCAGCAGTTCGCTCTCTAGTGGCATTGATTTAGCTGTAATGCCGTGACAGGGTCGCACATTGACTTATGGGTCCCTCTGTTCCCAGTCAGACACCTGGGCACACACACACACACATACACACACACAGTGAATAACGATGAATATGACTCTTTTTCTTTCTCTTCCCCTCTTTTCTCTTTCTCTCTGTCACGCTCTGTTATGCTCTGCCACGGGGCTACCAACCTGCTTTTGTTCAATTTGGTCACCTGGGTTGCTGGACCAGGTAAGTTTTGATCGTCTTGTTTTAAAACACACATACACGCACATAGATATTCCCTGGATGATATTCCACAATTGAATGAGGCAAACTAAATAAGCTAACTAAACAAATGGTGTCTGGCTAAATAAACAGTAGAGTACTGGACCAGCCACAGTAGCAGATGGGACAACAGATTAAAAGACAAAAAGACATCGGGTTGAAGCATGGAGTTGGAGTGTCTCTAAAAGAAAGGGGGGGGAAAAAGCTCTAATGCTCCCTTTCTTCCTTTGATGTAGTTTAATTGATAATCATTGCAATTAATTCCTTTGTTTCCGCGTGAAGTTACAGTCTGTTTAGCAGCGGCTAATTACCTCAGCCCATTGGACGTCGGCTTTTTGCAGTCTAATTGCAGCTCTCAGTAGAAACACAAACAGCCAGAGAAAATTACGCACCATTTTCACATTTGTCCGTGATGTGGCTCCGTATAGCCGCTCAGTGGAAATGCTTCTGCTTATACTGTTAAGATTTGCAGCTGGCATGCAGGAGCCAGAAAGTTTGGTAGCAAGAATTATACACTGCAGAATATTGAAATCCAAAAGATAAAGCAAACAAGAACCACAAGGCATTAAAGCGATAAATCAACACTCTGACCAAAGTGTTGTCAGTTCACATCTGCGTGATGGAAACAGTCACGGGGGAATCATTTTGGGGTCCAGCTGGGGCGACAGGGACAGGGCTGAGGAGAGAGGGGGGATGGGGAGACAGAGGGGGTTGGGGGGGTGGGGTTAAGGGCAACGTGCAGTATATTGCGGTGTGCACTGCACTGTGCAGTATTGTCCTGTGATTGTAATGGTTATCACCCCTACATCCCACCCACCCATTCTCTCCTTTATGTATGGCTACGTGCAGGTTTAATAGTGACTGGGAAGGGTTGGGGGCAGGGATGAGGTGTGTGTTTGGTGCGTATGTGTCTGTGTGCAGACACATACGCATGCCTGTCACTGACAGGTTAACATTCACTGTCAGCAGTAATGCGTGATAGTGATATATGGGGCCGTATGTCACTGTGGCTTGCCAGAACATGCACGTCCAGTCGGGTGAAAAAAAGGGGGTAAATTTTCAACCTTGTTTCATCCTAAAATAATATTTCTACTTTGGCAAAAATGCATTGCTGCCAATAAAAACGTCATATCTCCCATAAAAACACACAGAGGCAAGCCACAATAAGCACTATATATTTTCATCCAACATTAGAAAGCGTAACCAAAATATAAAAAGGATCAAATTAAGCACTGTGCGCTGAAGAATGAGGCATACTGGGGATCATGAGGGGTAAAGGTGGTCTAGGTCTTATTTATGAGGCCACATTTAGGAGACTACCTTGGGTTTATCACTGCTCAGAGGTCAGAGGTCAGCTGAATAATGAGATGTGAGCTCTTCCCCATTGCTTGCCTACAGGGACCTCTGCGGCACTTATCCAATTTTTTTACATTATCAGTAAGTGTGTGTGTGTGTGTGAGAGAATTAGGGCTTGATATACTGTGTGCCTGTGTGCGTTTATTCATCTGTGTCTGTTTTGTGTCCTTGATGTGTGTGTGTGTGTGTGAGCATGTGCTGTGATACAATCATATGGTCCGATGGCGATGTTATGTGGGAAGTGGTAAAATGTCTGATGTGAAGCCGACCATGGAATGTTCTCCTTTGGGAAATCTCCTGTTTAAATGTGCTTTATAAATGAAATACATGACTATGAGGGCTGTTCATGGAGGTTTATTTTAATTAGATGTTAATTAGCTCAATGATTATGAATATGGCATCAAATTTCACCTTCCTGGTCCCTGAACAATGTTTTTGTTCGGCGCATACAATGGAGAGTGTGACCAGGCAGTCTAATTAAAATCAAAATGGTCGTGTCAAAACTGTTGATGTCAAACTCAGGAAGAAAAAAAAAAATCATCAAAACAAACAAACAAACAAAAAATAGTACTTTTGCGGGGCACTGTGACATTCTGATAGAACATAAATCAACGTTGACACTTCATATGCTGCGTCAGAACAGGCATACACACACACACACACACACACGTAGGCCTATCGTGGCCGTGCCACCTGCAGTTTGAATGTTATTGATCTCATCCACACGTTGTTGTGCTGAGATGTCTGTGTCGTCCAGGCCAGCCTGCGATCAATGCTGTTATGCGACAGCAGGTTCCAGTCTATCTGCTTTTTCGTCGCAGCAGTGGTTACATGGTGGCGTAAGAGTCACCATACGTTTTCAGCTTGGCCGCACCAATCAATCAGCGGCCCGTTGACCAGTAGCAACACACACATACACACACACACACACACACACACACACACACACACACACACACATTTCAACACCAAATCATCATCCCACCCAATTATGTTTTATACAGAAAAGAGAAACTGATGTTTTTTATATGGATGCATGTTATTTACTGCTCCTTTACGGGACCAAACAACAGATTGTTGTTTAACAATAGATGATAGGAAACTTTCAGTTTTTTTTAAATCTAATTTAATCTTATGTAGTAATGACATATAAATTGATCAATCTGTGAATTCAGAAGTGAAAGTCATCAGTACTGTTCGCCACAGTATAGCACTAGTGTGTAAGTTCTGTGGCACCGTGAGGACATATTATGCATAAAAGCTAATGAGGGATCCTCAGCGGTAATGTCCGTGGTTAATTTGGTTAATTTAATGCTTTCTTTGTCTTATCTGGGTCAGTGCAGAGTCTAAAAATAATTGCGAGGAAAATAAGGATAGAGAGAGGGAGCGAGAGGGAGAGCACTTCGCTTGTGTGTCATGCAGTCCAGGCAGTCACCTGGACCACTTCTGTGTCTTCTCACCACATAGTTAGATACAAGCGCTATGGCAGCAGGCACAGGAATGCAGCCGTTTTATTTATTTATTTCACTTTGTAATGGTCTGCCTACCTCTCCGTGCTCCTACCCTAACAGATATTGTTGCCATGGCAACGGCGAGATGCAGCTCAGAGCAGAGGTGATGATTTGTCCGTGTATCTTTTTTTTTTTCCGGCCACTTAAAAGGAGGAACATTAGCACACATGTAACATAAACACACACACACACACATGCACACACACAAGGCTGCATATCCAGTGGCACTCAGCCATCACCCTTCATGTCGCATTTAATGGCACCTCTATTACACGCAACAAGCCAGAAACAAGAAGAACATGGCATCAAACCGCTATTAGAACAATGCAATATGCCAGATGACCTGTCACATGTTATGAATATATACAGCATGTTATGGTGCAGCTGCTATAGCCGCGTGAGCGCGGGTATGTGTGCAAAGGAGGGATAGGGGTTTGTGTGTTTGTGAGGGTGACTCATGCCTTGTCTATTAAGAGAATAGAGGGTGATCAGGTTGCTAGGCGATTAAGAGCCACTATTGTCTGGAGGGACAATAGTGGCCCCGAGAGTGCCCTCTCTTCTCTTTCTCTGTTTTCTCCTTTGCTTTCTTTCACCGTCTCGTTCACACACACACACACACACACACACACAATAAATGTACATTTTGTCTGACCCCCTCTCCCACCCCCTCCATCCCGGCTTGGGCGGGAACAAGGAGTTGACAGTGAGCAGGAAGACAGAAAAAGAAAAGCATTATGGGAAGCTGAGAGGGTGAGAAGGGACAGGAGGAGAGACGGGGAGAGAGAGAGAGAGAGAGAGAGAGAGAGAGAGAGAGAGAGGAGGAGGAGGAGGAGGAGAGGGAGAGCACTAGCAGGAGAGCTGTACCATGAGAAAAAACCTGCAATCATTTGCCACATTGAAGGGAACAAACGTAGCTGGAGGCAGTGAGGGAGAGTGAGAGGGAAGGGGACAGGCAGAGAGAGAGGGAGAGGGACAGAGAGAAGCCAAGGAGACAGAGAGAGAGACAGACTGACGGAGAGAGAGAGAGAGAGAGAGAGAGAGACCTTTTCTGAACATTGAACATTAATACCAGTGTATGGGAAGATCACTTACTGACACACACACACACTGACAGATCGGCGGAAGGAGAAGAAGCACTGGGAGTTTGGCACTGCCCTCTCTCCTCCTGCTCCCCACTGTGTGTGTGTGTGTGTGTGTGTGTGTGTGTGTCTATGTGCCTGCATACACACACACACTCACACACAGACTCTCTCTGTGTGCCTGTCAGTGCGCTGGGCTCTCTGGGTGGGTAGGGAGCTGCGTTGTAGAGATGTTCGCTCTGAGGATGAGACAGCGTTTCTAATAGGATCTGTTTGCGGACTGGGATAATACACTGACACAGCTGAGGGGACCCAAGCCCACCAGAACCAACCGAATCAGCCATGGAGGGACTGCTATCTCCAATGAGGACGCGGGTAGGTTACCATGGGGATTACAGAGCATCCCAAACTACTGTTTCCTCCACAGGAATCCATCAGCAGTAGCAGGACGGCATACAGGGATATAGCAAGTCTTGCAAGCCGCTGGGCTGCTGGAATGAATCGGTCCGTGCCGCTGTCGCCGTGGTGATGCTCGAACTCGAGCTGAGAAGTTTCTGAGCTACCGGCGTTGCTAGGGGTGATAGGCAGAATGTCGGGAGAGTGTGGGTGACACGAGAGGTCTCAGATGGCTGATAAAAATGTTAAAGCATTGCAGAAAACTGAACACGGCGGCAGTTTGCGTGCAGCTTTAGCATGCATGTGCATTTGTGCGTGTGCAGGGGGGGTGTATCCGTGCACTGATTAACAAGGGGTTGGATTGAAAGAATGACTCAGTGTTTCAGAGTGGTGCCTATCTCCCTTCAGTACAAACCACTGGCCTTTTGATTTAGGATAGAGGAAGAAGGATGTGCAAGGAAGGAACTGGCTTCAGTTGTACAGTGAATTGAGTGAATATCTGAAAGTGCCAATTCACTATTGTTCTTTCTTCTACGTGATCTTTTGTGCTCGATAGCCACGTGTCTGTTCAACATGGGTGCTTTTAGGTTGGTGTCTTTAAGTCCACTGTGCTCAGAGCATCGGCCTGACAGTGAATGTCTGTGTCTGTGCCATACAGCAACGAGAAGGTTATGTGCATCTGTGTCAGTGAGTGTATGATACTGTCAGAACACACTAGGATGTTTGTCTGTAACCATGCATGCACGCGACATGCAGCACAACTGAGCAGGCATTAAGGGACCCTGAGAAGGGTCAAGATTTGAGATGAAAACCTGCCTGTTCCGGCTGGGATTTTATGTTTGAGATATATTATGTTATAGCGAGAGTCAGTGAGTGTAATGTGCAGGGGAGGGAGGAGAGTTAGGCGGGTGAGATAAGCACTGTAATAAAGAAGCTGTGATTGTGTTATTAATATTTATAAAGGTATGATTGCATTTTTGGAAGCAGAGCAGAGCCATTCTCGGGTTTCTTACAGTTAAAGCCAGATCCAGACATTGGTTTAACTGTGAAATATAGCCCCAATTTGACATCACCTTTCTTGTGCCTTCGTTCACATCAGCCTGCTTCTCCCCAGGAGGACAGAGATGATTTAGCAACCTGGCTCTTCTCCCTCCACCCCCCCCCCTCCTTCCCCTTATTTTATCACCTCTGGCACAGACCTGTACAAGTAAAAACAAATTCTCTATGCATCCACCAGCTATACATGTGGAAATTTGCATATATTTTTATGGTCTATTTGATCATATTCCAACATACAGGATTAGCTCCAAGCCATATAGTGACTCCCACACAAGCTTGTGGGGGGTGCCGAACGGGTTAAGCCACTGTGATGACCTGATGGTGCTGTCACACACGAGTAACCCCATCTGCTCACCTCTCCTCCCTCACCTTTACTACTCGCTCTTCTTCTTCTTCTTCTTCTTCTTCTTCTTCTTCTTCTTCTTCTTCTTCTTCTTCTTCGTTTCATCGTAGTTTCGGATGCTTTCTTCTTTCCCCTTGTGCTGGATGTGCCACACACCCCTTTTTGCATTCAAGCCAACAGTGTGTCTTTCTCACTTCCCCTGTCCCCGTTTGTCTGCCTGCCCACCTGCCTGCCTGTCTGTCTGTCTGTCTGCCCCTCGCCGTGTCTTTGGCAGTTAACATGAGCGCTGTAATTGGTATTTGCAGATCGGCCCATGATCTAATCCAGAGAGGAGTGTTAGTGGGCTGTTTGGAGATAGACTTGGCTTCAAAGAAATGGCGTGGAATCAAGCCTGCTATATCGGTACTGTCTGCCACCCTGGCCAGATTTTACCCAAAAGCTGCAGGAATCACTTTCAATGACTAAATGACTTTTGCGTATCTCCACCAGCCACATTGAGCTTCACATGCCCCACAGTAGATCTGTGTATCTCACTTTTAGCATCAAAGTCTCTTTAGTAGATTTATGTGAATGAATCACAGCATAATGAGCCCGCACAGCAGTCTCTCAAAGTTTACGCTGCATAATCTCGCTTTAACGTTCCTTTCCTCACCCTCTGAGAAAAAAGGGGGTGGGGGGCGATCTAGTGAAAAATACTGACTTTGATTTGTGAATTTTTTCATCCTATCTTTCAGTTTACTCATAAACACCAGCAGAGATGAGAAAAGTATAGAGGGGAACATACCCTTGATATATAAAAATGTTTTCACAGTTTAAGCGAGCAATGTCGGGAGCAGTGCATACTCCCATCTGTAGTAAAAATCAGGTTTACCGTGTGACTTTGTCCAAAAGTGGTGGTAATACCCCTACTAAAAGCTCTTTTTACCCACATAAAACGTAAAGTTTTAAAATTTCAAGACAAAAGATGAAAAGGAAGGGGAGAGAAACAATTTCTTCTTGTCGCTGAAGGGCAGCATGCCTGTAAGTCTCGCTTCAGGGGATAGACAAAAGGTGACCTTAACCTGAAGATAACAGACAGGGAATAGCAATAGCCTGTAAAAGCTGCACCGCTCCTAATCCCCAGCTTGCTAAAATGGGAAAATTGTGCTGAGATGGCTGTGTAGGCTACCTATTGGACTTTAGAAGAGTTGTACTCGTACCTCCTCAAAGCTTCCTTTCCTCTACATCACTCCAGCATGTCTTCTGTTTCCCCCCACCCTGCACTCTGTATCAGTCTTCCTCCCTATTTCTTTATTTAGGATGACAGTAATGGGCAGTGAAGCAGGAAAATGAAATGAAACAAGCATCAGTGAGCTGTGTTTCTGTGTTGTCTTTGTGTAGTTACATGTAACGGGAAAGCAGGTCAACACAAACACACAGAGCTCGCAGAGCACAATGAGCAAAATAATCCTGAGCGAATCTGGAAGAAGTAGCCAATTTGTTATCTTCAGTGTCCATAAACTTTGCTGATGCGTGCTCCTCATTATTGTATAGTCTCCTTTTATGTCTTTTTAATGTGATGTTATAGCTTCAGTCAGGGCATTACTGATTTACTTAGACATTATTGCACACGGTTTTCACTCTCCGATCTCTTTTCTGCTCAGCTGTGCGCACGCGATCCACGTCGTATCTTGGCAGAGTGGCAGAGACGAACAGAAAGACGCACTTTCAGAATCTGAAAGACCAAGTTCCCTATTGGTATCCCCACTTGTGTGTAATATATGCATATAGGTCAGTAGAACAAGGAGCTCTAGCTTCATAGAAATGTTTCCCTCAAGAACACGTGTGCTGTGTGTGTGTGTGTGTGTGCGCGTGCGTGTGTGTATCAGCTCTCCTGTCAACTGCTCCTGCATGTTAGTGGATCAATAATGGAGTAGTTATCAAGAGATTAACCCTGTCAATGCTCTATCAGTCTAATCAGAGAGACTCCTCTGCTCTCCCTCTCTCGCTCACTTCGTCGCTCTCTCACTCCTGACGTTTATCTGCTCGCTCGCTCTGTTTTTCGGCACTGTATCACTACCTCTCTCATCACCAGCCTCTTTCCTCTTCAGGTCATGCGTGTGCACATGCATGTGTGTGTGTGTGGTATGTGTGTGTCCAGCTGCTCATGACAGATGGAGCCATTACAGAAATGGCCAAGGGCTTGGACGTACACACACACTCACCCACAAACACATTTTTATTTTATTAAAGAATGGACATTTGACACACAAACGCAAACATGCCCACGCTTCTCACCTCCCCCTTTTCTCCGTTGTTGCCATAGCGCCCTTGCATCACATCCATACATGCCAACCCCCACAAAGCCACCAACATGACATCAGCCTGACTCATCGTTCTCCCTCCCCCCAAAATCCCCACAGGCCCTGGGTACCACATGTTTCCCCACCTGAACCACAACCCCTCGTTCCTTCCTTTGCCCCACCATCCATCCACCTGGTTCATTAGCGGGCAGGCGGCTGTCAGTACGGTTAAGGTCGGGGTGGCACAAAGGAAAGGACGAAGCAGCCAAAAGGGAAGTGACCAGACCCACATCCCTGAAGCCGACCGCCTCACTGCCTGGATGAAAATAATTAGGAGGGAAAGGCAGGGCTGGTGAGATTCGGATTTGCAGCACAAGGTGGGACTGCCTTTGGCAACCCACTCAGACACTGAGGCACATACACACGTTCAATGCACAGCAGGTTGGCTGGCAGCATTTAAAGGCCAAAGTAAACAGAAAAGGAGGGGGTGTCTGGTGGCTGGAACCACATGGGGCACATGCAAACAAACACACATGCTGAGGCGCAGACATGCACACACACACTCATTGGATGTAAAGTCCTATCTCCCAGCTGTCATCTTAGCCGACCAAGTGCACTGTCAAGAGTAATCTCTATTAACCAAAGTGCAACAATGGATTTTAAGTTGCCAATTTAGTCACTGTGTGTTATGTATTTTTGTGTTTGAGCCATAATAATGATGATTTGTGATATGTATTAGCTTAATTACCTTTTGATGTCTTTAGGCAGTAAAAGGAAAATGTTAATCCTGACATAAGAGTCACATGTCCGTTGGGGCATAAATCTGTGCGTTGCTTTAATGTATAAGATGAGATCAGTGAGATGTCATGTAGAGATCTTGCCACAGCTCCTTGTTTGAAGCGTTTTCTCTCTGCTGCTCATCTCCACTTTTAGCGTTTGAACATGTAGCGCTGCATGTCAGCCATACTGATGTATGTGTGTGTGTGTGTGTGTGAGAGAGAGAGAGAGAGAGAGAGAGAGAGAGAGAGAGAGAGAGAGAGCGTGCCCTGCTGTGTCAAGCATGTCAAATGTACTCTTGTCCCCTTGAAGAGGCCCAAAAGATGAGATCAATCAGAGCACAATTGAGCAACCAGAGAAGCGCACCAGTGATGCACTTAATGTTAGGTGTTGCCATGGAAACACAGGGTGCAGATTTTCCACTTCATTGACTGCCATCAGTCTACAGGCATTTCTTTAAAAAATTACTTCCAAGGAAGGCAATTGAAAGGCGGGAGGAGAAATTAGTCACGTGTCCATGGAGATAGGTAAGACGCGCAGTTAGACACAGACGTTTCGTAATGAGAAATTCCACCACCATACTACAATTAAATGCATTTATGTTTGTATGTCGGTGTTAAGCCCGTGCACTTTAGATTAAGGAGCCTCTAGCAGTGCTATTATGTATATTGACTCTATCTGTGTAATTGCATAGAATGGATAGTCCCAAGAGACCTTTCCCTGTACTGCTTTTAGCCTTCAGAGGATCCAAATGGCAATTACACTTTCCTATATTGGAATGTAATCACAAGCATGCAGACACACACACACACACAGACACACACACCACGCAGACACCTTTGATGAACGAGCAAAAGATTGGTAGTGTCACCCCTGCACTGTGCATTGAACAGGTATCATACATCACCCTATCAGTAGATCTGCATAGCACCGATTTGCGCATGCACACACACATACACTGACGCAGGAAATAGAAGTTTCCGTCTTCTCCTCACTCCATTACCTATTATCTTATCTGTGGCAGTCACATGCATTTCCTCCCCTCTTTATTCTGCCAGTTTCACCTCCACTTCACCGGAGACCCACCATTTCTAGCTCCTTCCTACGCTCTTTCAAGCCGTCCTACCTACATCCCTATACATCGTCCCCTGGGCTCTGAACCGTGACCTCTTCACATGAGCAGAGAGGAAGCTGGCAGGCAGCAGTCAGCAGCATGATTCCTCAAATGCGATTGGCTGCCCAAGAATTGGACTTGTGTCAACACTGTCCTGAGGGGGCAGCGAGAGTGTTGTTGAGGGAGGGATGCAAAAAAAAAAAAGAACAGCACGTATGGTGGAATCTCATTTCCAAGGTGCTAAATACTCACATATCAGGAGAGAAATACACAGGGAAACAAATCAACATTTAGTACTCACAGCTTATATCCAGCAGCAATTGTGCTGTTTCAGTTCTGATCTATTCACATGCACCAAGTGATCTCTGGCTCAATTACAAATGCAGCCTAAAGTGCAAGGTAGTGCAGAGCAAAAAGCTCCCCCACCACCACAGGGACTCAGGTTCAGTCCCTGCCTGTTGTATTCCTTTCCCTCCGGCCTGGGTGCCCCTTTTGAGTGTAACTGGGGGAGTCGCACATATAAAGCCACAAAGGATCATATCTTTGTAACTGCACCGATAACCACTACAGGTTGGTTTGAGTACCCATTTAGAGGTAATCTTTTGGACCTCTGTGTGTTCCTGCCTCCTGGACAGCTCCTCCTGGCAGATGAAAAGAAGCAAGTTGTGAGGCCATGTCTGTCTGAAATCTGCACCCTCCCCAGGCCAACAGAGGGAGTTATTACTGTAGCAACAAAAACTGCAGTGGAGAGGGAATTGGACTTCCCAAAACGTTGTGAGGACAACAAACACAAAAGAAAAAAAAAAGACAATGGCTGCATGGTCCTCTCTAAGTGACCATAAAAAGCAGATCATACTGTTTAGACTTTGCATATATTATTCCCTTTTCATAGCTTAATCATTTCAGTTTTAAAAAGTCTTGAGTGCACATGCTCCAGCACGCTAATGTCTAATTCATTCACAGACACTTTTACACATATACACGCACACACACGCAAATGCACACACAAAAAAACATACAGTGGATTTACATGCACATCTACACACACAGCTCTAGACATATGAACCCATATGCTACCACCAGGCAGCCTTGATGAACACTGATGTTGGCCCCCCAGCATCAAGGCTGGGACTAGCTGGTTCAGAGCTGCTTGATGGATGGATGGATGGATGGATGGATGGATGGATGGATGGATGGATGGATGGATGGATGGAAAAGGGGATGGTGGTGATGGTGAAGATGCCAGGATGAAGGAGGAATAAATCTGTTCAGAGAGGCAAATTGGACGCAGAGGGGGAGGTGATTCTGTAGAGCCGTTCTTGATTTTCAGCTCTTGATTTTCTGAAGCACTAGTCCATGACACTGCAGGCAGTTTACCAATCCCACCCGGCTTTAGCGATCTTACTGGTGCTACTGGTGCTACTGGGAAAATACAGCAGTGAGGAGCATGCTTTCCATGCTTTTAATAAATATGTTAGGCCTATACTAAGGGCTTGCATCCAAGGAGTGTACCTGTTTGGGTGCACATATTGAGGGTCAGTATATTCCTTTTCCATTCCAAAGCTCCCCCTCACCAAAGTGCAGGAAGTACGAAGTGTTTTCATGGATCATTCTTGTCAGATTTTTCCCCTCTCATCACCAGTTCTGTTGTTCATGTCACTGTGCGGTTGCCAGATCTATTACTGCTCTTCTCCCATGTGTAGACAGCTGTCATTACACTGAATTAAACCCAAATATGAAATCAAGGTTGCCAGATTGATGCTCATCCATCCTCAGAGGAATACTTACATCAACGTAAGTGTCTTGCTGACCCCTGATGCTCTCATTAGTGCTTGTTAGACCAATTAAATGTGACGTGTGTCAGGTTCATAACTCACCCCTGTGTGTGTTTGTGCGCGCGTGCACTTGTGTCAGTCTTATTCCGAACAGATGCGAGCATCTGCCATTGCAGTTAAGGACATTAATACATGTCTAGAGGTGTTTGTATGTGGATGTGTCTAGTTTTCAGCACCAGCTGTTGTTATCTGCTAGTAATGTTTGTACATTTGCAATTGTAAGTTGCCTGACATACCTGATTTTAAATATACATTTGTATTTATGAGGCACAGGTAGTCAGTGTCGGCATCTCTTCTCAACTGGGAAACAGCTGGATTTGCGCTTCCTGTTTTGGTTTGTTGAAGTTGTAATGCATAAGACACACCAAGAAAAGCTACAACAACAACAGCATTTGGTAAAAAAACTGTTAGAAAATTATACATTGCATCAGTTGTAGAAACTTGAGCTTGTTTTTCTCCCACGGTACGCAGGACACATTTTGTGCCTAATGCATAAATATAAAGTAGATAATAAAAAGGTGGCTGTCCCCTTTTATTCAGTAAATCCCACATGGAATGTTGTCCTGCAAGTCCTGAAGTGGGTGCAGTTGATTGTTGGGCAATTATAATGTATACAGCTTCTGAATACAAGCAGGTCTGGTCTGTGTGTGAGCGTTCACTCTCTCTACCTGTTTGTCAATGAGATGGGAAATTCCTTTTCCCCTCAAGTTCTGACATGTGTTTTACCTGAAATACAACCACTCACACACAAAGGGTTCATAGACAACCACAGGTGGAGAGATGGTAGAGTGATAGGCATCCTGGGAGCATTTAGGGGTTCGGTGCCCTGCTCAATGTGTGCCTCAGCATTGGAGGTGAACTGGAACCTCTCCATCTGCCAGTCCACCCTCCATACTTTGGTCTATGCTGGCCGTACCAGCCACCCTCCAGTTCCCAGGCCAAATCCCTACACACTGAGCTACTGCCAATTATTATAATTATAATTTTTACTGTATTACTGCACATATAATCAGATTTGTATCTGTGTTTCCTTAAGTCCCTTTACATGTGCATCTATTGTATTGTGCTGTGTTTCACACACTGACCACCAGAGTGCGCTGTGTGATGGGATTCCCCTTGCATGGCCCAAGGCCTCCCTAAATCATGAGCCTTCCAAGTCCAGTTCAGTTTTATTTGCTGGAGAGGAGCAGGTCCTCCTGGCCCTAGAGGTGTAAGCGAGCATCAAGAATGTAAGTGAAGAACAACTCCTGACATTGCTTAAGGTTCTCCTCCTCCTCGTCCAATGTCCTGTCTGATGTATGGAGCCAATAAGCAGAGATCTTCAGCTCTAATGAGCAGGGGTCTGCCACTCGGCTGCTGTGTGTGTGAGTGCTGGCCGTTTGGCCCCAATAAACACCAAGCTTTATTGGACAACGCCACAGTTCCTCTCATCCGTCATCACAGCTCTCCCAGAGACACGAGGGCTTGTGGAGGGGACCAGGTGGGGAAGGAGGAGAGAGTGTGTGTGTGTGTGTGAGTGTGTGTGAGGTGACCAGGGAACTGTTATGTGTATAATTAATGACCTCATCCTGCTCCTCCTGCTGTCCAAAAAGGAGAGAATATGGGGGAGAAAGACAAAGAGCAGGCATAACAAGTGAAATCAAGAGAGAGAAAATGTCAAGAAGGGGGGAGAGCAGTCAGAGAGACTGAAGGAGGGAAGCATATGTTAAAGGCTGCGCTTGATTAATAATTATGAGTTTTGTCATTGACTGAGTGGCCATCCCATTACCCCTGCTGTCTACTGGTGGGGCAATTACATAGGATTTACCCCTCCCTCCACGCACCCTCCTCAATAAATCCTCCCTCTCTTCCCCCCGTCCTTAAATTTTCATGTGCCCAGTCTTCAGCTCTTTCCTGCTTCTCATTCGTAGCTTTAGCAGCTCCTCCATTCCCATGGCGATAAAGGGAACTGAATGTAAATAAGTGGTAAATATCAAGGGACAGGACCTTGGCTTGAGTGAAACCTGGGACGGATCAAGCCCTGCCTGTCACAGCACATCTTTTTTTCTGACTGCTGTGGAGGTAAGGAGGTGTAACAAGGACAAAGGCAAGAGAAGGGTGGGAGGTGACTGTCCGTCTAGCAAGAGACCCCAGTGGAGACTGTGGCCCCAGGGGGTCAGCCTAGTTTGCCCCTCCTCTCTCAGCCCTCTCTCGGTCCTTCTTATTTGCTCCATGAGGCTTAAATAGCTGACCGTCTAACGTTAAAATAATCAAAGTAAGACCATGCAAACGCAAGCTACGTGGCCGTGATGAGAGGGATGGCCTGGAGTAATGTCAGGAGGTGAAGATGATCTCCTCAAATTACATCTCTCTTTCGCTGAACCCCAAGGGCTCTCCTCCTCCTCTGCACGTCAACAAAGACAATCTGCCTGAGTCATTGGGCCAGCATTCGGCTTTGGTTTGCGTGGCAGAGGAGGAGCCGGTACACCTGTCAGAGGTGTGGGGCCCATCTGTACAGTAACAAGCAGCTCAGTCACATGCCTGCAGCAAGAGGTGGAGCTGGCACAGTCTGGCTTGGGTTACTGCGCTCCTGGGAGAACGCACTGCACGATTGTTGTGGGTTATAGAATGAGTAAGTCATGTTGGCTCATTAGAAGGACACGGAAATGCAAGTTTGAGTGCGTGTCCGTGTGTGTGCAAACGGCAAAAACAGTGCACCCAGGTGCATTCCATTTGAACTTTGCATTTGTTTGGGCGCACACTTTGTTTGTGGTTTGCATGCCTTAGGGATCATAATGATTCATTGTCTATAAAGAAGGAGAGTTGTGTAGTTACGAGCGGCTGAGAGGTTTACGAGGGTTATAAGCACAGCTGCATCCTGCATGTAGACAAATGGGTTACGCAAAGGTCTGAGGAATGAAAACTGTTTGGCTGACAGTGTGAGGAATTCAGGAAAATTACATTAGTTCATGGGTTTTGAGTATTTAGTACAGCACCGAAATGATTAGTTTAACGATTAGATGAATCGATTATTTATTTAACTGTAAATGAATTGACAATTTTTAAAGATTCATAAAAATCTCTTCTCAAATCTGAGGATGTGCTTTCTGGGATCTTTGAAGTGATTTTATAACATAACATTGGTCTGTGGGAAACTCTAATGGACATTTTAAAATACATACATAATTTATAGACTAAATGATTAATTGGGGAAATTATTCATAGATGAACTGATGATGGCAATAACAGTATAGATATAAATAGTAGTATATTAGTTAACACAGGATGTAGAATAGCAGTTCTGGAGCCATGACTGAGTGCAAACAACCATTCATATCAATAATAGATAATCAACATATAGGACAGTGATCAATTTTAAATTCTATGTCCACGTTATTAAAGCACACACACACATTAAAATGTGTTAACCTATGTTTCCCCCTTCCCAGTATCCCAGTATTCTCTCCTGGGAGTGCGATCATGTATAACCCATTTCCTCTCATGATCCGGCCTGTAAAGATTAAATATGTAGCCGTATCATCAAACATTTAACGCTCACGTTGCTACAAATCAGATTCTTAATCGTGTGTGGACTTTGGGGACGGGGACGTGCATGTCTTGATCCTAAGTCAATGTGAGTGTGCTGTTTGCACGCTCGAGTAATTCATAAAAGTCGCAGCAGACTTGCAGGCAGACAGGAATGCCTGCCTTACCAGAGTGCTAATTGTTAAATCAGTGTTATGGAAACAATGTTTTCTTACCCACTTAACAGCGTTAGTGGGTGCATGTGCATCTATCTGTGTCTATTTCTGTGTATGGCGTAGGCTGGGAAGCCTCCTCTGCACTGGATAAAGTGGGCTAAGTTTACTGGGGCAGAAAATGCTGAAGCGTGACTCAGTCCAGCGCCTTCATACAACCAGCTTCTAAAATATGCCTCTGTCGCATTCTGTCTGCTCACTGCCTCTCAGACACACACTCACTCTGTGGTGGGAGGCTTGTATGTAGGACAGAGAAGGCAGAAGTAAAGGCTCAGACCAGGTTAGAAAAGGTGGAAGGTGTGTGTGTGTGTGTGTGTGTGTGCCCCTCCTAGAAATGCCTTTTGATCCTTCTGCGTATGAGATAGTCTATTCATTTTCTACCCTGGTTCATCTGAGTATGAATGGGTCTAAAAATCCAAGGAGACCTTCACTGCAGCAAGTATGAGATAAGATAGTAGAGTGCACCTGCCTCACATAGGCCTTTCTAGAAATCACACACACACTTCCCATGCACACACACACACACACACACACACACACACGCCTGCACCCAGTGACATGCATAAATAACAGAGAGCCATTCACTGTAATGTGGAATGACAGATTTGGGGTGCAGAGTGAGACAGCAAAATTCAGATCGCTAACAGTGCTGCAGAGAATGACTTGGCAGAATCCCTTTCATCTGCACTTGCTGTCCTTCGTCACTGGAGGCTGACAGAAAAAGACACGAAAGGATGTGAAAAAACACGAACAAGACAGAACAACTGTCTGCGGAAAGATACAAATACTGAAAGACAGACAGGCCTACATTATAATAATGCTAATAATAAACAGGCAGAGAAATAACTCCCACGATGACATGCAGGGAGTCGGTGAAACCGTTCTAGGTCATTTGGTCGGACACGTGAGCAGATGAGGTGCAGTCGGTTCTCTGCAGACTTGCGGACTTTAACACCTACTTGTCCAGCGTATAAGACAGGCAGTAAATCGTTTAGACAGTTGGCTGCAAACAGGTGCTTAAGAGGCTTTATCAACGTCTGGAATAGATACTATTTTTGAGTCTGTGCGCGTACAAACCTCAAACCCTTTGGAACACCGCCCAGAGTTTGATTAGCACATATCCCTTTCCACGGTCAGTCACATTCACACAGACACACACTCACACTGTATTCGTACTTAAAATTAAAAAACCCAGACTGTCCACAGAGTATTTACAATGCATCAGAATCAAAGAGGCGTGTTAGGGCCATTTTCATGATGTACACTCTGAGCTGCTGCCACAGCCGCAACTCCGGTGTTGTAGCTGCTTACTGGATCACTGGGACAGTCAACTTCCATGAGGAAACAGGTGGCGGAGAAAAATGGAAAAACTCCGCAGACTGCTTTGGTGTGTTTCATCTGAAGGTACTGTAAGATGTAGTGAAGATGATTTTTAGCTAACGCTAGTTCATAGGGCTGTGTGCGCAATATGGCAATATTTATCACGAAATGTGTGTTTAGACGTGTCAGAGACATAAATCACAGTCTTTACGGCAATATTTTTCATCATTTGAGTGCAGACAGGGAATTTGCGTGATGGCTGCACAAACAAACATGGAGGAGGGTGAACGTGACCCAGAACAGGGTAATTCCAAACAATTGTATTTAAAGGAGGGGGTACTTCTGTTGCATAGATATGGTTTTTTATTAAATCTGACAGAGAAAGAAAACCGTAATTTTGAAATTCACGCCGCAGACCAGTGTCCACAACAGATTCCAGCACCACTAATCTCCTCAACTACGCAAGTATCACATCAAGCCAAGAGAGTCTATGGACGAGAGCCACAAAAGTCCTGTTGAGTGCATCATCTCTGAGTAGTTCATTATGTGTTTACATGTATCTGTCCATATCTAAAATAGCTATAGTTTATGTGTGAATGATAATGTGTGGGATGGAACATAATGTGTCCTTTGTGTATTTACGCAAAGAGATGAAGCGATACTCTCGGAGATGGCTGTTGTAAACATCACATTAGCTACTCATTCCACTACCTTCACTTGCTATCACTCGCACGCGGGATTATACACAGAAATCTGGGTTTTAACCCCAGCCGTGCCACACAGTCACACCGGGATAGGCTGTCCTGTGTTGGCTCTCTGTTGGGGGCTAAGCTCCTCACTAAAGACAAATGCTTGTCTAGATAGGCTACCTGCCGCTCTCGACACTCTTCACTGCATTCAGTCTCCGCGTGCCACCTGCTTCACAAGTCTTAGTGGCCATATACTGTCCATCTTCACCATGCTGGAGGTTATTTATAATGCATGAGCGGCATGCAGATGAGAATTAAAGGGATATTTCTGAGTTATTAATGGTGGGGTGTTACATATTCACAGCAGGCAGGATTAGGAGCGACCTCAGCAAGATAGGAAAACCTCCTGAGGGTACCAAAAGACTGATGGATCTGTGCACTTTGTCTTTAGCAATGTGTATTAAGATGCCTGAATATGTGTGTGTGTGTGTGTGTGTGCGTGTGTGTGTGTGAGTGTGTGTGTGTTTGCACAGAATCATGGCTGCAATAGACTTGGTCACCCGCTCCTGACCACAGAGTGAGTTGATGAGGACTGATGAGCAACCACACCCAAAAGAGGTCAGAGGGTAAAGGTCATTGGTACTCAGGATGTATATGGCTTTGGAGGAGGGCAGGAGGAGGACAGGAAGCAGAGATAAGATTGAGAGGGATGTCTTTGACAAACAGTGGGTCTGAGAGAGAGAAATACAGGAAGGAAGGAGAAGACATAAGTAGCAGGTGGAAAATGTTTAATGTGAGACACAGAACCAGGAGTACAAACAGGTTTAACTTGAAGAGAAAGGTGAGGTTTGACCAGCTTTTTAAAGGTCCATCAATATACACTGGTTCTCTGTACAGGGCTGATCCCATGGCTAGCCAAAGGCTGGTGTAAGTAAGACATAATCGGGGTAAAGCAGAGAGAAAACTGGTCAACACAGCTGGATTATTTCCCGAAAAACCTACAAACCTAATTTCTGCACGATAAAGACCACTCTGCACATAGTTTCTTCCACAGACACATGAAAGCGTGCTCAAGTCGAAGCAAGGGATGCCAAAATATTTTCACTTTTGGTCCTATGGTATCTGTTAAACATCAAAAACACAGGATACTACATATCCCCCAACTTAATAGCATCTTTCATTAGACCCTAAAGGCTTTTGTCAAAGTCTCAAATCTAACTGGAGATAACCCTGAGACTCAGTACACCTGGCTGAGTACCACTCAGTGATGAGTGAACTGACCTTCAGGGGTGAAATCAGTGGAAAGCTCCTTTATGGGAAAACATAGTTCCATCACTTCACAGCCTCTATTTTTATTGTGCTGCAGTCAAAAAAGCAACCAAAAAAAGGAGAGCAATCTGATTACTAACCAGTTGCATGTGCAGTAAATGTTGGCATTACTGCAGTGTAAACTCATTCTCCACAGTCATTTCCCGCAGTAACCCGATTTCTCCCACTAACTTGGTTTCTTGCGTGCATGTAAATGTAGGTTGTGTCTCCCTCCTTACAGCTTGTTACTGTATACAGTCATATCCTGTTTGTTGGTACGGCTCAGCTCAACTCACTTTCCTCTTTACCCCCCCGCTGTCTGACTCAGTCTCTGTTTCTTTCTTTGTGTAAGTCTGGTTAACTGAGAGAGAATGGGGGGTACATTCCACCGTCCCTTGCCAGAAAAACAAAAACAAGCCCTCTCCACGGAGCGACCCGCCAGTATCCTTCATGCCACTGCTTCCCTTCTTTTCTTCTACTTTCATTCCTCCCCCAATGAATCGCCCCGCTGCTATGTACCCATCTCTCCCCTCCCACCCGTCTCCTTCCCAATCAGCCCTCTACCCCACATGCCCTGTCCTCTGCAACCCAGACCCCCTCCCCATGACTGTTACATAAGCTTCCAGTCATAGATCCAGGCCATATCGCTGTTGTTTTTCCCCTGTGTGTCTATTGGAGCCTCAGCATCCAGTCTTTAATGAGGCCCTTACAAAGGCCCATTGATGAGAGGCCCAGTGTGAGAGAGGATGACCCCAGCCAAGATCACCCAGAACTGGGCATCAGCTGCCCCGGGGCTCTCCCGCCACACAAAGACGTCCACTGTGGACAGAGACCTGAAAGGGCAGAGAGAAGATGAGGGAAAGAGAGAGAGACAGGGGAAAAGAGGGAGGAGATATGCTGTTCAGACAACTTCGAGAATATGAGATAGAATGATACAAATGAAAAATGAAACAGATGTGCAGTGTGACTTCATCACAGTCACTTCTCTGGCTATTAGCTCCCCATCAAGCCTTATGCTTCCTCCTCCTCTCTTTCTAATCTGTGCACCCCAGAACAGTGGGATCCACCCTCTGCCCTCCCTCTGCCAGGGAGTTGTCAGTGTATTTATCTCACCCATGGATCATAACTCAGACCTGAAGAGGAGACTACAAGGTTCTAGTCTGTCACAAATCCTAATTAGCAGCCACAGGTTCCTCAAAGGAGAGATCGAGGCACTTTGATGGGACCCCCACACAGACGCTTGGAGCACTAATCGGAATCCAGACGGTTTTCAGAGCCAAGTTTAGATGAACGTGTTTGGACTACAGCTGGTCTTTTGGGACGGAGTCTTGGATGAAGAATGACAAGAGAATGTGGACAGATTAGGCTGGACTGTTAAAAGCTGCTGTGGCACGATCATTTGGAGAACTGGGTTGTGGTATGACTGACATGGCTTAACTACTTCCTTTAAGTCATCTGTCAGTATCACAGTTTTACACGTAAAAACAGAGAGGAGGAGAAAAGGCTGCAGAGGCAGCGTTTGGATCTTGAACTTGATTTTCAGTGAGGTGTTTTATCTTTTGATAAGCTGAAGGATGACTCTCTCAGCACGACTCGAGGACATAGAGGTGACCCTGGAGCACATGCTTATGGATGTCTTTGTAAGTTTGCATATTCTTTCTTTTCTTCAGTTTTGCTTTTAATCTGTCAGAAAGTGCATTTCACTGAACGCACTTATCTAAGTGTTCCTCTCTGTGTTTCATACGAGTGGCCTCCTCTTCAGTGCATAATTGCATTTGGAGACCAGAGGGCAAAACATGTTCACATCTGTTTCCTGATGTTCTCTCATTAATTAGCACCAAAAAAAGCGCTGATTTATCGTCAGACTCTCTTAGATTTGAGAGTAGACCATCTGACCAGGAATCTAATCTGGACTGCATGGCCTATACTTGACTCAACACAGGGTTAGCCCCTCCTGAAGTTAAGACTTTGGGAATGTTAACTCAGCATGGGGAGCTTTCATCAAACCATCTCCAAAGTATTAAATCTAGGTACTTGGCTTAGTCATGCTTTGCTGTGGTCTGCAGCCTTCGTAGTTATCTGCAGATAGACATAAATCTTTCCATTAGGAATGAATGAAATCTCCAAGCGAAGGAAGCGAGGATTGAGAATGAGGAAATGAGGGATGAAAGGGGAATGAGAATGAGAAGGAAAGTCTGATGGATGCGATAGTCAGGTTTCTGTTGCCTGCGACGCTTGGATAGAGGTAGATTACTTAGGCCCCTGCGGTTCACAAAACACTGGAGTGAAACAGACACACATGCGTTCGGATACATGCAGGCACATACCTCTGCAGACTCACCCGCACATAGTAAATACGGCGTCAGAATCCCTGGACGCTTTGATCCGCCGGCTGCTGTAATGAGTTTGGTCGTTAAGCTGCTGTTTTGCTTTAACATTGTTTACAGGCACCGGCATCTGTTGGGTAGAGCAGTAATCTGTCCGTTTGTGAGATATACTGGGCTTCCAAGGAACACTATCAGCACTCGTTCAGCAGCACTGCTGCAGGGCATCAATGTCACTGATATATGCAGATATTTGACGCCCGAATCCGTCAGGCTATTTTAGAGATTTGGTCATTTTCATCCAATAGATGATTTATGACCAAAGCAATAAAGATTAGTGTTTATAGCCTGAACAGGATTTGGATTATTCATGGATTGGGATGTGGGATGGAAAAAAGAAAAATGAGAGTCAGGAAAATGTTTCTTTCCTCAACATTTCTTTTCAACATCCTAATTAGAGTGCTTATTTATTTATTTATTTCTCTAATTGCTGGAAGAGGCTGGAAAACAGAGGGTTATCTGGCCACTTTGCATACTTAAATGAGAAATATTCAAATCGCCTTCGCCCTTTTCAGGCTGGTTGCTTACTGTGTGAGCATATGGCAATGCATGTGTACCAAATGGATGTACACACACACACACACACACACACACACACACACACATACAAATGCTAAGACATGCAGACGTGCAGACATGAGCTAAGACGAGGCCTATTTCAGTGAACCATCAAATAAAGGCAGGGTGAATTAAATAAGGCTTACCAGCAGCCGACGTGTGTGTCTTGGATCAGGCATCTGATGCTACTGAAAACATTTCAGCGTTGCAAAACAGCACCCTGGCAGTAATGTAATACAAAAATAGATACGTGATACAAGCAAGTGTATATAATTTCTGTATGTGTAAATTAACCCAGCAGTGAGCAGAGGCAGGAATATTAAGGGTCATTAGAATAATGACAGTGCTTCTCCATCCTCCAGTAGAGAAAGACCTGCAGAGCCCTATCTGTGCTGCTCGTTGGCTTGAAGCAGCAGCTGGGTGCAGAGCTATATCCGAGGGTGCACGGTTATTTTCATTAGCACAGCAGCGCCTATGAATGATTCAGGAAAGCCGAGAGGATCCGAGGCAATGGGCCTCTTTTACAGCCTCCTTTACTACAAGAAAAGGAGGTCACTATTTTGTTTCCTTGATTGCTCGCATGAAGCTGGAGTCGAAGCGATGTCATTTATAGACTTTTTTTTCAGGCCAACACTTTGATTTCATCTGCATTCAGACCACTATCCTATCCTAGATTTAAAGCACGTGACCGCACATGACATGGTTACAAAGTTGTGCGTACCAGCTTAGAATTCAGGAATCTAACAACAAATCTAACCAGAAAAAAAATATCAGCTCATACTTTCAAAAGACACTGCACAGCTATTGTCAGAGAGGAAAGGAAAAGTTTAAAATAGCAGACACCCACCCCCCCTGAAAAAAACACGAAATGTCTTTTAGAAGAGAATGAGCAGAGTATTTCTGTTCATCTCGTGGAGAATCATCTGTGTTACTATATATTTTGATTTCCGTGACATTTGTGCCACAGAGGTCTCATTCACGTAATGAACGCAGCAGCTCTGCCGCGTACATAGTGACAAGGCTCTTTGACACGAATAAAATAGAGGCATGATCTGTATCTGGTGATTGGAATTTTTCTTTTTTTTCTGGAGGGCGTAAAATGTCCGTCCATGGCGTCATATCAGCTCCTGCCAAAGCTGCTGTGTATTGTGTTATTGGTCTGCTGAGCTAGGAGGGGAGGACAGGGGGAGAGAGAGAGAGAGAGAGAGAGAGAGAGAGAGAGAGAGAGAGAGATGGCAGCCCTCTTTTCAGAGGCTGCTTCACAGTCTCTCACAAAGGCTGACAGTCACGTCAGGAAATGAAGCGTTGCGATTAAAAATGCATTCAATCCTTGTGTAGTTTAATTGAATCTCCTCCTCATGCACCCCACAAACGTCTCCACCCCCACCCCCGAGTCCTCTCCTCCCCAACATCCTCATCCCTTCTATGATGCAAGGGGCCTGGAGGCACCTAAACATCCCCTCTCTCTCTTTCTCCTCTCCCTCTTCTTCCTCGTTTTCTCCTCCATCCCCCTCATCTCCTCTGACAGAGGAAGACCTCAGCTGGATGGGATTGTTTCCATCACAGCTGTACAGCTCTGCTTTGCTCTGCTCTTTTCAGCGCCACTGCCTTTTCTCTTTCCAGCGGCCATAAAGCACTAGTTCATATCTTTGGAAGAGCTGGTCTGCCACAAAAGGGCCCTGCGGTCTCTGAAAGCATTCAGTCTGAAAAAGGAGCACAAACACTGTGACGTACTGATACCAAGGACTCGTATTCTCTCCACCTCGCACTCGTATCACTATATTGTTTGTGTTTCCGTGCATGTGCATATCCTATTCTTCAGCACACCGCCCTGTTTTGGCTGCGTTACCATAGATGTGTTGTTTCAGATAGTGGCCATTGAATGAGTGCATTATGTGTGTTATATAATGGGTGCGCCCTCTACCCAATGACAAAATTGTTCAATTATAGCAAGCTGACCTCCTCCTTGTTCCTCTCTCCCTCACTCTGTAGCTCAGCCTGTTTTCTCTCTCTCTCCTCTCCACCTCTACATGTCTTTTCTCTTGTTTTGCCTCTTTCTACAGCAAACAGTTGTTGCGCCGTCTACAGTAATCTGACAGTGGTATTGATCGCTATGAGGCTGGAGTCAGAGTGTCAAGTCCTCTCAGGACCAAGGCAGAACTTTGCAGAATTTTTCTCTGCAACCCTGTTTGTCCCGTTTTTTATGTCCTTTGTTTAATATGAGAGGAGAGAGAGGCAGCAAAGCAAGGCAGGTTTATTTAAATAGCACCTTTCGACGACAAGGCGAAGTGTTTTACATGAGAGGGGCCATTCTTGTGGTTGTTATGTGGTATGCTTGATATTTTTAAGGCCATGCCTGATATATTCAGTATTTTTTCTTATTGTCACCAAATCCAACTAAAAGAACCAAACAAACATTACCTTAGCCTCCCCCCTCAGCTCAGTCCTCCCTAATGAAGATGTGTCGATTTCAATCGATCAAGTAAGTTATCAATCAGTTAATACTGTGCTAGTGTAACGCTGGCACGGCTTGTTTTGGTCAATGCTAGAGAGGATTAAGCTATATCAAGCTATGGTTACACAGACAATACTTCAGTTCATCAGTTCATTGTTTGTCTCGATCGTGTCATGGGGTTCATTTCCCAAAGAAAGTGCAGAATTGAAACAAAAAATATAAAAACTTTAGCTTCCCTAATGTATGAGGGGAATTTGAATGATATAGTCAGATTTGGTAATCAGATGTGTCTCTCTTTTTTTTTTTGCCTCATTAGTCTTCAGTCTCACTGGAGAATTGCCCAAATAAATTGAGAAAAGACAATTTTCATAAATTGTTATGTGCACATTCATGAACTAATCAGCTGCTATCATTTAGAATGAAATTTCTTTTCAAATGCAAGGTCCAGATTCGCATGCCAACTGCAGCCCAGCACAGAGGCTTTGCAGTAGACAGTATACCATTCACTGGGGCAAATTGCACATCTAGCACCCCATTTAGGTCCGCCACTGCCCTCATAATAGGCTACTGATCTGCTCAGAATGATATATTCTAATTCCATTAAGGCATAGATGACCGTATAATGGACTGCACTCAGACAAAAACACAGCTATTTCTTTTAAGGCGACGTCTACGCACCTCGTCAAGGCTATAAACAGAGCATATTGAAAGGCAGGGGTGATTTTACAGTCTGCCTATGTTCCTTTAGTGCCACTGGCTGAAATTTTAATCATATTGAAAGACACACAAGCAGATATACAGTGCGTGCACACACCCACACAAATGCAGCCACCTCACAGCGGGCTGAGCAGATGTTGCGCCGAGCGACACGGTTTGACCAGGACAACCTGTCCCCTGCGTTCAACCAAATCTCTCCGAAATATAAATATGTCCCAGTTTCAACAGTGAGTCACACAAGCGTCCCCATTTCCTGGCATATCACGCAGACTATCTGTTACCTTTTCTGAGCATGTAAAAGTGTTTTCCCAGGCCTTCTTACACAGACACCGCTGAAGGGATGATAATTGAAGTGGATGCTCCCCTGTGGAGAAGTCATTATGATTGGTTCTGGCCTGATGAAGGGTGGGAAGCCCCGCTTTCTGCTCATCTCGCTCTCATGAGATGGAGAAGGACAACACTAGCATACATAAAGGCGCAGCACAGCAAGAAACGAACTGAATAACCAGGGTGGCATTGTTCAGCCGTATAACTGTTTATCTGTGTTTTCTGTGTAATGGTGCTGTAACTCAGCCCTTTATAATTTGTGGAGTCTTGAAACATAAACATTCAACCCCCTCCCTCCCATGCCCGGGATGGGGAGAGAGTCCAGCTAGAGGGCATTTCCATAAACACACCCACCCACACACAAACACACATACACAAACACACAGGCACACACACACACACACACACACACACACACACACACACACACACACACACACACAGTCAAGAACAGGACCATGGGGATGAGTCAGACAGCCGTGGGCAGAGACTGGCTGGGTTATCGGGCTAAATTAATGCGTAACACTGCCAGGATTCTACAATTGAGAAACATTTCTTCTTGTTATTACAACTGCGAACAAAGACTAAGCAGACACACTCACACACACACACACGGACACACAGTAGAAATAAAACCCAGACAATCCAGACGCTTTGTCTCCGTCTCCCTCATTAGACTCTCTCATAAGCAGGTAGCGATAGTCTCTCTTTCTTTTCTTTCTCTTCTTTGTCTCTCTCTCTTGTTCTACAGATATTTTTGGGGGGAAATGTATTAACAGCTTTTAGTTCAGTTTGAGGACAGCTTGTGTACAGTCAGGCATGTCAAAAGCTCCCAGCTTGCTTGTTTTTTTCTTCTTCTTGTATTTATCTGCCTTTTTACGTACGGAGGTTTATTGCAAATCCCATTTGCCTTTATTTTTGTGGTTGTTGACTGAAATGGGTCATTGCGCGTCTAACCCGAGGCATAGAGAATACTAACATGACGGTTTTTTGTTGTAGATTTTTCCTCCTGTCAATACGAGGGTTTATACCCCACCGGATTTGAGGTAGCGGGGTTTTAAGGTTAAAAAACAAAGAGCCGCGGTGGAGAACAAAAGAACACAAACCATACGTAAACTGCTCAATTAGGAGAGCGTGCTGTCATCTTCATGTCAAGGTGTCACACGAGATCCGTATGAAAGGGGGTACGGTTTTTTCTCCCGAATCAGCAGTGGCAGTTAATCTCTGTCATCTCGATCCGAATTAACATCAAACACACACACGCACGTCACACACACGGAGTAAAATGCAAAGCGTAATGAATCCCGTCTTTTGCTTTTCCTTTCCAATTCCTCCAGCTCCAGTCATCCTGCAAGACGTGAATGTCTGCGAGCTAAAGTTTATAAATAGCCCCTCTGATAGTTCTCATATAGGCCACAGTCACTCACACGCTGATGTGGGCCAGGATATTGAATAAATAATGCTTACTGGGGATTACCACTGCGGATGATTTTTCTCCTGTATGCAGCTTTAGCACAATGTGTGGGCATGTCGTGGGCATATGTGTGTGTGTGTTTATGTAAGGGTGACATACACCTCATCATGTCACTAAAGCCGTCCAGGGTCCTCACTTAAAGAAATGATATGGGGGATGTTGGGTTGCTCATTTTGACCGGTGCCTTTAATCTGATTTCATACCCCATGACCCAGCATCAAATCACCTCGCAACTATGATAACCAAGCCAAGTCTTTCTAGGAACAATCCAGTGTTGCTGCCTTACAACAGCTTACCTCGTCCACGAAAGGCATTTGCTGTTATATGCATGAGCCTACCGTACATACAGTACATGCGTGCGTGTGTGCGTCCGTGTATGCTTGCATGTGTGTGTTGGTCCACTTAAGTTAATCAGCTGACGGTTCGGTATTGATGTGCAGAGGCAAACAGAGCTCAGCGGTGAGTGATGATGAGAATATGACAGTAAGTCACTAGGTGCAACTGTAACTCATGGGTCCAATAGCTTTAATGGACATGTAAAGACCACCGTGGCGGAGTCGGAGGACTGACTCAGCTCTCTGCGGCTGCAGCCTTCATGATAAAACATGTCCGCGAGGGCTGCAGCCTCGCAGCTAAAGGTCCGCACCACTGTCACAGCTTTGCGGGGAGAAGAAAAGAAAAAAATCAGGACAATTTTTACACTTTTCTGCATGCTGACGTTGAAACACGTGACAGGATGATCAATATCTACGGGAGCATTGTGCATGCCTTGCTTCAAGGATGCATGTCCAATGTATGTGCGTGTGTGTGTATTCCTCCTTTGTGTCCTAGTCCAGACAGTGTAAGGAGAGAAAGCTGGATGTGGGATTTCAAAGATAATCTCCCTACCAGATGGCAAAACATCCCATATTCCTTTTGAGGTTCCCCACGTGATCCCCTGTAAGGGCTGAGTGTGTATGTGTGTGTATGGGGGGGTGTATATGCTCACACACAATTATCATTGAATCACGTGACCCGTGTGCGTATGCTAATAACAACCATAACGTCACATTAATCCAGTGACCTGTTTAAGCCCCCAACTGAAGGAAGTGAGTGTGGGAGGCAGGGGAGGGGGGGAGAGCTGCCAGAGCCGGAGAAGAGAGAGGAGAGAGACAAAGCGCGCTCCCTCTCCCTCTCCCTCTCGCAGACTCTCACACACTCATTCACCTCGTGAGCGGCAGAGTGGGGAAGCGTAGCCGAGAGGAGCAGAATGGGAAGTGTTTCAACACGGGGGGAAACCGAAGCAGAGAGAGGCACATAGGAGGGACCGGCGTGGCTCCGCTGCCTACCTCGTAACATCACCCACTTCTTTCTCCGTTACGCGCCCACGCGAAAGCTCGCGTGAAATCCCGGCTGCCAGGCTGGACGGGACGGCGAGGACGCCCACCTCCCACACTCGCACACATGCTCACACACCCACGGAGACACACACTCTGGAGCGTACCATGGTGGTCCAGGGAGCGGTGACGCCCGGGAGAACCCGCCGGCTGATGCTTAAGCTGCCGGTTGGGACTCTGAGGAGGAACAGCGGTGAGAGGGTAAGAGGCGAGCTTTCCCTCAATTCCTCCTTCTCACTTTCCTCCCTCTTGTGACTTTGTTTCTCCCTCTCCCTCTTTCTGTATCTTGCCGCGCTGTTGTGCGTGCAAATGGGATTTAAAAAGGTTCTTGGCTAATCCAGGGGACGGTATTAGATTTGAGTTAGTGGAAGGCAAGTCAAGAGCAAAGCTTTTAATCTCTCTTGTGGACAATACTTCTCTGTGTTTTTCTTCCTGTCAGCCTGAGTCTGTCAATCTTTCCTGCGCTCAGGCCGTCTCTGTCACTGCTAATGTATTCCACTGCAGTCCTCAGTTTTCAAGGTTGCAAGGAAGTCTCACTGTGGGAGAGCTGTCTTTGAGTGCAGCTTGTTTGCCCGTTACTGTCAACACAATTGAACTGAGTCAAGACATGAGTTTGCTTCCTTTCATCAAGCCAAGCCACACGTAGCCTCCCATTCAGCTTGATTTAAAGTGCCGGATCCTGTCCTGCCTGAGATTTTTTCTTTGGAAATCAGATTGTCTGCCAGGCATCAAAAGCTTTGGTGTTTACGTGTTTGTATAAATCTTGTGGGTGTGGGCTGAAGAGCCAAGATAATAGTTTCCAGCAAAAAGCTCAGACGGTGGAATGCGTGCTGCAAAGTTAACCTTTATGTAAAGACAGGCCGTAACCTGCCAGGTGATTCACCTCTTTTGCTCTTCAGCAATGTTGTTTACGCGACATGTGTGTGTAAAGACAGTCGCACACAAGCTTACGGCTTTGCACACGCACGCGTCTCCCCGTTGCTTTCATTCTGCGGTGCGAGTAAGCACTCTTTCATGGTGTAAATGCACCGGTATTAAGCGAGTCAGATTTAAGTAGAGTGTGTGTGTGTGCAGGTGATGAGTCCATCAGCTTACAGCTCATCCAAACTGTGCTTCCCAAAATCATGAGGCGCTTACAGTACACACTGACTTGAATTCCGGCTCCTGTCTGAAAATCTCAGTCTTCCCACTCGACGTAACGTGACTTTAGTTTCATTAACGCGCCTCTTTTGAGCGGATGTGACTTCTAAATGCCACGAGCTCTGCTGAGGACGCCGGCCTCTTTGTAGTTCTCTCTTTGATTGAACGTGTACACAGAGGATACAGTAATTCACACGGGCACACACGTAGAGTACCCATGGTACTGTAAATTACACAGTAGCTGGCTTCTGTGTAATGAACGCTGCTTTCATTTTAATAAGCCCAGACTTACATTTTCCTACCCTGCTTTGACAGAAAAGTAACTGCTTTAACCTTCACCTCACCTCCTCTCTCAGAAACACATAAACCACAACTTGGTTCTTTCAATAAAGATTGCCCTTGTAGTCAAGCTGCACTCCAGCGAGCGACTCGGAGAGGTCGAAATGAGTTAGGAGTCATCTTGATGCTTTCATGTGTCACCATCCAAAAGATTCAGGTCTGGTGTTATTTATTCTACAGTGCCGAGTAAACTGATTAACTGAGATCTAACCAAATCTGGCTGACTGTCATAATAGTGCCTGATTAGAGGAAACTGAATATTCACTGTCCTTTTGAGAGAAGTAATTGCCACCGCTTGATTGGCTGGTGCCTGCACACACACACACGCACACACACACACACTCACTCAAATCACCTTAATTAATGGAGAGAAGCAGATTTTCTCACACAGGAACCGAGGGAGGTCTCTTTCTCCGTCGCTCTCTCCCTCTCTCCTGATTGCATTCCCTTCCTCTGCCTCCCATTCTTCTTGGAGCCAGCTGTGTGCAGACAGACTAGAGGGGGATTACTTGTTGTGATTTACATACACGCACTCGTGTTGTTGTACTGTGAAAAAAAAAAAAACGGCCACATAGATGGATGTGAATCATCTTGCTGTGCGGAGGGTGGGGTAGGGGGCACGCCAGCAGATATTTCAAAATAATTATCTATCAACACGGCAGCGAAAAAAGTGTTCAATAAATTGACAAAGATGATTTAAGCGAGAATTTAAGAGTTTCAGAGTGTTGGACTGATCCCTCTTCTCAGCGATGGCAGGTGAACAAAGCTCAGTGATCTAGCGGCTTCTGCCCCTGAGGCTCTAGAAAGGTCTGACTGTCTGTTGGATTATGACTTTAGCGTTCCCTCGCACAGCCACTAAAATACTTTCACTTCTATACAGCTGCAGCAGTGTCCTGCTCTGACTTGTCATGTTAGATAACTCATTGTGTTATCATCCAATCTCTGCCTTATGCAACTGTGCAAGCTCCATAGAAGAGTAACAGCATACAAATCTGTCTCTGTGCGCAGCTGGCTGAGCAGAGTGGAATGCCACCGTGGAAATGCTTATTGCTGCGAGCTTAGATCCACTTTGCAAACTTGGGAGCCTTTTTTTATTTTTTTTTATATCCTTCAGCAACTTTTTGTCATTGAACATGCAGAGGTTAGTGGGTATGCACCGCCCCCGGCTAATTTCCTCAAAACTATTAGCATTCATTGACTTGTTTGACGGATTTTTTTTTTTTTTAAAAAATGGCTCCACCAGAATGAAAAAGACAGACCATTTTCTCATCTGTGGCCTGTCACTTATCTAATGCAGATGAATGCCAGTTTGTCTGTGATGGATGTGGGTTTCTCTCACAGTTAATTGAGTAATATCTACAGGCAGAACACAGCCACAGCCTTGTTCACAGGCAAGCGCTGTGAGACATCTGAGCGAAAACATGCCTCGTCAAACACGGGACAATAGATGAGGAGACAAACTTGATTACTCCCCCTTCTCGCTATGAATCACTTTCTTTTCTATACCTCATTATCGCCCTCTTTTCATATCTAGACTCGCCCTGAACCTCACTCTCCCTTTCTCTTGCTCTTGCACACAGTTTAAAGAAAGTGAAAGTGAAATAACAGCTGAAAGACGTGTATGCACGTGCATGGAGAAAATGGGAAAGAAGGACTTAGAGATAGTCCCAGCAAAACTCTAGGTGTTTACAGTATACTGTGATGATGATACATTGCACAGTTGGCGTTGACAGTTTTAAAACAGCTTCTTTTGGGGGCAGTCTGAATTAGGATTATCCTCCGCCTTTGTTATCCCACTATCACGTTAAGCTGCTCAGCAATTTCCTGTGAAATTAAGAACAAAAACAGACAAACAAACAAAGGGAAGAGAGGCTGCGAGAAAGAGCGAGACGTGCCTGTGTGTGTGCGCGCGCGTGTGTGTACATTTTAGATTTCAGGAGGTTGTATCGCTCTCCACGGAAACATGTTGTTGTCAGGGGCACCGCGGGGGAGCGAGGGTTTAAAGGTGGGAGGGGTGGATCGCTGTCGGAGAAGGAGGAAAAGTTCACACACACATATAGGGGCTTAGACACATGGCGCATGTTGAAAACACACATTCACGAGCAGAATAGGAATGCAAACAGACAATAGCACGACTGTAACTTACCGCCAACAGGCCTGAAAGCCAAGTGGTGAGGCAGGAATACTAATCGATCTTCGTTACCTTTAAACACCCTGTCCGCACCAATCACAGAGAAGGTCAGCGTTGAACTCAGGCGTTCTGCGGGTCAGGTTGATACTCTTGTTTGTTTCCAATCAAGACTGATCTAATTATCTCAACATTAGAGTCAGGATTCATTTGAGCATCTGCGAAGTGAATGTTAAAGTCTTCAAAACAGGCTTCTCTTCAATTTTCTTTTATCTTTTTTTATCTGTGAGCAAATATCAGTTTTGACATTTTTAGTGTTTTGCCCTCACAGCTTTGCTTTGTCTCACTACAGTATTGATCCCCAGCCCCCCTCCCCACCTTCAGACTGGTGAGAGAGCTGTGGTCAGTCAGTCCAATTAAAGAGACAAAGAAAAGGGGAAAAAGGTGAAGGCATAAAGAACGAGGTGGGAATAACTGGAACCAAAGGCTCCTGAAGGCCCCTCTCGCACCACACCCTGTTCAGCATGAAAGGGGACCCCCCTTTTCTCCCCAAGGCAGCTCCGAAGCAAGAATGTTTTTTTGAGCAAGGGAGGAAAGGGGGCGGTGGGGAGGCACACACAGGGGAGACTCCCACCCTCCTCTCCACCCTGTCTCTTTCATCACTGTCTGCTATGATTTTTTTTTTCTGCCTTTTATTCCTTGTCCAAAATCAACCCGCAGATCTATAGACCCATGGCACAGCTGCGTATGAGTTCAAAGTAAATCCGAACACGGCGCGATCAAACAATGAAGAGATGATCGCCTATTGACTGTGAGTGAAGGCTGAAGGCAGTGAGCTGCTGATAATGTGTTTTCTCTATGGAGACAGTTTGCTAGCAGGGTAGCTATGGTGAGAGTGGACTCTTCTGTCCTCTGCCAACACGTCCCCAGTGGATGGATGTGTGTGAATATATATATGTGTGTGTGTGTGTGTGTGTGTGTGTGTGTTCCCATCCTCTGCCACCTTCATGCAGGGCTCAGATGATTTCTTCATTATCTCTGCTTCTCAGAAATCACTGCATGGAATCCTTTTTATATATATAAAAAGAGAGAGAGAGAAAAAAAGACAAGTGTGGGTTGATGGGAAGGAGTCTGTTAAATTCCATCACCCCCCAAAACAGGATGTGGAGACCCCGAGATGTTCCTTAAATATCCCGGCACAATCTGTGCCCTTTGTTAGGCAGAGATAACACGACTCAATGAGAACGGAGGCGCTGTCTGTGACTCACTCATATGAAGGGGTTTATTCATAGTTGACGGCGTTTCTGTGTATGTGTGTGTGTGTGTGCGTTGTAAGAGTTTGTGTGTGAATCCTGCCACAACAGAATAAGAGGAATAGAAAGGAGTTGGGCAGAGAAAGAAAGAAAGACTATGTGTTGTAAAATTTAAAGACTTTCTTGAAGACGCTGGATGTGTGGGTTGGTGTTTGTGGGTGTGCACGTGCGACAAAGAGAGGTAGAGCGGGAAAGGGTTTGAAAGGGAGAGAGAGAGGTGCAGTCTCTTGTTTTCCCGTGGGTGTACTGCAGTAACATAATAATCCTCATTAATATTTATCTGCCAGGCAAAGTGGAGAGAATGATTAGCTTCAGAGTGTGTGCGAGTGTGTCTTCTTGAGTGAACACGCCTCTGCGCGTATGTGTGTGTAGCACATTACAGCATGTAACACATGAACTAGGTCAACTTCTTTACCTAAGAGACCACTAGTCCTGATACTTCAAAGGTTTCTGTGTCATCACGGGGGCCTCTAACTGCACAATAAACAGTATTTTAATTATTCCAACTACACATGTGACTAGGGAAACCGATGCTCACGGCATGCGCATACATTCTCTCACGCGTTGATGTAAAGAAGCTCCCTGCTTTCATCCCTCTCTTGAGCAACATTACGTTATGTTATTGATTTCCCTGCTTGCACCTCTAATACAATCACATTAAAGCAGACTGATCGGAATTGGATTTCAGACTCAGTCTTTACACGTTTGTCACTTGTAATCTTTGTCACACGGTGGTGTGTGTGTGTGTGGGGGGGGGGGTTATGTGTCGCATCAGAGCCTATAAGTAAATTGAACCTGCAAGAGTTATTGCCACTTAAAAATGATAGTAGAAGAAGAGTTTCCTGTGTGTCATATGGACTCATATGGATATGGACTTATATGTACGCAACTGTGTTTGTGCCTCAGCTGAGAATGTTCTTGTGAATTTATGCTCTATGTGACCCATTTCCCTCCACTGCTCTCCCTCTTTCACTCTCTCTCTCTCCCTCTCTCTCTGGCTTGCCTGCACTCCAGCATAACACGCCTGAGTGGAGATCAGAGAGCAGGAGGAAGATTGAGAGATATGAGGGAGAGATGAAAGAGGGAGAGGGAGAGAGAGAGAGAGAGAGAGAGATGGAGAAAGTAAGAGGATGGAAAAGAATACTGAGAGGATATGGAGTAGAGAAAGTGAACATGTACTCCTCGTTTTGCTGTTTCCTGTCCTGTGTCACGACCGGGATGTCCTCACGACTGACTGGGTTTAGGAGAAAGAACGAAATAGCACGCAGATTATCTCCGTGTTTGCCTGTCAATTCACATCCATCACAAGGTTAATTGTAAAACCCCAAATGCTGTCTTATTCTCTTCGTCTTGTTACTATGGTAACAGTCGGCCAGCTGATACTCTGCTCCTGACTGTTTACATCACAGGGCCTGTATGACCTTTCCCAGGAATCAGCGGGACATTGCGCACACATGGAATCATGGGAACAGTTGCACTGTCATACCTAACCTCCCGCCTCCCTCCCCACCACAACAAATATTTACACCCCTCATAAATTACAGTTGCTGAGACGTGAACGTCCCAGGCTTCGTGTGTAGCCTTAGCCAAACCCTGATTCATTTTGGAAAATTCACACTATAGGAATGCCGCACATTCCTCATGGGTTTCTCAAGACACCAGTGAGAGGGCAACATGAGGCCCTGAGATAGCAGGATGGGAAACCCAAGCTGTGGAAAAAAGGAGCTTGGAGCTTGTGTTTAGTAAAATTAAGTAAATCTGGAAAGCAGCAAGCTTATTACGTTATGTTTGTGCGTATGTGTGTGTGTGTGTGTGTGTGTGTGTGTGTGTGCGCAATTAACCACCTGCAATCTATTCAATTAGCCATCTGTGCAAAATATACAGTTCTACCACTCCCATGGTAATAAATAACAAGTAGTCATAGTAGTTTCTCATTGTGGTAAAATCTAATGTTTAATAGTTTCATATCTATAGATATACTATAGTTGATTAATGCCACATTCATTGACAGCTAGTAATAAACAAATGGTATAAGAATCTCGATTTGTATGCACACACTTGCACACATGCACATACACAAACTCAGCAGTACAGGAGTGACCCCTTGCATCGATAAACCCGTCCATGAATCAGAGTGGGCTACGAAAAGGCCATTTAATCCACCCACAGTCAGGTTGGGTTTGGTAGGGAAGGCAGAGAATTACTGTATGGTACAGAGATATTGAATTCTCTATTGATCAAGGCTCTCTGAGGAAAGTGGAAGGAAAGTGGAAAAAGAGGGATTCAGTTTGGGTATATCAAATCGTCGGACATATAAGGGTTTTCCCTTTTTAAATGTTTAGACTGAGACATAAATCCTCAGTGACCCTGACTATCTGAAGCTGAAGCTCCAGAAGCTGCAAAAAAAAAAGAGTCTGTGTTCGATTTCAGAATTATTTTAACATTCATCTCACACATAACACAGAGAACATTGATCATTTAGGCTGGATTGTTTTCGCAGCGCCGCTAAGCCAAGAGTTTATCACACACTGGCAAGGATAAACACACACAGACTGTAGGCTTGGCACGGATATGAGGGTTGTATTGCCTCCATGTGGCCATTGTTGCACATGGGTGAGTGTAAGCAAATGTAAGATAAGCTTCTTTGTGAATTTTTTTGACATTCGATGTAATCAATCACATTTGCATACTTTGCACATTGTTGAAAACGATTCATGTGTCCAGTTGTTAGAGAGTCGGGGACAGGTCAAACATTCTTTCATTTTTTTGGGGGAAGATTTAGGTCAGGTCAGGATACTCCAGCCTGGGACTGTAGTGACGTCTGGTTGTGTTTTCATGGAGTCAGAAGATTTAAATAGTATCCACTATGAGCAGGTGTGTGCGAAGGTGTGCGAGCCCCTAAGCACATCCCTCTTCTCTTGAAAAGTGAGACAGTGAGAAAGAGAAGCCGCTGTTCTCCTCTTCTCTCTGCAGTATGAGGAGAGTGCATATCGCTTTAAAAACAACTAGCAGCCGGGGGAGACTCAGAAACCGGCTGCATTTCCTTAGTGGGAATGTTTGTGTTTGTGACGCTCAGACCAACGGACAGAGGGTGCCTTGCTTTCAGTGAGAGGAAACGAGAGAGGAAAGGAGGGAGGAAGAAGAGAGACAGTCAGCGGGGACCGCTGGCTGTGTGGGATTGGGACAGAAGGACTTGCAGATTTTGACCTTGAGGAAGACTGCTGAATCCCAGAGAGACTGTGAGGACAGAAGAAAGAGAAGAGACAGCCACAGGGGTTATCCGGTTTCTCTGTAGCTTACCTCAAGAGATGACCCAATTATTATCTACTGGAGCTAAGTGGTATCTAGAGGACAATAAAGGCTAATTCCTCCTTATTACCTGAGCCTCTGTGGACTTTACCTGTGATGGCTCACCTGTGAAAATAAAGGTCTGTTAATGTGATACCTGGTGGATATCCAGCTGATATCAACTCATACAGCTATACTGCACACACCTCTGGAGGTGTGTAGCTTGTATTCAGTGAAGTTATGGAGGCAGTCTTGTTGGGTCTAGATGAGGCGGTCTGCACTCGGCAGGGCCTTCTGTGGACTCTCACCTCCACGGCCCTCCGACGCCTTCGTGTGCACGCTAGGAACCTTCCTGCGCCCCTGCATCTATTACACACACACAGGTGTGTTTCTAGGCCACTCTATCAGGTAGGCTGCACCCCACATGCACACGAAAACGAACATAAAGCGCATGTTCATATACACATTCAAACCAAGGCACGAGGCATTTATTGCGCATTCAAATCTGTGTAACAATTTGTTAAAAGAGACTTAATGCAGGGATTACATTTGTAGCCACCATCTGCCTGCCAGTGATGCCACCTGTGGAGATGGATATCCATCACTGGTAAATGTAGGAGTCCACACTTGTGTCAAGGCTTAGGACAGACGGAGTGAACAGATGATGTACTGTAGGCCAGGTATGTCCTTCAGGCGATAGACCAGGGCCAGAGACGTGGTCAGGGTTAAACATGACTGATTTCTTTCATTAAGCATGGAGGACAGAACTGGGTTAGATGTCGTGGCAGTGTTCCTGCAGGTAAAATGGGACACATAAGCTGACAAGGTTGTATAACACTCAGCTCAGGTGCATGTGCAGTGTTGTCCTGCCAAGTTCATTTAGGTAATTGCACAGAGAAAGCACTGCTTTGTTTTATGTGTGTTGCCCTTGTGTGGGGTTCTTTTGTAGTTGTTTTGCTCAGGATGCACAGGCTTACCAGGAAGTTGTGTTGCTAGGATCACTATTAAGGAGTCGGTAACTAAGCTGTTGAGCCTGTAAGTGTTTCTATGGATATATAAAAGGGGGATACTTGCGCAGGGAACACATGCAGACACTGTTTTTTAAGCTGTCTAGTCACCAGGCCTCTCTTCCTGGTCATTTTTTGCCACATTAAATGTGTCTGTTTGCTTCAAAATAACAGTTTCGCTCGAGAGTGACTTATTTTAACAGTTTTATTAAAAGCAACTGTGCCTTCTGTGCCATGTGTTTGTTGAGCTGTGATTCAGCAAAATGGCTGATCAGTATTCAGTTCACCATGTCTGAATCTGTACTCAAGGCTTTCATAGAGCCATTAGTATTCCCCGGGCATCTCACCTGCCCTGTATGCAGCTGGCAGTACCAGGACAAACCCAACAGGCTCACTCACCAGGCTTGTTACTAGATAACACAAAGCACACACTCATTCATTCAACCTTTGTTTAAATCTCAAAAAAAAAAAAAAAAAAGAAAAATCATCAAGGGCATGTCCTCGTTTTCAAGAGTTGCTCATGGTACAACAGAATAAATACACACAAATGTCTTTAACAGCAAAAGAAGAGTTACATTCAAGGGCAGAGCACAGAGTACTAATACAGACGCAAGTTTCAAGAGTGCTGTAAATTATTCCAAATATGTGCAACACAAAAACTGAAAGCAATTTTTCCAAATTTAGTGTCCGCATGTGGGACGAGCATTAGCCAATGACTTGCATGAGTCAAATGATGACTCTGGCACCAGTTTCATAAGGAGTTTGTTTATGATGGGAAGTTTCCATTAAAGGCTTTGTAAGTAAATACAAACCAATGCCTGTCATGCCTTACAAAAAAAGTAGAGTAACTTAAATACACACACACACACACACACAGTGCGGCCTTTTCTGTCCGTTGCTCTAATTCCCTTTTTATTCTCAAGAGGGGAATAAACTGGATTGTTATTCTAACTTTTGTCTTCAGATGTGTTTTTGCATAGCTCCTAAGTTTAAGCATCCTGAGGGAGGGCGACACAATCAGAGGAAGCTGAAGGAACACGCCTCCCGAAGACAAACCCGTCTTTAACACCCCCCTCCTGGTTTAGAGGCGCAGAAACATTGAAACACCGTAACACCTCTCAAACAGAGGTATTCTCACACTTTTCTAAACATCCTCTGGATGTGTGCTTTGATGAGCCACAAACAATATCTCCTCCTGGCCTGGGCGAGGTGGTGCAGTCCAAGGTGGAGCAGTTAATACTTGAGGGAGTTGCAAAAGTAGGGAAGGAGGGGTCAGTGTGTCAGGCTGCAGGATGGGGATATCCCTGGCTTACTACACTGCCTCCCTCCCTGGCTTCCGCTAATACTGTTAATGAGATACCCAGCCTCACACAACTGGCAGATATACAATGAAGAGAGACAGAGACACAGAGAGGGGGATTTCACTGTGTCTTAATATTTTCTCTGCATGTTTTCACTTCATCCACTCCTTTTCTACTTTCTGCTTTCATCCTGAAATGAAAAATAATTTCCCCTTCAGCAACCTGACCTAAACCTGTTCCCACCACGTCTCCTCTTCTCCTCTCTGACTCTCTGTTTTTGCTTAAATTATGTCTTCATTTCTTATTTATATTTTCAACTCTCACTGGAGAAGACATCCATCACCAGCAGTCCTCCATACTCAATCAGCCCAGATATTTTACTGCGCTCCGGTGTGTGTGACACACACACGTCAAGGTGATAATTTTACGCTCAGGATGCATTGCGTGTCGCGTGAAGCAGCACCCCGTGTGATCGAGCTGTGGCGTTACAGTAGGCAGCAGACTGCAACATTTATGAAATGTTGTTTGCTCACACGGCCATGCTCTTATTTCTCTCGTGAGGGAACACAGCCGTGTGTTCACACTTTCATACATCAGGCTGAGTAATATTGACTCAACAGCCTCCAGTCACACGTTTTCCTCTGGTGGTATGACCCTTTAAATAGGGTTAGTACTGACAAGCGCGTGAGGGCAGTGCTCTGCTATGCTGTGTTAGACAGTGTCTCTGGGTAATTGTTTGTCATTTCTCACGTGTTGCATTGATTCCAATGGTGTACATTATATCCTTTCTCTGACCAGCCCCCCCTTCTTAACACCCCATCCCAAAGGCAGGATATCCTGCATGGGGAAGAAGCAGTGGTAAAGACTATAGCAAACACAGGTGGTTGGACTTCCCCTGCGTTGCAAGAATTCTTTATAATCATCACTATCCTGAAGACTTACGACAAGTCATCATTTTGTTCTTAAGAATATGAAGTGACACGCTGTTAAGCAGAACTCGTCTTCAACATCCCCGTGGATCATTTCAGACTGATAAACAAGATAAACATCCCAGATACACCAAGTTTATTTCCTCTTACAGCGCCCGCTAATATAACTGACAGGAAGCTGGTTCTCCTAGATCCAATGTGGAATGGATCCAAGCTGTTTCCTAGCAACACAATTCAAGTGTATACATATTTAAAATCTTGCGTTATGTCACATCTGTCATACATATTCATTGCAGCTCACTGCTCCGTTAGCTTGTGGGCCCTGCAGCATCATATTTGGGATTGAAATGCGGGCCGGTTTACTCCCACTGAACTCATCTGCTCCCGTTTCCTGTGAGAATAACGCTGTCACTGATCATATTCGTTTCCCACTGACGAGTCCCAGCCCATTATGATGTGAAGCAGAGACCCAGCAACGCAACGTTAAAATAACCAGGATACACAATCCTCCCTCTGTCTAGGAGCTGGTTCGTTTGTGTCTGTACAGTTTTTTTGTTTGCGGTCCGGTAGGCTGTGACCGCTCAGTGAAACCGTGGTGTTTTCAAGCAAGTGGATTTCTTGGAAGTGCAGTCCACACTGTGATTGCCAGCAGCTCCCCTGAATCAGAACATGATTGTACTCGTTTTGGTTTGTTACATCTCTTTGACTCTTGTGTTCAATTTATCGTCCATTTGTTCTCTTATTTCACAGATGTCAATAAATATACTTATGACAGGCAGGCAAATATCCAGAATAGGAAATATGCGTGTCCTCGCTAATTCCCAGCCCCATTCCCTTTTTTCCCTGTTTTCCAGCCAAGTAATTATTGGATAGAGGTTGAAGTTGAACTTGTGACATCCTACTGAAGAATTTTGATCACTATTCCTGTCTGGCAGCCATTTTTGGTCTTATTGCCAAAAGTCAGGATCTGCATGTGAGAAAAATCTTTTCCCAGAACCAGCAGAGACATTCGGTGATGGGGAGGGGTCTTAGGGCCAGAACGGATCTTGTCTCAAATGTTTCCAGCACTTTGTTTGTTTTCTTCTCTTTTTTTTTTTTTTGTAATTTCCCAATTTGTTTCTAACTAGCCGGAGGCATGTTTGCGTTTGATACCGTTGCATAGGCGCACACACTCAAACACACAAACACCCCCTGTGTAGATTCTGTTGGTGGTTGAAGCCGTTTACAGTGTCTCCCTGGGGATAAGGTCTTATTTGTATAGTTCGTCTGGAAAGCATTTCCATTGCTCCATTCCCAGGTTTATCAAATACCCAGCGTGTACGCGTGTGAGAAAGAGTGTAAATGTATGTGAGAAAGAGAAATGGGAAGTGGCTGGCAAGCGTTCCTGTAGAGATTTATCAATTTCCTCACCACTTTATGAATCATGAATGATGATCAAAGTTTCATGCCGTTCATGTTTTGTTGGTATAAATGTGTTTGACGGGTTTCTTCATGATTTGCGGTCTTGTCGCATGTTAAACATTTAAAGTCCTCCTTCATGTGCCATGTCATTTAGTCACTGTGTGCCATAAGCTTCTTAGCCATGCCAGAATCAAATTTCCCTGGTAGAGTGTGAGAATGTGGCACACTACTTGATAGCATGTCCACTCACTTGATTAATTACAGGCGTTTGCATGCTCACACGCTCACACATGTACCACGCAGTCGTCCCAAAGGGCTCATCTGATTCTCTGATCTAAGGCATATTGAATGAAAACAGGATGGTATTTCTATTTTGGCATTTCCAGCCAAGCTACGAGGGGTGTCAGATATTATTGTTGCATGCCTCACAAAAATCATCACAATATGAGTGTGAATGACAGTGTTTTTCTTTTTCATATAAAAGGTTGCCAAATATTAACACTTATCCAGATATCAGTTGCCATGTTGGAGACTCTGCAGATGTTTTATTGGGCCATGGTTGAGGGGCCTACTTGATAAATCTGGCTGGTATCCCTCTAAATCCTCTAAGTATGTCTGAGTCGTGGCCAGAGTCACATCTGAGTGGAGTGAACAGACCTGATACAAGGTTTTTGGTGGTGGTCCTGTTCTATTGAGTGAAGTGATGGTGGTTTAACTGTGGCATTAGTGATGGGGATATAAGGGCTTATAATGTTTTAAATTCAGAGTTTAGGGCCTCAGTATAGAATGGTAATCCCGAAGGATTACCAGGGGAATCTGGTGACTATCTGAGGAAATCCTTCTCAGGGACGCTCAGATCCTCTGTTTGTATGGATATTATATCCTCCACATGTGTTTACCGAACAGGGGTTTAAAGTTTTGTGTTTGCGTTAACTTCTAGAAACAAGTGAGGAAATATCATTTCCCTGAACATATTCAAAACTTCACAGTCGTAATATGACCAAAGTGTGTTTCCCTGCAAAGATACAGTCACTTTAACACTGAATTAAAATGGAAGAGGCAATGCGAGTCATGTTTGAGCTTTCATTGATTTCCCATGGTCCTTTAGGGAGGCATGGTCAGCCACTATATTATATTTAAATTAAAGTTATATTACTCATCATTTGAGATTAAGGTGAAACCTGAAGGACTGGATGTTGGCTCTCATGAATTTTTATCATACGTCCTTTAATACTGCAAATGGCATCAAACCGCCTCTGCCTCTCTCAAGCATGTTCACCTGTAGGCTATTATGCATGCATAAGTTGGACACACAAAACTACAGAAAGACGTAATGTGCACTCACTCACATAGACTCTGCAATCTGTGTATCCCCTGTTATTATTTTTTTTATTTTTTTTACAAATCATAACATAATAAGCGGCCTTTCGACAAATAATTCAACCACTAAAGCTAAAAACTGAACCCGGTTCTCATCTGTAACTGTGGCACATGATAGATCAGGTGTTTTTATTTGTTGAGCAAAAAGCTTTCCATCTTCACATTCTCTCCCCGAGGCAAAATGGCCAAATGGAGGACATTCAATACCTTTACAATGACGGGATTCCCTTTAGACAAGAGGAATTGCACACACGCACACACATACAGACCACACATACTTGCCAAAGGGCTCTCCCTGCAGATGAGCTGGGTCATTTTTCATTACCCTGGCTCAGAGGAATCAAGTGTGTGGTAATGGAGCACAGTCACATTGAGCCAAAGCTATGGAGGGATAAATCCCGACTGCAGAGCACAGTGCAGGCAGACCAGACAGGCTGCAGGACACAGCCTGTGGAGCGGGCGTATAGCTCTTTTTCACTCCTCTATTTTTCATTAGAATACCTCAGACTAGATCCTCGGGGAAGATGAGAGGAAGGTCTAAGGCTACGGCATGTTCACACCGTCCGTTCTTATCTCTCCCTTACTTTTGTTTTATTCATCAAGCTGCTGTTTGTATGCCTGCCTCGTCTCCAGTTTATTCCCTTTTTGTCCTACCTGTCTGCTTTACTCTTTTGCATACTCTCCCCCCATATGAATTTCTTGCTTTGCTGCTTTCACTGGCAACAGTGTGCGTTCGTGTTTCTCTTCTATATACTGTTCTTCAGAAACCCACTTACATCACCTAAGCCAGGATAGCCTGAGGTGGAGCAGGGGGAGATATGACTGGGGGGGGTGGTAAGGTGGAGTGAAGGGTAATGTGCGTGTGGTGGGGTGTCTTTGTAAAATTTGTACGCATAGACTTTATGGATTCCCTTATCTTTGCCATCCGGGGATGATGATACTGTTGTCAGCTGGATTCGGTCGCTTTGTGAGGGAAACATTCATTGCATTCCTTTTGACTTTAAGTTTATACCTCTGGGTCATACCTTTGTCTGTTATAGTTGTCTTATAGTGCCTTCTTTACAGTGCCTTCTCCTCTGGAGAGTGGCCTACATTTCTGGCAGAGTGCGCGATACATCTCCCCAGAAAGTTGTCATGACAACTTTTGTTTGTGCTTTAAGTTAGAGAGCATGGCGAGGAGTGAGACCGGTCAAACATTTATGTGCATATGTGCCTGTGTGTGTGTGTGTTTGCTTGACAGTGCAGGTTGCGTTCATGCCACTTAGGCCAAAGAAGCAAGTGCTTTAAAAAAAAAAAAAGACTTATTATATGGAAGGAAGCCCACCAAGCTCCTGTAAAGCCGGTGCCTCGAATAATGTCGCTCTGTGGCCGTCTCCCTAATTAGCCTGGAGGGTCTTTGGAGCCCCTGAAGGACAAATGCACACTCATACACACACACATGCACGTACACACACAAGGGCAAAATTAGCAGAGAACAGAGAGGATTTGGACTCTTTTTTTAAAAAACCCAAACCCTTTTTTTTCCCTCTTCCCTGCTGTTCTGGTCTCAGGGTACATGTTTAATAGTCTAATAGAATACATTAGGACTGTGACACACACACACACACACAGTGTGGAGTTTGTAGACAGGACTGTTTAATATTCAGCATGCTAAATGATTAGAGCGTTTGGTATTCTATCCAGTCACCGGACAAGGGATAGAGGCCACAGAAGTTCAACCGTTCTGCAGTACACAGTGCCCTTGAGTTTAGAGCAAGGTTTGTTTGTTCCTCCATGACTAATACTATACTGCTAATACTACTACACACTGTGTGTCTCGATATATGCATGTGTATGTGTGTGTGTGTTAGTGTGCTTATTTGTCTATGAGAAACTGATAGAGAGACTGAAGATGCAACAGAGATGAATAGAGATTAGGGATGAAGATTCATCAATCAACAAGGTTCATTGGGTTTATAGGCACTCTACACACACGCACACACACACGGACACACACATATACACACATATATAGGATAGTATTAGCGGTGCAGAACCAAATACCCTGCTCTACGTCACTTTGTCTTTCTGCATGCATTGCCAACAGTATCAGTGAACGCAGGGTCACTCAGGTCTACGGTGATTTCTCCCTGCGTGAATTATAGATGAAGAGAGGAGGTGTAGAGGTAAAAGATCCTTCCCTTGTGAATCACTCACACTCACACACACATAGACACAAACTGACAACCTAGATCCTTGCAGATCAACCCCCACGATCACCAAGACTGTGTTTCATTGAGATAAAAGTCTCAGAGACATGACATCACTCGTGCCTATTTGTACCGAACAGCTCCGCTCTACTTGTCAGGCTCTGTCGGCGCTCTGGCTCCCCCTCTTGCTCCTCTCACTTTGCCCTCTGTCCATCCTCAGAAGCTGCTTTAGTTACTGAATCACCTCAGATCCATTCCATCCAAAACACAGAGCAGATGTATGGCCACACACACACACGGCAAGATAATACACAGACAGAGACGACTGTTGTGCTTTTAATGGCTTTATCCACCGAGTGCTCCATTTGGACTGGAATTTAAGGAATGTCCATCCCATGTCGGTAAAGGGCAAAACTGACCAGAAACAGGTCTGAAAGAGACTGAGAGGGAATGGGATCATAAACCAGGGCAGAACCAGGGCAGCTTGTCAGACCTTTGGAAAACAGGCAAAGTGGAATAACCCCCTGTGGCTATTTTGAATATAGCTCATCCCCATAAACAAAAAGTCCCCAAAAAGTACAAACACATTCAAATTACTTGTGGCATGCAAATACCGGCCAGTGGTGACTTGCTCTCAAACTGACACACCGTGGCGCAGTATCATCGCACCGTGCTCACGAAAAGCTTTTTATTTGCATGGATGTCATCAAGGGAGACATTTTGCTGGTCCTGTTTTGGAGCTCTCTGTCTTAAATATAACTTTAGGCTCTATATGAGTGCCTGTGCACACGTGTACAAGCTATTGGACGTGTTTTTTTTTTTTTTGTTTTGTTTCAACCACATAGTTTGGGCATCAGTAAAAATAGTACAATGTGGATTGCGAGAGGAAAGCGAGCAAACGGTTGAAGAAAAAAGATGGACATTAATTCAATGGCTGAACAGAGAGTAGGAGGGTCCATTAGCAGTCTTTGGCAATTTTACCAGTTGGCAGCAGAAGCAGATTAAATTTACAGCACAGGACAACACCCCACATCTCACTGTTACAGTAATGACATAGTTATGCTGGAGTGTTTGATTGTTTGAGTTATCAGACAATGTGACGTTTTAGTGGAAAAATGTAAAAAGAGGAATTTCCATCAGTAATTCAACAAGAACAGGGTTTGTTAGTGTTATGGCTCCAGCTATACTTAGCTAACACAAAATGATAACTCATTCCTTCCCGTGTCATCATCAAGCCTTTTATTTTTCTTTCCTAAATTCTCTCTTATGCAAAGAGTAAATCATTGGCTCCTATTTTGCATTTCAAACCATCAGTGGTTTGTTCTGCCAGTGATTGTATGACTGCTGCTACTACTGTTGCATAACATGCATTTGTACGCACATGATCACAAACTGTACATGTGCAGTGAACATGTAAGAAGTAACTTTTTATATTCTGGAGCCAAGAGACTGTTTTTGCAATTCACCGGGGACCGAGGCTCCCCAGACTGTAGAGGTTGGACTGAGGCAAAGATGGATTTGTGTGAATTCAGCACAACTAAATTTCAGATCAGGCAAAAAAATCATACTGTAAAAAGCGGGTTTCTGATGTTTTTATCATGTCACACCTACAGCAAAAGCGCCTATGTAATATTTAAATTCATGTAAGCATCTCCATTTGTCGTGGATGTAGTGAAAGTTGTGATTGTATGTAAAAACATGGGGAAACATCTGAAACAATGAGAACAATTTTGGTAAAGTCTGGGAATGGAGCTTGGTAGTAAAATGAGAACAAAGCGGAGTTGGCTACAGAAATATATCCAGTTTGTTTGAAGTGCCAGTGTGTTTTTGATTGTAAAAACGCCCTAACTGGAACCACATTTTAGTCCCAAAGTCACTCACGGGCAGGGAGGGTGGAGCTCGTGGACGCACACACACACACACACACACACACACACTTGAACAAACAAAACAGATCTTTCCCGGTCAGTCGTTTCTCTAGACATTCCTGGCTGCCTTTCCATGACCCTCCCAGCTCTGTCTCATTCTGCCACTACATGAAGGACTGGATGGAGAAGACGATGGGATTTGGCTCTGCTATTATTTTTCCATCAGGTTTTCAATAACCCGCTCAACTGAAACAGTATGTTTTGCTGAATCTTGTGTTGTAATCTAATCTGCACCATATGCAGATAGTGTTACATCAAAACTGACAACGAGTCATAAAGCCTATTCAGCTATAATGATCTCAGCATCATAAATCATCGCAGGACTGCTTGTGTCAAAGCGTGCTTGCTTTCAAAGCGACGTATTTAAGAGTGTGTGTTTGTTTAGTCTCTATAAATATAGGAGAGACACACAGACAGACAGCAAGAGACAACAGAGTGCGAGGCGCATGGAGTGTGTGTGTGTGTGTGTGTGTGTCAGTTATAACTCCCTACCGCAGCGTCCCACAGCTAGGGTTAAAGAGATTCTCCATCTTGCTTCAATTAACCATTCAGCGCTGTTTATATCACATTCCACCAATATAGGTTACCTTTTCCAGCACAGACCAACAGCCCTGTTCCCCTGCTCGACCCTAAAACCTGACTCTAATACCCACCACCTGTTAAACCCACCTCACCCATCCAAGGCTTTCCCCTTTTTGGACCCCTGCTCCGTAGAAATACAGCGATCAGCACCTCATTACGACCACACCCCAGCCCAGAATAGAAGCCCACTGGCTTCATAACAAGGCTCTGCCAAGGCCCAGATATGTCACACCTACAAGTGTTTCTCACCTTGTGCTTCTTGGCAATGCCCTCTGTAGGTCAATGAAAGGTGACAATGTATGGGGAGGTTTAAGGGGGGGGTGAGTTTTGGACAAATAGGCTAAATAAATCACAGCTGTTTGTTATTGTTACTTCCTGCCTCGCTCCATTTCTTCCTTCCTCTTCCTCCCCCTCTCATTCACCTTCTCTGGAGCTACTCACAGCCAATGCAAACAGGAACAACCATTCATAAAACCTTGTAGTTTAAGTGGTCAGGATCTTCCTACCACATTTTTTTTTGGCCTTCCTCTTCTGTCTTTGTCAGTTTTACCCTATTCCTCCACTGCCCTCATTGTCCCCTTCCCTCCCTCCCCCCTTGCATTGGTCAAACAACAGGGCCCTTGTGATAGAAAACTGAGGAAGCTACCAATAAAGGAAGATATGTATTTGACCGGAGAAAGGGAAGGAGGGACGGGTGTGTGTGTATTAAAGCCAAAGAAAGAGTCATCTGGAGATGTTTAAGTTGGACAAGCCAGTTTCCGGTGTCTGGAACAGGCCAAAAATATCCAGAAAAATCCAGCAGGAGGGGAAAGGATACACCTCCTCATTTCTCATGTGACCTTCTGTATTCAGCAAACTAAGCTGTTTTTTTTTTTTGGGGAGGGAGTTTGCAGCATGAGCTATGGTAGCAACAAACACATTAAATTTAATTGCATATTCATATTGCTTAATGTCTGGAGAAGGGTGTATTTCTGAGAATAGTATGGCGAAACAGCATTTGGCTCAGAATAACTATATTCATCATGATAGAGATTATCTGAAAAGTTCAGACAACAAAATCGAGCAGACCTGATGCTGACAGTTTAGCTGAAAGTGTAGTATTATGCGTGCATGCCGTATATGTGCTACATGTGGTCTTGTTTTCATAACATGTGGATTACTCATGTTGTAATGCAATAATAGAAAACAGACTAGCCCACTCTTGCCGGCTTATTCAAAGACTTATACCGACAGTAGGTATAGGCTCAGCCCCGCCAACACAGCACACGTTAGTTATCTATTTATGGTACCAAAACCTGGACTCTTTCTGTTATGTTAACAACTTGTGGTTTTAACGGCTGCTGCTGCTCCAGCTGTGTAAGGTGAACACAAGTGCCCAATTTAGGTCATGCAAAAAAAGAAAGAAGAAGAAGAAAAAATAGTCCAACGGCTGCAGTCGACTGAAGGCCAGAAATCATTCAAGCAAGCCAAACCTGAGAGCAAGGATTTCTGTGTTTTAAAAAGTGCAGACAGGAAGTGACAAGCCGGGGAGAGCCAAACCAGGGATCTAAAGATTGAACTGCTCCTGCATGTTTTGTTTTTTTTCTCTGTCTTTCTGCAGAACCATTTTAGACCTGCTGAAATCAAAATACACATGCAGGCTTATACACAGTAATAAGTCATACGAGGATAAAGTCTTTGGATGCCCCCCCCCCCCCCCCAAAAAAAGCATGTGTTTCTGTAAGCACAGCTGATTTAATAAAGTAGGCAGACTGTGATCGCTGCTCGTTGTTATGTATCAGCAGTGCATCGCTGGTTTTAAAAGGCAGACTATTTGGTGTGCTCTGCAGACACAGATGTCTGTTTGGGTTTGTAAGCACACACGGAGAGGGAGAGGGAGAGAGAGAGGTCTGCAGTTTCTCATGGCTGCGAGCTGCTGCAGAAAATTTCCCCTCATCTCCTCCTCTTCCCCGCCCCCCACATCTTGCCTCCATTATTCCCCGTGTTTTTCGAAGCAACTCCGGTGACAGCGAGAAAACATAAGCCGGCCAAAGTGAAGGCAAGCCGCGGATACGTACCGCTTTTTAGCCGTTTTCTTCCGGTCGCCCAGCCACCCACCCACACCCCCCTCGGTTCGCTGACCGTTGGTACGGTCTCCCCAGCTATCCGCACGTTCACTCACCGTTTGTGCCGGTAGCGAAAGCGGGTGGGCGGGGGGTGGGGTGGGCAGCGAGGGAGGGAGGGAGGGAGGTGGTGGTGGTGGTGGAGGTTGGTCGACCGGGGGACTAGCACCGTGAGAAGAAGCCTCTCCGCTTTCGGAAGGAGGGGAGGTGAAGCCAGGCTTGGAATACGCTCCGCGGTCGCTGTTTTTAGCTCTTAGCTTTGAATGGCGTAAGATGTGAGATGTAACGGCTCTGCGTGAGGTGTTTAGGTGATACTGGGAATACACAGTGATCTGCGTCGCTCGTAATTAACGTTAACTAATGGTCACTAACATGGATGCTGATGTGCCTCCTCCCCTAGGCCGGCCGGGAAAGGGGGTGTTTTTTTACGTTTTTCTGGCAGTAACGCGGCTCGTTTCTTTCTGGGATTAATACATTGTTTTGTTTTCTCCCTCCCGGAGCCGGTTTTTTGTGTGGGAGCCTCGCCGTGAGCGTTTGTTTGCAAGGTAACTAACTAATGATAACGTTAACGTCGCCAGCACTGTCCAAAGCATCACTGTCAGCTGTCTGTTTATATGTGTGCCTCTGTAATTTTAGTGCCAGCCCCAGCGATATAATGACACGTTGTGAACATGGCTGCCTTATTCATTGTTCATTCTTATATCTTTCTTTTAATTTCACCGTTTTTTGCCACTGAGTCAGGCCTGAGGATGTGCGTTAGCCAATTCAAACCTGACTAGTAATGGGTCAGAAATGTGGGTGAATTGCATACAGCATGAATCACACATGAGGTTATGTGTTGATATTTCTCTCTACATTGTAACGTAATGTGCACAACATGCATCATAGCTCAGGGTCACGATAATGTGAACATATTCACTGATTTTCAGTTGTCTCACGGTGAAGCAAAAATACATTACAATGAAATATTCCACATGTTCTATTCTTTTAACCGGGCTTAATGACAAGAAGCTATTCATGGAAACTTTATTACATTTGGTTTCATGGTGGATAGTAATTCAGTAGCATGTGTCCAATACCACAAAGCGAATTTTATGGCTAAAACCAATAAGTGTATGTCTCTGCCAGATTGGGCTGCCTAATTTTAGCCTCCAGGCAGTGATTTGTTACCTTGACGTAAGGGTTTGCACTATTCCCAGGTGCTTCAAGCAGAGTGCCAGTGAGAGTGGGTATACACTGTCTGCATTGCAGTTTTTAAAGTATTGCAGCGAGATGCCAAAGTAAGACATTTGGTTAGTGCACTGTAGTCTGGTCCTGGCTTCTGTCACATGTTCAGGCTCAATAATACACAAAAAGCATGAATTTATCTAGCGTTTTTTTTTCCAGAAATTAGATAGATGTTTACAGTCTAACAACTTTGCACCAGCTACGTATGCACTTGGCACCTCAGCATTCTCTATATTTAGCTATAATGAATGATGTTTGCTCCTGCCCTACTGCTACTCTGTAGTCATGGTAGTAATTAAGATCACTATATACAGTATAAACACAGAAAGTTTTGGAAAGGTAACTACAGGACAGGAGGGTGGGAGATGAAAACAAAAGACCAACGTTGGAAAATGTAAGTGTGTGTGTCACTGTGTGCACAGGTGCACCCATTCAAAACCCTCAAAAACCACAGGAGATCAATGGCGAGTGGGAGGGTAAACCTGACCCTTCAAAGTAGCTACAACCACATGCGCACGCACACACACACACACACACACACACACCAAAAGTCATTCACTGGAGTTCACACAGGGATGAGTGTTCTCTGTCGCCCCTCTACCTGTCTTTCTTTGGTATTTTCAGCTCTCTGTTAAACTCTCACCTTCAGCCTGCCACCTCAATGCAAGCTGGCACGAGTGGTGAGAAAGTAGGTGTATGTTATACACATGTTGTGGACACACCCTTACCCAATTGCAGCAGCCTCGGGTGGCCAATATGATCCTCGTGGTGAGGAGTTACAAACCGGTTACGCTTGTGCTCATGTTTATAGCATCGATGTTTTGGAGGGAGTTCCCATTAAATGTTTGACAATGAGGATTTCTCCCCCAAGCACTCAGGACAAACTCTGGGCTTTGAAGTTAACACAGTGGCTAAACTGTGTAATGAAACCAATAGTGTCCATCACATGATGCACACTGGCCCAAAAAGACCTTTTCCTCTAAGTTTGCATTGATAGAGTTTCATAGCAGAAGGTTGAAGTTATTTGTGCACTTGTTGTATGGGCCACACAATGCAGAAGCATGATGCAAAAGATCAGGGTAACTTTATCCCCTTAAATTCAACTTTTTTGGCTTCATGTACTACAAAGCAGCCTCCGTAAGAATGAACGGAGCGCTGCCTTCAACACTGTATCCAGTTCTTTTTATACATCTATGGTCTCTCACCCCTTTCTTCCTATTCCCTTTTTTCCAACATTTCTTACCTCTCAGCACACACACAGATGCATACACCTCTTCCCTCCTGCCCCCACCCTCCCTCTTTTCTCCCAGATGTGAGGGAAGTGTAGGAGGAGCCAGGGGGTGTTTGTGTTCCTCAGGGTCCCCTCTTCCTGTTAAATTGCAGAGAACCTCCACATGTGCTGAAAACACCAGCACAAACATACACTAACATGCTGAATAGTCTGGCACAGTATGCACATTATTTTCTTGAGATAGTTGACCTTATTTCTGTAGAGGATGTTTAAACCTTTGTCTCGCATTTGCTGGGACTTTATCATGCAAGTAGCAAACTTTCCGACAGGTCTGGAGAAATGTCTTGGCTTTGTCTGTCATCTGAAATGCGTGGCCTAACTTGTGTGTCATGCAGCGCGTATTTCCCACAGTTGACTGTTTCACCGCTGCACCTGCTTCAGTGTTTTTTGCGACTGAACAACACCGACAAACACTCGAGTGAACATTGTCGGCAAGCAGCTTTACTCATTGTGGTCACTGTAGTCCACCAATGCATAATGGATTTCCTGCTCAAGGAGGAATGCTAGAAATGTCCGTGAGGAAGAGAGCACAGCAGGACGTTGTCTCTATTGCCCCATTGTGTATTTTAGCTCGGCTAACCTTGTTAAGACCTCACTGAGACAACAAACACACTGCACACACCACGCTTGTCATACAGTCCATGTCTGTCTGTACTAATTGATGTGGGGATGCGTCATGTTCTTGTTTGTTATTTGAAAACTGAAGTGATTTTCTCTGTATAGTAAGCATCAGTGGAGACACATATAAAAGTCTGCTTTTCATCTCTGTCCATGTAAGATATAATACCCGTCATCGCTTTATAAACAAGAATATTAACCAGCATCTTCTATCTTTTTGTCCCTGTTTTCTCAGATGACAGAGGGGAGGCGATGTCAGGTCCATCTCCTGGACGACAGGAAGCTGGAGCTCCTTGTACAGGTGAGTCACTCTGCCTCCCTCCCTCCCTCGCGCTCTTTCTTCTCTTTCCTTCCTCTCTCTCTTTGCAGACTCTCATTTCCTTAGAGCGAGAAAGAAGTGATGTCTGGTGCCCTGAGGGACTCAGTTACTGCTGACCAGGGGAAATTTGGTCAGCAGTAGGTGACTTTGTGCTTTCTTGATGCCCACCTGATCTCTCTACACAGACACGCATAAAAAAGCACATACACAAGCGGACCCAGCCCTCATTTCCCTGCAGAAGCTATGCATCCGAATACAGTTCAGACCTAATGATGTCCTAAACAGAAACAAAACAAACTCACGCTTCACTGCTCATTCTTCATCACCTGTCTCTGCTGCCCTCCCAGAATGCCTCAGCAAAGCCAGGATCATCTAGCAAAAGACATCACCTATCTGTGTAAGACAATGCTCCACCTTACCCTGCAAAAGTCTGGGAAAAACAAAGCAGCGTGGTGCCCCCCCCCCCTACTTTTTGCCTTCAATCCTCCCAGCAGGCCTTTCTGCAGTAATGACCAAAGGCATCAGCAGCAACACTGACTACATCCTTTGCCATTTAAAGCCCGTAAGCTTTTCAAAAAGATATTTGCTATTGCAGATCTGCTCTCTGTTCTATACCCAGGGTTAAACCTGGTTATGTACATTTATTTATATCACAAATGAAGACAACATTTATTAGGTGGGTATTTTTAGTTGTTGATAAATTATGTGACCTTCTCTCCACGATAACTTCTACCTTCACTTCCTCCTCTTCTTCACTGATTGTTGATAACATTCACTTTGATCAGCTGTAATCCTCTAATGGATTGGCTTCGAAGTCTGACACATTTTCATCAGAAGCTCCTTCCACTCTTTCTAACCTCCCTTAGCCCTCCTTTTGGGTCCGACTCTTACCGAAAGATAGACAAAAGAAGGTAATTGCTGTGGAACAGTAGAAGAGGAGCAAGCAGAGAATAGAAAGATTGGTGCAGAAACTCAGGAGGCTGAGAGAAAAGTGAGATGGGAGCTTAGGAATGAGAGACAGGAGATGACAGTAAAACAAGGCGAATAGAGAGGAGAAAATGGAGGGCAGAGCTGAGGATTGGTCTGCTGACTTTCTGATTTGATTACTCTGCCAGAACTGATCCTCTCTTTCAAATTGGTACTTTTTTCTGCTCCTCTTCCACTCTCTCTCTCCATCTCTCTGACTTTACACTCTTCACTCGCAATATCTTCTTTTCTCACTCAGTGCCTTTCCCTGATCTGTCTCCGTCTAAATCTCCAAATGCAGCTGCAGCAGCTCTGTATCTCATCCATCTATCCTCTCTTCCGCGCATTCTTCATCCTTTTGGCCATCAGAAAGGGAAATAACAAGGAAATTAACATAAAGAGGGTTGAAGAGTTCAATGAAAACATTTCTGGAATTGATGTTTTACAACTGCTAGAAGAAATATGTCATAGTGAGAAAATCTGTTTATCACATAATATACACAATGCAAAAAATTGTGTTTTTACAGTTTGGCAGGTGGTATTAGCAAGAGAGAATGCATGGCGAAAGGTCCGGAAGAGAGGATGTTATTAACAAACCACTGTCATATAAATCAGGATCCTGCTGTCTTTCCCTCTCTCTCCTTGCTTCTCTCCGTTGGGAAGATGTACAGTAGGCCAGGATATTATTAATAGCACCGCAGACATTTACAATGTTATTCTTAGTTTTCTGGTGAACTAAGAAGCAGTCAGGATTTGCTATATATATATATATATATATATATATATATATATATATATATATATATATATATATATATATATATATATATATATATATATATATATATATATATATATATATATATACACACACACACACGTGTGTGTGTGTGTGTGGGAGCATTACAACAAATTCCACCGGTCTATTTCATGTCTTCACTGATCATTTAACAGCAGTTTGGTCAAGGAGGTCCTCTAGAGGTTCTCGTTAAGCTCCTGTAGCACGCCAAGCACATCAGCCGGCTAGCCTCTGAAAGGCTGGATCTCATTTCTGTCACTGACTTGTAACATTGACCAGCTGTTCGATCCCAGAAGTGTTGTTTACCTTTTTCCTCTTCCTCATCCGCTTCCTCCTACCTTTGATAGAGCGTCCTCTGTGGTTTGTTTATGGAGCAACGCCTCATTGGCAGGGAACTATGTGCCAGAAGGCCAACCCACCTATTGACCAAGCCGTAAAGATTGAATCTAACCACCAAATACGCCAGTGGGTGAAAATATATCTCAGGCATATGGCTATCATTCCCTAAGTGTAGATCATATAGGTTAAAGAGCGAATGAGGTGTTAAGTTGTGTCTCTGTGTTGCTCTTTCATTCCGATGTTTATGTTAAGAGCTACATTAATAAAGACACACTTCAGGGTTTAAGATAGTAAAATTCTACAGTATATGTTTATATAAATCATTGGTTAAAACACGTACGGCATGTGGCTAGAAACCTTTTCCACCCTTGGACTCTTGAGAGCTGCCACTGATAAATCAGTAAGGCGCCCAGGGCCTGACTGGCTGTTTGCAGAGTTTGGACTGAATTGTTGCCAGCCAGCAAAGTGAGCTACTGCTGTGTGTTTGTCACTTGTCTAGATGTGTGCCTTAGCTTGTCTCCTCCTCACTTGCACTTCCCTGTAATTCTTACGCTGTTAATTACCTGTGCTGCTGAGGAGGCACAGGCTAAATGTCTATTAGTAGTAATGCTGTCTAAGCTAGCAGAGAGCTTAACTGTTTGTGTGTGTGTGCCTCAACGATTGTGTGTGCGTTTAGTGTGCCATATCACTTACTGTATTAACTGTCATTCACCATCTGTATCACTGTTTACATCTTCCTCAGTGTTATTACACATCCCCCAGGTATTTGCCATCTCACTGCATGAGCTGCAGTGTCAGGATGTGTGTATGCAGGTGGAAGCAATGAATCGTCACTTGAGGAGAGAACCAAACTTGATTATACTATCCGGTGCAGGACATGTGATTTTTTTTTTTTTTTTTCACAGTCTGTTTGGTATTCATAACAATGTTGAGGCAAGAGGCTCAGCTTAGCCTTACAGGGGTCCTTCTGTTCGGCTTCATCTTCAGTCATGTGCCCATGTGTCCCTGTCGCCTGCTCAGTGTTTGTTTGTTATGCTGTAGCAGTGGCATGGATGAAGCTTAATTGATATTGTTGCCAAGTCGCTTGACTCCTGTGCAGTAATGAGAGACCACCAGTGTATGCGCCTCAGACTGAACCAAAACATGTATTACTGCTAATACTATAAAGATAGCCTGCTTCCAGACTTAAAATTTCCACATCTGAAACGTTTTGAGCACTTCAAAGAGATCTAATGTTGCTCTCATGAATGGCTCCTCTTCTATTTGGAGAAACAACAGACCCAGTCAGGGCCTTTATGGATGGGACGAGCCGTTTTTGTCAGTTCGGGACATCATATTCATGATCTTATTCGCTTGTTTATCATTCTCACTGTGAATATGCATTTGAACGTTTTGTTTTAATCTAACCTTTAACCTCTTCATATGGGAGTATTTTAGATAAATTACCAGTGCCAGGACTTTGCAGTAGGGCCACGTCGGAGGGACATAGAGACAGAATCAGCCAGTACCCATGGTAGTAGCCATGATATCACTATCATCTGGTATATAAATCAGATACATGGGAAAGATCAACCTATATGTTATCTTTTCCTCAAGGTCTTTCTGTGGCTTCTATTCTCCCCCGAGCCTTTTTGTGTTGCAGGATCACTGTAGGGATCGTGCTTATATGAGATCTAGGTCATTGGAGTTGTGTGTGCGTGCATGTGTGTGTGCTTGCTCTCAACATGACATCATCTCCTTCTCTTTAAATAGCTCTCAGTAGCTTCTGTCACTGTAGTTGTGCAGTGAGTAGATAGTGCAGCACCTTGGGGGGAGCTTAGCATGTGCATACTATGGCACATATAGCCATGCAGCATGGAGCATGCAGCGTGTGTGTGTGTGTGTGTGTGTGTGTTTGTGTGTATGCACATATTTGGTTGCACATAGTATTTTTCTTACTCCCGCCCTTTTCTATGCTGTATATTTACGGCACTTGTTTTTGTCCTGTACGTTGTGTGCGGAATGCATGTTGCATATGCACTCGTGTGAGTATGCGCACACGGATTTGTGAGCGTAATGAAAATGTAGGCAGCGAGGCACACCCATGGTTAACCTCAGGGTGGGGCATGCTGCTACTCAGGATGTCACAAACCAGCAGCATATGGCAGCAGTCCCCAGCCTCTGCTCGGTTTAAGATGCTCTGCATGCTCTGAGCGTTGTGATGAATGGAGGTTGTCATCACATATGGCTGGGACTGAATTCCACAGTATCATAACTAGCTAGTGAGCTCTTATGCTAGCTGCCTCCCTGCAGTACTGTGTCTGAGCCCGGTGCCATGACTCTGCAGTAGAGGTGTGGGTCAGAGAGGCGGAAAGGAGAGAGAGAGAGGGAGGGGAAGGGCAGGGTACCTGCACTGTCAGCAACATCCACACGCTCCATCCATCTTTCTCGCTCTCTCTCTCTGTCCCTCGCTCTCTCTCTCTCATTTATCTCCGCCTCTCTTGCTCTTTTCCTCTTTTCCCCAGAGTTTGTCAGAATGCTTAGTCACTGCAGTAAATCAATAGCTGATACAATACATTAACATAAAGCTCTACCTCATACTCTAATCAAACTAAAGTGTGATAATCCACTACACCCACACACCACAGTCAAATCGTGTTATAACTTATAATGTGCAATGTGAATATTTCTGTCTCCCTGCAGCCTAAGCTGATGGCTAAGGACCTGCTGGATCTTGTGGCCTCTCACTTCAACCTCAAGGAGAAGGAGTACTTTGGAATTGCATATACAGACGAAACGTAAGTTGCAACCAAACAGTAATGGCTTTAAAACTCCAGTTTACATGGTGTATCAGTAGCCTGAGGCTATCACTTAAATGTATATTGTTTGCTGGATTGGGTTTTCAGTGTTGCTCCATAGCAATGTAAAGTTACTCCATCTTTTATTGATGGATTCACTATGTTGGTCCATTGATCTAATTGGTTGATAGACAGTGATAGTGAGTTAGAGGTTTTTTTTGTGCCTTCCAAACAGTTTCCAACAGCGACTTCCCAGATGGTTTTGTGTAACAAAGCATCTGGTGCAGTCAGGTTACACAGTTGTTGTCATAAAAATAAATCGCCTATTGCCAAGCCACATTTAATGGATTTCTGTTTTGGGGGTTTTATTAAAGTATTTTAACTTCCAATGTGTTCCACATTTCCTGTCTCAGTTATTGTCAAATATTTAAGACATTAGCGAGTCGCTGTACATAAGCTCCACCACGAAGACTTGACTTGATGGTGCACTGAGTTTTGAATATGGTTTCACAAAATCAATTAGAAATATGGTGGTTAAAATGTGGACTGTTCTGTTCTCTTGATGAACTTCTCTTTCATATATAAAAAAAAAGGAGATTTCTTTCAGCCATGGCTGCTTTCTTTCTGGTCAAAATAACAATATCACGATCCTCATGAATATCCCACTGAACCACAAACTGATGTGTGATAAGATCCCGAGTTATGAAGAGTTTTGATGTTATGATGAGGCTATGACTGTATTATCCTAGGTCTGCCAGGAGGCGGGCTACTGTGCTTGAAATGCAAAAATGACATTCAAATTAGTTTTATTGTGTTTGGTGACCTAGAAAGACAGAGGCACCACAGAGCAGTCCAGAAGTAGTCATGCAAACATACACATTTATTTACATACAGGCAAACATCGTCTTGGCCTTTGTTTCATCTCTTTTTTTGTTTTATCTCATGCACCTCCTGATGTCAAGCAAGGTTGGCCCCTGCTCTATGGCATTTACGGCGGTGACGCATACTGTAGCCAGTGTCAGGCCGGCAAAGCAATATCAGCTTTGCAGTCTCAATCCCCCAGGACTAATTCTATGATGTGGAGATTTGTTGTGTGTGCCTGAGGAGAGCAGATGCCTCAGCTCCGACCGCTCAGTGGTCAAAGAGTAGAGACAGAGACAGAAAGAGGGAGAGTTCGAGAGAGATGTTGCTCAGTTGCTCAGGAGACCATGCAGGGTTACCAGGGTGACAAGCTGTCTGCAGTTTTTCTCTCTGCTGGAGATGGAAAGAGAAAAGAGAGGAGAGGGGGAGAGAAGTGGGGGAAAACAGAAAGGAAGAAATGGCAACAGGGAGGGAAACATGAGGAGTTTTAAAAGAGAACATGTTTATTGTCTTGAGTTGAAGTTTTTGTTCATCCTTGTTTGCTATCCAGACATCACATGAATAAAAGCACTGATTGGTTACTCTGTTGTTTTGTCTCATCAGGGGCCATTTTAGCTGGCTGCAATTGGACCGCAGGGTATTAGAACATGAGTTCCCCAAGAAGTCTGGTCCCATCGTCCTCTACTTCTGTGTCAGGTGAGTTTTTGCTTCATTATTATAACTTGCCTTTGACTGGGGACGGTGTTTGAATGTGTGTGTGGCGGGGGGCAGAGAAAGATGGAGAGCGTGAGTCTGCATATGTGTTTGTACATGCACATGCCTTCATGTGGTAATAGGAAAAGATTAACAAGGTTAGTTATGACAGGCTCTCATGAAATGGCTTTGACCCAGGTGTTTAACTCCCCCCCACAGGGCTTCCCAGCCAATCATGAGCCTCTTAGACCTCATCAGTATGCACTGCATGCAAATCACACCAAATAGCTTTGTGGCACAAAGCGCAATACTCCAAACAAAGACGTCAGAATGTTTTCCCATAGAGAGAGAAGCCTTAGCATTTCTTCTTACATACATACATTTTCATGCTGAAGCAATTTAATAGGAACTGTTGCCAGTTTGCAAAAGGTTCACATGCCAGTGTATACCTAAACAGGGTAGAAAATATTACAGCCAGTCAGCCTGTGATGAGGCATGTGTCCTTGCAGTGTGCTCTACTTGTTGTTGCTGTATTGGAGTAATCTCCTCAGTTAAAAGCCAACTCTTCAATGACCTGTTAGAACAGGGTTATTTAATCACCTTACAATCCCACACTCTTCCTTTGTATGCACATACAATGGCTCCACTCACATATAAAACAGTCCTGACTCACACACAGGCACTGAATCATGTGTACAGATGTGACAGAAATATAACGTGAGTGTGTGTTTTTCTGTTTGTGTGTATGTGGGTTATTTTATCTTCTAAAGGCCATTGAAAAAGAAAGAAAAGGGCACCTGGCCCGAGAAAAGATTTTCTGAGCCTCCAATGGAAATGCACAGCCGTCCAAACCTCCTCTCCGCTCCAAAACACACACTCCCACACATGCACTACGAAACGGAGCCCAAGCGAGAAACCCAAGGCTTTGTTTCGGGGCCACTGATATTCTCTGTTCCTAACATATCTCTATGATGTCACACAGGGAGAGGGAGCGAGGTTAGCAACATGCATAGTAACGTGACGCACATTATCCGTGTTAAACAATGTCACAGAGTAGTCATTTCCACGGTGACATTTGCAACGCAGCTCAAGTCATGACATAAAGGAGTGACTGTACAGTAAAATCATATTCTTAGCACATTGTTCATTCTATTTAGTGAACAATGGTGTCATTGTGCAATACAGCGCTGATACCGTCAAAAGATGTCCAGATATACAGTATTTGGCTGCTAGTGCTGCTGTTTTAGTCTGCTGTTTGCTTTACTTCATTTAAGTTGCATTGATATTCAGGTCTCTTCTTTTTAGGTCAGGTGTAGAACCATATGAAACAACTGTGTGTTTGTGTCTGTGGCGGGGGCGGTGTGTGGGTCACTGTGTGTGTATTTACAGAGACTAATAGGTGTTTGCGGATGTGGTGGTAGTGCTGTCACAGTGTGAACTTTGACACCATTTTGAGGCTCCATTCCCCCCACTTTTCCTCTCCCGCCTCTCCGTCCAATCTCTAAACTCAGTCTCTCTAAATGTCACACTGACTAAACCCCCCGCACACACACACACACACACACACACACACACACACACACACACACACACACACAAACACACACATATCCCACCCTCTCTCTTAGATGCACGTATACACACACACATACGCAGATTCAGGATTATAATGGAACAACCATCAGCCCAAATGTCAGGCCTGAATCTATTATCAGTCCGAGCATATGGCTTTCATCACCACACTATTTTTTTTTGTATGTCTGTGTGGGTGCCTGTGCGCCTCTATACAGGTGCATGCACATCATGAATTTGCATGCTTATTTGGTATTTGTGTGATGCGTGAGCGTGTGCCCAGTAAATGCTAGGCAGATGCCCACCTCCTGCTGATTCAGTGGGTGCCTTTTTGCATGCTTGCTGCTGTTCTGGCAGCGCGCATAGTCTCATCAACACCGTGGCTTTAATTAAATGTTCACGCTGAATATTGACAAGGCTTCTCTCATTCTCTCTTGCAGCTCAATGGGTAACACGATTTAAGCCCTCCAGTATTGATCCTCCTACAATCCCTCTCACTCAATACCATTACCTATACACTCATAAGCACACACATCGACACGTTCATTCACACATGTTCATCGGCACATGTGCTCAGGCCACATTATACACTTGTTCTGATGCACGTCTCCACCAGAGGAGAGTTAACAGAACAGCGAGAAGCTTCCTAGCGTACCATCGTAGCTCCCCTCTGGCTCTGCATGCGATTGTGAGCTAAATATAGACGGCATTATTATGTTAGTTCCCTCCTCACCACTCTGCCAGAAGTGGGTTACTGTGCTTCTCTCTCCAGTATGTGACAGTGTGTGCGTGCGTGTGTGCGTAAGCTCAGTGTGTGCATGTGGAATCACTACGCACTGCTGATGATGCAGAGAAGCAGACAATGTGTGTAGTGCATCATGTGCACATTCAGTCCGTGTGTGTGTGCGGGGGTGTGTGTGTGTTTGTGTGTGTTCAGATTGTGGAATGTGCTCACACTCACAAACTAATAATGGATCATTGCCAGCCACCATGGTGAGAGAGAGAATGGGTTTTAAGGGGTAGTGAGAGGATGTTGGTATACAAGGTCAGCCTTTGGTATAGTGTGCCCCCCTCTGGTCACTTTGGTCATTACAACATTTCTTTGACATTCGCATATGACTCTACATTTAGCATGCATGTTTAATTGGTTCTCCTATAGTATTTATGAGTTACTATTGTTTGTGAAGCAAATGACAATGAACCTCGTTGATCTTTTTTACAGGACTGAAGGTCAGCTTCTAATGTACTTGTTCACTGTTGTATTGTAAGGTTCACCTTCTATCTTTCAGGTTCTACATAGAGAGTATATCCTACCTGAAGGACAATGCCACTATTGAGCTGTTTTTTCTTAATGCCAAGTCCATCATCTACAAGGTAAACTCATTATTTTGCTGCTTCTCCCTTCATTAGTGTATATTTGGTTGTTAATGAAGAGACACTACAACAGGCCAGCTTAGACTTCTGTGCTCCACTCTGCTTTGGTGAAGCAGAAAATGTGAACGATTCGCATCAGCTGTTCCCCATCACGTTACCTGCTGCACCACATTCCACCAAGTAGTGAATAATTCGACACATTTACTGCCATCTGTTAGTGTTGAAGCACATTTGTTTCATCCGTTGGAAAAGGAAATTGAAATCAGACCTTTAAATAAACAAAAAGAAAATTCCAAAATTAAAATATTCCAATCAGAGAAGGCCATTTGTATTTTTGCTTCAAACAGTGGTTCCTAAACTTTTTCCAAACACACCTCTTTGAGAAGCAAACGAGAATTTTCAAATGACCCTTCAATAAGGAAGACTGGATTCAAAGGATCAATGTTAAGTTGAATTAATTCTTGTACAAGAATGAGTGTTTAACAGTGCAGCACACAAAACAGGTTACAGAGAAAAGACTCCCTGTGAAGCTCTAACAGTTGGTCATCATAAGTCTGCTTAATTTCCTCTTGTAGTTTGCATTTCCCAATTTAAATGTGGCCTCTCTGACCCGTCCCTGACCCTTGTTCTGTTCTGGACTTCTTCTATTTATACATTAACCTGAACTTTACCTTACCCTGTCAGCTTTAGCAACAAAATCATATGTAGAGAAGAGAAAACAGAACTTGTGAGAAGATGTCAGGTACACATCATGATTTAAGACATTTGAAACACAAGAGAATGACTGGCTTAGAGTGAGAATGTGCTCCAGGTAACCGAACAAAGCAGTCCACCTTTCTTATTCAGTTAATTGATTCATGTTATACCTTTAGTGAAGTTGGTAACTGTACGGTTAACAACCAACTACTTACAGAGAGACCAGTGTTAAGCATTTATTTGTCATGTCCAGAAGAGGGCACATGTGGCCTAAAGGAAAATGGGGCAGAAAGTCCAAGCTGGGTAAAAAACTGTAATGAGACCCATTATTTTCTCTACTGACAGTGCCAAATCTAGAAACATATAGTATAATGTAGTGTAGTAGTGTAAATATAGTGTATTCTCTCATGAGCCGGAAGAAATGGTTGTTTTTCTTTTAGCTAATGTTGTCAAATCATAAAGCAAGCCTGAGTTTGTGTAATTTAAGCCTAGTTGTTGGATACTCAGCTCAAGACCCATATGCAAGCATCTGTCTTACAGTAGTGTCTAATAAGAAGACAGCAAAGCTTGAATGTACTGTGTACTCAGGGAGAGACTGTCCCACAAATAGAAGGTTTCTGATTCAATCCCATCAGTAGCTCTGATAAAATGTCCTCAGAGGAGATACCTGATCCCTATCCGCTCATTTATCACAAGTCACCCTGATAAGAATATCAGCTAAACATCAGTGGTGAGTACAAGTGATCTCCCCACCAGCACCAGCAGTAGATGACCCCGATGACCTCATGGAGGGAGAGAGCCAAAAAGAGTGCAAGAAATGGAATATCACAGTATAGTATAGTATTTTTAGAAAACGTGTTGCATGTACTCTAGAGATAAAATATAGCAGATCAGGATATATGTTCACCTTCCAATGTTTGTATAAGTAGTGTGAAACATTTTCTGCTGTGTGAACATGTGCAGTTACAATAACACACAGTCTATGATGATTTGTAGGCATGCTGGGTGGTACACCAAGGGTGGGTTTGTTCTGTCTAGTGTTTCATCCTGGCCGTCTGATCTCCCAACCAATTAAGAGGTGGATTGTGAAAGGAACATTCCTGGCATGCTTTACCCACTACTCACTTATTCACTCACCCTTATCCTTTCCCCCTTGATGACTGCATAGCACCCCATCTATAACATGGTTGGTGAATGCATGTGCAAACACAGAGTTTCACTAATTATCACGCAGTCTGAACGCAGCTTAAAATCTCTCTCACCCAGACGTAAAATCATGCCTTCCTCCTGAATCTCCTGACTGCACCTCAGTCATCTTCCTTTTCTAATGTCCTCTAACACCTCAAAAAAGTAGTACAATTAAAAACACACACACACACAATTGAAGAATCTACAGAGTAATCAGTAACCAGAGCATCCATGTCTGCCCTCAACCCCTAAAACCTCTCTCCCAACCCCCTTCACGTTGCCTCTAATCTCTGTACTCCATCCACATGTAGAGGTCATGAAATCAGAGAAGGGAGAGAGAAAAGACTGTGGGGGAGTGGTAGGGAGACGAAAGGAATTACTGTCTTAGATAAATGGATGATGATACTAACAACGGCACAATGTGTGTATTATTTATTTACCTGCCGCCAGCAGTGGGAGAATGTGATGTATTCTCTTTTCTCTTCTTCTTCTTCTTGCAGGAACTTATTGAAGTGGACAGTGATGTTGTCTTCGAACTGGCTTCCTATATTCTACAAGTAAGATAAAGCATGTTTGTTTGTGTGTGTGTGTGTGTGTGTGTGTGTGTGTGTGTGTGTGTGTGTGTGTGTGTGTGTGTGAGTGTGGGTGTTCTGTCTGGATATCTGTTTTTCGCCATTAGCACGTGGAGCCAAACACACTAGCTATTCCAGGCAAACAGTTCTAAAACCATTTGAAGTCTTCCAAAATATTTCCAACAAGCCTTTGATCCTAATTGACGATGATTAAGCTCACATTATCTACTGCAGTCATTATTGTGGGTGATTAAACTCGCATCTGATTCGGTCGTCAATCTGTCAGTAATCTGCTGTGATGCAGGGAGTTTTTAAATCTATAAAACCTCAACTGTCTTTGTTGGTAGCGACGTTCTTAGCCACCAGTTACATTCTTGGTGAAGTCGGAAAGCGTGCATATAACACAGAGCTGCAGGGAAACTCTTTTACTCCACAAATTCTCCTCAACTCCAGCCCTTTCTCTCTCCTGTCCCATTCTCAGAGTAGGTCAGTCCATTAACTGCGATGCTGCTGAAGGTTATGTTACACATTGACTGGGCTGAGTGGTCTGTCTGTGTATGCGTGTGTGTGTGTGTGTGTGTGTGTGTGTGTGTGTGTGTGTGTGCCCTCTCTGCAGGTGCAGATGTACAGTATCAGGTATCTGCTCTGTAGGCCTTCAGAGGTTTCACTCCAGATGGAGGTTTAATGTTTCTGATTCCAGCACAGCAGGCCTGACTGCACATTCACCTATGCAAACAGATCACAAACACACATTTTATGGTCACCGCTCATTGCTCATGTACAGTATCTATATATGTAAACTGTTCTCTCTTCTCCTAATACTTTTCTCTTTTCCCTTTCGTTCCACAGGAGGCTAAAGGTGATTTCACCAGGTAAGCACACCAGTAACTATAGAATCTATATGTTGAAGCTGTTTGTTTAAAACCCCTCAAAATGTCATTCATTGGCACCCAAAGAGAAAACGTGAACTCTTGTTGGGTTAATACATGTTGATTCAGAAGGGAGTGGCACAGACAGACAGAGAGACAATAGAAGTGATATCAGTTGTCTGTCTGCTCCTCTGTTCCCCTGAGCATGGAGGTACATTAGTGAGAACTGTCTTTGTCTTGCGTCTCTACCTCCTTCTTTCTTGCCATCCCTGTTCTACACTTTGCTTTACTCTTTTTAGCCCGTGCTGCCACTCATGGGAAAAGCATGAACTACATGTGTCTGTGTGTGTGTGTGTAATGAAAGACGGAGGGTCTTCCTTTCAATTTAAGACAGGCTCCACCATTAGGACATGAAAGATTTCCTAATACATCAGCAGAAAATGTGAAGAACTTTACAGTCAAGACTTGAGTTCAAACATATCAGTCTTTAAACTCACATTAGTTAAACCCTACAGCCATGGAGCCTTCCAGTGAGCTACGTTCCACATGTGGCTCTTCAGAAGCACATCTGTATGATGTTGGACTAAATGTATGCCATCTCTCATCTCCTACTCCTTTTGTTGTGGCACCGATAACAGACTACTGCAGTCATCACCTCTGACCTCATTTCCGCCGGTGAAAGGAGTAAATAAACACAATATCCTGCAGAGGGGCTGGAATGCGACACACTCGGGAGACATTCCTTTCACCCACCCTCCTCCCCCGTTTTTCTTGCGCCTTCCTCCCACACACATATACCTCCCATCTCTAAAAGCTCTATAGAGCCTGTCCTTTCTTTCTCAACATATACAGTAACCCCTCGTCCATTTTAAGTTCCACTGCATCTCTTGCTGCCGTCCCTTCAAAATATGTGTTATGACAATAACAGTGTCATTATGACATTTGTCAAATACAAATCTGTTTATTCCAAAGATTTGCTTGAATCCAGAGTAATTGAAAGAAGTGAATCTTTCAGTATTCATGTAACACTCTTTAAAGAAAAATAAGATTTTTGGACTGTATTTAAGTGACTTGTTAAGACGTACATGTCAAATTGCCATAGTGCGGGGTGATTAATTTGTGCTCTTGCCTGCCCTTTCTTCATGCACGCTGCCAAAGTTGTGCGCACTCACAACAACATATACCTAATGAGTTGTTGCTTAAAGGCCATCAACCAACCCAGACACACAGCTGCGTTCACACATTGGAGAACAGCCGGATAGGGTGGATGGGATCTATTCCAGGGCTTTAGCTCATAGGTTGTCATGTTCCCAGGGCTTTCCCCAATCCACCGGGCCTCAGTGGAGGCTGGAGAGAGGCGAGGGGATTAGAGTTGGGTATTAAGACCTCCTGCCACTGGAGGTCTGAAAATGAAATCTGGGGCCAAGTTTCTCTTGCTCTCTGTGTGGCTCCCTGTCTCATTTATTCTGACATTTTCTTCATCTTTTCCTCCTCGATCCCCGTTTTTGTCTCCTTTTGTCTTTCTTTATTGATCTTTACCGTTTGTGTCTTGGTTTCTGTCCCTCTTTCCTCTCCTGTTTCCAGCTGTCAGCGTCTCTGCAGCTGTTTTGAGATGGGACAGCACCCTGCCTCTGTAATAGAATAGCATCTAGGCCATCAACACTCATTCCTTTCTCTCGACTTGTTCCTTTCCCACCATTTTCCAAAGTTAACATTTCATTTCTAAGACAGTTCTGGGAAATATTCATATATTGGGTGTTTTCTTCCATTTTTTTCTACCAGTTTTTGAATGAAACTATTAGGCCTACAGCAGAGAATAATTGTTCTTGCAGAAAGTAGTGTTAACCATGTCTTGTGGTTTCTCCCTCCCAGTAATGATGCAACCAGGTCTGACCTAAAAAAGCTGCCTGCGCTGCCCACCCAGGCCCTAAAGGAGCACCCATCATTGGCCTACTGGTGAGAGACTAGTCAGTTATCCAGAAAACCACCACAACATTGCACAAGCTCTCCTCTGGCTTTCTCCCTCTTAATAATTTCCCTTTTTTCTCTCTGTATTGTACTATTCTACAGTGAAGAGCGGGTTATAGAGCATTACAAGAAGCTCAATGGGCAGTCCAGAGGGCAAGCTATTGTAAAGTAAGTGTTTACATGTGTCTATATCTCTACAGTTATTGTCCACTGTGCTGTATGGAAGGCAGTGTTCTCTGTAACCCTTACATGTCTGTCTTTCTCCTCCTCACAGTTATATGAGCATTGTAGAGTCTCTGCCCACATATGGAGTACATTACTATGCTGTAAAGGTACAGTTTTACTACTCTTTTTTCACACACACGCACCACACACATTTTTGTTCACTCTAGACTTGCAAGCAGGCAGTTTGGGATTTGGAGATATCATGGCGCTTAAAGCTATTTGTACTTTGTCTTTGTGTCTCTATTTTTCTTTCTCTCTCTTTGAATCCCACGCACATACACAACCTTTCCTGAGGCATTTTTTTTTTCATCATTATTTTAGGACAAGCAGGGGATCCCGTGGTGGTTGGGTCTGAGCTATAAAGGCATCTTTCAGTATGACCACCAGGACAAAGTCAAACCCAGAAAGGTGAGGTGATGCTCTCTCTAACGCCGCCAACTCAGCTGTTCAAGCCTTCAGTCCTTCTTTCAACAAGCTTTAAAACATGAATTGGTAAATTGTGATTTATCAAGGCCTAATCTGCTTCTAAAATGTATGACCTCATATCATCTCATTAAGCTGCCTCTTTCTTACAGCATCTTTTTAAAGAGGGTAGTTATTCTAACTGATGGGTTACTTTGCAAGCAAATGTCTTCTCTCTATCTTTTCTGTTCTTGTTTCCATGGGCAACACTCTCCATTTTTTTCCCATTCAGAGAGGCGGGATATTGTGTTTGGAAAGAGCACTAACAATGCTGTACAAATACTACTGTCTGGAGACGTTCAGTCTTGGAATGTTTTGCATCCTGTCCTGCATCCAGGCTTTTATTTCTGCCTTTCTGTGAATGGCGTCCTCCTCCCAGTCGATGCACCCAGTGGGTCGTTTGTGAGAGCCTTTCTTTCCTCACCTCTGACCCATAGCCATGTTTAGGGCCTTGATCTCTGGCATTCAGCCTTGTCTAGTAGGGTGTTAATGGGGTTAACAGCATCCTTGCATGCTGGCTGACCACCAGGGCGCTCACACATGTACACTGTTGCGCATAAACACACACATACACACACAGGGATAAGACTGAACCCTGAACTCACCATCCTGATGAATACTTCCTGTCTGCCACAGCTTTCCTGTTTGCCACTAGCACTGTGCTCTGCGCGTGCGTCTTCATTAGTGCATTCCAGTCAAAATGTTGGGCTCGCCACTGCTGAGCCCCATCGCTGCCTCATGCCCAAGTTCTCCAAATCTTGTGGCTGCTTAGGTGTTAAAGCATGCATGTTGGTTGACCAAGTCAAAAATGGAAAGTGTTAGCTTTCTCTGAGGTAAATGCCACAAGGAGGAAGATGGATGGGGTACTTTAGAGAGAGATGTAGAGTTAAAAGAGTTAATATCGTTCCCACACAAGAAACCTATCAAGCATTCAGCTGCCATAGCAACAGTCAGTGTGAGTCATTGGTCTAAGCTTCAGTACTGACCCCCTCACTTTCTTCCCTGGACCCTGACGCTGTCTCTCTTTCTGTCACCCTCACACACACACACACACACAGACAGAAAGAATAAGACTCCTCAGCACACATGTCTGATTGTAGACTTAGGAGTTTAAGCCAAAAGAGATTGTGAACTGCATGTCTTGTTGATGCAACATCACAAGACTAACTAAATCCTGCTGCACATGGTAACGTGTTTCTTTTCACTACTGAAGTCAGACAAAAGAAGCTGGGTGGAGCTCCTTAATCAAAGCTGTTCAGTGTCTCACAGGAAGAGACACTCATAGAGGTCACTAGAAGCTTTCCGTATATTATGGTAGCAATGAGTGCAATCGCTGTTTTAACAAGCCAAAGGAAGACCAGTTGATTTGGTCATTAGTCAATCATCCGGTTAGTCCATGGCCAGTAACCACTGACTCACAGTGTAATCACAAGCTTGTGAGTGACTCAGTGAAGTGGAGGCAGAACACCAATAATGAGACATATTTGGCCAATTATCATCTTTTGTCACTGTAAAAATGGTTTATGTTCTCAGCTAAAACCTTTTTTATTCAGTAATGAGCAACTAAGTGACTTCATGTTGCGCTGTATAATGGTATAAGTGTACTGCAGGCAGTTGTGTTTAATTAGTCTTTTTACAAGGAGAGATCCTGTTGTTTCTAAATGCAGACCATCTACTGTGCCCTACATGTTTATTTGGAGATGTTAAAATACCTTTCTCCTTCTGCGTACCGCAGGTCACATGCAGGCACACATACAGTACACAGATGGGTTTACAACTGAACCACACAGCGTACTAAGCGGCTGGTTAGTGTATTTTGACTCATTTAAGCGGGGGATTAAAGAGTCTGTGTGTCGACTGACTACCTGACTGACTGACCTAAAGTTAATGTGGAAAAGCTTCTGTCAACAAGCCGCAAGAAAGTTCAGTCAAGCACAGCAAGCTATGGTTTATATTAATGTCATCTTAACATGCCTTTCATTGCATATTGATGTTTTTTTTTCTGCAGTGGACTGAGAGTACACACCCACTGATTTAAGGCAGCTTCTGTCTGTGTTTCATTTAGAGTAAACAGGCACAAACAGCCTGTTCTGATTAGTTTTTCCATAAATGTCATCCCTCCAAAACATCACAACCAAAATACAAACAACAGGAAGTGCCTCCAGAGTGTATCTGCATCTCCATGACAACTGCTGGATATAGTATTGCACACCAGAGCTCCACCCATAGGTGAAACAATAGTCTTTGAGAGCCTCGGGTCCAGTAAAGAATAATAATACTGGGCTCCCTACAGTTGTACTCGCCTGTGCTATTTAAACTTTCTATTCTTCCCATAATCCCTGTGGAGTTTGCTACACCAAAGAAAGGCCTTTACACTCTATCAGATCTGACCTTTCATCAGTAATGGACGTCTGCTCGGGTGTATAGACATTAAGACAGACGTGGGTCTGTGCACATGTGCACCCGGTTGTTGAAGAATAATGACCAGACACTTCCTCTGTGTGTGTGTGTGTGTTTGTGCCATTGTTTGTGTGTTCTACAGTCAAAAGAAGAGAATTTATTGCGTATGCACACATACATGCACCACCCTCGTCCTAAGAACAGAAGCACCCAGCAGCTTTGTCTGAGTTCCTACGGAACTGAATAGAAAAGAAACTGTCAGCATGTTTTTCATCAGATATTTCTCTCCACAGTCTGCCCATTAGTATAATGGGCTTATGTAAGAGAAACAGCACAGAATCACAACAAAAATATCTAATTTTAAACTTCAGGGTGACTTCATTGCACCTTGTTGTAGATCACATGACTTCTATTTAAATACTGGAGATATATTTGGACAATTGCACATGGAAAACTTATCCTGAAACATCAAAGGCTGCTTCCAAAATTGCAGCAGCTCTTTTCTGCTGATGGAGGGGACAGCTTTAGTGGTCTCGTGCCTGAACACAGTTATAAACACCTATCTTATCTCCACAGCTTTGGCCCATATGGAGCCAACACACACATGCACACACTCCCTATCTCCCCTGCCTGCTATATTTAGCACCATGCTACATTAGCACTTCACACTCCATTGAAAATGTACGGTACAGCAACAGTTAGGATAAGAGCGCCGACTCTCTTTCTTCATTTTCGTGCGGACACATATAAGCATGTACTGTACATGCACATACATTAGGCTGTTTACATGCTTTTTTCATTATATTTCTCCCACTCCTTCCCTTTCCTCCCTCTCATCTCTCTGTCCATTGTTTTTCCCAGACTGTTAAAATTCCTGGGCTGTGACCTGTTCCTCCCTGAGCTCCCTTTCTCCTCTTTTCCTCCCTTATCCTGCCATAGCTGTGTCTTCTACTTTATTTCTTTTATCTTGTTTGTCAGTTCTTGCAGTTTAATTTTATTCATATCTAATGGTCGGTTACTGTTCATCAGAGGTTTGTTTGTGTGTGTATGTGTGTGTTTACATGTCTGCTCCAGCTGATAGACGTAGTCCCACTTGTGTTCTGAAATAGCCCACGCTCTTTCTCTAACAAGAAACAGACTGAGACTTTGCTAATGTGTGTGTGTGCGCACACACTACAGTCTGACTAAACAAAGTAAGGGCACTTCAATTGCTGGGGCCACAGAAAGCTTCTTTCCCCCTTCATCACCCCTCCCCTGACCTCTTGTTACACACACACACCTCCCAACCACAGAGCCTAGAGCAGGAAGCACAGTCCCTGAGGGAGGGAGGAGGGGTCAGGAGGAGGGGAGGCACAAATGCCCCCTCCCTCCTCCACCCTCCTAGCAAAGCTGCAGGAGAGGAGGAAACTTAACTTTACACACTTTCACTCCACCAACACACACATACATTCGCACATGCCTACAGATGGTGAACACCCACCAACTCGTAACGTTCTGTTCCTGTGCGTCTGGGAGGATTTAAGATACACACATGCTGCGGAATATGTCTTGGGGGAAACTTTCTCGCCCAGCTGGCTTTGGCTGCTTTTAAAGAGGAGCTGATGGTTCATAAAGGGGACGGAAAAGAGCGAGAGAGAGAAAAAAAAAAGGCAAGCGGAGGAACGAAAGCCTCCTCCCTCTCTCATACTGTCTTTCTCTAGAGTGAGGTCATCCAGCGAAGGGATCCACTGTGGACAAGACCGCCTGGTCTGGACCTGATCAGAGAGCTCCAGTCTAGGTTCTCTATTCTCCCTCCACCTCCTTCTCCGCTTCCAACTCCTCCTCTTTGTCAGCTTCTTCAGTTTTTTTTCTCCTCTTCCTCCTTATCCATTGCATTTTCTCTCAAAACAAATTGGAACATACAGAGAATGGAAGAAAGGATTTGGCTGAAGGCTATGTGGATTTTAATGTTAGCATGTTTTTTTTTGTGCGTGTGCAGCCCTGAAGAGTGTGTGTTTCTCCTAAATCTCAGGTGTTCCAATGGCGCCAGTTGGAGAATCTCTACTTCAGAGAGAAGAAGTTTTCAGTAGAAGTTCACGACCCCAGGAGGTAAATTTATATCACAAATTAAAGCTGGCGTCAACTTGCTGCGGCGCTTTCGTTGAAACAATCTGTATTTTTAAAAAGAGTAACTGCCTGTTGAATTGCATGATATCTCTTCATTGCTTTGATCATTATCTCATAGCTCTACAGAAATGATTGAATGTTATTGCTATTGAATTTTCTCCAGCTAATATTTGGAAGTGGTAGAATTCTCCCTTGGTTATGGACACTTTCCAGTAGCCTTTACTGTAAATTACCACTGCGCTATATGTGAATGTTTTGAGATTCATTGTACATGCTGTACAGCGCAGGAAAGGAGAGATTGGAATCTAATTCGTAATGGTTGCAGCATTTGTCTTGGCAATAGAGCGAGATATTGGGGATGTCCCGGTGGGGCCTGACACAGATTGATAGGCTGATTGTTAACACACTTGGGGGAGCCACATGCATGCACATATGCTCTTTTACACACACACACACACACACACACGGTAGACCCTTGATAGTTGACCACAGAAGGATAGATGGCCGTGTGATAGCTGTTTTGCGGAGGAAGTGACCTCTCTTGTGTTTATTTAACATGGCTATATATGTGGAGTGTTATTCTACAGACAGAGGGAGGGAGAGAGTGGGAGAAAGAGACAGACGGGGTGAAACAGAGAGCAGTGGTGTTTTCTTTAAAAGAAGCTGTCATTAGGGTGAGCTGGTCTGTTGCTCAGCTACAGATGTGTGTTTAAATAAGGATGAGTAAACAATGGGGAGCAACGTGTGTGGCTTGCAAAAAAAGTCTATCAGGTTTGCTCTCTCAGGCCTCTAATAATTTTTGATGGTGGTCTAGTAGTCGCGTGGGAGTGTTTTTCACTGTGGTGTAATATGTAGCAATCTTTTGTATTCAGTGTATATAAGGAGGCCTTGTGTCCGCTCCTACTGTAGGGCGTCCGTGACAAGAAGGACGTTTGGCCACAGTGGCATCGCTGTGCATACGTGGTACGCCTGTCCTGCCCTCATCAAGTCCATCTGGGCCATGGCCATCAGCCAACACCAGTTCTACCTGGACCGCAAGCAGAGCAAGGTCAGTCAAGCCCACACCACAGGCCACATGCATGATTAGAAATATCAAAGACATACGGCAAACTCAGCAAGCATGGTCAGAGAGAGTGCTGCAATTAAACTGCTTTGACGTGCTTTGACAAATCATCTCCATCCATGTCTGTCCAGTCTAAGATCCACGCAGCACGGAGTTTGAGTGAGATTGCTATAGACCTGACGGAAACAGGAACACTGAAGACCTCCAAACTCGCCAACATGGGCAGCAAGGGCAAAATTATAAGTGGCAGCAGTGGCAGTCTGCTCTCCTCAGGTCAGTACATGGTCTGTGAGTGTGTGTGTGTGTGCGTGTGTGTGTGTGCGTGTTCCTGAAAGAGAAGAAGACTGTCTTTATGTTTGCACGTGAGATTATGAGGGGGAGTGTCGATGACAACTAGAGAGACAGAAACAGCTGCTTCTGGAAAGGCGCCATTTATTCTGTGCTGGATGCTTTTAACACAGAGACATGTACACACACCCCACCCAGTTTCTTTCTGTGCGTATAACACCACTACCACCCTCTGTGTCACATAGACTCATCATCCAGAGGTCCCTGCCCCCTCTAAATTTAGTGGGTGAGGGAATGAAAAGGGCAGCGGGTCAGTGTACAACTGCCACAGCTTTTAAAACAATGCTTATCAATGTTGGACAAGTGACGCGTGAGAGAGAGAGAAGATTTGTACATCAACTAAATTTAGATTTAAGCGGGAAATGACCTTTAAATGCAGACAGCTATACAAAGTGTGTTGCATGCTGGGAGAGCGAGTGCAGCAATTAGCCTGAATAGAAACACAAGTACTTTAACCTGGTTAGCTACTGCATTACTCACTTATAGATGACATGCACTTGACCAAACGGTCATCATTTCTGATCGAAGAGGCAAGCATGTGTTCACTATTTAGAGTCCAGCACACCTTACTGAATCAATTACTGTTTTCAGGAAAGAACGCTAAGCTCTTTCAGTAGTAATGTCTTGCATGCTGTTCTCATTTTGATCTCTCCATAGCACATCTTCCTGATCCGATCTGTTTTCTCACCCCACCTTTCTCCCTAATCCTTTCCCTTTATCCCTTCAGCTATCCAGTCCAAGTCACCTAATCTCACCTTTTCTCTTCGTTAGTTCCACCCCATCCACGCCCCTACCCCATATCATAGTCTGTCTTATCTGTCTGTGTCTGTGTGTTGATTTCATGATCCTGACTGGAGGGCATCTCTGCCCAGCAGCATAAACATGTCATGGGATCTGTGACGTCACATCCGTGCACCTCTGTCTGAATTCGGTCATCCCAATAGCCATAACCAGATCATACAGTTAGTCTGATCCATTTTAAATCCATTGTGGCTGCAAATAAATCACCAGAGAAATAAGTACAACATCACTGAATATATTTTAGCTGTTGGAACAGTTAAATGGTCTTCGCTAGGGTTTGTGTACCTGCAAAACAGTAGATTTGTATTTAAATATAGTATATCTTGTAACAATAGAGAGCCATATAATGTTGCCACAACTGTTTCAGCAGTGGTTAGAGTTTGTATTGTTGCTATGTTTCACTGTGAACCACATAGGGTCACCGAGAGAGCAACAAAGAGAAACAGAATGTGTGTGTGTGGGAGAGTGTATGTGTTGTTTTCAACAGGGCATGTTGCAAACAAGACTGTCACCATCTCAGGGCCTCTGAGATTGTGCGTCACAGACTTTGTCCTAAACTGCCCCTTCCTTGAAGCATTCACACAAACACACCACTGGAACTGAGTTTCCTTATCAAAACGTTCCACTCACTTCCCTGTAAACATCCTGCGAGGCTAGCAGGTGCACGCACAGTTTCTTCCTTCTCTCTGCAATCTGCCTCAAAAGAAGTCCCCACCACTCCAAACACACACACTCACATGCTCTTGATTCCTGCCCTAACCCTAAAGGTATGTGTTGTCTATACCCTGCAGGTTCTCAGGAATCGGACAGCTCCCAGACAGCTAAGAAGGACATGCTGGCCGCACTGAGGGCCAGGCAGGATGCACTGGAGGAAACACTAAGGCAGAGACTAGAGGAACTCAAGAGCATCTGCATCAGAGAGGCGGTATGAGAAACACAGACACATTTGGCAAATGTTTTAAAAGGCATAATAATTTTTTTTAATATATTTATTTCCTTGTCCTCTCTTCACCTTTCCTAGGAGCTGACGGGGAAGCTTCCTAAGGAATATCCTCTGGATCCAGGAGAAGAGCCACCCACAGTGAGACGGAAGATCGGTACCGCCTTCAAATTGGATGAGCAGAAAATTCTTCCTAAGGGAGAGGTGAATCTCCAGCTCCCTGTTCTCCTTAGTAGCACTTAATCACACACAAAAACAAAACAGGTTCTTGTGGTGCGAGTGTTTGAAATAAATACACAGTACCACAAGTTCCTGTCAAGTGCAGTGCTGATTAGTCAAGAGTGTTTATATCCTTTCAACCCAGCTGTTAATGCTGTCTTTATGGACGGTGTACGCATTATAGATAAATACTGGTTGTTATACAGTTCAGAGCAACTTCATTTCAAACCAAACACTTAATGTTCAGATAATGGTTGTGATGATTAAGTTAAGTGATCCTCACCCATTTGGTAAATAAGCAAAGAAAAAAGTGAGCAGTGGAAAGCCACCGCCTGAGACGTCTCGGACCTTGTAAAAGTAGTTGTACTGCATCTTTGCCTCGCTGTCTTTTTGTGCCACGGGTAGATTTTCCAGAGCAGCAGAACTTCTAAAAATAGTCTGGCAGCATTCTCGCCACGGGAAGTGGTGATAGTAGGATTGTGTGCGCGCCTGTAGTTGTGCAGGCATGCGTGTGTGTATGGGTGTGTGTCGCTGAGGTTGTATGCTTTGAAAATAATCCAGGGACACAATATCACAAAACTGCCATGCAAGCAGAAAGATGTTTCTTAATTTAGACTGAACACCTTAAACTCTCTCTCTCTCTCTCTCACACACACACACACACACACACACACACACACACACACACACACACACACAGAAACAGAAGCTGTTCCAGCAGCAGAGTGAAGGGGTTATTAGAAAGAGGGATTCCTCAGAACCGAGGTCGTCCAGTAAGATGTTGACCCAAGTGAAGTCATCACTTCTCTGTCTCTTTGGAGAAGTGAAATCATCTGAGTGTTCTCACATGTATGAGCGCTCACATCCCAGTGTGTCACATTTTTCAAGTTTCTACATTACTGTACTCCGCCACATGTTACAGTATCCAGATTCATATTTTGCAATGCAGTAAACATATATCCAATAAATCTGCAGCATGACCGAGTATGCTTTAGTTGGTTCACCTAATAGTCTCCGCTCCTCAAATCTCAGGAGAAGTTTACAGGAGGGAAGGATGGATTGATGAAAAGGTGTTATTATGGGGGGTTGTGAGAAAATGCAGAGCTGCACCATAGATAAATGATTTCCGCAGCGTGTTTTCTCTGGCAAGGCTTAGCATGTGTGTCTAACCAAATACGTTGCATGGGAGAGTTACAGTCTGAATACATGTCTGCAAACTTAGGTCTTGTTGTTTTTGGATTGTGTGTAGATTTCTGTTGCTAAAACTGTGAGCAAATCCAGTATCTTTGTGCTTGCGCTGCTCAGAGTTTGGACTCATGCTTGTGTGTGTGTGCTTATCCCAGGAAGAGGAGCTGGAGCGTTTGGAGCGGGAGTTTGCCATTCAGTCCCAGATTACAGAGGCAGCCAGGCGTCTTGCCAGCGATCCTCACGTGAGCAGTAAGAAGCTGAAGAAGCAGAGGAAGACTTCTTATCTGAACGCACTGAAGAAGCTCCAGGAAATTGAGAACTCCATCAATGAGTACCGGGTTCGCTCTGGAAAGAAGCCCACGCAGAGGGCGTCGCTTATCATAGAAGGTACCAATATTTTTATCTTATCTCTTTATTTCTATTAGCTGTAGCTGCCACCGCTCACAACAGTATTCTTCTCAAGCAGCACTGTCTAGACTGGTAATAGAAGAGCTGTATATGTAGGGCTTTTAGATTTTAAAATTCAGAACAATCTCTAATCTCTTGTCTTTATTTCTTTGTCCTATAGAGGCCAATATAGGCTCTGAAGATAGTTCATTGTCTGACGCACTGGTCCTGGATGATGGTAAGTCACTATACTTTGCATTTACTCCTCAAGATTCAAGTGAACGGTTTATCTCAATTGCTCTAACGTAATCCAATTATTACTTATTTCAGATGATCCCCAAGTTACAGGTACCCCCACCTTCTCTCCAGTAGCATCGCCTCACAAGGGCCTCCCTCCTCGACCACCTTCTCACAGTCGACCCCCTCCACCGCAGTCCCTGGATGGCCTGCGACACCTGCACTACACACGCTCAGACTACGATAAATCGCCCATCAAACCCAAGATGTGGAGTGAATCGTCACTGGATGAGCCCTATGAAAAAGTCAAGAAACGTTCCTCTCATTCAAGGTATGACAGCATTTATCTTAACAGTGCTTATATCCCAATCTAACTGTAATCCAGTCAGAATTAGCAGTAATGCATGTCGAACTGCAGTTTCAGCCTGTGATGAGGTACCCAAATTTGAGACACATGAATGTTTCAAATGTGGGTTAATAATATAAATTATGCTAATTTTTCTTGCCTCTTTGTCAAGTCACAGGCGTTTCCCAAGTTCTGGTAGTGCAGAAGCAGGGGGTAGTAACTCTCTGCAGAGCAGCCCCATCAGGAGCCTCCCTCACTGGAATTCTCAGTCCAGCATGCCGTCGACCCCGGACCTGAGGACCAGGACCCCACACTACGTACATTCCACTAGGTCAGTCTTTATATCTTTACTTGTTTGCTAGTTATTCAAGACATCAGCTGGTCCTATATTATTAAACGCACATGATTCTGCATCTTACAGGTCAGTGGACATCAGTCCCACACGTCTGCACAGTCTCGCTCAGCACTTTAGGAACCGCAGCTCAAGCCTTGAGTCTCAGGGCAAACTGTTGGCATCAGACCCCGACGCACACCCGCACACCTTGGGCACACTGGGCAGCCCTGACTTCTTCCTGGGCCCAGGACGCAGCTCCAATGGCTCTGATCCACTGGACGACTGCTCATCCTGCACCAGCCAAAGCAGCTCAGAGCATTATTACCCCTCTGGTGGACCCCCCAGCAGCAACCCCAACTACTCTACTCTAGGAGAGGACTCACCCTCCAAAGCCAGACAGAGGCAGAGGCAAAGGCACAGGTAAGAGTGTACACAACTCTTTTTTTCTAGCAGTATGTCTGTAAATGAAGAAATTAACAGTTCTGTAGTGAGACTGATGTGTTGTCCTTCGTTCTCTGCAGGTCTGCAGGTCACCTGGGTTCCTCTAACTCCGGCTCCATGCCAAACCTGGCAGCTAAGAACGGCTCTGGTGGAGGCTCAGGTGGAGGTGGGATGGGAGGGGGACACCACGGAGTCTACCTTCACAGCCAGAGCCAGCCCTCCTCCCAGTACCGCATCAAGGAGTACCCGCTTTACGTGGAGGGAAGCCCCAACCCCGTGGTTGTGCGCAGCCTGGAGAGTGACCAGGAGGGCCACTACAGCGTGAAGGCCCAGTTCAAGACCTCCTCCTCCTATACGGCCGGGGGACTGTACAAAGAGGCCTGGGGGGGAGAGGAGGGAGGAGAGGGGAGCGGCCGACTCACGCCGTCGCGCTCTCAGATTGTACGGACTCCGTCATTGGGGAGAGAGGGTGGTGGAAGTGGAGGAGGGGGAAGGGCAGCAGTGTCTGAAGAACTGCGGTGCTGGTACCAGAGGTCCTCAGGGAGCCTGAAAGAGAGGAGTCACTCACATTCGGGATCTACTTCCTCCGAGACAGGGTCACAGCAAGGCACCCTGGGACATGGTCGAGGAAGTAGAGTAGGGACACTCGCCAAGGGCTCACCAGGTGGGTCTTGTTTACCTGTTCACATTAAAAGCTGCCTCATATCAGTACAAAATACCGTCATACATTTTAGATTAAACTTTAGGCTGTCCGTGTATTTAAATCAACACATTTTATTTTGTTTCTTCAGAGGTTAAATGGCTGCCATCCTAGAAAACAACAAACTGCCTACAAGCCTTCATCTGTGTAGTTGCTTCTGTGTAGTTTGAGCACAGCTGTCTATTTTATCCATTAAATGTTAACAATAGGGCTTCTGTGATTAATAAACTGACCTTTAGAGGACAAATTTACAGTGTAAAGGGAAAAACACATGCCCCGTGTGAGGCTCGAACTCACGACCTTCAGATTATGAGACTGACGCGCTGCCTACTGCGCCAACGAGGCTTGCTTTCCCCCACCTAGTTGTGACCTTTGTGTCACATGACCCCCCTCAGGCAAATGGTCTTTGTAACTGTGAGGTCACACACACACACCCCAACTACACATGGAAGCATAGTTGAAATTCCTTCTCTGCGTCTGTGTATCCATGTGTCTCCCTGTCTCATGCTTCATGTGTTGTATCTCATTCAGCACAACTAACTGTCAGTTTTCCCCATAGCTGCATCCCCTCACAGCCAGAGGAGTATGACGCCCTCCAGCGAACACGCAGCCACACCCACACCCCCCTGTAGCCCACAGCACATCCTCAACTGGCAGAGCGGGTAAGAGGCACACACTCTGCGGCAGATCAGCGTGTCAAGATGTGAATTCGGGACAAGCTGCGTCTTGCATATTCAGCTTCTTTCTCTCGATTTTGATCCAAACGTCACTCTAACATCCTCACGAGCTCTCACTGTCTGTTGTATTTGTGTCAGCTGATGTTGTTTTTCACTGTTGAACTAATCCGAACGAATGACTTTATGTGATTTTGGGTTCTGTTTTGAAACCCGTTTCATACTCATAATTAAATGATGTCACTCTTGTCACTGTTCTGTTTGTGTTAATGTTTCACTCACTACATCTTTGTTCCTTCTTTCTTCATTCTTTTTTTCCCGTCATCTTTCACACCCTTTGATCACCTCATTACCTAATATTTGTCAATTCTTTCTCGTCTCTCTCTTTCTGTCTGTACTAACCCTCCTTTCCTTGTGTGTGTGTCCTCTCTCCTGGTTTAGAGGCACAGCAGACAACTCTCCTACTGAGGACGTCTGTCAGTCTCCCCCTCAGCCCAGCTCTGATGCATAGAGGTACTGTCTGTGGTCTCGGCCTTCCAGTGGTCTAAACCTACAGTGTACTGTTGGGAAAACACAGCAGCAGCATAACAGAGAGAAAACAATACTGCAGCAAAAATACAATGTGACAGCGGTGCCAAATTTACTCACAATCAGACTTTTTCATTCATAGAAATCTGTCCCTACACAATTCTCCAAGTCAAAGCACACGCGACATGTTTACTAGTCATCTTACATCAACTGTGGGGGGCTGACAATGGGGGAATGTGCACCATTTCTTGACGGTGGAGGTATCTGTGTCATGTACTCTTTCTCTGGCTGTATCCGCTCTCTGCATGTGCTTTGCACTGTGGTCTGACGCTGGCACTGTGGCTAATTCCTTACAGGGTTTACTAATAGAAATACTTAACCATCTGCTGTATCTGTTGTAACGGAGGACATTCTTTAACAAACAAACAATGTGAGGAGCAGATGGAACCATGTAGATGACAATATTTGGTTATTTACCTTCTGATATGAACCATCTTTCTCTGAAGTCAGTCTTACGCTCGTCTTGTGTCACGCTCTGCAGGTCTTTCAGCGACAGCTGTTTTCTCAGCAGCCCCCTGTGTTCAGAGCTGGCAGATGTGCAGTGGTACGGACACGACAAGGCAAAACCTGGAACCCTTGTCTGAGACCTTCCTATAAGGCCCAGAAAAGTCCCATTGCCCTCTCCTACTGCCTCTCCACTGTCCCTCACTACTACCCATCGACAACCAACAACCTCATCCTTAAGGCCCTGCAAAAACCCTGCCCTGACCGGACCGGCGGACTGGACATGAGCCTCCCTCCTCCTGTAATCCTGCCCTCCATCCATCTCACCACCTCTTTATTATACCCCTCTGTCACAGCTCAGCTGGACAGGGACTCACTTGCTGGGCTCTGATAAGAGCTGATTTCACAGGACAGACTGAGAAGTGCCACCTCAGCTGTTGAACTGTTGCCCCTACAGCACCACAGAGTCCATTCTTTACTTTCAGCACACAAGCAATGGGACAACGGGCGAAAGGAACGATGGGAAGAGAGAGCACAGAAAAAATGTCCGACATACAACTTAATCTCAACAGAACCAACATCGTCCATTCCAGGATCTTTATCATATCTCATCTTTGGCCCCCTGACCTTACTAACTCCAGTGCACTGCCACCCAATCAGAGGATACCTGCTGGATTTGAGCCACCAGTTAAAAACCCATTTACAGGCCCAAATGAACTGTGTTGGATTTCATTATTCCCATTAATGTCATTTGTCTTTTTTTTTTGTTTATTTCTCCTTGCATATTTATAAAAAGACAAGATGACACAGACATTTCAAATCTGGATTAACAAACATTTAGATGACAAATTCAGCTCCTCTCTGTTTAATCCACAACCAAAGACAACAACTGGATTGACTGGTCATGCCAGGGTCTGCCCCTGCAGAAAAGAAACAACTGTATGAGAATGAATTCACAGTGACGATATCAGGATGGTTCACGGGACTCCTGTCTGGGATATTGGTGAGGACTATAAGCAATAACAAACATTGTACAAGTGTATGAACTGGTTTGAATCCACAGAGTGAATTGAAGAAGGCATTTTGACACGTTCTCCGCCTGGCGATGTTTGAAGTAAAGCATCTTTAGAGCATCATCGGGAGAATGTGGAATCGTGGTTATTGGGTTTGGCATTAATCTATGCTTATTTCAGTGACTTCATCCTTCATGTTTATTTGATGTCTTTGGTCCTGATAAGATTTCTCTGTCCACAACAGTTTGTTTGGCCACACGGTGCAATGTGATCAGTACAAGATACTTTGATTCCATCTTTTTTACTTTTCGCCCCTGAAAGCTGGCTGTTGACATCTGTCGGCTTGTGTTTGATATTGAGGCGGCTCAGTGATAAATCTCCACAGTGAGTCGCGTTTTTTTTTCCATTCTTTGTTTTATCACTAGTGTCTCTGCTTCCTCTAAAGTCTTGGCTCTGTACCAGTTCTCACCACAGTGAGTGTCTGTCGGTCTCTTTTTGTAGCACTGTGGTTTCTCATCTTTCGCTCCATCTCTTCAGCATGACAGGAGCAACCTGGCTGAGCACAGACAGTCTGAATTCAACGCTGGCTAGAACATAAACACTGACAGTCACAACACCTCATATTGTGGGCACGCATGAGTTTATTAGTGCCAAACATGTTGGTGCTTTACTTTATTTTTTTACTGTAATTCAGCACTAAAACTAAGCTACAAACGATTTCAAATCCCAACAGTAAATGCCCAAACACTAAACCCAATTTAGAAAGCAGCAAGGCAGAGAAGCCAGAAGACACTCAGCAGACTTTTATGATTTGGCATCAGGCGTTGTAGGAATTACTCAAACATACTTTGAAAAGCACAACAGTGTCTATGAGCCTGGACCTAGAATTGGTGTGTTCTCATTTTCCACTCTCAATATTTTATAATGAGTTGTATCACAGTGCATAAGAGGAAACTGTAAAAGCTAGAACAGGCACGGTCATCAGTCAATGTCAAGTTGACAATAATTAATACCCCAGCATCAGGGCAGAAGAGAAGCCATAGCCAGAACTGAAACAAACTATTCTTCAGCCGCTTGAAATGGAGAGAAATATTTTCTCGCGCATCCCAAATCAACAATCAGATGTTCAGAACAGGGTTAGAAAAGCACACCTGGTTTTGTATGAAGGAAGTTGAATTCTGCATGTTTTAACGGACCCTGAATCAGTTCCCCTCACCTTTCCCTTACCAGAGTTTATGACGAAAATTATTGTTTTATTGTTGCACAAAATCTGAATTCATCAGATGTTAATTTTACTTTTATTTTTTTAAGAATTCTACATCTCAGTGATAGAGAGAAGTGGACCCTTCTTCAGTCTTAGAGCACCAGTATGTCTGGATAAAAGTAACATGCTGCACAGCATGGGAGAAATATATCTTACCCTTTACAGTGTCGTGTTTCATTTATGCACTATATGTAATCTGAAGGTTGAGCCCACTCCTTGCATGGTTGGTTCTCCAAGAGCTGTCCGACCCATGCCTGATCAGATGTGATCAGTCTTTACCCAGGAGTGGAGGCAGCACTCCCTGGTTACCCTCTCATATGAATGAATTACTCTAGTGTACCCAAAGTCACTTATTAGAGTACGAGTTTGAACCCCGCTTTGCTCACTCAGTCTGATTAGTGTGCTAAAGATACAATCCCATGCATGCCCTGCAGATCAGCTGACAAATAAAGACCCCAAAGACACTTAACACCCGACACTAACATTAACATGTCTTGCTCCGTAGTGTGTCCTCGCCCCCCAGAAAGTCCCGTTTTGACCTTGTGGTAATCTCTGACCTCTGAGCCTGATGTGAAGAAGTGTGACGTCCCCTCCCTCTGTAGCTCCGAACATACCATATTCTCAATGCTCCATAGAAATGTATGAGGTTTTTGTAATACTCAAAGAGAAATGAACTAACTCTTTTATCAGTCTTTTCCTGTATGTACGGAGGGGCACTGTAAGGTTTTGTGGGGTTTTTAACATTCACATTCATTGTTTTAACAATGTTCCATTTTATATGAACCAGTATTGTTTTTTTTGTTTGTTTTTTTTTTAGTTCTGACATTGTAACAACCCTTTCAGGTGCTACAAAATGACCAGTTACTGCTTTGTCACGTAGGATCTAGACATTTCTTCATTGTTATCAATAGATTCAATACCAGATGTGCAAAATGAAGCTTATTTTAACAGACAGTTTAATAGTAGAACACTTCCCCTACCAGACAATAGAGCATGTAACTTGATTTTATCAGTTCTGTTCAACTGTAACAATACATTAAAGGTGTTGTAGAAAAAAAAATGTGGAATTGATTAAAAAAAAAATAACTGAATTCCACAGTTAATTTATTCTTTTTTCTATTAAAAATTTGTATAGTAACTTTACATTTTTCAAAACTGTGTTGTTGGAAATTGATGATGAATTTTCAAGATGAGAAGCTGTGGTGGTTCTTCAGAGTAAGAAAAATAAATTATTGATGAATGTTCTCAAGATTATGCCTTTGTCTGTTTTTCTTTTGTCTCTCTTCCAGTTTTCACGATAACAAACATGAAGTTATTTAGTGATTCACTCACTCCCAGGTGGGCAGCTGCCTAACTTAGGGAATCCCTACACGTAGTCACCACTTCCACTCGTCTGGCCACACTCATGCTCTTGTCATCACATCCTGGCTTCAGTCACTTCCGTCTCACAATGTGGCCTCCAAAGAGAAGGGGAAGGAGGATTTCCTGTGGATTCAAAAGGAAGATGCACTCCAAAGATAAAATAAATTAGTCATCACCCGACAGCAGAGAACGAGATTAAACAGCTGCAGAAATTTATGTAGGCAGGCAACTAGCATGCCACTGTGTCACATGGTTGGCTACTAGCTCGGATCACACCGAATCTTACTTTGCATGAATACAACATGGAGCCATTCAAGTGCACTGGCATGAGATGCAGGCATCTGAACAAATGGATTGTTTGTGCAGCTTAACATGCTTACATCATGAAACACTCATTACACAGATGCACGGACAATGTTTGTGATACTGAACCGCATAGAAAAGTGGTCTCTACCAGAAAATTCAATTGTCAGCTTCAGAGAGGACACCCAGCCTCGTCATCCTGCTTTCTTTTATTCTCCTTCTGTGTCCATCTACTAATGAATCCCATGTTACTCTTTGTACTCGGTGTGTTCCCATAGCAGCTCTCTCAACCAGGCAACAGCTGGAAGCTGTTAGCCAGACATGCCGTGAGAAACTAGCTCCTCTGATTTTTTTTCTACTCGCACACGTCTCTTTGTGTGTGTGTGTGTGTGTGTGTGTGCTTGCTATACAAGTGGTGTGTGACCTTGCTTTATATTCTTAATGAAATCCTCCATCATTTAAATACACTCACACCCCCTCACTGTGTCTGTACTCTATGTACTCTTGGATATCTATCTTTGGACCAGTTGTAGTTTTTTTCTTGTAACACTATGACATTACAGGGCAGTTTTAGGACTGCTTTTAGAAGTAAGGTTAGTATTAGGCTTAAATTTAGATTTAGGTCCAGGAAAATGTGAACGTTAGACATAAATATCTGCCAGTCAGAGAAGTGAAGAGATCAGTGCAAGCTTACTAAAACACAACTTTTATTTACACTCAATGATCATTACATTACGCAATGAATTCAAAATCAACACGTCATTCTGTTAATCTCACTCTTACTTTTTATTAAATGCTATTATACTTTTATTATTTCAAAAAGAAGATGGCCGTACACAAAGCTCCAATTGTTAGGTCAGATATAGTCTGATTCATTCATCCCACACCTGATGTACAATATATACTCTCACAACAATCAACATATTGTAAATGAACATCTGATGTCTACTTAGACAAGCAAAGAGAATAATATACGATTTCAACCCCATTTGTCCATTTTCTTTAGGTTTTAGTACCTATATTGTTCCCTCTAAACCAGATTATTGACACATCTGAGCATTTCTGGACAGAATACAAAAGTTATAATTTGTATGGTGACTCCTGGTGTCAAAAATATAAATTAATAGAAATGTGTATGAACTCTCTTGACCTTTTTAATCAGTGATTATTATAATATGGGTGTACCCATGTAACTTGTGTGTGGGCTTGCTTATTCAAATAGATTTGGCAAATGAAGTGAAATAATTTCATTTTATGGGTCAAACATGTCAGGTAAGTGGCAATGCTGCCCTCTACTGTTGATCACAGAGCAGCATCTGTGAAAATGAGGAAAATGATCGATTTTAAAAAATGCTCCATAAGAAGATGGGAACCAGGCTATGAAAACTTGCAAATAATTTGCTTAAGCTCATTAAATCAGCAATTTCTCTACTGCATCATCATTTCTTTTATATGAGATTTATTTTTTTTGTAAGTTTTAACTTTGCAGTTGCACTTTTGAGAGAAGAAGAAGTGAGACTAAGATGTCAGTCAGGTGGCATGATGATTTCACAACATCAGGAATAACAATTTCCTCATTTAGGATTGCGCAAGCTGTTCTAACATACAGATCCTGAATAACAACAGTAACTTGAGTTTACAAAGCAGGAGTGAGTCTCTTCATTGTCTTTGAGCTTCACAGATTGTATTCTACTTGCTCCAATAAAGGCCCGTTGGTTTCATCTGGTTCCTGCCCAAAAAACAACAAAACAAAATAAAACAAAAACCAAAAGGAAAACATTCAAACACCATTAAATTCAATAATCTACTCCAGAATGATTGTGTTTTTGAAATGTGGCATCTGATTTATCTTGCTGGCAATGCAGAGCAACTTCCCACGAAACATTTCATCATCTATCATCATCTGACAGCTCAAAAAATTATTCCACTTAACTGGAAATGACAAAAGAAGCCACCCACGTTAATGGTAAACCCATGTCCCTTTGTGCCCAGACTGTTCTGTATATCCTTTCTCACTATATTTACCTGTGTGATGCGGCTGTAGGCCTGAGTATGGGGAGCACTGTAGCGCCGTAGGCCTCTCCACGACAGAAAAAGTATGTAGACTGATGCCAGAAAACACTGTATGGTAAATACTATGGAGCTCCCCCTTGCAACATATGAACCAACACGCTGGTGAGAAGTAGAGACAGGGGGGAGAGAGTGAGGAGGACAGTTCACTTACACACACTCATCAGGAAAGCGACAAAATGATCTTTACGTGTTATAATTCAATGTAAAAATCTATCTTTACCTGTTGGTTTGTGTTAAGTGCAGCAGGCTCTGTCGAGCTGAGGCCATTGGCCAGCAGAGCAGTGGAGCCAAACAGCAGACAAAAGATGTTCAGACCCATCAGAGCAATGATCTGGTCATGATTAATGCAAACTTAAGCAAGACAGCTGATGACATTACCAAGTCACATTGCAAATGTGTTAGAAATGTTTTACCTTTAACCTATCAGCTTTCCTCTGCACCTCTATAGCCAGACACCCTGCAGCAACATACTGTAACGACACAAACGGTTATCACACAGTATTTGACTCTTGTCTCTGTGTCTAAAAGATTTGCACTGAGTGTATATCTGCTGAAGCAGATGTGGACTCACAGATAGGCTTGACCACACTGGCGTTGTCATGGAGACAGAGCAGTTGTAGCTCACACATGCATGGGTGACTGTGGTTAGTATGCAAGCTAAAGCGCTGATGATCTGCACCACCTGAGGGGAAACACATGGTATGAAGCTGGCAGACTGTTTCAAAAGCTTAGAAAACTATTTTAACCAGGGATTTGGACAAGCACAAGTAAGTGGCATCTCACCCCGCTGACTAAAAGTCTGGTGTTTACCACAGTTCCAAACCAACGATGAATCCTGACATTTATTAGCTCCCCATGATTGGTGCCCTGGGTCAGTGTTGAGGGTCGGTCTTTAAAAAACACATGGTACAACCCCTCCTGAAACATGTTCTGCGTCATCTGTTGTGGAAGAAAAAAGTTAATGTGTAGGAAAACAAAATGGATGTTTAAAAAAGTCCATAGATTGCGACACACACACACACACACACACACACACACACACACACACACAATTCAGATACACTTGATTTTAGTCTGTGGCCACTTACCTTCCTGAAATGTTGTAAAGCTGTATCTCATTTATCCACAGGCCCTCATAACAACAGAAAATGTCATTTTACTCAAACAAACATTCAAACAGTTTTGCCTCACTGCTGCTGTGATTCCTCAGGGTAGTGCCTTAGATCCAGAGGGTCAAAGTTCATTTGAGTTGGATGATAATAAATGGATAAAGTCCACTCTCAAGGAAGTCATTCAGGGAGATCATTGGCCAAGACTAAAAACCTTATCTTACCTTGTGGGCAGTGCTTACTAGAATCAGTGGATTGGTTTCACTTTAAAGACAGACTGAAATTATACTTATTGCATAATAACTCCATTATCCACTCTCATAGATAAACATAACACTAATTGTATGCTGCACTGTAAGAATCAAAATGCATATTATTACTGTTATGATAAAACAAACAAACCAAGTTTAAGAATAAAAATACATTTTATTGATGAAGTCTCAACTCAAATATTGTCAACAATCAAATTCACTTAAAAAAATGGTTCAACAGAAAATAAATAATGAAAACAAAGGACCATAAAATAATGTTAAAAACATGCACTAAGGTGTTGGGAGATACAGGGAAAACAGAGAAAAGACATCACATAAGAGCATGAAAAAAAGCAGCATCATAAAATATGATAAGAAAAATCCCAAAATTCCAAGACCATCAGAGCCATTCACATTTAAAGGGACAATATATAAAATCAGTCTTGTTTACATATGTAGCACAGGAAAAGATACTGGGCTTAATATGAACAAAAGGAAGCATAAAAACTGGAAATAGGAGAGGACCAATAATCGAGCCTTGAGGAACTCCATGGGTAATATACTGATCACAAAAAGACTAGTATTCTAATTTAAGAGGGTTTCATTGAGTCTTTAATAGAATGCAACTTTTCAACATCAGGTAGACAAATGTGTGGAACAACTGACATTCAGTAAACTTCTGAATATCATTTAGCTTGTTAATGTCATTATTTACCCACAAATTGCAACAAGCCAGGAAAGCTACAAATGACACATGAACAGTGCGTGACCATCTCCCATCTCAGAGCACAACCCAGTCTAAAAAAAGCAACAGAAGGCAGCAGAAAGAGGTCACACAACACTCTGAAGCCCTTGGGCAGAGGACATTAATTTGGGGGATCTATAAATACATAAGATCGTGTCAGACCCATTCTGTTTTTCCAGGCAGTGTTTCTGTGTCATCGTCCTCCTCCATCCCACCAGTGTATAGGTCAGCTAGTCTTCTGAAACATGGCCCCCAGTGCTGCAGGCTCTCAAAGTCCTGCTCCTCATCCGAGTCTGAGGAGTCAATTGAACTGAGAGAACTCACCTCTGAGCCACCGCCCTCATAGTCAAAGACCAGAAGACAGTCATAGGGAGGAGCTGTGGGGTCACTGTCTGCAGCATGCAGGTTCTACAGGGGAAACCAAGGAAACATACTTTAGAGCTCCAATACTATAAATATTGCATTTATATTCTGATTCTGTAGATATCTACACACTTAAACATAATGCAAACATACTTAGGTCTAAAATAAGAAATTTAACATCGCTCACATCCTCAAGGAATTTTCCAATCTCTTCATTGGCTTGGAGTTGCATGCGGTAGCATGGGCGGCTCTGGACAACAGGAAACACTTCAGTACAGAAGACTTCAGGACGGTTATCAAGCCCTCTGTGGAGCTGGCTCAGGTCATACTCCTAAAGGAGGAAACAGACCTTTAATTATTTGCTAATATCCCACTGAAACAATTTTGACACAAACAATACAGTGAAGTTTATTCTGTTTCTGACTTTAACTTAACTCAGGTCCAATTGTCTAGGACTAAAAGCAAAATTGTTAGTGGAGTGAATGACTTTTCTTTATACTATGTGACCTGTAATTTCTCCTCACTATGTTCAGGCCTTTATCTCTTAGGCCACATCAGGTAAAACTGGTCCAGGTAAATTATTTAAGTTCCATCTGTGATGAGAATGCAAAGTGACTACTATCACTTTTACATACATAATGCTTTTTAATCCCACTATAAAAACATTACAGATGTGACTCCTTATACGCTTATAATACACTCTGGTTACCTATACTGACTGCATTAAAACCTTCTACTCCTACCCGGTCCTCTTCACCTCCTCCCTCCTCATCGCAGTAGAGGATATTATCTCTGGGTATGACCTCAAGAAGGGGAACATTCTTCTCAAACCTTCCCCTCCTTCTCAGCAACAACAGCAGCAGCAAGAGTAGTACTGTGGACAGAAAAATCTGAGCATTTAAAGACAGAACGAGTGAACCAAAGCAAATTTGAGATCGCTGTGCGAAAAAGAAAGACCTGCTACATACACAGAAGACCAAAAATTGCTCCAAGAATTGAAGTTGCGAGAGAAGAAGTGAGCAGACGAGGGGCAGAATACGGGATGAAGCAGGTGGAGACAGCCCCTTGACACTGACACACTTCTACCTCCAGAGTGCTGTCTTGATAAAGCATGCCAGCATCATAGATACGAAAGAGCACATTATAGATGCTTGGTGTCAACACCCGTTTAGGGGCTAGGGCCGCCATGTTGCCTACAAGTGAGAAAAAGATGCAGAATTCAGACTTGAGTAGTGGTTGGGTTTGTGTGTATGTGTCATGGACAGCTGGACTTTATTTTGTAAGTAATACAGGAATATATACTTTGTAGGAATAGAGTAGCATTCTCTATAATTTTAAGATCTCTTACTTGTGGAATTGGTGCTAATAGTCCAGTTGTTCTTGTGTTCTCCTTGAAGCTCCACAGCAAACGGTCCAGAGTGACCTGGCCCATCAAGGTCCTCTATATCAAGCTGGGCAGGAAAAGGGTCACTATTGCATAGAATGACTTTCCTCTGCTTGATCACAGGACGATGGTCATTCACATCTAACAAATTCACAACCAGAGTTCCAGTTCCTGTAGCTGGGACAATATCTAGAAGGATGTAAGTATAAGGACACAACAGGGTTATTGTTCAGGCAAATTGTTCATGTAAATGGGAAAGAATGCTTTGATAATGTAGTTCAATAAGACCAAAAGTATAAATTTACCATTGTCGTAAGCCAAAACCAGGACTGTGTATTTGCTGTCTTTGACATAGTGTGACTCTCTGTCCATGCTGCTTTTAACTTTGACTGATCCTGTGTCTTTATCAATGCTCAGCCACCTGGCAAAGTCATTGTGTAGTTCATATCTGAAACAAGAGAAACAGTCTGATTTGAACTAAAACAGAATAGCACATGTATGCTGTAGCCATATGAAATGTGTTATCTTTACCTAATGCTCTGTTTCCTCTCTGTATCTGGGTCCTTAGCTCTGAGCTTGGCCACAGAGCTCCCTATTTCCGCATCTTCTAAGACTCTTACGTGGATCTCTGCTGGACTAAAAACAGGAGGCTCGTTCTTGTCCACGACTGTTACAGAGACTGTGGCTGTCGAGGTCGACACCGGTCCAGAAAATTGCACCTCATTTGTCACCACCACCAGCAGAGTAAAGGCGGGGATGCTCTCAAAATCCAGCTCCTTGGAAGAGATGGAGAGCAAATAAAGAACTATGTTCTACCTCACATGTTGAGTAAAACAGTCTAAGTGGAAATCTAAGTGGATGGGTGTTAACCAACCTTGGCTGTTTTGAGGATTCCCTCCATTTTATTGGAGCCTGTGGTGATGTTGAAATATCCCCTCTCGTTGCCTTTAATTATTGAGTATCTGGTGTTGGTAGTCGGAGTTCCTAACTCATCCTTGTCAGTTACTTTTAGTCTCATTACCTCCACTCCGGCCTCATTCTCAGGGACTGATGTGGACATCTGGGAAAAGACGTGAAACACTGCTGAATGCAGTTACAGATCAAACTTATTTCAACGTTATTATGAAGTGTTTGGGCATTTTTAACTCACATATGAGGTGGTGAATAATGGAGCATTATCATTGCTGTCAATTACAGTGATGATAGCAGTGCAGGTGGTTATCAGCCCAATCCCCTCCATGTCGGCAGCTTCGATGATTAGCTTGTATTCAGGCTGAATCTGACACAAAAAGGTGATTTACAATGGAAATTAAGAATGAGATAGTCTTGGAAAGATAAGAGCAGTGTTTTCATCGGATGATCATTACATTACCTCTCTGTCCAGCCCTTCTGTCGCGACGCTGATCATTCCACTCACTGGGTTTATAGCGAACATGTTCTCTTGTGTTTGAGGTGTCTGAGCCTTAATCTTATACCTTATTATAGCATTGTTTGTCTGCGGGTCATCTCTATCCACTGCTGTTACCTTTATGATGGAGTCACCTGTTGAAGAAAGCAATACAACAGTGACTCTTAGGGGTTGAAATTCATGTTGTGGAAGGTCAAGGTCTGCGAATCTTTCTCTCACCTATGTCAGCGCTTTCACTCACTCCACCATAGAAAGGGTTCTGTGTAAATTTTGGAGCATTGTCATTCTGGTCAATGACGTTGATGATGACCTCCATGGGTTCCTCAGCCTTATTGCTTTCAATTAGTGCATGAGCCAACAGCTATAACACACACACCACATATTTCAAACGCTTATTCTGCATGAGGACAAAGACACAGTTACAGGATGAAGTGTGAAAAAAGAAATTCTCTGCTGACCTTGTATTTAGCTGTCTTCTCCCTGTCCAGCGCCTGGGTCACATACAGCACTCCTGATCGCCGATCAACAGTGAAAAGACCTTCAGGGGGCTGATCAGCTCCTGGTCCACTGATCTTGTAGGTTATCGCCACCTTTGCGCTCTTGCTTGACTTGATCTATAGCACAGTAATACATGTGTTTCAGCTGTGGCCACAGCAAAAACACTTAGTGAAAATGTTTTGACAACAATTTATATAATAATAGGACCGTTACCTTCACCATGGCTTTGGGATATGGACCCCTGTCATTTTCTGGAAAACCAATTGCTGGAATAACCCATTCCCTCTTCATCCGTTTTAAACTGCCAGACATGTGTGGAGACTGAATGATTGGGAGCTGCTCGACACCAGAGTTGTTCTGTTTGAAGTAGGACTCCCCAAGTCAAGACAGATATATAATTGCAATCTTACTGATAAATCAACTTTTTTTAAATCATAAAATTACCTCCAAATTTACATCTTGATTTTTGCTTCTTGGGGTTTTAATAGTCAACCAGTTGATTCTGTCGTTCCAGCAGCATGGCTGAGGTTCTGCTGCATCCAGAAAGGCTAAAAACTGATGGACAAACATGATCCAATTTAAACATATCAGCACACACTGCAACTTTTATCCCACACAATAATACTTATATTCATGCAATCTGTAATAATATCATATGCTATTAATTAATTGTAATGTGACTGAAATATAGTTTTGGCATAGGAAGGTGTATATTTTTCAGATTTGAGTATTAAATAATGAACTGTTCATATCGGACTTTTCATAACAAGCACTTTAAACAATATATTACAGAAATATATACAATTCTAGTGAAAGACCCAGTAAATACACATTATGAATATGAAATGATAAACAGGTGGGCTAAGCAATAAAGAAAGTTTACAGGCTGTAGGAGGAATTTACAAGTTATACTGGCCAGTCGCCACAAGAACTGGTGTAAAGTAAAAAAACATTACTCTGCTACAATTTTTAACTCTTACCTGGACTTGGTACAGCCAAAAAATCACCTGCAGAATCTTGCTGGTCCACATCCTCTCCTTCAGTATCAAAACCCTGCTGGTCTTACCTCCTCCGTCACTGGACTGAACGTTTGGACTGGATCTGCCGCTTTGCTCCAGTGGCAGCCTGCCAAGTTTGTGACATTTACCAACACTCCTTGTTAAGAGTTTTTCATCTTCAGAATACTCCAGTCAGTGTGAGCGATGTATCCAGACTCAGGACTATCAGCATCTGTTCTTTTAACCGCCTGTGGCTACAGTTTCTGTGAGTCTACCGCGTTTTTAATTTGCTCCTAACGGTACTAACTGTAGATTGATTTTTATCAGTGAGAGGTTTGTGAGAAACAAAGGAGCTAAAGGTGACACCGTCAGATACACAGGTGTGTGTGTTTATGCAGTGAAGCTTTCCACTCTCACCTTTTGTCCTGTGTGGTGATGCACTTGTTGAGTGTTGGCAGTGTTTACACAACACATCAGCATCAGATTGGCTCCCATGCCACTCAGCAACTAATATGTTAGCGCAGTTTATTTTGAAAACTCTTCCTCCCACACGGTTTCAAATGTCAAACTGACTCTTGCTTGAAATGCCTCTGATTAAAAAAAATAAACACAAACTACCAAAATCATTTCGCAATTGTTTAATATGAAGCATCCACGCTCTTATTCCAGCGAATGGAGTGTCAAGATAAATACATCTATCAGACTTAGGACAGTACATTTATACAAATTTCAAAAAGGTATAATTCACAGCTTACGCATACAGATAAGTAAACGGTACAGTAAGAAGAAAACCATGTCACAGATAGATTGTCTGAAGCAAACTGTGCAAGAAAACATGGAAGGAACAATGCAAGGAACAAGAGTGACTGTAATATTCTATAACCTTCGATTTACTCCCCCATCTTTCCATGTTTCACATTCAACTGAGCTGAGGTCTATAAAATGTTCATCGATTTTGACCTGATAGATGCTACGATCACGAATATGTGTAAACAGAGAGTCTATGGTATTTTTTTGAAAACGCATTTGACACTGAAACACTGAAAACTGTCCTTCCATTGTAAAATATTTATGAATCAATTTATGTAACAGGTTGTAATTGTTTTTTTAATCCCAAAATATCCAGAAAGTGGCATTGGCTATGATCTGGACAGAGCTGATTGTTATGACTTTTTCATCTCATTGTAAAAAAAAAAAAAAAAAAAAAAAAGTGCTCCTGTTAGCTGTGGTGAGGTCTAACCAGGTCTGAGTTCAGGTACACCACTGTAGCTGTGATGTCGTCTCTGTACATTCGAGCCAGGTCTTCTGGCAAAGCGAGCATAGAGGACAGTCTCTCCTGGCAGAGTTCTCCATACTCCCCAGTGCCAAGAGCATGTCTGATAAGGTGCGTGGCAGCGTTGGTGTCTAAAGCCGGGGAGGCACGGGCCTGACGTTTCAGCAAGAGTTCATGCATCTGACCCAAATTCAGCTGCCTCTCAGATGGAGAAACTGGAGCCTGGAAAAAAAAGAAGAAAGGACTGGTAGAAATTATTTTTATAGGATAAGTTTACAGGAGAATGAGAATTAACAGTTTTACTCCACACACAAACCTGCAGATGAATCCCACTCAGGTGCTCTCCAATGAGTTGTACAGCCTCTTCACTCCCTAGTTCATCCCACAGTCCGTCTGTGCCCAGGATCAGGAAGCGGTCCTGAGGTCTCAGCTTGTGATAGATTATCTCAGGTGCCACATCCAGATAGGGCGGAGTTAGATAGTTGGGTGGAGTGTACTGGTACAGGTTGAGGGAGTCCAGGTCCACTCCAGATTCCAGGCTAGCTAAAATGCTCTGCTGCAATTCATGGCTCCACTTGAATCTCACGTCACCAAACGCACGCAGGGGCATCAGAACCTGACGGCATGATGAAACAGGACACGTCATTTATTTTCTAACTTGAGCAGCCAACTCATTGTACAGTGTCTGTCGGCGCTACACTATGACGAACTCTCACCCCGAGCAGCCTGTCATCTGTGACCACCGTCTTTCTCTCTGAGGGCGGGTGCTGGGCTTTGATCCGCTCCACCTCGGCCTTGTTCTGTGAGTTGTGGTCCTGAGAAAGTGGCAAAGCGCTCCATGAACCGTCCTCCTCCTGCACCCCTAATACCACTCGGCAGTCACCGGCATTCGCCACGTGGATCCCATCTGTGCCAACGTGAGCCACGCAGGCAGTACAACCAGCAAACGCAACCTGAACAGATAAAGATGTGTATTAATGTTGTGTGGCCTTGAAAACACTGAAGCAACAAAGAAAGGGATATCGTGTTACCTGGATAGCTGTGCTTTTCATCAAATCATTGGAAAGAGGGACTTGAGCCTCCAAGGAAATGTCAGCATCGAGCCGCTTGAAAGCGCGATCCAAAGCTTCTGGAGGACTAAAAAAAAAGGGAATGATCAAAAGATGTAAAAAGAAATCAAACACAAAGAAGGTAGATATGAATATGTAGACACCTATGTATACATACATGCATGCATGCATGCTTTCTTACCTCATGCCTTCAGCATGTTCCTCGCTGTCCAGTAATTCTTGCCAGAAGACTCTGAGGTGGTCAATGTAGAGTGAAGCAGATTCCCGATAGTTAAAGTCTGCACTGTGTTTGTACCACTGCAAGATGGGAGGAACTGGTCTTCCATGCTCCATGCATCTCTCAAGCTCCTCCAGGCTCTGCTTTGACATCATTGCCACTGCGATATAGTACAGCAGCCGCTCACTGACAGCCTGCGCACACGCCCAGCCGCCATGGCCGTCAAACACTCCAAAGAGCATGCCCTTTGACTGGAAGGGAGAGAGAAAAGTGTATTAGATTTTACAAGGAGGTGTAAAGCAGGGAGATGGATGAACAAACAGAGTGCAGACTGCATACCTGGAGGCAGGTGGCTGCACTGCGACGGTCCTCATTAGGAGTGTTAGCAGCCAGCTGGTTGCTCTCAAACTTTCTCACGGCATTGAGTCCTCTACCGTCAAACTCTGGCACACTCACAATCTGAGACACAGATGTACAGAGTTACTCATAACCACAAAGTAACCACAAACATGCTTGGCTAATGCGTATTTTCATACTCAACGTGTCATTTTAGATCCACACCTGCTCATTAGATCGCAGGATACTGTTGATCTGGACCTGGCTGAGCTGGAAGTCTAGATCCTGGCGAGTCGAGAGGCGTCGCCCACCTTGAGACCTGATTCCCTGCTGTTCACCACTGGAGCACAACTGGCCTGACCTGGAGGTACCCCAGGATGAGAGGTGACAACGGTGGGCCGGTCGAGGCTGAGAAGAGTGAATTGTTACCGGGTGGGCGTGATTTATGAACAAAGAACGGTAATATTAGGACATCATATACTATTAATTAATACAAAAGTCGATCAGGATACAAACCTGGAATGGGGCAGGGGAAGAAAGTGTCAGTGTGTAGCTGGAAGCTCTTTGAAGGATGCTGGCGCACACACGTCCAGACATCTCTAATGCAACGCTGTTAGTTGGATGTTGTATCACTTAATGTCCCTTGTGTCTACCTGAAGAGAAAAGCGACATTAATAAGTTTATGGTGATACCGACCTGCTCGATTCATCTAGCTTCAGGCTAACGTAAACAGCCAGCAGGCTAGGAGTTAGCCAGCTTCAAACACACACTACTACACGTGGTAAAGGCGAAAGGCAGCATCACGGTATCTCTCTGTGTGACATGTCAGTAGTTTTAATAGACCCGTGCTGGTTACATAACACTGAGCTGACCACATAAAACGTAGTTAGCTTGCTAGGCGGCTAGCTCTGATCACGTCAAACGTGCAGTATTAGCAGCGACTACGTCAAAATCTAACGTCACACCTGAGCTAAAGGTGTCGCTGTGCCACTTAAGCGAAGTACGTCGAATAAACACGTAGTTTTCAATGCGTATTAAATACGTACAAACTTAGTAAAATTACGAATGAATCACTGTCGATCCGCCGAACTTCAGCTCCATAGCGGTGACGTCTGACCTTCTTCTTCTTCGTTTTTTTTTACGGCAGTCGGCATCCTCAATGTTGCATACACTGCCCTCTTCTGGACTTTACTTCGTTACTACTCCCTCTTTGTTATATTCTTTTTATTGACCCAATTAAAACAAGATTTCCCACATTGTATTATACATGACAAGCAACAATCACATGCTCCACTGTCTCTCTCCCCACAGCAGTTATTCACTTTACTGTGCCCTACTCTTAGTCTGCTCAGGATCACCTGCTGTTGTTTCCATTGATTGTTTATTTCGTTTATAGGTTTTTATATTTTTATATTATATATTGTTTATAGGTTTAATTTCTTTTTTGCACTTTATCAGATTTCTCTGCACATATTTAGCTTATATTAAAATAAACGTATTAATAAGTTTAATTTAAATGCAGATTTGTCTTATTGGTTAACTTTGAGGTATGCATCTCCAGAAAATATGCGTATGATTGCATCTGTATGTATGTCCACATTTCCTCCAGCGCGTTTGCTGCCTTGAGAGCTGTTTACCTTTTATGTTAGGTGTGATAAAGAAGCAGAATAACGGTTTGTCTGTTGTGCTTGACACATACAGTATAATTGCATCCTTCTTCTGAAATCGTGATGTTCAATTAAGTCAATTATCCTGAGGTTTCATTAACCTGTGGTAAGGTTTAGAGATAATACCACAAAGTTTTTTTTAATTCTTTTCTTCTGATGTCTCCCTTTTTACTTTTTAAAATACAATATTCTCTAAATTGCAGATAAATGTGTTGATTGGGAATAAAGCGCCTTTACGTCGCATATAATGCGTTTCAACGTGCCCGCTCGTTTCCATGGCAACGTAAAGTCAACCACCGACGTACACGACAAGCTAATGGCTAATGCTAACGTCACCTTAACGTGATTTACCGTTCACTATATAACGATAACATAAGATAACTACTAACGACAACGGGATTAGCTGGATAAGTTTAAAAACTTTTAAAACATAAGTTTTAAAAAATGAATTCGTTTCATACAATGTTTGTTAGCTAACTAGCTAGGTTGGTTAGCTAATCCTGTATATAGGATAATGTAACGTCAGCACAAAATAACGCCATAGTGTCCAGATTAGGGGAAGAAATATTACTTTAATACATTATACTATCGCTTGGGTGACATTCATTAATATAAAGCACTTAAGATTAAAATGGATACGGCAGTGGTTTGCAGCACTAGCCGTAACAGTAAGTGACACTGATGCCTACTCAACATTGTTATTTGATGGACTTAGCTAATATAACATTCTACATTTACATGTAATGTGTAATATCTGTCTGGTTAATATAGTCAATTTTATTGTTCTGCTTTCAGCCATAAGGACAGATCTCGGTTTGCTGCTTGAGTGTCTGAAGTTTCAGATGAAATGTCCTGATTTGCAGAAACAAGCTCTTCTTGCCATTCATTCAATCTGTGAAAAGAGAGGTAATGATAAACCATCAGTGACAGAAGCAGGTCTATCTTTGACCCATAACCATATCCTACACATACTAACCATCGCAAACAGCCCCATCAGTCATAGACACCTTTCACTTTCATTTTAACCATTTCAGAGGACGCTGTGGACATGCTGAGAGAAATAGGAGGAGAGGCATTTATCTATAACCTCGCCAAATCCAATATTGTTTGTTCAGATGTTAAGGAGGCCGCACTCTTCACGCTTGGGACGCTAGCAGAGGCCAATGGTAGGTCTGCGTGATAGTTGCTGAACCCTAAAGGATGCGTCTTGCGAGGCACCTGAAGCCAAAGATCTATGTGTACTTCATCCTGAAATGTTGAGCCCAGCCTTACAGAGACTAAACTTGTGGGATTTCGTTAGTCCTTGTCAACTTATAAAATGATAAATTTTCAGGTTTAGATGCAAATGTTTGTGGTAAACTTTGGTGTTTAACAAATAACACTGTAGAACATTCATCTTTTCCGTTTTCCTGTAGACTGCTAAAAGCTACAAAGGATACACATAGCTTCTCTGTCCCATTCATTTTTGACATTAGAGGCTGTGCTGTCTGTCTGAATTGAGATGCAACATATGTGTACTTTATTGTATAACAAACCTGTGTACAGTGATATGTGAATAATATCACTCAATAATTTTATTGAAAGTTTAATATATACATAATAAACTATTCGTCTTTCCCTCTGATAGTGTATTGCAAGAATTCTCTGTGCAGAAAAGAGACATTTGTAGAGATCGCCAAATGGCTGATGAAAGAAGACATCCCGCTGACTCTGAAGAGAGTGTCTGTCTATTTGCTGTCTGTATTGGTATCCAACAACAGTAAGATCAAGGCTAATCAACTGACACATGTTATTTCTATAGACCATGTATGTGCTATTCTGTCACTTTACATCACATTTTCTTTGGTTTGGTTTAGTTTGAAGCTCTGAAAGTCATTTCATGTGTGTTTCATGTGTGACCTCTGTAGTCCTCATGTGACTTTGTGCTATTGCAGAATTAGGACAGACTTTAGCTCAAACTACTGGCTGCCTGGATATTCTACTAGACCTCTTCAGGTACAATACTGAATGTTATCTCATGTAGCCAGACATTAAGTTTAAATGCTGAAAATGTTACTCACTTAATGTTATTCACCCACATCAGCACATATAAGTTTATTAGTATATATGTTTGCAGGACCACGTTCCCCCTCTCCACAGATGCTACTTTGAGACCATCTAATGCTACTCAAACCAACCAACTATGGGCATCTGTGTCTAGTGCTCTCTGCGGATGTGTCAACAATCCACAGAATGGTAATGCCATCTGTGTATTTGTACCCTGTACTGTGCAGTTAATATAAAAAACCTTGATGTTCCTGCTATCCCAGCAACTACTTTCAAGACCATGATTTATTATGTTCATAGTTGGGAATAAGAGCAAAAACAGTTTGGCTCATTTGTGTCTTTCTTTTGTCCTACAGACGAGGGTCAAAGTATTTGTGTGGCAGCCTTTCCAGTAATAAAAGTCTGGCTTCAACAGATTACTATGCCACGCACTGAGATTTTTCAACCCATATGTTCCTTCATAGCAATGACAGTTGCCAACAACGGCAAGTAACAGAGGCGGAGTTGCTTATGCTTAAATCCTTGATTTTCTTGTTACTGAAATCCAAATGATTAAACATGTATCACTGCTTTGTTTTTGCAGCCAGTGTTCAGGAGAGTTTTTCTGCCTCGGGGTGTCTGATTACTCTCGCTCTTGCACTGGTTCATCTAGCTTCTGCCTCAGATACAAGCTTGTTGTCGTGCCAGCTTTCTGTCACTATAACCAAGACCCTGTCTGCCTGCATCACAGATAACTGTGCGTCTCACTATCACACACGTATTCACACACCTGTAGCACTGTCTCCTTCTCCATTCACAATCTATTCTTTGTAGCTACTCTGGCTTCAGGTCTGTCTCAGTATGGCATGGTTACCCACCTCTTCAACTTGCTGGCTAGTCCACTCTTGGACCCCGAGGACAGGCTCTCTGTTTTACTCACACTGGGCCACTGCACTGAAGCCTCTGGTAAAGAGCACCGTTAAACTGCTATTGTCTTCAACAGTCTGCCATTTATGTATTTAGTATTTAAGATATCCATGTACTTTTCACAACTGGGTGTGTCTTTTGTTTGTAGAGGAACACCAGTCTCAATTGGTGCAGTGTGGAGGCTTGCCTGTTATCATAACGCTACTCACAGAGGATACAAGTGAGGAGGTTAGAAAGGCTGCTACATTCATATTGCAGACCTGCAAAGAGGCCAGTAAGTCAAAGCAGTCCTGTTTATATCATATTGGACATAATAAATACAATACAGTGTCATCAGTCCTTTTACGTCACTCGTGCATACTTAAATTAGTTCAGTAGATTTCTTCTACCTTTCTGAAAGTGAAAGATCAAGTGAATAAATAGAATAGGTTGCTGGAAAATATGTGGGTTGAATGTAGAATAAGGAGCTCTCGTAAATGACTTGTTTGTCTTTCTCTGTGAAGCCCTGTCCTTGAGAGTGCCTGGTCTGATATCAGGAGAGGATGGAAATGTGGGGCCTCTTACAAACCTGGAAGCATTCAGAGAGCTGCTGCACAGGATTGACCTGCTAACGAAGACACAGGCAAAGGTCGGACATACAGTCATACAGTAGACATACATGGCCACAGCATAATCAGCATGTCGCATGGTGCGTGCTGATGTGTGTTGTCCTTTTTTTTTAGAAGGATGAGGATGAGCAGGAAGATGAAGACCCATCAGCTTCAACTCTACCTCCAGTCTTACCTCTGCTCCTGCAGAAGAAGGAGAGCACTAAAACCACCCCCACTGCATACAAACAAATCAGCACTCATACGCATGTAGAAGCAGGGCGTGGCAACAGCATGAAATCTCAAACTGTCAAAAATGTGATGAATGAAAATGAACTGAAAAATATGAGCTCCAACTTAAGTATGCAGGAAGAGAGGCCTGCGACCAGCGAAGGTGATGTGCGCTGCTCAGTGTGCAAGGGTACTGGAGTCCTCGTGTCTTCCTGTCAGCAGTCGCTAGAGGGAAGCAGAGAGCCTCATACAGCAGATGCGTCAGTAGACTTGATTACTTATTAATCAGAAAAACTCAAATTAAATGATGGCTTTCATTATAACTTATTCTTCTGTTCTTGTTTGTTTTATGCTTAGTCAGTTGTTTAAACCCCCAGCACCAGTGCCAATGAGGCACAGGGTGCCAACAGAGGTTGGATGTACTGATAAAGAAGGTATGAATCACAGCTTCGTGGCTTTTAACATACTTTCTAAGAAAAATAAACTTTGCTACAGCTTATAACTATATTTTTTCTTGTTTTCAGCAGATGTGTAGTTTCTAAAATCAAGTAATGTGTTTTTATGTTAAGGGTTACAGGGCTGTGAGATGAGTAAGGTGGGCAAAATCCCAGTAAAGGAGCATTCATTTGCTCATATCCGGTGTGCAGGTAGGAGAACATGACGCAGGTCATCAGTGAAGTGTGTGCTTGGATAGATTATTTTGAGACATAGTCAGTTACCCAATACAAATTGCAGAATTCCTCTGTTCTTTCTCTCCTTCAGGTTGTGTGATGCGTTTTGAGGAGGTGACCAGCCGCACTTTTGCGTCTCTCCAAAGCTCCTGCCGCCACAGCTGTGACATTCACAAGGTTCTCCAGGAGGCCACAGCGCGGTACAGGACTCGTAACTGCAGCCTTCTGTTCGGGAGACAGCACCAAGACAAGACTACAGACTCAAAGAGGCTTTCAGAAGCAGAGCCACAGAGAAAGTGGAAAAACTGTAGCGGTAAGCGGCTTCAACATGTGAAACAGACAGTAATAGTTTCAGCCTCACAATCTGATTGGTCTATTCCAGCTACACCAGTAGTTCCTGTAAAGCCCAGTTATTCATTTTCCGTAACTGGACCACTTCCTAAAGTTGATAAAAGTGCTTTCGGGAAAAGAAAAGAAAAGAAAAGAAAAGAAAAGAAAAGAAAAGAAAAGAAAAGACAAGAAAAGAAAAAAGAAAAGGCTCACAGCTACCATGAGGCTTATTCACCACTGTGATACAGTGCCACTTTACTTGTCACTGCATGTCACTGCAGATGTTCTTCTTTTTTTTTATTTTATTAAACATGGACTAGTTTTTTCATGTCTGGTTGGTCATAGACAGAGGGCTTTACTTACTGCGCAGTGGTCTGGTTTGAAAGCTTTTGTATGTCACACAACCAGTTTACAAGGTGACACAAACTGAAGCATTTGCATCAACGTTAAATATAGGTATGGATGCAAATTTTCCTCACAGTTAAGACTCAGTGCTTTGTTCCTAATGCTCACCACATAGTAGTTGCTTGTAGGTACTCAATTACAAAGCTGCTCTGCAGAGTTTTGTGTTGGTAGTTTTTTGATGAGTGCTGATTAAGTTTGTTACTCATTAGATCCTTATAAGACCATGGGTAACCTGATACTGCAGCAAAGCTTGATATATTAGAATTGTGTTGTGTGCATCAGAATGATGTATATACAGGTATTAAAACATGGGTGGTGGCTATATTCCAGACTTTGATATACACTTTGCCATGGGTACACTGAGTTATGGTTATTGTGCCTAATCGTGCTTTACAGCGTAACAAGGTTGTATATGTAAACTATGAGAATGTTAACATCCTCTCTGAACTTTATCATAGTGCATTATCTCAGCCAAGATTCATGTTCAAATCATTACCAATGACTGCATAAGATCCTGTCTGGAGTTGATTAAATATGAGAGAAGCTTTGAGAAAGTAAACCTCACCTTGTGTTGCTTTTGTTCCAAAATATTTTTATGGTACAATCAATTTTATTTTCCTTGTCCGTTACTGCATAACTGTTACTTTAATATCCCTGGTATGAAACACACATTATTGTTTCTAACTACTGCTATAAATTTCATCTCATTTCTGCTCCACTGTTAAAGAGGTCCGCTTGGCTCCAATACGTAAAGGAGCAGAGATAGGCGAGAGCCCCAAGAAGCACAGTGGTAAGAGTTACTGAGCAAGAAGATTTCTATTTAGCTCTTCAACACGCTAATTAAAGTCTTTGTAAAAAGGAATGAGCTTGTCTAAATCAACAAGAAATTTGAATAAGAAAATCCACATTATCAATTTACTAAAAGCTGTTGTGAAAGCTAAAGAAATGACTTGAACAACTGTAAGCTGTTGCTTGATATTATTAGCTGCAGGCGACTGAGCTAACATATATGCACAATATTCTGTACGTGTGTCATTTTGGTGTCCTCTTCTTCCACCTGTCATAGACATAACTTTAACTCCACTGTACCGAGAACCTAAAAAGGACGCACTAACCTCTTACAAGAAGACAGGTATGTATGTGCCTTCATCACAGCAACATAACATTTATTGTTGTTTGTTACATTAGCGATATTCATCTGCGCTGATCTCATCACTTGTCCTCCAAGGTCCGAGCTTGACTCCTCTAAAAAGGCCAGTCTTCTGAAGGTAAATATGTGATATCAGATATGGGTAATTACTGCAGATTATTTTAAGTGTGTGTGAATGTTATGATTGAGAGCCTGTGGTGGGAGCTGTCCGCTGCAGTGTGTTCTTGGCAGCAGACAAACCAAAGAGCAGAAGGAATGTTGAATTACAGCCAGTGTTCTCACAGTGCAGGCCAGAGCTGGTTCAGGGCAGCACAGCTGTATTAAGCTGTTTCACACTCTATAACACCCTGTGTGTACGTGGGTGTGTGGGGTGAGTGTGTGTGAGAGTATGAGAGCAACAAAGACAGAGACAGAGAGAAAGGGAGTGTTCTGATGCTTTGTGTTTTGCCAGTGACATGGTAGTGAAAGGAGAGGCATTTTAATCTGTTCATTATGACTTTGCATGTTGTGGACTTGGATTACACTCACCGGTCGTGTAGTACAGCATATAGTACTGTATAATATTAAAAGTAGATGATTATATATTTTGTGCTTGTATTAGTCAGTGGATAGCCTAAACGTTTGCAACATGGGCAAAGAGGCACTGTTATGGAGTGCAGTCTTTCTGTGCTGTCGTGCTCAGATTTACTGTATCTTTATACTTCTCAGCCAAATGCATTTTCCAATGCTCACTTTGTGTGAGTCCAGACTTTTAATAGTTTTTTCTTCCACTGCACAGTCCACATTTTCATTCTTCCTTTGCCCACTCCAGCTTTTTTTCCACCCTTCTCTTCTTCCTTGTTATATATTTTCTGTCTTAATTTTCCTTAATCTCTTGCCTCCTCTCCCTATAACCACCTTTCTCCTCCTGTATCAGTGTTTGCACAGCAGCTGTATAACCATAACCGATGAGGCCTTATCACTTTAATGAGGATTAGGGCAAGAGAGAAAGGAGAAGTTATCTCAGTACATCACATCACGGTGCCAGCTGATGTGTTGTTGAGTAACAGAGCGTGTTGTAAAACCTGTTATCCTCTCAAACACACGTACACACTCTAACCGTTTCAAATAGAGAGAGAAGAGGAAGCAATATTTGTGTGTTTGGTAATGAGCCTGACTAGCGTAGGTCTGTTCCACTGTGAGAGCTTGATGATATTTGTATGCCCTGTCAGGTTTTCCAAAAGCCTTTTAATTTTGTGCTGCATTGAATTTTTTTTAAATATTTGAGGAGTAAAAGGAGGAAACAAACAGAGAAAAGCAGGGATGAGGTCTGAGAATCGGTTCCTATTCATAACCAGTTTCAGTTTCTTGACTTCCTGAGAATGATTTAGCTCACACACAACTTCCACATATCATCTCATAGCCTTTGCACATTACAAAGAGTAATACTGAGATACCAAGCAGATGTGAAAAATCTCAATCAACAGCACAAAGGAGAAAGGTGAGTGATACGTGCCATTAATTTACAGGGATCCTGCATTTTTGACACTCTTGTCCCTAGGCTAGTACAAGTGCATTCATTACCTATTATCAATATATATTGTTTAAGTCATGTTTAAGTTGTGTTAATTCATTTCTTAATAGCAGGCTTTAGCCAAATAACTGAAAGAAGAGGTGTAGTTTACTGACAGAAAGGTATTTTTATGCAAAGGTTTCACTTAATTTCAGTGCAACATGAAAAGCAACTAAAACTTTACTTAAAATGCACGAGGAACAACCGGCTGCATTTATTTATTCATGTAGAAACTGAAAATGGCAACATAAATTTGGCCATCTCTCTCATCTCTTGAAAAAAAATGCACTGGAGTCTTAAAAAATACAGATGTCGGAGCATCCCTGAACACATCATCGGAAGCACTTTCAAAACAGCCCTTGCAACTGTTGTTCCACGCAATGACAAAGTAACTTTAACATAGAGATGACAGAACATCAAATCATGCGTCTCCATAAGTACAGTTTCAACACTCACTGAAATAAGTTGAAACCAATTGCTGCCCGGAGGACGGGAAATCTATTTGGAAATGTACGATATGCTTTACAGAGGGGCTGCAAGTAATTCATGCAATGTGTTGTTAATGAGCTGAAAATTGCAAAACCACCAGTATGGTCTTTTAACATTAGTCATGCAGGCATCTTCAGACGATTTTAAGTCGGAAAAACTCACTGGAAAATGTGTTTTGCAAGCATGTTTTCTCCCGTTTTATTAGTCTTTTGAGCGGAGCTTTAGTAACTTGACCATGTGTCAGTGGAGAAGACATTTCAGCACAAATAGAGTATAGCAGTGTGGACGTTTTATATGGATGAACTATTCATTAGAGCCACTGGTGTTGAATACTGTCAGTGTTTTCTCATAATCCCCATACTCCTGTCTGAGAGCCTTAATTCATCTTTATTCAAACTTTTGTCTCTTCTCCTTTTCTAGTTGTTATTCTTAGTGAAAGAAGAAAGACATCGGCTGTGAGGAGGAAATGCATTACCTGGTGTGTGGAGAAAAGGCTTCCAAAACTATTTAGATGAACTGCAGATTTACACATGACAACAGAGTGGTGATTCATTAGTCTGAATGTTGTCTTGCGTTCAGAAAGGTAATGTCCAGGATGTGCATGATCCTAATTCTGAGAGCCTAGATCTCCTCTGCCCCTTAATAATGCCCTCTGTAAACTGAGTACTTTATATATGAGTTGTGTTGTCTTCAAAAGAGTTTTGGGGCAGTTTTTAAAGCTAATTAGATGTATCAACTTTGAGTAAGGGGCAATTTAAAGTTGTTTTGTTGTTGCACAGCCTACTAATGAATCACCACTCTGTTGTCATGTGTAAATCTGCGTATCTGCCAGATTTGATTGCAACAGCGCAATGAGTTCATTAGTTGTGACAGTGAAAAAGCCTAACCCATTTCTCTGATTTCTGTATCATAACCTGTTTGGCCTGGTCTGATTTGTTGTGTACCAGTTTGGATGGCAGAGGATCGCACTGTTCAAATAAGCAAATAAAGTTTCTGCACTTGTGTTAAGAAAACAAATATTCTATGTGTTACTTCCTTGACATACGGAGTCATGTAAACAAAGATAAAGTTCTGTTCTCTTTATTTTCTCTCAGAGTCCATAGCGAGACAGGAAATCAACAAGGAGAGTGGGGACTCAAGTCCAGCACTTTTGTTTATTGAGCTGAAAGCCTCTGGTATGACAGGAATCACAAATAGTGCAAATCATGCTGTTTATCTGTTCTGTGTACATCAAGAAGCAGCACAGTCTGCTAACTGTATCCTACTAAAGCTAGCTTAACTGAGATCACTGTCTGAAGAGTGCCTCTCCCAGTCCACGGGGACTCATCTGTGTGTTGCCAAAACCATGGGACTTAATAGACTGCCAATGCCCTGAGGCGTAGCCTGTTAAAGTTAGGTGTGGCTGGACAAGACAAAATGTTTGGGACTTATGGATTATGAATTATGCAACTGGAGAAGACATAACTCTTGCACCACACTGATTTACTGATCTAGATGAAATATCGTGTTGTAAAAGTTTCAGTGGAACAGAATAATCCTCCCTTCATTTGGTAGCGTTTGCATCTTGGCAACGTAAATAGTTATTTCTCTAAGTTTCATATTTAGGCAGGCAGAAGTGGCCTCTCATACCAATCCACTGACTACTTTGTGAAGATGTTGGGATAGCAATGCAGTGAGGGCAGGGGGAGTGTGGTGGGAGAGGCATGTGAGGAGCAGATTTCTCATGGACTGAAACGCAGTCACACTGAAGACTTTTGACCCAGGCCCCCCGAAAACCTCCTTCCTCTGGAAAGAATGTGGCTTCGTCTCTCCCCCCTCTTCTTCTGCTCCCCCTCCCCTCTCGTCCTCTCTCCCACGAGACTGTGAAGGCAGTGTCTTTCTTACATGGTCTGTGTCTGTATCGCCTGGAATTTAATTTCCATGTGTACACTGTGTCCCATACATGTACTGCTGTGCTGTTACGTGGCGAGCCTACAGCTTCATGGCGTCACAGCTAATGAATGTGTGATGCTGATGCTGAGTATCATGCCAGCTCGCCTTGATCTTGTTCTGCCACTTTTTCATCCTTTCCATTCTTGGAATCCCGAACATAGAATAATATTTTTTCTGGTTAAAAAAAAACAGATGACCACGGCCATAACGTGGAATAATATTTTTATTTTCACAAGCAAGCCACTACTAGGGTTAAAAAAAAAAATCCCATTATTGCATTGAAAAATACAATAAAATGATGATCACGCCTGTTAGAGGAATATTGCAATATCCAAACATAATGTTTGGACCTTATGTTAAGACATAAATGTTAATCAGACACTTCCTGCCGTTCTGTATAGCAGTATACATATACTGACTCCATCTTCGATTGCATTGCTACTGTCCCCTGCCTGTCATTTTGGCATTAACTTACATCCACCTTTACTTTTTACTCTTTGTACTTAATCAAAATGAAAATATATATTTTTTGTTTTCCTTGTACAGGCTTGTTATATGGCATGGACACAGCATTCTTCAAGAAATATGCTTAAATTCTTGTTTGAAGCTCGCTGAATTTGCTCAGAGAAAGATCTCTGTTGTCAGTACACTCAAACTGTTTGAGCCCCTTTAACCCTCACCCACTTCTGTATAAAAGTGTGGAAAAATCAAAACATATGCATGACTATTCAGATGTTTTGTGTGACAGGACATTAGTTAGTTCCAGAGTTCATTTGGCACTTTGGATTTAAGGTGTAAAGAACCCCCACGGCATCTGTGATTATTTCAGATTTAATTTAAGGGGGCTTCCGTAGAAAAAATATCCATACACTTCTTTCATAAATCCTCTTCTGTGGATTCACATCAGCTCAGTGGACATGCTCGTGTCCGTGATGGGAGCCTCATCTGGGATCTTGACATCAGCGGGAATGAGGTCAGCGACAAGATCGTTTCCTTTCAGCTCTAAGTTCTGTAGGAGTCCGCTAACACTTTCTACATTAACATCACTCACAAGCTGCTCCACATTCCCTCCAGCCTCCACCTCCATCTGCTTTTCCAGAGATTCTTCTGGTGTTTCCTCAGACCTTTCTGCCTCGAGCGTGGAAATCGCAGAAACCTCAGTGCTGTCTTGGCACTCCTGAGTCACCGCGATGTCTGAGGGTTCGTCTGCGCTGACTGCAGCAGAGATGGGAGGAGTGTCAATAAGTTGGGGAGTTGCATCAGAGACACCCAGGTCGATCAAAGGGGGTGATGAAATCACAGGCTCAGGGAGAGACTCTTTGGTAAGCATCTCTGTCTGCTGCTCCATGTCCTCAGCTGGGTCTGGTACTGACTCTGAGACGGGTTCAGGGACTGCTTTAACTTCTTCCTCTGGCTTTGAGGTAGGCTCTGGTTCAGGAACGAGCTCTGGAGCTGGTTCTGGAGCAGGCTGAGCTTCAGCGACAGGTTCTGGCTCTGCAACAGGTTCTGGTTGTGGAGGTGATGGTTCACTGACTGATACCAGAGGCTCAGGTTGGACTGGAGCTGGAGATTCCTTTGCCACAGACTCTGGTTCAGCATTATTTTGTGGGGCTGCGGCAGCAGGAGCCTCAGGCGCTTTACACTCTGCCACGCTACACTCTTCAGAGGGTAAACACGCCACCGCTTTCACTGACTCCCCCACCACCACATCTGGGCTCTCTGGCTCAACAGCCTCCTGAGTCTGTGTTATTCCAGAGTCCTCTGCTGGCTGTGTCACCGCTGGCTCCTCTGCAGTCTTCTGCTGAGGGGCAGCAGCTTTGGCACTGTTCACTGAGGCTTGTTGCTTTTTGGTGAACAGGTTTCCCATGATGAACCTATCAAGAGGTTCAAAATGATTTTTAAAATGACCATTTTATAAGCGGTTACAACTCAATATAAAACCAAACGTTTCTTTAGCTCCAAATCATGTGACATTCCTGTTGCAGGCATTTTAAGTTGGACCTGTTGCTATGAAATTGTACAAAGATGCACAAAAAAAAGACAAAAAGTAATTACAGAAACTTTCTTGACTTGACAGGATTCACTGAACTGGTTGAGCAAAAAAAAAAAAAAATTCCATCTTTTGTATTTTGGTACATCGTGTTCTCTTGTAGCTCTGCGGGTCTACATGAACAGCTTGTGTCCTATAGTGCCGGGATTTAAACCCAGGGAATATTCCTGCAGTGTAGAAAGGTAATTTAAAGCATTTCACTGATTGATTTTTACTTTGATGCCTACTTTGCACCGCATGACACCTCTCTTCTAACTCCCTATAAATCCTGGATAACTTCAGTTTAGCCATCACACGGCGACCTTCCACACACCCCCAAAAAAGGAAAACTGTAGTTGTGATTTTACTTTGTTTGCATGTTTTAATTAATCTGTAAAACAACCACACCTTATTCCAGCTTGGCCGCGTGTCCGAACAGTGGATCCGCATATGCCGATCAGTTTTATCTTACGTAATGCCATGACAAATATAAAGTGTTACAATCATTATTAATTAACGCAAACAATATATGTGCGTATAATTTCTGCCCAAACGCAAAAGGAACAAAGAAACTCTTGCAGGCGACCCCGCCTCCCTCTCGTGCTGAACAAACTAAAGACCTCAAAACATCCAAAATGTACAAAAGTAAAAACAGCTCCGACTTTAAGGCGCAATCAAAAATACATAACCAACCTTTTAGTCCTGTTTTTTCTTTTTTTGTTTTTGGTTTTGTTCTCGGTGCAGTAAAAGTAGATGACGTCTCAGATGATCTCGCACTCTTAACTTGGAGAAGTCCGCACGTCAAACTGAGCCGTTGGAGCGCGCAGCAGCAGAGGAGCGCAGTCCCGCAGACGCTGCTCCGTGCGCGTCCCCGCTGACTGTGCGCGTGCCAGAAAACCCCGGACCGAGACACTTCCTGAGCCAGACTGACTTTTTTTTGGACGCAGTTAGCAAACGTAAGTAAAACACAGAATTTGTAATCAAACTTAAATATGCATCTATGATTTTTTCTGTAAATGTTTCATAATGATCACAGCTAGAGATTTTTAAACTATCAAACACTGCTAAATATTTAGATTTTAACTCTCATGCGTCAATTTAATTCACTATACCCTCTTACCGTAAGTCATTAAGAAAAATGTCCACTTCCAAAAAACTGCTATAAAAACTTTACAAACTAATATTTTTCAACCCTGTAAATGCCAGTTTGATGACTTGACGTCACTGTTGTTATTCCATTTGCCCAAATGGACAAAGATGTCCATAGTGATGCACTGAGGGTTAATGAAGGAAACATGCTGATCAGCTACTGGAGGTTGTATATTATTTGTATATTCTGTGACTCATATATTGCTGTGACTGTGTATAAGTATGTTATGTTTAGTTATTAAAGAGTCCTGAAATTCACTCACGCAGAAATGTTAAATTTATGCACAATTTTGTCCATCGCACACTCCTATTCTGTAAACACAAACAATTATTAGCATTATTTTTTACAGATGAGTGTTTGTATTGACTTCTGGCGATCTGAATGTTTGTCTGAAACTTACAGGGAAGAGGCCACAAGGACTTCAGTTATGGCTCCTGTCTCTGTCAGCGGACCTTCAGGGCGTGCTGTATGGATTTCAGTGTTTCTCCTGCTCATCTTCATACAGCTGTTGATACCTTATTTTTGCTGGAACCATTTTGCTGACCTGAGACCTGACACTGAACTTAAATCCAGCATTTTTTGCTTTCCACCCATTTCTCTTGTAGCCTTTGCTCTGCTCGCCATGTTGCTTGCACTTTACGGCAAAGACAGAGTAGTATTTCGGTTTAGCCTGGTCTGCCAGGCTGCATCAAGCATATTCCTCCTGATTGGTATTGCTGAATTTTTGCTACGCAATTGGATATCTTGGAGCCAGGAACACATGACCTTCAGTTTCTATATCTTTGTGGCTGTGGAAATTCAGTTGGTTATTGTAACTGCACTGACTTACGTGTCTTGGGGAAGACTGACACCTGACTGGAAATAGACGGGTCCAAATGAGAAGTAATCCTCGCCTTGTTATCAAAACAGGAACTTTGCTTTATGAAGGAATAATCAAGATTTACAATTACAAATGATTTTGTTACATGTTCTTTATTATGTTTTTACTAAACAGAACTGTGCTCTAAAATCAAGTCTTTCAAAATTTTATGATTAACTGACTTTCAGTTTTGCTTTTCTTTTGGTAAAATGGGAACTCACTGGACTTGCTTTTGCATGCTGTAACAATGTTTTTGAAATGTAGACAAAGTACGTTTCTGAATAAATATCTTAACTAAAAACCAGAAGTATGGCTTGCTTTCTGCGATGTCCACAGAGGGTGGATGTGCGCTAAAGAGAATGAAATCCTGCAAAAGACAGTAAGTTAGTGGAGTAGAGTTAGTGCTGACACTGTTTGTCCAAACATATCCCTTAGTATGTACAAAAAACTACTACTTCATCATTTATTACAATAGAAAAAAAGAACTTGTAATGTCAGGGTCATTATTACAAAACTGAAACTACCGTACCACACTGCAGTGTACTGTAACCATCAGCAGACAGCAGAATACCACATGATCAGTGTTCGGGAAGTCCCAGTGATTTGGGTTAGTTCAGAGTTCACAGAAACCTAAATAAACAAAATAAATAAATAAAACTGTGAGATTTGTGAAACAGCGAGATATATAATGTTAAATATAGCTGCTCTATTAATACTGAAAGGACCTCAGACTTTGTGAGGCCACATTGTAAGACGCCTCGCTGAGTTTTCTCATCAAAATGGGGTTTGAGATGCTGTCGTTAAAAAAGTACACGCTGACCTTTCAATGCAAAAACCTTGGTTAATTATTATCTTTCCATCCACAGTCTGTGGAGCTGTGCCAGATGTATATCTGTGACATGTAGAGTCATTTTAACACGAAATAAACTGTATCAATATAAACAATATGATCTCCCGCTATATTGCCTTTGAAAATATAGTGATAGTCATTCAAATATCGATGAATGCGGGAGACAGAATAAGACGCTGTGGCTGTCTTTGAAAGGAGAGGTTGACAAAATCACCTGAAATAAAATTTGGATACCTAAACCACAAAGCACACCACCACACCACAGCATTCAAATTCCTGCAATGCAATGCTTGTAGACAGCCTCAGCCACAGAGATATGGCCAACATTAGCTACAGTTTAGCTGCCTGAGTGGCTATATACTGTTTGATCTTAGTCTTGGTCTTGTCTCAGTCTCAGTACACTCTGGTCTTGAATACAACAGTGCACAATAATAGAAAAGATGTCCCTTAAGGAAAAAGGTTGGGAATTACTGGTTGAAAGGAGGAGCTCTGCACATTCACATGTAACAAGTAATGAAAGTAATTTTCTCCAAAGAGAATATGCTCCGATTCAGGCTTAGTGCACACATTTTAATTAAGTTCATCATCAGGTGAAGAAAATTTCTCGTACAAGCCGCAACGGATCGTCCTCCTCCGTTGCGTCTACTGGAATATGCTTTTCTTTCTTCTCAGCATCCAGTCCAGCCTTCATAAGATCGCCACGCTCCTGAACTGGTCCTGACCTCTGACCCTCAGGTCCCTGTTGCTGCGAGCTGTTGATGTAGGGCACTGTTTCCACCTCTGTAATGTCCGAGTCTGTTTCTGATACGTGTGTCTTTTCTGGAGCATCACAGCAGTCTGAAGACTCCTCCTCAAAAGTCACCAGCTTCACTGTCGTCTTTGAAGACGATGGGTTCTCCTTCATCTTCACACTGATGTCTTTAACCTGTGTGTGGAGTAAATCACTCGTGTTTCACACAATGCTGCATTTTACATACACTACAAATTTTTTTTTTTTTTTTTTTAAATCATCTGATTTTCAGATTTTGGACACTTATTTCAAAAATGTTAGTTAGATATTTAAAATAAAAATGAAGAAAGACTGGTGTTTTCCTCCTTGGCCCTCCTCTGGGGACTCACATCTCACTGCATCCCATTATAAGCTACCTCTCCACCAAGTGTTACCCTTTGGTACAGGGAGATTTTTAATATCCTCTTTGGCACAGAGAGTTACAAGCTGTAGTGAGGGCTAGGAATGAGTAATTCTTGAAGGTTTGGGCACGCTTTTTAGACTGCAGACCTGCAGACCTGAAAAAATTGTCCTTAATGGACAGGCAGTTTTCTGAGTAGAGTAACACCTCGCCTTGCCACCTCACCACATTATTATTTTCACCCTTCGTAACTATTCTCCTGCTGCTGTCCTTACTGGACAACACCAAGGTATGTGTCTACATACCTATATGTAGACTACTGACAACATTTCTCCCAAATTCCAAATAAAAACATTGTCATTTAGAGCATTTATTTGCAGATGACAAATGATCAAAAAAATGAAGAAAACAAGATCATATTCATTTTAAAACAACACAATACTAATGTTTTAACTTAGGAAGAGTTCAGCAATCAATATTTGGTGGAATAACTCAGATTTTTAATCACAGCTTTCATGTGTCTTGGCATGCTCTCCACCAGCGATCTCTTCATTTTTTCCAGACCTGTAGATTTCTTTTTTTATTTCCATTGTAGTTCTATTTCTTATTCCCATAAATGTTCTATTCTATATTCTATATCTGAAACATTCTATTTTTACTTGTATATAATCTTCTATTTGTAAACAACTTAGCACAGGTTTGATTTCTTGGCACGCTTTACCTCTTCTTTGCATGTCACATTTCTAGGCACATATTTAACTTCTTAGCACAGAGGTGTAATTTAAATGTAACTTTGACGTATGTTTACTGTAGTAGAGGTTCATTTTAATGAATGACGCTTGCATTTCCCTCGTGATCAATAAAGTACCTGTGGGTCTATGAGGAGAGGCGTTTGTAAGCAGTTTTAGTTAAAAAGGAGAGAAACAGCACCACCTTCTGGCCAGTCCGGAGAACCGCGTCCTCGCAGGCACTGTTGGTAAGATACGAAACAGCCGCTTCCACCAGCTCTTTCTCGTTCATGCAGTAGAAAGCAGCTCTGAAACACATCGGTGTATGTTTGTTAGTGAAGGACATTTACCTGAAGCACAAACCGGTTACTATGTCTTGTTTTTTTTTTACGATAACTACCGTGCAGTTTTCGGTTTTCTCCTGCTCTTCAGCGGCTCCTTCCCTTTCACTTTCTCTTCCTTCTTCGCCATCCACGGCGGCAACGCCCGGTGTCTTTCTGACATGTTGGCTCTGTTTTAACAAACGTTACATCATTTGTACATCTGTATAAAGCCTCCTGGGCTGAATAGTCACAATTAAACGAGTCAGAAACAACAAGGGTCTGCAGTTTGGTTAAATCACGTGACTAGACTGGCTGCCCGGGTCTTTCGCGCCACTTAGCGTACAAACACTTTACTGCAACACAAGAAAATATTTTAATTCATATTTTTACATTGAATTTACTAGCTTCAGCCAGTCCATTGCACATTATACATTGCACATTACTGCTGTTGTGTATGTTTTCTTTCTCACACACACGTACAAAGTCATACGAAGCTAAACATCCAATAACAACATTCATTAAAAAACACTAACTGAGGAATAACTGGAGCCAGGATTAGACAAGAAGATGAAAAAATGATAAAGGATATACAAAGTATATCTCTCTTCTGTTACTGCACAGAACAAGCATCATAGTGCATCAGCAGAGGGTTTAAAAGGCTAAATTAAAAGGCCACTACCAGAAGGCTTCTAGAGGGTTCAGAGGTTAAAAGCAAATCTGATAAATAGGTTGTACCCAGACCATAAAGAGTTTTACAAACCAATACAAGGATCTTAAATTTGAATCAAAACTGGTAGCCAGTGCAGTGGTGTAACGTGCTTTTTTTTAATAGCCCTAGTCCACAGAAAGTAAATGTAATCGAGCTGTATTCTTCTTAGAGAGACCATTACGTTACAATAGTTAATCTAGAACAATGCATCATAGTTAACTGTTTGTAATATGTATTTAATATCTGAACCAAGTGAAGCTCTCAAATAAACACAGTGATGTAAAAAGTGTAATATTTAGGAAAAGAATTCAATACAAAATGTGAATACTGATGAAATCCTAAAAACCCCCAAACTCATATCGCTCTACTGACATGTAACTACACCCAACTGTCTTTTAATCCCAGTATTATATCTTATGACATTAGGGGATGACATTATTTGAAGTTTTTAGACATTTTTAGACATTTTATTAAAGTTTAGTTTGAATGGACCTGCTGGTGTGAATCGAAAAATGTGACGACAGAGTGTGGTCACATTACTGCTAACACCCCTTGTGACCTTATTGAACATACAGTACTGATTTACTAAAGTTAATATGAAAGGGTTATAATGGAGTACAGTAAAAAACAAAAAATGCAAATCCATCTACTACAAATGTACTAGCACACTTACATAAACACGCACACGCACACACGCACACACACACACACACACACACACACACACACACAGTCACATCTACACAGTGCAGTTTATCATTCTTGGAATTAATCAGGGCTGCAGTAGTGTGCTGTGTAATTAAAACTCTGTGTTACAAAGTCTGATCATCCAAATTCACATCTCTTGCTCCGGCCTCTCTGTTGTCTCAGCTGCTGTTACTTGTTTTTGTTTGCAACATTCCACCTTCAGAATATTATTTTTATATATTCTTATATTTCTTGCTTCTCCCTCATATACTTTGCCTGGCATAGTGAGTCTCATGGCGGTAACATGAAGCAACATTTCTGTAACAATTTACATTAACATCTGTTTTATCTTCAACATTTTTTGTACTTTAACTTCCATTTTTCAAGATTTAAATGCATTCCCGTGCGTGGACATACCGATAGCTTCTAGCTTTGTGCACTCTTCAGTATAATCCATGCCAGTCTAGTCACGTAACACATTTTCTTCTTCTTTTCTCCTCTCTCTGTCCTTTTTTTCACCCTCTTTCAATCCGATGTTCGAAAACAACCTCATACTTTCACTTTCTGTCACTTTCTACCAAAAGCTGCCTTCTCTCTCTCACTCAGGCCTTTTAATTATGCCTCTAAAGCCCCTTTCCACAAGTGCTTAGGCCTTGATTGCAAAGACCAGCTTTGTATATTTGACTAAATTAAAATGTCATGGAAAGTGAGGGAAAAAAAACCTCAAGGCAAAGAGCGTGTTAACAGCCAGATGCATGGACAACAATACTTTCCCTAAAGGTCTCGAGAGTTTTTAGGAATGACAAGTAATCAGAGAGGGCTGAACTGGTATCAAACCTCCCACGTTATAGTAATTATTATTTATAAGATGTGTGAACAGAAACATTTTAAAACTTAGACTGTATTACTGATGACCTCTGGATATTTGTATAGCTCATTTCTTTTTCTTTGAATTCAATTAAAGTATATAGATTCCAGTAATTACTGGAGAGGAATTAAGTGGTTTCTAGTGAAACACACGCCCTCGGTTCAAAGCTCCATTCGATCTATTCTTTTTATGATAATAAAACTGTCTATCAAATTAGATATGAAAAAAATTAATTAAACATTAAAAGATCTTGGAACAGCCAAATGTGGCATTGAACTCATCCTCCTCCAGGCTTTCTGCCACATCCACAGATCAGGCCGTGCTAAGAAGATTTCTGTTCGCTAATGGAGTAAAGCTTGTCACTGCTTCATTTGTGGTTGAATTTGTAGGTCGAACGAGGCCAAAATGTCTGTTAAACTCACTGACATGAGGATCTGCCCATTGGTTTTTCTTCAATACAGTTTTGATGTTTGAATTTGTTTGAATTTAATAATGAATATTGAAATGAGCCTTATTTTTTAAATAATATGCAGAAATTCAAAACATACTGATCCATAATTACATCATGCATACATTTTGAGGTGGATCTGTACTGTCGATTTCTGTTTGATATAAGACAAAAAGCTTGTGTGCAGAGACACAAATGATTTCAGGAAATGACAGCCAGGAGTGAGTAATTTTCACCTTATTTAATCTAAATCTCTTCCTCCTCACATGTTCCTCTATGAAGGGCCATAATTGATCACAACCAGACTAATCTTCCAGTTGTCTGAAAGGCTTAACCCTGCTTTAAGTAAAGATTTACCATTGGCCATCTGTCCCAGAAACACTCGCCGTGATTGGCCATATGTTGTAAGAGAGAGTAAGATTTAGGAAGAACATAGTCTTTAAAATAAATGGTGGTAATTGCCGATGAAGGGAATGATGTGATCTGTTGAAAGAGAAATAATTACCCAGGATCTGTTTTAGTGGATATATGTAGACACGATGTGCAGACAGGAGCCACAGATGAACAACTGTGAAGTTGCTTAATCTTTGAAGACTGTGTGGCTGGTGGTGGCAAAAATCCAAAGAAGATCACAAGACTGGGCTGGATATGGTTGGCAGGCAGCACACTCTGGGTGGCTGAACTGATTCTTTTATAATGCTCAGGTGACGAGATGACTGGTTGCAGGTATTAATGTGAATTGGCAGGTGGGAGAAAACTGGAAGTCACGCCTTGCAACACACAGACAGACAAAGAAAAGACAAACATGACATAAAAAAAGGGGAGGGAGACACTGGGAAAACAAGAGGCAACACGCACGTCAACTCCCGGGCAACAAAATGTGACTTTTCACAGAGGGAGCCTTTTTTTATGAGATAATATGTCAGGCTAATTCACAGGAAATGCATGGCCTGATAAAGACTATCATGTCATTCATTAATTAGTCGTGTGTTTTAGTCTACTTAGCCAACAGGTATGCAACGTTTTAGCAGCGAGAAATGCAGCTCATTACCACAGATCCTCTCTTCTTGTTTTATGGTGCTTTGCCAAAAATGTATTCCTGGTTTACTTCACATCTCTGTAAATGCTTTAGGGAACACATTCCCAGATGACACATCCCGAATAACAAAAGAATGTTTCACCTCTTCATTTGTAGCAACAGAAGACTAGAGGCAGAAAAGGGTAGAAAAGATTGTGCATCTAGTTGTAAGTTGCACTAATGCAAAACCAAAAGTTTTCTGTGATGAATCTGTGTGCGTGGATATCACTCAACAAAGAATTTGTGAATTTGTATTAATTTAGAAAAGATGCAGCCCTCCATGGGTACAAGGGATAAGCATAAACAGATTATGTAGATTATAAAGGGCTATAAATTAAGTAAAGACACAGGATGGGGATGAATGTGAAAACTACTAAATTCAGTAACCAAACATATTTTTTATTTACAATGGCTTTCCTTTAGGTTGTTTTGACAGTGTAGCTTTTTTGGTACAGCTCATTGGGCCAAACCACGTGCCGCCAGGTCGCGGGGGGAGTTGGGTTTAGCTAGGTTTGCCTTGTTTTTAGCTGCCGTCACTGTCCATCTTGTTTATCCCCAGCATTATGGATATTGGAAGACAGTGACCTCGGGGGGGAGGGTGTATTTCTATTTCTTGTAGTTTACGAACAACTTCAATGTGCAAAGTAAGTTCACAGTCCAAAAAATGAACTAGTTCATGTTCATTTTTTCTTTTAATGGACTTCTTTATAAAGTATTGTGAGTTTAATTTGGTGGAATAACTTTGCAGCTGTTGGCTCGTGGTCTTGTGGTCGAACCGCAAGCATAACACTTTCTAATTTTTTGTGCTGAGTGTCCATGCAGGTGTTTGCTCTATAACTATAGACCGCGTAATAACGCTATGACCCGTTTCTCAGCTGGCTTTCCATTGAAGTTCCACCTGAAGTGGAAAAAAAAAGATTTTCGGTTCATTATGGAACTGTGGAGAGACAAATTAGGCTGCTGCAGTACGTAATTAATGGGAATCGCTGCACTCTGTTTTTGGGGCTTTTGGGTGAGTTTGGCTTTGAACCTTAAGCCGGTTATTATGTGACGAATCATCTACGGATGACTGAAATTAATGTCAGAATTTTGTGCAGGCAATATTCTGGATGAACTGTCTGTGGTAAAAAGTAAATCACAAAGAAGCAGCTTCACTTGATAATGTATTTGTCCGCTCAGCCAAGTATGAGATTTAACACAGAGTACTCGGGGTGGCTGATTAATTATGACATAATCTACAGTTGGAACATCAAATGCCTATGGTGCAAGCAAAGGCAATAAAATCAATCAAAGTGATTATAAGTGAGGAGTCGCAGTGATGTGTTCCACCATATTAATGTTAGGCCTTATACGAAGGCTTCTGTGCCTCCCTATCAACAGGAAAGAGCCAAATCCACAGGAATTCCTTGCCAATCACAGGCTCATGGTACAAAAGCTGTAGTGCTTTTCTTCTAAATTCTCAGTCAGTTGTGTTTTACTGTACTCTGTTTAAGCAACACTGACACTGATTCAAAGCCCACATACAAACCCACATAATCTGGAGTTAAAAAGCCCCGGAGATCTCATAACCATAGATGCTTCCGCTGAAATATCCTGCTGTGAGATCTCTGACTTTGAACACTCTTTTTCTTTTGTTTTGTTTTTCCAGACAAAGTTATTTTCAATTTCAAGAAACAAACGTGCACTTGTGCAGACACTACACGCATCTGTTCTTTCACAAAAATGAGAAAGACAGGAGGCAGTGAAAGTTGATGTCACCCAGCAGTGTCACCTGGCGCACTCAACCATAGACTCTGCCAAATTAAAGATGTTAATTTCATCCTTAAGCACACCCTAATAAGAGCAATCACTTGCCTGGTTAATACTCCAATCAAAATGCTAATTACAATCCCGGGCCCTACAAAAGAACAGTTGAGGTTTCATCATCCTCTTTTAGTTCTACTTTTCTGTCTCTGCCTTTCTTTTTGGTTGTTATGCATCCCATTTTGCCAGAAAAGGTTGTGACATTACAAAAAGATCTCAGATTATCTTCACATTGCGGTTGACTTCCTTTCCTGCTTGAGACTAATCTACAGCTGTCAGAGGAATGGTGGTGTTTTTGAGGATTAAGTGTGTTTTGGGAGATTTTGGGGATTGGTAATGAGATGATGTTCCACGGTGCTCATTATTAAATGCTCACATAGCACAAATTCCCTTTAACGAAAACGTGGCTGTTTTATTTCTGCACTTGAGAGACTGTTTTCAAGTTGTTGTTGTTTTTTACTCTTCTTGTACAGAGATGATGTTAAGAGTAAAAGAGTAAACAATGTCATCATGAGGTCCGTTATTAGCTGTAGCTTTTTATCTAAAACAATATTTTTTCTCAAAAGAAATTGTGGTTTCCTGCAAAGTTTTAGTCACATTTGAGTAAATACAAAACTTGCCTTGCATTTATATCATAGAATACTTTTTCTTCAGCTTGTTGAATAGTCCTTAAAGAGAGAGCCCACACACATGCAGCACACTGAAGCCTGAACCTGCAGAGTAAAACACTGTGGCTGTGGTAATGTGCAAAGTGGAAGCAAATTTAAGACTTCAAGGACACCTCAGTATGACAAAAGCTTTTGCAACATTGCAGTAACTCATGAGGGATTTATAGGAAACTGTATTTCCATTTGCTTTAGGTTACTGTAACACAAATCTTCAGCAGCACAGGTTGACAGTCTGGGGAGTTTGTTTTTTTTGTTACACTTTGATCCCCGTCTCTGTCAAACACCCTAAAACCTTTCGCTTTCTAGGTCCCTGATTGCCTCAGAAGAAGGCTGGCGAGACATCATCCCGGTTGCCATAGCAACAGATGCAGATTTTTAACCTCTTTTATGAGCTGCACACAAAGGTGTACGGCTGTCAGTTTGTCAGTTTGCATGTGTGCTGATTGGATGGCGTGACAGACAGAGGGACAGAGAGTAACAAACACAGACAGTAGACGTCGTCGTCTGCAACAGCCGGTGTTCTTAGAAGCTCGTCGAAGACCAGTCACTCACACTTTCCTGCTTCGGTACATATGTCACACAGCAGCAGTCCCACCAAAAACCAAACACAGCGCAGAAAATAAATGATTCATGGATCTCTGTGACAACTCTTTCACATTGTAATCATTCACAAGGCAATGGGGTTGTTTTTAATCAGAGGCCCAGATGATGTAACTTTATGATTGTGCATATATTTTGTTGGCGAGTGTGTTCATCTCCTGCCGAATTAATTTACCCAGAGGTTGTTGTTGCAGAAGAAAAATTGGTCCCCCTTTACTGAATAATGATGACCTTGGAGACTTTGAAAATATGCCCCCTGGGCTTTCTGATAAGATTTGTTGTTTTATGCTCTGCTGGTTGGTTATGAAGTTTTGTGGATGCTGTTTTTTTTCTGTCTTTTTATGCGAGAAATTGGAACGCAAAGAAGTAGGAAAGAAATAAAGATTGTTGTCACCCAGAGAAAAGCTCAGCTCATCTCATCACATCTCATCTCAAATACATGTATCTAATGACGATAGCCACTTTGCAGAGCAAGATTTTATATATGATCAACAGAGATTAAAGTGCCCAACAGTATATAGTAGAGAAAATAAGCTCCATGGTGACCATCTATAACATAAATCTGCTTAAATGTTTATGCATCAGTAATATTAATCCAATAATAAAGTATGCAGTATAAAACACTGTCAGGGTCCATTCTGCTGTGTAAATTTTACTGCTATGATATTTCTCTTTTTCTACTTAAAGCAATACTTTGAAACTTTTGAAAGAACTAATAAGACGTGAAAAATGACAAAGAAGCTCACTCTAAAGTCATATTGAAATTTAAATCTTTGCTTTTACTTATGTTTGTGTTTCTTGTCTGGAAAAGTCAGTTTGTTAAGAAGAAACTGCAAAAACTGTTATTTTTAATATAGTACAGATACATTTGACCACCCAGGTGTGAACGGCAAGGGTGGCCGGATGTCAGAATGAATCACTCATTTGCACCAAGCTGATCTGTCAAAGTGAATGTGTCTTTGGCTGCCAAGAGCATCCTGACATCAACCATCTCTGCAACCAAAGCTGCTGATTTAAAGCAATTACAATCAGCTGGAGAAGCAGAAATCTGCCAGTTGACATAGTGACAGGTTCTGTTGTTAAAAGGCAACACATCAAAGGAAAATCTGCCTCCCGCCAACTCTTGGCTTTCATTTTCATCTTTCTGTAGATCCGGCCAGCTTTTTTAGGCTTTAGGCGCCTTGTGTCCTTCAAAACAAATGAGAAAAGACAACAGGGAATATGCCCTGCTCTCTGCTCTGCATAGATCTGCACAGGAATGCAATGTGTGGACTGATTTATGCCCACTGAGCCTTTTGGCACAGGTGTGCTGTGTGTGGGAGTTGGCCACAGTGGCAGACCGCTTGAGGGGCATGGGTGAAAAAGAATAAGAAGGGAACCAGCTATGGGGTGGGACACTGGTTAGGGTAAGGGTTGGCACCCTAGCTGCCACTGATATGTTTTTCCCACTCGAAGGGCACCCAGAAAGACGCTTGATCACATTTTGACCACTGCAAAGGCACCGTAGACGGCACTTTGCTATGTTTTATCTCTTATAGAGGCATCCAAGAGGGCTTGGGTGCAATCGACTGGTGGAGATGGATTTTTGTAGATAGGTCAGGTAATTAAATGTATAATATGTGCAATGTAGGCCTAATTCATTATGATAACCGTGCAATAAAAGTTTTATCATAGCACTTTTTCCTCACGTATGAAGACGCACATGCGCAGTCAGCTGTCCCCCCTTCTCGCGCCAACTGAGCCCAATCTTAAAACCTGCGAGCAGCCGCAGACGGATGATCCGTGTGTGTGAGAGGACGCATCTGCAGGAACGGCGTGCCTGCGCTGGGAAGCGGTGCTCATATGTTTCAAAATGATGAATCACAAGTTGGTCGAGCAGACGCTTTTCTCATCTTGACCAATGGGATTAGGATGAAAAGGTGAAAGTTGGATTTTGTAAATCTAGTGGTTCTGACGCGCGCTAATCCGGAGCATTGATTTAAAACGGGAGCGGAGGAGGGATGTGAGGGATACACAGTTTGACAAGTTTGAAATCAAAGCCCAGGAAACGGACCTCAGCCGAGAGGATGCGCGGAGGTGAGTGGGATGCTCGGCGTTTGCATGATGGAGGGCGTTTGATGAAGTAGTTCATTTTCTCTGTCTGTCTGAGGGAGAGAAGGAAGAGAGACGGGAGTTCCTCATCTTTGATCATCTTTTTTTTTTCCTTTGCAGACTCCTGACACATCTATGCGCTGGTATTTTGGTGCTTGTTTTGCGCAAAATACTCAGTCATCAAAATCGGGCTTTATGACGGAACAACAGCACGTGTAGTTGTTGTTTTTTTTACATCTTGTTCCTCGAGATCATTTAAAAGACAGGAAACTAATCTCTGGTGCTGAAGCGACAGCTCCTCACTCTCTGCACTCTGATGCGCACTCATATAAAAGTAAAGACACATTTCGCTAGAAAGTGATGCAGATCCCATTTCTCAGTTGGGAAATCTGTTTTCTGTCTTGCATCAGCTTGTGGTGGCTCAGTGCCTGGACAGGAGGATTTGGGCTGCTGTTGCTGCTTCAGTTCCTCCTTCGCACACAGAATAAGGTCTCTGGAAGAGCTTCAATAGATTCATTCACTGAAGAAAAAGTCATGTCAGACAGCTGGATTGATAGTTTGGCTGCATTTCTACACACTTTGCCATCAGTTGATTGAAATTAAAATTTAAATTCTTTGCAAGATGCAAATTTAGGGCTTTCACAAGGTTATCTGCTTTTGACCATTTCAACATAAGAAATGATCTCATGGAACAAAGCTTTTAGGGGTTCATGTGAGATGCAGATGTCTTGTGCAATACACCAGAACATCAAACTCGATAAGGCAAACTTGGATGTATAACATGTCCACAGCAGCTGTGATGTGTCTTGCAGATTGTGGGTGGACGTCCACAGCAACATTTGACACAAAGTCAAAGCAAAAAATCTCAGTGGTTCGTCGCCGTTGGGTTAGATGCTCTATTTGGGTCATCTTTTATGTAATAGACACAAATGTGGCACAAGGTGTTATTTCGTGATAATTTATCACGCGTGACAACTACGACAACAAGAAGTCCTATTCTTGTCCACTATGTTACGTATAAACCGTAGTTAAAAAAAGGCACCGTGAATGTAAAAATAGGAGGAAGAATTTAGCAAGCACAGATGGTGGAAGCAGCGTGTTCTTATTCTTTCCCTGTCAAGCTTTTGAACTCCCCACCCCTGGCCTGTTATATACATTCAGGGACTCAGCACACCGAGACAACAAGCACAGACACATAAATCCTGCTAAGCTTCTCTCTCTCTCGCTTTCCTTTACTCCTTCATTGTACACTTCCTCACATACTGTCTGCTTCTTTTACAGTCTGGATATTTATCCTGTTCATTGAGGAGGGATTAGCTCTGGCACAGAAGGCTAAAGGTAAGATTGATGTATTCACTGGATTCCTTGGACAGAGGGATTACATGAAATCAAGACACATATTGTAAGTTAATTAAAGATCAGTGCACATTTGCACACTTAGTCATGCGATTACGTCTCACTTGTCTTTACATTATATTGTCAACTGTACAAATGATTTTTCACCTCTCTCCTGGTTGTCACATTCATACAGATGGAGGTGCGGGATCAAAAGGGATTAAACCCTCTCAACGGCCGCAGCATTCTCGTCACTGTGGAAACTGGGTACGAAACCCAGATGGTGGCAGCTTCAGCTCCCCTAACTACCCGCATACGTACCCTCCTAACAAGGAGTGCTTGTACGTACTAGAAGGTAACCAGACACGAGCTTCACCTGAGCTTCATACTCTCGCTGCGTGTACTCCATTTTTTGTGATTGTGAATTCTGGTGGAAATTGAAGTGACCCAGAGGAACAAAATAGCACTCATATTTGTGATGAATAAGAATGCGGTCTGTGGTTATTGTTTTCTTTGACAATAAGACCAACATTGCACATCATAAACTGAACGCACATGGTGTTAGGATTATATTTAAGGAATACAAACAGTATTCTGTTGTTAAGTTTCCCCCTCTATGGTCATTAAGGTACAAAAAAGCTGACAGGGAATAACTTTTTCATCGTGCATTCCTCATTATCTCGCCCACCAAAGAATGCATCAAACTTTGTTGTCATTCTTTCCTCTTTAATTGCTCCTGGCGCCCCCAAAACAGTCTGATCTACAGCAGCTTCATGTAAAAACATCAACAGCACTGTGGAAATTTTGAAAGGAGCAGATATTTTCTCATCACCTCTGTGGCAGTAGATGTGACCCAGCGCTCTGTTTCCCTCAGCCCTGCCCCGCCAGAGGATAGAGCTGCTGTTTGATGAGAACTTCTACATCGAGGCCTCGTTTGAGTGTCGTTTCGACCACATCGAGGTACGAGATGGCCCTTTCAGTTTCTCGCCACTCATAAATCGCTTCTGCGGCTCGGCCAGTCCCGGACTTGTCCTCTCCAGTGGACGCTTCATGTGGATCCGCTTTTTCAGTGATGAAGAGTTGGAAGGGATTGGCTTCCAGGTCCAGTACAGCTTTACTGCAGGTGAATAAAACACAGATGGACGGTTTATTCATCCCCGTATGGCAATGTTCTCACCTGGTACTCGCTGAATGTTTATCCAGTCTGCTTGGATCAAATTCTTTCTTTTTTGTTGTTTAAAACAAATATCTGAACTTCCATTGATCATGTGATCTCTCTCTCCCAAAGACCCTGAATTTCATCTCCATGTGGGAGGACTCTTAAACCCCATCCCAGGTAGTGCACCTACACAGCTCGCCGTACTCAAATAACTTAAACCTCAAAATGTGAAACAATTTCAGTTTCCTTTCAACGTCACCTCTATGTTTTTCTTTTGTTTGCCTCTTACCTGTCATCACTGCGTATGGCACAGATTGTCAGTTTGAGCTGTCTGGACCTGACGGACTGATCCGTTCTAGCCAGGTGGAAGAGGAGTATAAGGTGAAGCCAGACCAGGCAGTGGACTGCATCTGGACGATACGAGCCCCAACAAACAACAGGGTAGAGCATGTGACATGTTCAAGTTTTACATTTTTGTAAATGCATCATAGCAAAATATGCTTAATTTCCTGGTTTTTAGTGATAATTGGATTAAGTTGAGCAGAGTGGGTCTAAATGAGAGTACAGTGCAGTGGTTGAAATGATCATTGTAGCCTCCGCATCTGTCGTTACGTGTTTATTCCATATCCTTTACATAAGACATATCACGTGGATCGCAAAGAGCCTGGATAAATGTGCTTTACGTCTTTTGTTATCAAACATTCATATAAAGCAAAACATTTATGTTGATAATCCAACATAAGCACACAAGCAGTAAAGCAGGCTCAGAATGGTTTGTATTTGATCCGTTAATGCAGCAATGCCTTCAAACAAGACGCGTGTTATTATGAGTGAAGCAAAATATCCTCAACTGCATTAAAAAAATGTGCAAACAAAAGTATATCTCTCCTCACTGCTTATTCCAGATTTATCTGCGATTTTTGGAATACCAGATGGAAAACTCAAATGAATGTAAGAAGAACTTTGTGGCTGTTTATGATGGTAGTAATGCCATCGAGGACCTGAAGGTAACACATTTTAAAATATGTGTGATATACAGTATGTTACTCTAGACTGTAAGATTAAAGGCTCTTCATCTGATGTACGTTATCTGTATTATTATTATTATTTTTAATTGTACTCTGCCCTGTTAGTTTAACTTTTCTTTCCATGTCATGCATATATATATATATATAATATCTGAATCACAAATATGTAGCAACTGTTCTACAGATCTTGGCATCAGTGAGACTACACGTCCAAAACTATAGTAGAGAAAGTGGTGTGTGGTTTCTTGCAGGCCAAGTTTTGTAGTACAGTCGCTAATGACATCATGCTGGACACTGGAGTGGGAGTCGTGAGGATGTGGGCTGATGAGACGAGCCGTCTCAGTCGTTTCCGGATGCTGTTCACTTCTTTTGCAGACCGTGAGTTTTTCCTTGCCATTATCCTTAACCTCTGTCATTTTTCATTTCCACCAGTGTCACTTTTGTTTAGCTTCTGCAGCTGTGACAGGACAGGCACAGTACTGTAGCAGCACCCTCCTATGGTTTCTATTGGATACTGCAGCCTTTCTCAGAGTAAAGCTGTCTTGGTAGCAGCATGCATAGCATATAATGTATTAATAATATTGCAAAATGGTACGGTTCAAAATCCCTGAATATCTGTGAGGCAATAAGCAGTTAATCTAATTCCTTTTATACAACACAATCACAAGAAGCGGATGGATTTCCTCTTACTGTTCACATTGACATGTGTTTGTGTTTCAGCGCCCTGTGCGGGTAGTGCATTCTTTTGCCACAGCAACATGTGCATCAACACTTCTCTGGTGTGCAATGGCATACAAAACTGTGTCTTTCCCTGGGATGAAAGCAACTGCAAAGGTACTCCTGTTGTGCCAAGGCACTTTGTAATAATTTAAAAACCTCTGTGCTGTTTTACAATGAGCCGTGTCTTGTTGTGTAATGTCATGCGTATCTTATCTGGCTCTGCTGTGTCACATTGAGTCTCCTCAAGGACCCGTGGCTGTAATTCTACAAGACATTTGTGACAAGACACTTTTTCTCAAATGTTGCAGCAAGTCTTCTATGCCATTTTTCACCCTGATACCACAGAGCAGTGCATGTTGGACCGTGCAGAGCATCACTTCAGAGTTTCCTCTTGGCAGGAAAATGATGATCTCATCATCTTTAATGTGTTTTCAGCTAAAGGACCTTCAATGCCTTTTGGCTGTTTAGTTAAGCACCTCAGTTCATTTCAATGCTGCTGTTAATCAAGACTTTGGCTTTTGGTGAAAGCTTTGAATTGTTCCTGGCAACCAAAGATACAGACTGTCCTGACAGGGGTGGCAACAAGTAAATGACTGATGTACTCTCAGTACCTCTAAATGTCCCTGATATATAATCTCTCTCTGTCACTCTCTTCATATCCATCATTCAGAGAAAAAGAGCAAAGGCGTTTTTCACCAGATCACAAAGACTCATGGGACAGTAATCTGTGTGTCCACGGGAGTGGTGCTACTGCTCCTCATCATCTCCATCCTGGTGCAAATCAAACAGCCACGAAAAAAGGTAATTAAGACAAGTCACAGTTAAATACTATTACACTCCAAAATATATTATAGGAGTGGCTAATTCATCATTATTTTCATAAATTTGAGGTGTTGGTACGTAAGAATAACCTGTTCCAGCGGGGCGACTTCCAGGAGGTGTTTGACCCTCCTCATTATGAACTTTTTACTCTGAGAGACAAGGTTAGTTTGATTACTTTGATTCATTATTGGTTGCACGTGGTATTGATTGTTTAAAATCACAAATGTAACAACGTTATCCTTTTTAGGAGATGTCTGGGGACCTTGGGGAGTTATCAGAGGAGCTCCAGTCCCTGCAGGCACTCAGAAGATCCTCATCGGCCTCACGCTGCATTCATGAACACCACTGTGGCTCCCAGGCTTCTGTCAACTCCATCAAAGCCATTCAAGGTGCACATGGCACAGGCAGGGGATCTATGGAGCTTCCCCCTTTCAGAGGGAACTTTCAGAGCACCTTACCTCCCCTCAGGGACTTGAACAGTAGTCTGCGGAAGAAGAGCTGGCCTAGTATGAAACCAGGACGAGCACAGGGCCATAACAGTATGGGGGAGAGAGCAGTGGGGCGGCAGGACAGAGTGATGGAAGAGGATGAAGAGGAGGAGGAACATGGAAGGTATGATGTGTATGTACGCAGAGCAGGAAGCCGAAGAGGGAATTTTGAAATGGCCCAGCAAAGATCCTTGTCCATGGACTTCTGAAAAGAAAAGATTGGCAGCAAGAACTTTTCAATCAGTGCCACAATTTTGGGGCAGAACTCACAGTTCAACGCCACAGAGTGGATGTGTCTCAGTGAGGTTAGGAAACACAAGGCACAGTGCTCCGGGAGTTTTTAGAAATCCAGGAAACTGTGCCCGGACGCTGAAACAGCTGATAAGGAGCTGCTATCGTATTTGTGATCAGTGTAAAAGTGAAACAGGTGATTGTATTGTTCTCTTTATCAGTGTATTTTCTTAAATACAAGTAGACTGTTGAAACATGTTTTCAATGCGTGTTTAGATTAAACTCACCTCTCAGTTTTGGTTTAATCTGTTATTACCTGTACTGAAGAATAAATAGCTACATTTCTGCACCACTGGTTTGAGGAAAGTTTCACCTTACCTTTGTTACAGACTCAGTTTTTACACCAGATATAAAATAATCATCGGCACTTAAGCCGTTTCCCAGGTAGGTGTGTGTTTACAGGAATCTTCAGTGGTGTGTCACAAAGGTATGCTGGTTGGAATTTACCATATAAAGTGAACTGTCAGATTACTTTATTGTGCAATTCAATTATGTTACCACCAAACTGTTTGCCATTACCATACCCCTCATTATAAAACACTAAAAAACGTTTCCTTTTTGCCTGTAGGCAGTGAAGATAACTCACCAGTGAACGGGTGTTAACTTGTCTAACGAGGGAGAACCCAACAAACCGCTTTTATGATGATGACTATGAGGATCAGAAAATTTTGCTTTATGATCACAGTATATAACAGTTTTTACACAACATAAAAGTGTTTTTTTTTAATTCCCCCAGTTGTTTTACTTGCTTCCTTTTATCAAACATGCAAAGCTTTGTGGTCAGTGTGCCAAAACTACTTTAATGACCTTGGAGCCTCGGGACAGAACTCATTTTAAAAGACATTTCTAAGCCACGGCCGCGCAGTTTAGTCAGCAAGTCTGTTGGATTCATTCATCATTCAGAAAATTCACTAGGCAGATAATTTATGGAGCAACTATGCGTACATGCAGACAAACGCATGCAGCCTTGTGGCTCTGGAGTGACTGCGGTGTGGTGAATCCTAACATGCACTTGGTGTTTGACCTTTAAGTATCCGTAAACATAAAACACACATACAAATATGACCAAACAGCTGATTAATAGTGTAAATGCATCACTCGTAATGACTTAGAAGGAAAAAGATCATTGAAAAGTCTTCCCCAGGTACTAGATATTCACTGAGTATGGCTGCTTTTTTAGTAACACTGTGGTACACAGTCATTATTTTTAACACACAGATATCCTTGAATCTGGGGCACATCAGACAATGCATTGCTCCATGGAAATTAAAATGAGGTCAATAGGCACAGGTGATACAGACTTGATGCCTGTTATTTCAGTAAAAATGACTCTGTTTGGCTCTGCGATGACAGCCTGGCTTATCATCATAAGAAGAGTTTGTTTTCTGCTCTTTCCTCAAGTGAATTCATAACCAACACAATCAAGAAAGAAGACAAAAAAACATATCAGATCTCAGACATGTGTATTTTATTCTCATCTGATTCCATGGTGCAACTGTTAGATAGTTAGAAGCCTTATGTTTTATTGTACGTATCGTAGGTAACCCTCAGCAAAGGACCCTTGCACAGCCACAGCTGAAAATCAAGTTTACAGTACAGCAGATAAATGAGAGACTTGGGTGAACACTTACAAAAGTACCAACAGGTTGGTCAGCAGTCTGTGAACTATTAACAGAGTTGAACTCAGGGACAGACATGCATGCTTTAACGTGAAATTTACAATACTATAACCCTGGAGTGTACTGTACTCTCTGTGCCTGTTTGTAACTGCAAACAATCATACATGCCTTTCAATTCACCTCTGTTACAAAACCACACAATATTTTTATGAGATCGTGCTCAGAATTGTGCTTGCACACAGACATGACAATGCATAAATTGTGCCCCTTCCTCAGTCTGCAATAACTCAGCATTCCTCACTGTTCCCATGCAGTGTTCTCCGCAGACTGAACTCTTATATCATCATAAGTGACACGTGCTTCTGAAATGACACAATGGCTACAAAGTGCACAGCCCTGACAGGTTTTCCACCATTCTTGTCTTGAGCTACAGAGCACTAAGACAATGCTGAATAACAAGTCAACAATGAAACAGCATCTTAAAAACAATTTAACAATCTTAAAAAAAAGACACCTTATCGAAAATATAAATATAATAACATAAAAATCAACAACAATAATAATTCTGCATGACATCTTTCATATATATATATATATATATATATATATATATATATATATATATATATATATATATATATATATATATACATATACACACACACTGCATGCTTGATGCTTGTTTCCTTCATCTTTTTCTTCTATTTCTTTTTTTTTATCTTCAGTCTGCAAATGAGAATGTTTTATGTTTCAGTCAAAACCTTCATGGAGTGAGCAGTCAGTCTTCCTCAGGCCAGTGCATTGTTGCAAAGAAACAGTCAACACTGTCTCTCAGTGTGCAAGTGTGAATCAACACGCCGAGGTCCTGAGTGATTCATCAAAAAAAGCCTGGTGGTCGTGTGCCACCAGGGGTGTTTTCTCCCCAAGAACAGCCTCCGTGAAGTTGGGCCGACTCCAGGCGTAAACCATACTGTTCAGGAATCCTTGCAAGGACACAGTGGCAGCCTGAAATAAATAAAAACAATAACATAACCTGCTGCTCAGATCACCAGATGAAACATTTAAAAACATGTTCTTTTAAAACTTACCTGTATCACCAAGATGACAAACAGGATGTTCTGTTTCACATCAAGGGTGGACAGCAGAATGGGGATGAGCGCTACAGCTAGAAGCACGGGACACAGGACATCAGCCTGATGCTGATTTACATTTTTTACTTTTACATTAGCTTTAAATGTACATGTGCATGCTTGTTGCGTACCTGGTATCCAGCAGAATAAGATCACCATAACCATATTTCTTGCTGTAGAAATCATTCTCTTCAATCTTCTTCTTGAACGTCCATCTCCCTCCACAGGAAAAAGCCCCTCCTGCTCATGTCTTTTATACCATTTACCAACCTTATAGTAAATTACCTAAAACAATAATTAATGCACAATTACAGTCTGCTGTATGTCCAACTTCCTCTTAATTTAATGTGCTTGGTTTTGACTTACAGAGCACGTCAGTATCACTGGTATCACAATGGAGACAAGAAAGACTTGGATGAAAATGTCATGTATTTTCTCCTGGGAAGAAAAAAGAACATGTTACCACAACTGCACATTGCCTTGCATTTATTTCAATGATAAACTACAACAAATTATATACATATTTATATATATGAACATATTTATATTATATTTTGATATAATAAATACACTATGTAGCAACAGTAAAACTATCAAATACAAACACATAGAAAAATAAAACATTAATACAATCAAATCTGTGAAATAAATGAAGAAAAACAATGATTGTACACATGAAAAGTGTTAGAGATGTGTTTGATACTCACAGAGCATGAATCGTTGGAGAATTGTTGCAAGAACAAAATGCAGCTGAGAAAAAAGGGAAAAATCAAAAAAGGGTCAAAAACACAGGGGAACAGACCTATTTCACTGTTACTCCTTTGAACACAGTGACTTTGAAGAAAGTTAATCAGGCAGGTTGTATGCTCACCTGCAGTTTTTGATGCTCGATCGGTCACTGGCTGGAAATTGACTGAGCATATGAACATATGCTAAGTATATCGAAATGGGGATCAACCTGTGATAATAAATTAACAGACATACAGAATTAAATTAAATGTACCAGGGATAAGGTTATTAAAAATATTAAATCTGCAAACTCACCACACAATGGCATAGACGGGTAGAGTAACTAGACTCTGTTAATCAGACGGATAGGGAGAAAGGAATTAGTGAATAAGTCCTGACTGTTTTTGTGCAAATTGTCATCTACATAATGTGTCTCACCTGTCCACCCTCATCCTCTGTGGGTCTTGCTCTCCACCCTTGGATTGCATTCTTCGACTGCCATGCGTAAACCACCACCAGCAGAAATGAAATACAGTAAAATGTCTGGAACAGAATGGACGAATATAAGTGTACATGTCATATAATGTCACATAACACATAAAGATGAAACAGAGAAGCAGAAGTGTAACAATGTATTGTAGAACAATATTCTGCATGAAACTGAAAGAAGGGTAACAATCAGTAATGACTTCCCAGAAGTACTATTTTGTTATGATATTACTACTAATATTGTTGTTTTGAGGTCACATTTTCATTTTCATCAATTCAGAGATGTAAACTGACAAATAAGTTAAATATTGAACTTTTAAAAGGCTAAATATTTTCAATATCTGCATTTTGAAAGAAATCCTCATCGTGGACAGTGTGAAAATAAGTGACACCTTTTTTCTTCCAACATTGCATTCTTTTCTGTTTGCCTTATGTAAATATCTACTCTGCTCTTATCTCTTACCGCTGTAAGATACAATATGAATTCAGAAAATGTTCAGTTTTAGTTGATGCAGTTGAAACATTGAAACAGTTCTTAGCAAAGCATGCCGCTTTACATCACAGTCTGAGGAAACAAGGTAGAGTCGTTTATATAACTTAGGACAAGGCACAACAAAACTGCTTCCACATTGCTTTATAGATGCAATATAAGAAAGGAGTTGACTTGTTATACTGCAGGAATAATGTGACATGTCTCAGGGAAGTGGCTCAGGGAAAACCCTGCATGTGACTGAACGGTCAGAAAGTGGAATCATCTTAAACTCTAAAAACTATAGATACTTCAGCTGGGAAGTACCAAAATTCAAGTAGATATACAGTATACCAAGTCTCACTCCTCTGCACCTCTCCCTGTCTTATTAAAGAAAGTTAAACTTCAGACATTATCTGTTATCCAGTAACAGCAGGTTGTTATTAAATATGCAGTATTTCTAAATCATTCACTTATGTCCAACATAATGAAAGTAACAGTTCCTCACCAAAGACAGTGGCAGGCTATACGGGCAGATTTCTTTGCGCGCACTGGTAACTTTGTTCATGGCACTGCTAGCCATCAGGATCAGAGCAGCCAGGAGATCTGCCAAGGCGAGCTGCACCAGGACGTGCACCTGCAAACAAATACACATCAAGGAAATTGCTTTACTCTAAAATTATGGTATGCATATTAAAAGAAAATTCAATGCACTTCCTGCTGCTTTTTGTGTCATTAAATCGTCCCAAAACACTTAAATCTGGCATGGTGCAGAGCTACACCAACAAGCTATCAAAAACTACATATATATTAATTGACTACAGCATACAGCGATAGTAATAGTGACAGTAATAATACGCATAATATCGAAAGTAGCCAAACATGGAGACACACAACAACAACTGGACTCACCTGTTCTTTTAGATACCTCCATCTCACTATGGAAACCACCAGGACAGAGATACTCCCAATCACACTGCAGTTAATCAGAAATATGTGAAGAATTAATAATAAATGAGGTGGTAATCACGGCAATCACATCAACGCTAATGCTGGGCCAAAGTACATTTAGTACGGCGCGTCTGAGGATGAGATAGGCTTCTATGTCTGGAAGACAACTTATCTCAGACACATGTGACACGTGTGGCATAAAAAGCTGTAAAATGACACACGCATTAAATCCTAACCGTCCTGTAGGCACAGAGGACAATAATTTTTTCCCGCTCTTTTATTGTTTTAGTTTTCTGTGTCAGAAGCAAAAGAAAGATTCCTAAACAAAGACACGGCAGCAGGGTGGCTGAGTTCACTGACGAAAGTTAGCTACTCCTCCTAACAATTAGAAAACTTCCACCTCTTTGTTATTGTTAATCTGCTGATAGACTTACTGTGCAACTCATTTGAAAACATGTTTACCGGTTGCTATATATAACCTCCTGATACAAATAAATAATATTTGTTGTTAGTAAGAAGTATGAGGAAGTGTATTACCTGGGGATGAGTAACGCTAAGTATACCTTACTGAGAACATCAATCTGGAAAACAGAATTCAAACATCTTAGCACAAATGTACCTTTTATTTCCCTCCCAACACTTCTCATGCAAACAAGTTGTTTTTATTATCAATTAATTGCAAGCACAGAAAGGTAGTAAGTGTAATGCCTACCTGATGTTCACTGTCCATCATGGTAAATATCCAGTTATCTATTCAAAGCTCACTCAGTTTGGACACAGCTGAATCAACTGCAAGGACTTTTTAGAGACTGGGTTTTCTTATCCAAGCACACCTCTATAAAAAGTCTGCACCTTGTCACGTGTTAGCTTTCTTGACTCCACCTGCTTTGACTGTTTGCTTGACAGATTGACATGAGTGCAGTACTTCTTCAGGCAATCCCCAGGTAGAGTGGGAATATTTCTGGTTTTGCCTCCTTCGGTCTTTCAGTCTCTTCTAGTCAATCCAGGGAATTTCCACTGAACTTTTGCCCCCTCTTTATTATTGGAGGAGTCTTCCCAACCAAAATAACGTTTGTTATTATAAGGATATATGGGGCTATTTGTTTGCAATGTAAAACTCTTTTCTAAACTCATAACTTGCTTGTACCCATGCAGGTAGCACACAGACAGCAGCTCGCTCCTATTATGATGAAGGTCGGTGTTACAGCGACATCTAGCGGTAGTACACATTTCCATTATGTGACGTGTGTTCATTATTCATTCTTTTATATAAAATATAGATTTTTAAAAAAATCTCTTCAAGACGATATTTAAGCCCAAATGATGGCTCAGGGCATGTATTATGTAAATAAAACAGCTGAATTAAATCGTATTAAAAACATGTTTGTCGCCTTGTGTCAATAAAGCTGGTTCAAACTGATGACGTCGTGGATTCCACGTTGGCCCGGACGTGGCACTCGGCTGTAGTCCTGAAGTCAGGCAGACGGATCCGTGTTGAACTACTACACGTCGCTTTTTTTTTTCTCTTTTTGTCGTGGATAAAAACAGTCCTTCTTCCACAGATTCAAACATCCGCGGTCAGACATGGGGCTCGCCATCTCGTCGGTGTTTAACCAGCTGTTTGGTAAAAAACAAATGAGGATTTTGATGGGTGAGTGAAAGATGTGTTTGACTAACTTTAGCTCGAGCTGAAGCTAACTTGGCTAACGTTAGGTGATTAGTTCACAAACAGTTCTTTAACATTTTTTAAAAGTATAAAACAGGGACAGAAACGGAACTAAACACACAAAAACATCAATTTACTTATTTCTTATTTGAAAAATACAGTCATGTTAAACTAGTTTACTTACCAAGCGTTAGCTTATAAAGTTGTGGTGGTTGCTACAAGTTGGGCAATAAAGTTATGCTAACGAAAAACAGCTCAACTAGACAGTATAATAAAATAATAATACTATAAAATAATATAAAGTTAAACGTTTTTACGTTATAGTAGCTTTTTAAGCTATGTATTGTCACGTGTTCCTTAACCAAATAACCTTAATTACATCCTAACGAGAACTTGCATTAATCTTGAAGTTTGCCGTTTATTCATAATTAACTTGACGTACAAGTCTTTTATTAGTTAACCAGATTTAACACGACGATCCAAAGTTGCCTTTACTGTTTTCCTCCATACGAGTTACCATATTCCAGGTCAGGTTATGTTGCGTTCATGTTCCGCCCTGTTTCCGCATAGTTACGTCCTATAATTTGGGATTGATGTGTTCACCATCACCCCCCTCAGCCTCATTGATAACATGGCTCAGTAAACATGATTCGCCTTTACAGTTACAGTTGTGTTTCTTATCTGCAGTCTGATTAGATCTCTAGAAAAAAGCCTGTCTTGCAGTTTACAGCAGGTTGTTATTAAAGCTCCAACTCATCTCTCCTCTTCTAACATATGTTGCTTTTCATCACGCCTTCTTCCTCTAGTTGGGCTGGACGCTGCCGGAAAAACCACTATCTTGTACAAATTGAAGCTCGGCGAAGTTGTAACCACCATCCCGACCATTGGTAAGACATAAACAAACAGCTGATTTTAAGTTATGTTGCTATTGATTGTCCACTGAGTACCTTACCTGTTCCCTCTTTCCCCTCTATAGGTTTCAATGTGGAGACAGTAGAATATAAAAATATCAGTTTCACTGTATGGGATGTGGGTGGCCAGGACAAGATCAGACCTCTCTGGAGACATTACTTCCAGAACACACAGGTATGAATGTGACTGCTGTAAGTTAAGCACATATTTATTAGAATAACAGCAGCACAAAGTGAAGATGCTTTAGTACAATGCTTTGATAGAACTGGTGCCAAAATTTCTACTTGACACTCATTTTTTTACATAAACAAATCAATGCTTTATGAATAATTGGTAACATTGCACCTCCAATTATTTTTTTTTTGTCTTTACCAATAAATTCACTAGTTGTTGGATCTTGGAGGATATTCAGTAATTGCCAATTTCTCAACATCTCTGTACTCTACATAACATTTTGTCTCTGTACATTAACTTATTAAAATTAAACAGAGCTGATTAAAAAAAAAATGAAGTGTAGAATTTTAATATTTTCTGTATTTTTACAATAATTGTTTTTGTCAAAAATAAAAGTTCAGAAAAAAGTGTCACATAGTTTAGCAAATAGCAAATAGAGCAATTATTCAGATTGGAGAAGCTAGAACCAGATATATTTTTTTCATTTAATAAATGACAAATTTTAAATTGAAACCGAGTTGCTGTTTCATTTTCTCTCAGTCAACCAATGATTAACTCAGCAAATCATTGCAGTGCTAAAATGAAATCTCTGTTTTTGTCTTTTTGTTTTCATCCAGGGCCTCATCTTTGTAGTGGACAGTAATGACAGAGAAAGAGTGGCAGAGTCTGCAGATGAGCTCCAGAAGATGGTGAGTATCAGACGGGCCAGTTGTTCAAGAAGAATAATTCAGAATGTGACATTATTGTAATGACATGCAGAGTAGCTGAAACTGACTTGGCGTTGTTTCAGTGTGATGCTGTTCAGTCAGAACAAATGATATTATTGTTCCTCTGTCGTGAGTACTCAAATGTGGAATGACATTTCCACGTCACTTACAACCGCTGAGCCACATTGTATCTTCAGTTTAAGCTCAACCCTTATCTTTGCTGATATACTTCATATTGTGCCCGGTGGACTTACTGTGTGTGTTATTTGCATCATGGATTATAATATCAGCCCTACACTGGACGATGATCCTTCACATCCCTGAGATCAAACTAAAACCTGTGTCTATTTGTTCATGCTTCTGGGAATATAAATTTATCTGTACATCCTCAAAGAACAGGATCTCTTTACGCGTGCATTGCATGGTTAACCCATGAATTTATTCCTTGCGTTATAATTGCCTTGTGCTACGTCAGCGTGGCTGATGCACAATAACCTGTTCAGTGGGTGTTGTCAACTTCCTAATGAGTCATCAAAATGGTCTTAGGTGAGGGCTAGTATACACTCAATGAAATGCCACTCATATATTTAATTTATTTTTTTACACAGTGTAATTAGTTCACATTGTCTGTATTTATTAACTTTGCCATGCCCTTTTTATAAAAAAAAATTAATTAATGCTGTAGGCCAGTGGGCAATGAGCACTAGAGTCAAAGATTTGTTAGTAAAATGTGAGTACTCTTTAATCATGACTTGCTGCAGAGCTTCTGAAACCATCAGCGGTTTAAAGTTAGTATGTCTGTGTGTATCGCAGAAAATGACAATAAACTGGGAAGACAGGGAAGAGTTTTTTTTTTTTTTGGAGCACATATTCTGACTGCGTTTCTTGACAGTTGATGTTTCAGAAAAACTGTTTTTACTGTTTAACATAAAACCTTTGAGCTGATCTAAATCTGTTTTCTATCCCTCTAGTTGTCGGAGGACGAGTTGAAAGATGCAGCTCTGCTTGTGTTTGCTAACAAACAGGACCTTCCCAATGCTTTAACAGTCAGCGAACTCACAGACAAACTCGGCCTACACTCCCTCCGCAACAAAACTGTAAGTAATCTGAGTAGAAACGTGCTTTCTACAGCTAGAGTAAGAGTCAAACCTGTAAGCGTGGCAGAGCTGCATTCATATCTAATTTTCACCATATCATCTCTGAACCCGCAGTGGCACATCCAGTCAACCTGTGCCACCCAAGGCACTGGGCTGTATGAGGGACTTGACTGGCTATCCCGAGAGTTGTACAAGAAGTAATGGAAGGATCAGCTGGACGGAAAAGAAAGAGAGAAACACCGCAGGACAGGAGAGAAAGCACAGACATTCGATCCATCAACATTTGGTCTCCCAGCACCAATGTTCACGAACAGGACAAGGCTGGTGGACAATATAACCAACTTTGGAAATTTTTTATTTCTCATGTTTTCCTTTTATTACCAATACTATTTGCATATTATCTCCTTTTACATAGTCTCTTTTCTTCGTCCTTTTGTTACCAGACTCTGACGTGGCAACGGACTGTTAACGCACATTCTCTTGCATGAAGAGCAAATGGCCTGTTGGGGAAATTTCATGAAAATTGGGGGATATGATAATATAACCCTAGAGCTTTGGTGAAGGACAACTTGTAGGCTGCCACAAGATGTTCATCTCTGTAACCGCTTGTGGATATTTGACTCCCTTACAGACCTGACCCTTTGCTCTTCACTGTGATGTCTTCATGCCAACTTGTTTCTGTGAAGGCCTGTGGCCCGTAGAATGAGATGGTCATTTCATGGCGATTTCGTAGGTAGTTTTTTGATAGAAGTGTGGAACCACGTGGCCTCTCAGTAAACTGATCCAAAAAAAATGGAACAATGTGCCTTCTAGTCCCTCTTTTATACAGTAATCCTTTCCTTGTCTCGTTCTTCTCGGCTGTCTCTCCTAAGATGCTTTAGTGACTCTTTTGCTTTTTAAAAACAAAATAATGCAATAAGACACTTCCTTTTGTGCTGCAATGTATGCTGTGGTGCAGAACCACACCAGTGCGAGTGTTGATTCGCTTCTTTGCAATTTGACTACACTATCAACCAGGATTTCACCCTGTTTGACCATGACAGAATATGTCCTCATTCCTCTTCCTTCCTTTTTTTTTTAAAATCACCATAGAAAAAGGATTTAATACAAATTTCACTTCCTCTATCTAGTCAGAAAATCTTTTTTCGCCATTCAAGAACAGGAAGGACGTACACTTTTCTGTGTTGACACATGACCAGTGTCAGTACAGCACTGTTCAGTAGCATGGTTTTGTTGTTATGTTTTGTTTTTGGCGTTGGCTTTGTGTTGAGTTTATTGTACTGTCTGTAGGCAAATAATGTGTTATATCACTAATTATTCTACCCCTTGAAACACAAAATCATACCAGCCCATCACTTTATTTGTGTGTACATTCCAACCTATGCTTGCAGTTGCTGGAGCTGCAACTCTGCCAAAACTATTTGCAAAAAATATTTTACCAAAAAGAAAAGCTCTGAATAAAGGCAGTGTTTTTTTAAAGAAAGAAGCATTGTATATTCATTGTTGAGGTTTGGCAGTTGTCGTCTTACCTGGATGTGTGTTTACCCATTTAAATGATGGTATTAAACAGTTTTTGACCACTGTATTCACAGAAGATCAAATCAGATAATGCTCTCTTGATTTTCAATTTTTGTTTCATAATAGCTCACAAAAAATGGCCATCTTATATCAGGAACTGCACCAGATGAGAAAATCTTAATACTAGACATATCAACTGTGGACTGAATGCATATAAAATACATCAGAGCTACATTTGAGTGAGGCCTACATGACCTGTGCTGCAGTTGGATGATACCTAGGAGAGAACATGCCAACGTGTTTATATGGTTCTGTGTGTTTGTGCCACATGTTCAGTAAATGGTTGTTTAAATGATTTGAAGCATGTTTGCATGAAAGTTGAGGTGAAAGTAGACAGTAAACACAGCATTAGAAAAAAAAAAGTAAGACATGGTGGAAACAAATGCAAGTGTTTAACGTTAAGAACCAGGTTAGCAAATATAATTTCCAGAAGTTAAGCTGGAGTTAAGTGAGTTATATCCTTGATATTGCAGCATTTTAAAATGATCTCTATCAACATCATGCTGTTCCCATGGCTGTACTGCAGGGGGCGATGTGTCCAGAGCTGCTCCAGCAGATATGGGGTGACAACAGCACAAATCCTGTGATGTCATGCTACTTAAGATGAAGACGTGGTGAAATAAATTCCACAGATTTTATGATTTGTAAATTGTTTTCAACAACTACTTAGAGTTGTCATTCCACAATACATTTAATACATTTGAATCTATTTAAATCAGATAATTTGTAAGTGTCGAAGAGAGAGACTCGTGCTGTGTGTTTGGATATACCAGGATACATGAACATCTTATTGTCCTTTCAGAGTAAACACAGACCCCATTAATGCTCGTTACCAGTAGTGAGATCAATAATTCATATTTTCTCTGCGTCACAATTACAGTAAAATCACATGAAGCTTTAGCTGGTGCCAGGTAATTAGGACTTCCATACACAGTGTTTATAGGCGAAGTTATAAGCACTATATAATTGGCTTTCTATAATGTGTGAATGTCTGTTCTAATGTATTTATGACAGCTAATCAGGCTTAGCGAAGCTGGGTCAGCACACAGTTGTGTGTGTGTGTGCGTGAGTGTGTGTGTGTATCTGTAAGCAGCAGGGCTGGTCACCATAGAGGAGCACATGTGTGTTCTGCTGCTTTCCCTTTCTCTTAAACTCTGGAAATACATTGAATGGGATTAACAGCTTCACCGTTCAACATACCCAACTAAGTAAGTTTTAAAGTTCATTATAGTATTACAGTTTATCAGAATTGTATATAGAATATATTCAATGTATTTTGGATACTTGTATATTGCACTGTTGGAATACAGTGGTGAAAAATATAAACATTTGTATACATTAAACGTGACTTCATGAACATGAACTTCTTGTATCATGTATTATGTTGACTAATTTTGGCAATTGACTATTTTGCCTGTGATGACTTATAGAATGAAATGATGCTGACATGTTTTAGAGAGAACAAGTCATGTCAGTTTAGATCAAGAGGATCTATTCACTTGAAAATCGTGCTAAATGTAGGCTAACTGTACTTTATTATTATTTGCAAAGATGTACTAAGACATTTGCAATGAGATGAAATCAAGGAGAAATACAATTCTGTTATGAACAATTGCCAAGTGGTTTGAAGATTTGTACATGTTGTTTTGAGAGTGTAATTTCTGATTCAAAAAATGAGCTACATACTATGAGCTATTCTACATATGTATGTATCTTCCAGTATGTAAACAATCATTTGTTACCAAGCTGTCACGCAAAAAAAAAAAAAAGCAGAGAGCTTTCCCAAGACCTTTGCAACAACGTTGTTTAACTCCATAGCAATGCCACTGGTTACCAACAGATTTCTCAACTTATAAATGCTTATTAGCACTGTTGGGTCCATTATCCACAAGTGAAGGCAACATCACTCCATTATCAACCAACCACACATATTTCAAAGCAGACAGTCAGAAAGTTAGTAACAAGAGTAACCCATGAACCAAGGCCCCCTTGAAAAGAGCTCCAGAGAAGACCTGGAAGCAGCAGGTATAGTCGTCACAGAGAAACCAAGGCAATGCGCTCCAACGGCACACTCTCTGCATGATTAACTCAAAGAAAAGGCATGTTGAAACTTGTCTGAAGTATGGTCAGACAAGAATGGCATCAATGTTTGGAGGAAAGATGGCTGTGCATATGACCCTAAAACTACCATACCTACAGTAGCATAATATCGGGCTGTTTCTCTTCTCGTGGTACTGGTAGAATCCAAATTACTGAGGGGAAGAAGAATGGCGCCATGACTTGGAAATACTTTGAATGGGAAATTTTATGCACCAGTATAATGAGGATGGGACATGGGTGGAACTTCATGCAGGATGATGATGCAAAACATACTGCAGCGGAGACTGTCAGTTGGTTCCAGAGGAAAAAAAATAAAGATGGTGGACTGGCTCAGTCAATAACCCAATAAAACATTTGTGGAGGGAACTAAAGATCAAGATTCCTCATCAGCCCCCCTGAATCTTCAAGACGTAAAGACTTAGAAGTATGTTTAAATAAATGTTAAAATTCTGAATACTTATTTCTCCCACTGTAAATTAGGGAACTTGTCAGTTGTCATGAGCTGTATTTTCATCAGAAGCTCAAGTATGTTGACAAGAACATGACATGAGGCTGCAAGATGGCCCAGTTAGGGCATAGTCCTTTTCATCTGCATTGTGAAAGCTCAGGCTGATCTTGGGGGTTTCCTTGGGTGCAGGATGATGCCGACATTGACCTCACACTTACCGGTACCAAGGCCTTCCTACACCCAAGCCAGGGAGAACCTAGTGAAGGCGATCCCACCTAAGCTCCTCTGTCTGCTCGCCTGTGGAGGAATAGACTGTCGCTATGAAGGACCAGAGTGCTGGAAATTAAATCAACAGGCCATTCGAGGCCTTTTCTCCTCCTGGTGAGACCACACAGCCATACTGTAGATGTTGCTATGTTTTGTGTTCAGTCAAATGGTATGTTTGAACTTCTTCATATTGCAGGGTGACAGATGACATTATTGCCATGGCACGACCATCTAATTATCTAATTGAGAAGTACAACATCATAGAACAATTCCGAAGGTAATGACGATCATTATTATTCTGTAATGTTCGTGTCTGTGCAGTATGTGGATATGCATAATACATGAGTAGTTGTAGGAATTATGACAACCCTGATTGTGCAACCGCTTGTGCACAGTTAGATAATTAGTTGAATACAAAGGGGGGAATCATATCTAGTTAAGACATGTTGCTTTTATTGAGTAAAATGAGAACAAGATAAGCTGTGGACAAATTGTGGACATATTACAAGTAACAAGAAACAGATAGTGTCAACTCTTGTCTTACGTTATGATTTTTTCCCAGGTTGAACGTCAAATCAGTCATCAACATGCAGCTTCCAGGAGAGCATGCTCATTGTGGACCGGCCCTAGACCCTGAAAGTGGTTTCACATACTCTCCACAGATCTTTATGGAGAATGACAGTGAGATATATACTGTATTATTTACCATATCCCTGGTGATATGATTTTTTTTTAAAACTACTAAGACTGGCCAAAAATCTGCACCACTGACAAAGTGGAAGATTTAAAAGCAGTTTCTATAATTTCACAATACTGTTTCTACATTATAAAGTAGCTTACATACAGGTTTAAATTCTTATGAATGCCCATTATGTTCCTAAAATATGTGCACATATTTCTATTTTTGCAGTTTACTTTTACAACTTTGGGATGCCAGATTTTGGTGTGTCCTCTCTCGGTGGTATAATTGATGGGGTGAAGGTTTTGGCATTTGCGGTGAGGGAAGGAAGAGTGGCTGTACACTGCCATGCAGGCCTGGGCAGGACAGGTATGAATAAACATATATCTACTGTTGATGTATGTGTTTAAGGTTGTACACATGTAATGCTTCCATCAGTGCGTTTGTACTCTGCTCAACAGGTGTGCTGATTGCCTGTTACTTGATCTACACCTTGCGCATCAGCCCCAGTGAGGCTGTCCACTACGTGCGGATTAAACGGCCTCGGTCTATCCAAACCCGGTCACAGATCAGCCAGGTGTTTGACTTTGCTCGACTGCTTGGTACACAGCTGATCCAATACCCAGACCTCAGCCTGCGGCATGGAACTCCTTTCACCTTGCAGCACTACCTAAACCGGCAGGCGCTGCTACTGCATGGCCAAGAGGCGCGCACCCTCAGACATACACCCAAGGTCAGGCCTATATAATTATACTATATTAATCCTGTGTCATAAACATTATGTAGACCTCCTACATCTCCTTTCTGACCTCCTTTTGACCTTCTCATCAGGTGGTATACCTCTTGTGTGTGCGTCTCTCCTGCTTAGCTCTGGGTCTCCCTGCTCCTCCAGAGGTCAAGGCTGAACTGGATAAGAGGTCAGCACTGAAGACCTTGAGCAGGACTGTGAGGGAGACCCTGGTGGCTAAACAGTACTTGCCCTTAATGAGGGATAGTCACAAGAGCTCGTGGGGGGACTCTGGGTCGGTATCCTCCTGGGATGAGCCACTGGGATTCTTGGAAAGGAAGAGAGACGTGCTGCTGGACAAACGCAGCTATAGCGACTCTGACCTCAGCAAGATCATTGTAAAGGAGGCCCAATTTCAAATTAATCTTACAGAATTACATAAAGTTTTTGTACGTAGAATCAAACCGATAACAGAGGCTAGTCTCACTTTGTTGTATTCTGTCTTGAAGGATCTGGAGTTGAGTCCGTACTGCGCCTCAGCACTTGGAAATGAGAGACACTGGTGTGTGCAGGATCTGATACGACCCAATCTGAGACCAGTTACCCCAATCCTTGCCACACTTTCACCAGACTACCACACAACCAAAAAGGAATCAATATCTAACACGGGAACAAGCAACAACTGCGCTAAAAGGTCTAACTGCACAACTAAAAAGGCACTTTCCAAATACAGCTCCAACACTGAGGTAACTGTGATTGAGTGTCAACTTTCTTCACAGCTAATGATAAAGAAAGAGTCTGAGAGAATGATGTGAACGCTTTAAAATATTCCAATCTCTTTCTTATGAAGTTGTGCAGAAATCCAAATAATCCAGGCCCAACCTCAGTCGCCCGTGCTGTAGCTAAGGCAATGTCAGACCAAGGTCCTCCAGAAGAGACCATTCTGCAAAGATCGGCTCTGCTGCAGGTATAAAAAAAAAAAGAAAAGAAGAAAACATTTGGTTTAACAACGGAACACATCACTTTGATTTTGAGCTCTAAAGGTACTAAATTAATTAATCTTGCTCACCATTTTAACAGGAGGAACTAAACAGTAGTGACTGTGGCTGGGCTCTGCTGGTCACTGAGTCAGATCCCCATGTTCTCAGCTGTTTGCTGTGGACCTGGCTGGACAAGTTAAGGGTCAGTGGCTTTAAACATGAGGACGAAGCCAGTATTAATGCCTGTATGTTTTGAATTTCAGTTTCATACTGTGGTAAACATCTTTGTTTTCCTCCAACTTGCTCCAGGACCCCGTTCTGAGTCCAGAGGATCTAGACAGGTTCAGTTGGGCAAACAACGGGAAACCTCTCAATGTGCTCAAGAAGGTGAGGAAACAGACAAATTAGTCACCTTTGACCCTAAGTCTACTTAAGAAACATCCACTCTAAACCTTTGTCAAAGACTTAAAAGATATTTTTAATATTACCATTATCATTACAGCCACAGAGACACACCATCTATTGTCTACTGAGCTGTGTGAGCACGGTGACCAGCCTGTGTCCGCACAGAGAGGATGCAGTGCTGCAACGACTGATGCGGTCACTTACAAGGGTAGGAAAAATGTGGTATTGCAGTACGTTAAAAGTGTGTGTGTGCAAATAGTATGAGGGTATATGCTTCAGTTCAATAACTGCCATCTGTTTTGTTAAAACCAACAGCGCCCCCAAGAGGAAATGGGAAGCCTTGCAACTTTAATGAAGGTCCTGAGGGCGAGTTTGAGAGAAACCCTCCACAACTACAGATACCTCAGGAGGGCCTGCAGCACCAATGCTACGCTTTGAAGAGCAGAGTCCATATCAGAACAAAAACTGACAGAGCAGTTTGATTTTAAAAGTTCGGTGGTAATTCACCTGATCGAGGGCAAATAAAGTGGTGTAATGGGCCATTTTGCAGAAGATATTAACATGTCACAGTAGGAAAAGTGAATAATAATGAATAAATAATGGCTACATTTCATTTAACTGCCTCAGGGTCAGGGTCCTGTCAAACTATGATGGCTTCCTGCAACAAACAGAACCAGAGCCATGTGTGCTTCTGTGCTTTTCCTACTCCTATGAGAAGTCTTTTTGGAGCCCTTGGTGAGATTTGGCCTTGGGCAAGTCCACCTTCACATCTTATTGTGACCACCCAATTATATCTTCCACTTTACAAAATATCACAAGTACCTGTTGGACATGGATTCAGCACCAACAGTCTCTATCTATTTTTTTAGACATATCAAATAAATCGCCAATCATGTAACAAGAACTATGATCTTCTCACTCCTGTCTCAGGCTAAGCTGGGTCGCTCTGGTTCAGACTGTTCTCTTTAAATATTGTGTTTTTGTGTTTTTTGCTTACACAGGGTAATAAATGCATGAAAATCTAGAATATAGTAAGTTTTGAGTGAAGGTTTTTACATTGACATCATTTTCAAGCATTTATTGCTCTCCATGAACAGCTAGTACAAAGAACATACCTCGCCACCTCACATTTGAACATGGACGTATCCTTGAAAGCACAATTAAATAGACAGTCCTGCATATTGTACTGGATCAGTAGTTACATTTTAGAACTGAATAATGACACTGATGTTTATTGTATGGTTCTGCATTTTGTTTCATGTCTGATCAGTAGTATGTAAGCAGCTGTACTTCAGTGTTAAGCAGATTAGCTCCAAACAGTATGATCCTTCAGACTTTCATACAAATAAATAAATCATTTACATAATCCACATACTCTGTTTTATGTATTCACATTTTGGAAATTCCTGCACACACACACACACACACATGCACAACACATATTAAGCATGCCTGTCAAAGAATTGTCTCCATGGAAACGTTGTCATAGTGAAGTTGACAACCAGTAAACAATCTCTGTTTGGGTTCAGTGTACATGCTGACTTCTGGGGATAAAGCCTGAGATTGGGGGCAAACTTGCAGCAGGAGCAGGATTTTTTAATAAGGTAAAATCATCTATTTTTTAAGACAATAGCTAAGCTAAACTGAAAGCAGCCACTGATTTTAGAAGTTTGTCTGTGCTTGGTAGACATCTTGTGGTTTCGGGCTACTCTGAGTTATGATGGTCTTTGTCGTTACATTAGTAACACTTTAACTACAAATGAAAAATATGCAGGCCATATACAGGTTTCTATTGTAGCATAGAGCTTCAACATGTAGCTATTCTATTAGATAACCTAAGTAAGTGATAGTGACGACTGCAGAATACAGTAGTTAGTTTTCACTGATGTGTAACCACCAATGTGAAAGTAACAGAAATGCACTAACCTGCTGCTTTATTTAACTCATTAACATGTCGACTGCTCTCTTTCATAACAAGTGTAGTAAATAATCAACCACAGTAAGAGAGAGAAGTAGATATGTGTTACTAAATGTATTGTTTTTGACATGCTTTGTTGCTTGTGTCATTCAGCTATATATATATTTCTATGTAAAATATGACAAATAAATAAAAATCAAACGTAAGTCAAAATTAAATATAAAACAATGTTTGATTATTATTATTATTCAAAAACTACAACTGATCATTGGCTGGCAACGTTGTTGTCCTTTGTAATATCAAACTGCGTGCACCCTAAGAACACAGCACCCTGCTGTTTTTTCATGTATTAGTCATTGTTTATTAAAGACTATTTATTTAAGTACCTGAAATTCAATTTATTTTATGCAACATAACCAATTCCCCCATTAGCACTGGTGAGTATAAAGGACACCAGAAGTGCTGCTGTTATTGTTCTTTTTCTTTATAATTAAAAATCCAAATTGTCAATTGGCTTTTGGTCACAATCCATCCTCTTACTCTCTCTCAGGGTAATGGCAAACACTGAAGCTTGGGTTGGGACCTGGAGGCCCCATAAGCCAAGAGGCCCAATAGCTGCTCTCTATGGTAGCCCAGGGCCCAAGTATGCACTGCCTGGACTCACAGGTATGGCCAAAATGTCATTCAAATGTCATTAAGCCCGTTTCCCAACACCATTATAATTATTAGAACTGATATTGTCTGTCCTTGTTTCACCCATAAAGGTATTTCTAAGCACGACCCTACTAAATACAAAGCACCAATGTTCAGCTTTGGGACGCGTCATGATACCGGCAGATCTGATTGCTCCCCTGGACCAAGATACCTCATTCCCTCCAACATCACCAGAGAGGGACGAGATGGCACTCCTGCATTTTCACTCCACAGCCGTACAAAAGAGCCAGGATTGTTCCAGGTCCCAGGACCAGGTCAGAAAAAAACCTTACACATTAAAACTGATGTTCTAAAAGCCCATGAAAATTTAACACTGATGATTCATCTACCCACTAAAAGCTGGCAATGTTCCACCTTTGTCATGATATTATTGTCATCTGAGTTTACTTGTCAGCACTGTCTTTACATAACTTTCTTTGGTGTTTCAGGCAAATACTCCCCAGAACAATCAGGAAAGGTGGTCTTCCGCACAGCTCCTGCTTTTTCTCTCTCTGGGAGGAGCAAAGACAACGCATCTGACAAAATGCCAGGTCACATTTTGCGTTTAGTGACAATTTATTGCTGTGGATTACAAAAGTTCATGGCACAAAATATATAAACTTCCCACGTTTCTACACTCCAGGTCCAGCCTCCTACTCTCTGCCCCCTGTGCTGGGGCCCAAAACTGTCGGCACATCTGCAGCCCCCACCTACTCCCTCTGTGGCCGCAGCAAAACTGGAAGCTTCCATGAGGACCTGAAGAAGGTACATATACACTGTCATAAAAACTGTGAATAAAGAAAAGCTAGGAAATCCTGTGATTTTTTTATTTTTATTTTTTCTTTTTGTTTCCCATCCAGACTCCTGGACCTGCTGCCTACAAAGTTGTGAACCCTTGTCTTTACCAGAAAAAACCTCCCCAATACAGCATGACAGGCCGCAACTTCACACCTGGTGAATTCACAAGGACACCAGGACCTGGTGCACACCATCCTGAGCAGGTAAGACTTCATTATGTCTTATTTGATCATCACAAAGCATAAGAAGAATGTAAGATTAAGTTCACTATCTGACATTTTTTCTATTCGTAGGTGACCTTCACGAGAACAAAAGCGCCAAGTTTCTCCTTTGGACTGCGTCACTCACAATACGTTGCACCACTTATTGTAGATGTGACTGAGTAATGTCCCTTAAAGAAACTCACACAGCAGTATCAAATAAAGCACAAAAAGAAACTGCTCGAGGTTACTGAGAATCATTTTATGACACAGTTATGTATTTGCACTTGTCACTTTGTCTTTGGGTTATGACCACTATCAGTGTTTGTAGTAAATTATACCCAATTAAAAAAATTTAACCAGTGGCACATGTCTGACATTTGTGTTACTGTAACATGGATTTTTAAGAATGTGTTCCTTCCTTGCTGGTTTATAAAACTGGTTATTACTTTTGATTAGTAAATTATCTATTTCAGGAAGGAAATGTTACTTCTTTGGTAATTAGTGTATAATAACCTGAGTATAAGAATTGTTGTGTTTTTATTGTCTAAAAATGAACCCTCTATATAAGGGTGGGTCCTCTTCCATGGAGTCTGCCATCTTGGGCTGCCATTTTTGTACAGTAGCCAAGAGCAGACAAACCAAACACTGATTTTAATATGGCCTTCTGCTTTTAGTGTGAATTTTGCAGTCAGAGTTTTTCCTACATGCTTGGAAGGAGATGGTGAGATGTGGGAGAGTATTCATTAGTGGTGTGTCAGTTGTGAATGTATTGATCAATATGAACTAATCTTTTATATAACTCCATAACTGTAACAAGTAGTCTCAGTGAGTGATTTGTTAATTTTGATGCAGTACGTTCCCTCGGCACAAGGCCTTTCAGACTGTGTGACGAGCAGTGAGCACAACATTTCGTTCATACGGATTGGTCTTTCATTCATTTGTCACGTTTACATCGTCCTTTATGTTTACAGTTTGACGTTTACAGTCCTGTAGCCATGTAAAGAGGGGTACAGGACTGCACTAGTGAATGGACGAAATGACTCAAAAAAAGATTAGTTCAATTTACCATCTGAGAGTAAGTGATCCGAAACAGTAAAAAGACTTGAACTTCTCGATACTAGTATTCATTTGGTTGCAATCTGCAACTTGAGTGCTAGGTGCCACTAAATCCTACACACTGGCCCTTTAATGCATTGCCTTTGTGCTCCATCACAACGAAACGAAAAACTTGTAGTGATTTGTAAAAATTGTATAATAAAAACTTACTGGGAATATTTTGAATTCAATTAAATCAAATTAATTAAATGTATTCCGTTTCCTTCCGTAGAAAAATAATAGCAGTTTCTAACAGGCACCTCTAAGGACAGCATGCGCTATGACGAAGAGGTCCTTCGAGCGTCCCCGTTGCATAGAAACGAAAACCGTCGGAGACATGCAACAGCTACAAACTTTAAACATCTTTTCAGCTCGGTGGGCGTAAGATAACAGCTACATTGTGCTTGTGATAGACAGAAATAACACACACAAGACAGTCGGTGATATTTGGATCCCGAGTTAACAAATGCTATCAACGTTAATTCAGCGTTAGCCGACTGTTGCCCAACGTTAGCAGTCGTTACCTCGTTCAGCGGGTATAGCACTTTAAACATACAAATATAATCAATGACCGTCTTTGTATTAATCCCGGCATCACTTGGCATCAGTTTTGTTGGTGTGAGAACCAACGAATGACGTGAAATGAGCGACATCAAGCCGAAACCACGCCGATGTTGACCTCAGCTAACCGATGCTAGCTCCCAGAGGAGCTTAGACCATTTTTTCAGGTGTTTTACATTCAGCCAGGCTAGCGTCGACTGGTACAGTCATTCCAGTTTAAAGCAATACAAAGTTTAAAAGAGAGGAAATGGCTGGCGACGCTAGCAACATCCCTGAACTGGACCAAAAGAAGTACGATGCAGACGAAGAGGTAAAGATCATCTGTTTGGGAGACAGCGCAGTTGGTAAATCGAAGTAAGTATTAGCTGTAATAAGCTTCAGGCTCTTTGTAGCTGTTTTGTATATATATATATATATATTTATTATAAAAACTTTCAACACGCAGTGGTCAGTTTTCACACATCGGTTTCATATCAATGTTGACAGACACTGTTTTGCTCTCTCTCACAGGCTGATGGAGAGGTTTCTCATGGATGAATAGTATCCTTTAACACCTTTATCAGTCATTTTTATAAGCCGTAGGATATCATCCTACCACAGCCATCACTGGATCTCTACATGCTGTTCATGTCCAGATCCTCTTGTCCCTCCTCCTCTTGTTTGTCCTGAGTGGTTAAGATCCTCAACCCTCTCCGCAGTCGTCCCCAGCAGTTATCAACCTACGCTTTGACTCTCTACAAACACACAGCCACTGTAGGAAACAAGACCGTAGCTGTCGGTAGGTATTCTGCAATTGCTTTTTGCTCTAGTCTGGATGCTAGTATTACCCAGTTGATAATCACGTGTAAAGCTGTTTTTTGATTCACAGATTTCTGGGATACTGCTGGCCAGGAGAGATTTCAGAGCATGCATCCCTCATATTACCACAAAGCACACGCATGTATCATGGTAAGACAGTAATCGTTTAGTCTGCTCCTTGCAGAGAAGTGAACTGACAATAATAAGTGACTAAAAGTATTCAGAAAAGTAAGGGGTACATTATTTAACACGGATTACTTTAAGTTCCCATAAAAAGTTCAGAAACGTATAAAGGTCGGTTTATATACACTTCTGTATCTCTTGGACCTCATTTGTGCATTATGCAGAGGAGATGATGATGATGATGATGATGATGATGATGATGACATTGATATTTCAGAGTGCATTCTGGGCAAGATGCACCTCTCAAGTGTACGTTTTGATTGTTCCTCTGACCCCCCCCAAAACACGACAAAGACGGTGCTCCTCTCACAGAGAAGTTAAGAAGGACGACTGCTGGGGAGGTGCCACACTAAGGATGAACTGATGAACTGACTTCACTATTAACCTCAGTGTTTCTCAATTATGGTGCTGTAGCACCCTTGGGTGACATCTGGCGTCCCTAGGAGTACCATCACACCAGATCATTAGCACCTCATACATAATCCAGATTTGACTAGCATGCCCCTTTCCTCGTGTCAGGGAAAGTTTGAAAAATGCTGCCTTAGATTGAGCCTTTTATATCTTATCTCATTTTTAGTGGCCACTGTAGTTTCTCCTTCACACTTGAGAACAGGACGGTGAATGGAGATGGTTGCAATCCACAACTTCACTGTTAGCTGCCACTAACCAGTCTTACACACTGGTCCTTTAATGTTCATCAAAACGACATGTAATCCCCTCAGGGCATACCATCATAAAAGTTCAATTTCCTTCTTTCATTTTCCCCAAAACTGCAAAGCACAAACAAATATTGAGTGATGCGCCTCCTTTCTCTGAGGTTTTTGATGTTCAAAGGAAGATCACGTATAAGAATCTGGCCAACTGGTATAGGGAGCTGAGAGAGTACAGACCGGAGATACCCTGCTGTGTCGTTGCCAACAAAATTGATGGTGAGTGTGACTCTGACGCTGCACATATCACATAACAGTGAGTATTCGGTTCTGACAATTGTATTGAATATGAATGTTGCAGCAGGATGAGCGAACATGTTTGTTTTAGTTTTCACTCTGTTCTTTTGATTTAAAAAAGACTTTCTCCATACCTGCAGCGGATTTGAAGGTGACTCAGAGGAGTTTTAACTTTGGGAAGAAGCAAGGACTCCCATTTTACTTTGTGTCAGCAGCTGATGGGACTAATGTAGTTAAGGTCTGAAGTTTTTTTTCTTTATGATCCTTAAGTGCATTCACACATTTCAAACTCAATATTTGACTGCACTGCCTTTTATGAGACAAAGTATTGCATTCATTTAGCCTCTAATTCAGTATAATCTTATTAAGTCCAGACCACTCGAACCGCCCCTGTGTGTTGATAGTACTGACTGAATCTGTCACAACAGATGTTCAGAGAAATGATCAAGAGAGCAGTGGATTACAAGCAGAACCCCAGTGACTTCATGGATGAAGTGATGCAAGAGTTAGAGGTACACTTCTCTGAATACCAAAACAGTCTGATCACCGATGTGCTCATCTTTTCAGTTGCTGTTTCATAAAGAAGATAAACAGTGTTTTATCATGCAGAAGAAACCCCATAATAGGTTTATTGTTTTGTTTAATAGAAATGTTACAGATACACACTCCAAACCTGAATTATCTGAACTAGAGTGTTTCCTCTTTAATGACCTGATGACATTTGTTGCACTTATCTTTGTAGAACTTTGACTTGGAGAAGAAGGAAGATACTTCAGAAGCAGATGAGGACGGATTGAAAGCAGAGAGTCCTGAGTTGGTCTCATAAACGTTTACAGATCCTCCAAACCCTCCTATTGTCTCATGGATAATTTATCCTCCTCTGGGGTTGATGCTGTGAATAGATGATGCTTTTTAGTCAAAGTGACAGAGGTCTGACTCTCTGTGACGAACACCATCAACAGGCACATTGTTTGTGCCTATGGAATTTTGGTGGCCTGCTTTGTACCTCGAGCACTGGAGCTGGGCAGACATTCTTTTAGTCAGGTTTTTCAGTCACTGCTCTCCATCTGTCCGGTGACATTTGCAGGGAAATTAACCTGGTGGAAAAATTAGGAATTGTGTTGTGTACCGGGTTCATTTATTTTAGCATTGACGTTCATACTTTGACTAACGGTATCTACTATAAAAATAGTAGAACGTCCTACAAGACTGAATGTTTCCTTATTTTTTTGTGTCATGTAATAAGAATGTGAAACGTTGAAAAGTAACTTGCACAGAACAAAGGGAACGTGTGATTATAAATGGTATTTGCTGCTGTTCTCGATGTTTGTGTGTAGCGTTGTGTGCAGTGCCAGTGGGGAGCTGCATCTGTTGGCTGCTTTTGTTTATGATGTAAGAGTCTGTTTTTCAGCGCCCTTTAAATGAAAATTTAATGTACCGTGTAAACAAATTACTATGTGTCTCTGTTTTTCGCTGTGATCCGGCGGCAGGGACAAGAGGACCGAGTCATCATCTTTGGCAAAATATGAGATGCAACCGCCAATCATGTTTGAGTAGACGTCAGCTGTATTGAGCTCGGCCAGCTGTGTCCTTTGTGGTGGCTTTGAGATGGCTGTGTGTACATTCATTCATACAGGCGGCAACGATGAATGAACTTTTAAACCTGGCAGATCGTGATGCTCATTGTAACACCGACTATTTCTATATGATGATAATTCTGTACACAAACCATGTCAATGTATTTTCTATTTATATTTGACTGTAACTCATAATAAATCACACTGAAACATGATTTTAGCACTGAGACAGTGAATTAGCAGGAACAAGACTGTGATGAAGTTCATGTTTTAATTATAAATTTATTACATAATATAACAAACATATATCTCTGTGGTGGAGATATCCTGGGCAACATCTCAGATCTTGCCTCAACCTTCACTATCACCCTTGCTCTGTTTGCATGAAGAATACTAGGTAGCTTCTGGTTTAACTCTTGTTTCGACTTGGAGCTTTGACGTATTAAAATGGAGGGGGTTGCTGTCCAGAAGTCACAGATGATGATTGCCTGCTCACTGGATGCTGAGAAGGGGTAGTTCGCCTGTGAGACAAGGCTGAGGCGTTGCAGTGATACATCCACCATTCTAAACTTCACAGTGCAAACAAGGAGAAAACCAACAATGAAAGAAAAAACCCTTTGATGATAAGATCACTGGGTCTGGTGGGTGACCAGACCCCAGTGGGTTTTTAAAAAGGTTACACTGCTCCCCCTACACTATGTAGATTGTGCTTTGTTGATTAGAAAATAAGACAAAGATAACCCTTCACTGAACTTATTTGACCTAATGATGTGTAAGTCTGTTACACGTTGCTCTGTAGCGTCATTTTGCATCGGTATTTGTGGTAAACTTACACGACCATCTGGACCGGGTATTCACTACAGCATTGTTTCTTCTAACCAGGCCAGCCTGTATGAGACTATACACGTTCACCTCTAAGTGTTAATATTTATATGGGAACAGTAGGCCAAGCTGCATAATAACCATCACAGTAAAATCAAGCAGTTGTGATTCTTTGTCTTAAAATTTAAATAGAAATGTTAATGCAAAGCTCACAGGTAGATATACACAGGCTATACATACATGTATATGTAGATATACATGTATGTATAGCCTGCATCTTTACAAAATAATAACAATGACTGCATTTCCACCTGTAGGAAATACAGAAGGATCTAACAAATGTCTGTAGTTCTCAAGATTTCCAGGAGATGGCACCATATTATTGAGTCTAACAGCTCAAGAATGCTGTAACTAAGATAGTCCTAAAGCAAAGACAAATATACAGTTAAAAGTTAAGTTATTTTTTGGCACATTTTTCCTTTGTGTTGTTTGTTCCTCACTGGATCACCTCATATAGCATATCCCAAAACTCAGAAACTGAAGGTCTGAAAAAGGAAAAAGGAGTGTTGCCAGACAGAGTGGAGGGTAAGGAGCGCAAATGCCATCTGGGAATGGGTGTACAAAACAGTGACACTGCATAAGCCGTGCCTACACAGTTACAAGGTGAGTTAGAGTTGACTTGCTATATAAAACGTAACAACGTGGTCGTTCGATACCCTGTGGTAATCTATCTATCTCTCTGCTCGTCTGTCTGTCCCTCGTGGGCAGAGCGGTCCACTATCCGAAGACGTCACGTGGTACAAAACCAGAATGCAGAACAATAATCTGGATCAGAAGATGGATGTGTGCGTTTTTTTCTGTATGTCTGTGTATATACTTTGTGTGTGAGTGCGTGGGTGCGCGTGTGTATGTGCGTGTTTGTGTGAGACACAGCCACTGTCGGGAATCTCTGATGGTAATACAGTAAGGCTATAGTGGACAAACTCCAAAGATGTAACCCTTAACAATCAACCATACACACACTGTCACGTGTATTCTCATTGTCTCTCTCTCTCTCTCTCTCTCTCTCTCTCTCTCTCTCTCTCAAACAAATACACAAATGCAAAAAAACAAGCATTTGCACACATACACACACAATCACACACGCACATGGCGAGGAGGAACGACCATACAGAGATTCAGGGAATCCAGATGCACGCATGCGCTTGGACGTTGGGTGGCTTTTATGTTAGCACCTTGTCACCTTGTTTTGTGCAAATCATCCCCTAGTTCATAGTTCAGAGTTCAAAAGTTCAAGAGTTCATAGAAAGAATAAAATCTGCTCACCTTTTTCACAGGTGGTTAACTATGCATATATGCCAAACATTCATATATAGATCTATATACTTTTTGTTTTTCAAAAATTTATATGAAATCTATCATATATACATTGCTTGTGATTTTTTTTAAAAAAAGCAAATATTTGTAGTTTGTTCATTTGTACAAGTGTAAGTATGTTTAGAATGGACAGGATTTTTTTTTCTGCCTTTTTTTTCTGTCACTCTAAAACTCAGATGAGTGAAAGATTTAAGTATCATGTTCCACACGCTACAAAATCTACCCACAGTGTCCGAGGGTAACAAATCAACAAAGAGAAGAACAGAAAGAGGAAAGAAAGAATAGAAAACAACAAACACAAAAAGTCCAAATGAATCTGAGGACATACTGTAACACTGGAGTCAGAAGTAAAATAATCAGTGAGGTCACAGTGAGGCAGTGAGTGCTATTCCTACAACCCAGATACAACGTTATATTCACCACCCGCTTTTACAAACTGTTAACAAAAGAAAAGAAAAAGAAAAAAGAAAAGACAGAAACACAAGAGAAAAAAAGATGCACACGACTTGTTCGCCAAGTGAAACTGCCTTGGCGTACCGACTAGATGCTGCTGATGTACGGAGGTTTTTACTGGTAACAGAGATTACCTGGACTTCTGTTAGAGAAAAGCTGTGGATAAAATGCTTTTTGTTGCGTGAATAAAACTCACTGTTTCTCACTGCCAGCAGAAGCTACTCATGAGTACAATTGTAGATTTTGTACTACTAAAGGAAAATTCTTTTTTTTTTGTTTCTTTTTTTTTTTTTTTTTACAACCTGGGTCTTATTTTTAGAATTCTGGCTGCAACAGTTTCATGATATTTCACTCGCTAAGTAACCTGTAGAGATACAGGTAAGCAGCGATGTTGCAAGACAGGTTGTAATATACTGAATTTTCTTTAAGACCGTACAGAAGCATTCCCATCCCCACAGCCTGATACACTACACACACACATTGCCTGCAGTGGCATTTCAGAAGGGCATATACTTTATGTCTAGCTCATTTAAGCCCTTGTATGACAGGTTTCTGTTGGGTTATACTCCAGATAAAGGTCTGGCCGGAGAAGCATCATCGGGGGTCACAGGGATGGAAATTTTACTAGCCCTCTAGCATATTTCAGACTGTGGTGGTGTTAAATTGTCCTCACAGGTGAGAATTTAAATGGATAGCAGCCAACTCTCCATGCTAGTGCCCCAAACTTCCATCCCTGAGTGATAAACAGGCAAAAGATGAAGAGCTCCTTTTTTTTCAATTAGCTGTCTGATTTCTGTGGTCCTTACTGTGTGTTGCTGTGGACAGAGTCAGACCAACGACAGTGAGACCTGTAGCTGAAGCAGTAGGGATGGGTGTCAACTGGGGTCTCAGCCTCACATTATGGGATGCCCTTTAGTATGAAGGAAGACTGTAAGAAAATAAAAACAAACAACAGACTCTCTGTCCAACACATGATGCAACTCGTCATGCTACGGTTCAAGAAAGGGTGACCATAAGCAAAGTTGTATACCTATGACAAAAAATTTCATTTCAATATCTATATACTTTTTTTAAAATTTCAAATATATATATATACTGTATATATATACTGTATATATATGTATATAATTGGTAGAAATGAGTAAACTATTGGTGGAATAAATTTAAAGATTTCTCTTTGCCTTCTATACTAAAAAACAAAAACAGGCGCAGATTAATTTATTATATTTCTTCTTTGCAACATTGTCTTTTCTTCTGAAAGCTATATTTAGATACATATATATCATATTATATAATACCTATATATAATATTCCCTTTGGAAAACCAAAAAATTGATTATGAAAAAAGCCACGAGTGTTGGTTAAACATTCTCCAAATATAATAGATAGCACAGTCTGGGTACCAAGGCGGAGGGGTTTTCTCCTGTGGTTTACTTTGTGGAGCTCCACCTCTGGGCTCTAAAGTCTTCGGTTTAAAAACAACAGCAGGTATAGAGAGAACACACCTTTTCCGAGCTGTGTCTGCACTATGTCCTTAGTCCTGTGTTCATCATTGTTGATCTCTATATAAATATTTTGAAAGGCAACTGAGCTTTCGGTATGGAAAAGAAAATTCTTCCTTCTCCTCCTTTACTCAAACTGCAAACGGCTTTCAGAAGCCTAATAGATGGTGGGGTAGAGGTAGAGAGGAGAGGAGGGAATAGTGAGGGAGAAAGTGTGGGTGTTACTAAGGGAAAAACTGAAGCTTTCACAAATCAAATGTTTTAATTGGAGCTCATGCTATTCTCCTCAGCAAAGATAGACCAGAGCCCATTTTTGAAGTCCAATCTAATTGGCTGCAGGCAAGGAGGTGGGCAGACACTAAGGGCCAAGTAGAGCGGGGAGAAATGTATTGACTCCTCCTCTTCAGTGCAGTGCCAAGTGCAGGGTTTTAATGTTGAGAAATGTAACGTGTCGCTGAGGACAACAGGTAAACATTTGTGATGCAGAACATAAAAGCAGCCAGAGTAAAAGAGGAGTGGTTCCTATCTTTTCTCTTTTATAAACTCTACATCGTGCCCGTTCTTCGTCTTTCTAGCCATCTGTTGCTGTGTCTCAGGGCAGGGGTCAGCTCTCTAGCAGCAGTTTTAGTGCTCGTTCAATGTTCATGCGGTGTCCAACTCGTGTCACTCCCAGCTCTGCAAAGTCATCCTTAGTTAGAGCTGGGAGGTGAGAGCCTTCGATCTCATGTTCCTGAAACCCTGCTCTGTGCTCCCCCAAATTGATGCTCTCGAGCCAGTCTCCAACGTCATACTTATTCCAGAGGTGGAGGGGCTTCTGGTGGAAGGGCCGGAGGGCTAACAGTGGTGATCCCAGCCCAGGAGAATGGGAAGGTGATGGGGACGGGGAGCGCGAGCGGGAACGGGCGCTGGAGCTCCTCATAACAAAGCGGACTTCTTTAGGCTCCTGGGGTAGGCTGAGGCTAGAGGATTTGAGGATGGTTTGTGGCGGTGTAGTCGGTGAGGTCGGTAGGCCGAAGCCTGAAAATCGTCCAAGAGGGTCGCCCCGATCAGGTGAGCCTGAACCTGGGCTTGGGGTGCGTCGGGTGACAGGGTAACGGCTGCCGGGGCGGATGGTGTATGTAGTGCCATAACTTCTCTGAGAAATGGTGTGGAGCTCGCCTAGGCTGCTGAAAAGTCTGGTAGGGAGAGACAGAGACAGAGAGAGAGCTTCAGTCATCGTAGCAGAGGAGATGAAGGTGAACAAAGTGAAAATAAAGAAGAAGAAAAGAAGACCAAGCTTTGGGTTATAAAGTATGTATAAACCACTGTAAGCTCTTCTAAAGTTTAAGTTAGTGTAGGCTAGAAGTTCATGACTGTTAGTCAGACTGAGCAACATCATGCCGCTCTCACTGGTTTGGTCTTTCTCTGGATAAAAATCTTTTTACTACTCATGAGACGTCATCTAAAACTTAAAACACAGTTTCAGCTTTACTATGGAGGAGAATACATGGCAGCATTTGAGAACCAGTTGGCACTATTTTTGCTGACACTCATCCTAAACTGAGCCCATCTGATCATTACTGGAAGTCTTTTCTTTTCCTCTAATGACTTCAATCACAACCTCCTTCTGATTTCATATTCTAACATGTGACAAATACAATGCAAACACTCACACTGCCACACACATTTACCTACACGTATACACAGTGGACAGATCTACAGTGAGGGTAGAATTTCATGTTTGGTTTTCAGTTTTGCTTTGCATAAATAAATTGTCTTTTTTTATGACAAAGAAAACAGATGTGACACGTATCATGTCTTTAAACTGCTGTTTAAGGCCAGGTGGACGTACACAAAGTAGTATAATTTTTAATCAAATGAATCCTTACTCGTCTCTGAAGTCTAGCTAAAACTTCATTGGATAAGTAAGTATACCAGTTTAAGAAATCTCAGCGACCAACCAACCCAATTTTGGGTAACCACTCCAGTTTCTTCCACAAGTACAAACACTACTGGCTTATCTACCTTTATACATCTGACCCTCGTCTGAAAAAATAATGGAAGCATATGAATCTAAAACTCTGATTAGCAGATCGTATACTGATCTAATTGACGAGAAGATGGCCAGAAAGGAGAAGAGGAATGGATTAAGGCTAACATGACAGTTTTGTCCAGACTGGTGCAAGCAGGGAGAAGCACAAAGGAGGGGCCTAAATTTGGTAAGAGTTGGTGCGATGGCGTCTGTTTAATTCATGCATGTAAGCAAATGTCTTATGTACAGGTGTGGCACATGTTTGGCCTCTACTGCATGTGTCTGGAAACTTTGATGTGGGTGAGATTAAGACTAAAGAGTGTAATGGAAGCAAAGGAGACTAGGCAGCGCAGAGGCCGGAAAAATGATCATACTACAGGGAGCCGACGGATATGAGATGAGCTCCATGCGCACTTACACAGTCGTCCTGCCCTCCTGGGCGCACAGTCAGATCTAGACCAATCAGATCAGAGCAGCAGGGCGGAGCATGCAAGGTGAGCAGAGAGAGAGCAATGGGAGAGAATGTTAGCATCACTCCATGAGACGCAGCCTCCCAACCAGACGCATAGCCTGCTTCAGCCAACTCTACTGTCTTTGACTTGCCTTTTGGATGTCTGCTGATGTGTGTGTGTGTGTGTGTACGTGGGTGTATGAGTGTAGCTGTGTGCGCACATATATTTAGGTGTGTGTGTGTGCATGTGAGGTTGTTACTGATGTTTGAGCAGGACAAAGACAGCAGAGTAAACTTCAGCAGGGTCTGACCAGTGGGCTACATGAGAGAGAAATGAGCACACTTTTCACATATCAAACACTGCACGAACAAAGAAAAACAAACAAACAAATAAATGGACAAATAAAAGACAGGCTCATGTCCCGTGACTTTTGTGGTTGCGTTAGTTTCTTATTTTGAAATATTGTGGACAAAGAATTGTTTTTCTTGTTGGCAAACATAAATTTATATATGTACTGTCCATATATTACAGTTATTAACATTTGCAGGTGATGTACTGTATACAAGGCATGTGTTTCCTAATGAAAAAATACAATTAGATTTTTTTTCTGTTCTCTTTTAGCGTGGTTTAAGAGACCTACAGTGTCCAATAAGCAAGACAGTCAGGGACCATGGCCACCCTCAACACAATCACTGAAAAACAAAACAAAGTTATGCAAATTACATAAACAAGAGAAGAACAGAAAACCAAAGAGCACAACTGAAATCAAATGAGAACCACAGGTTTCTAAACCACCCAAAGCTATGACACACAGCATGTGAACGAAGTGGATACAAGAGAAGACAAAATACAGCAGCATGTGTGGTTTTTCCAAGGAGGTTTAAATGGGACACACTGTGGATGGCGGGTAAGTGATGGAGAAACATTACAATTAAGCGTGCTGGGGTGCCTATGCTTCATGTGAAATGCTCCAGGAGATACGAATGCAGAGGCAGAAAGAGGGAGAGAAATAATGGTGTGCATGATCATCTTTTTCACAGCCGAGGGCAATCAACTGTCAGGATGGATATGATGGGAATCACATTGATTGCATAATCTCAGGAAAGGATGGGTGTTACATGATATGTTATAATTGATATCATGGTCACCTTATCCATCCAGGTATCATGATGCTGTTGAAGGTACGAATCAATGATTGATGGCTGATTTTGGCTCAATGTCACATGGTGACTTCATATTTCACTTGTTGCTTCCCAGGCAATGCACTGTCTTAAGCAATCAACCCAAAACTATTTTGGTAACAGACAACTATCACTAATAATAAGTACAATACTAGCAAAATGATGGGACTGCAAGACATGCTTATGAGGCTTTTACAATACAGAAAAGTTTATGCTTACACAATGTCTGTATCCAAGATGTCCAGAAGCAACAACAAGAAGTAGCAGCAGACTTCTGTTGACACCAAACTACACTGTCACTCTCATGCAGAGGACAACAATAATTGTTACAAAAATCTGTCAAGCGCCAACGTTAGTGAGCACAAAAAGCTTATAAATACTATACCTATACTGATCACTTCTACACAGACTTTCCATTCTTTTCCCGATATAGCTATGTCACTTATTTAGTAGACAGCTGGTTGGAAACTGTGAAAGACTTTGGTTTCAGCTGTGAGCCTATTCTTCTCAATCTTACATTGTCTCTTCATAACTTTCAGCTCCTCTTAATCAGCGGTGAAGTACAGTGAATAGTCTCCTTATTCACATGAACAGTAATGAGGACGACAGAAGAGGAAAATGAGAGGAGCAAGGCTAGAAAAATCCTCTGCATCTGAGGAGTGCCTGCAAACTTCTGAGCTCTTTGAAAGCTGCATTGTAAGAATTAATAAATTACTGTGTTTGAATGATTCTCCTGAACAGCGCATTAAAATTAACATCAATTAGTGTCAATTTCATGGCTGGGTAAAACTACAATAGACAACCAAAGAAAAGAAGAAAAAAGACAGCATTTGTTAAATAGGAGATGTTAACTTCCAACTGGCCAAGCCATAAAAACAACCTGTGGCTGTGGCAGGTCATTGTTCAAGTCAAAACCTGAGTAGATAAAAAGCGAAGACGCTGCCATTTATTTGACAGTTACTCCACAAGGCACGTTTTGATGAGGCTCATCATTATGGCTATTAATACCAATATAATGAGGGGATGGTTTTAACATGGCACACCATTATAGTTTAGTCGTGTTCAAATACTTCTGAAAATACATCCTTAAATCTTTGAGGTTATCGTTGATAACTACTGTCGGATGGGAGGCAGTGATAAGAAAGAAACTAAAGTTTCTGGTCTTATCAGGTGTATATCAGCGATGGCTGCAAAGAGCTGTGGATATAAGGATGTATTATGTATTATTTGAACGAGGACTCGGAGAAAAGCTCAAGGAAAAGCTGGAAGGGCAGATACTAGCAGGGTCATAGGTTTGAACCCAACAGTGAGAGTGTGTGTGAGATGAGGAGAGGCTTCAAGAAGTGCATGCCTCCAAGCCCTGTTACCTTGTTTGCACCAACAAATAATGGACCACACAATCACACATACAGACACACACACACTGCATAACGCTACTTGACTACTACTGTCTACTGTATGTACTTAACAACACAGATCACTTAACAGGAGGCCAAGGAATACAGCTGTAACTATGGAAACAAGGAGCAGCTTAGATCCAAGACCAGAGCCAATCAATTGTGCTAGTACTCTGCTAGTAATCTCCTAAACCAATTTTTTTACAGAAAGCATGGTAGGCTACTACAGCCAAATATTTGATCCTATTATATGAAAGGAAGAACCCCAGTGATGCAAACAAGGTAACAAAAATATTTAAAAGAAAATACATGAACAAAATATATCAAAGGACTGTTCTCTTTAAATGGGATTAGTTGATAGGGTGTTAGGGGAAAAAAGCTTAAGTTTACCCTAGGGGCTATAACCTTAAGGTTTACTCTCTTCGGTGTCATCGCATCTGCAGAAATATAAAGGACTTCATTGTAGTTTCATTTATGGGGTGGGAAAAAAAATAGATGATAGACCAAAAAACAGCACTCTGCTTCAGATAACTCTGTCGCTGTGTGAGAAGAAAGCTTGTTGGTAGATTCATGTTGAAAAATAAATAGTGTATGACCAAAAGGAAGGGATAGCACAGGGAATGTGAGCAATGCTGGTGACCTCTGATCTCATTACCACTTACCATCACAGTGTACTGGTTTAAATATGGATTCATTTGCATCTTTTGAAATGTGAGTTAAACCACATCATGCACAGGAATACAACTTAAAGCCACTGTCTTTGCTCAGCCTCGAGTTATCCCTCTTTCCAGAGAATTATTTCAGACTAAATCATTGCCTGTGTAATATTTTTGCTTTTAAACAATGTGTAAAACCATCAGAGTTTGCATTCTCTCTTCCAGTGGGCTTGTTATTGCTAGAAGCATGAGGGATTATCCACTATAGAATAATTTAAATAAAGAGTATGTCAATATAATATATAACAATATGAAAAACAAGGGGACAGAATTAAACTCTGTGTCTGACAAACATGCAATTTTATTCAATTTAAGGCCCATCTCTCCTAGGCTGGGCACTGGAATTGCTTTAGTTTGCTAACTCTGCTGTCTCATATGAATACATAGGAATAAAAGTTGAAATCAACACTTTTCATTGTAAACAGTGCTAAACTCAATTTTAGAGTAAATTTTACTGGCTTTTCTCTTACCTGGCACCTGCCACAGGTGACTTCCTGCCTGGGTCAAGGGATGCACCCAGTGGTTCCTCTCCCAATGACCTAGTGTCTTTATTTAGCTGCTGTAGTCGGGAACTGAGCTCTCCCATAACAGATGGTTTAGCTCCATCGTCTGCACCCAGCCCCAGTCCCAGCCCACCGAGATTGCCCAAACTCCCAATACCTAGCCCCACTCCTGGCCCACGAGGCTCCACTGGGTCCCCCCACAGCTTGGACCTCCGCTGGAAGAGGTAGCGCGGCTTAGTGGGGGCTAGTCCGGTCACTGAAGCTGAACCACCTGAGGGCAGTCCAGCACCCCCAGCTGCAGCAGCAGCCAGGGCAGCAGCCTGTTGCTGTGATAGCAGCTCGCTGTCAGAGCTCTGCTTCAGCAGAGGGTCCCTGAAGGTGACGGGGCCTTTACTGCCTCCTATCTGGGACTTGAGTCGTGGCTTAGGAGGCACTGGCGGCTTGTCGAGCACAAAAGTCTGCCCGTCGGCATAGGAGGTGTGCGTGGTGTGTGTGTCGGCAGGCTCGCCGCTTTCTGAGGACAATGTGGACATGCTGGAAACCGTGGAGACGGTGCTGGTGGTCTCGAGATGGTGGTCTCGCTCTCTCTCGCTGGAGCTGCGCGTATCAGCCTCCTCCACGCCTGAGTCAGCCGCAGAGCCAGACTCGCCCACTGGTGGGGGCTCGAGAGGATCAGAGGGCTTCCCTGAGACAGCTGCTGCACTGGGTGGAGGTGGGGGCTGGGGAGGCTGAGGCTGCGTGGGAGTCACAGTTGGGGTTGTCGGGGTTGAGGGAGTGTGGGGTGTTGGTGTTGTTGGGGTTGAAGGAGAGGAGGCAGGTTTAGTTGGGGACACTGGCGCCCCCTGTGCGAGCAGGCCATTAGCAAACTCATCTGGTGGGGGAACAACTCCAATCTTACGTAACTCCTCTCTTGTTTCCTCATCACTGGAGGACAACATTGCAGGGGGCAGGGTCACTGTGTATGGATCCACATCCTCCTCTGAGCTTCCCTGAACCAGACTCTTCTCCTGGGTTGGACTTGCAGGATGCTGAGTTTGAGGCTGGGTCTGGGACTGGGGGACCACAGGACTGGGGGATTTTGCCCGTGGACTTGGAGACTTGCTGGGCTCGGTGGACTTTGGGGCAGATGTCTGTTCTAGTTCTGAACCCACCCCAACAGCCTGGCCGTTACTGGTAGCATGGACCATGATTAGCCCTGCTGTCTTCTGCTGCGATGTATCCATAATACTGATCAACATACTTTTTTTATCCTCCAGTCTCTTCTCCTCCTTTCTTTCTTCTACTCTGGCCTCCATCTCCTGCCGGAATGATACAGGTGATGTTGATGTGGCCCACTGTGGTTTGGTGGGCTGGGAAACTAAAATTGATGTCAGGGAGGGTCCGACTCCATGTCCCGCTGCCTTGGCGCTTTTAGGCGAGAAAGGGGGCGTTGTGGGTGCCCCTTCCCCATGTGGAGACTCTTTGGTCTGAGGGTCAATGAACATTACGCCCTGGCCTATCCGCTCCTGTTTAGTCCTAGGCTCTGGGCTGGTAGTTGGGGACTGGCTCTGGGAGGTCAGTGCCCTCTCCCTTGCGGCCAGCGCAAGAGCCAGTGGAGAGTTAGGGTCCAGGGGCTTTCCTGTGAGCGGGTGGATGAAGGTGGTCCCACTAGGTGAGGGGCTCAGGGCCAAGGCAGGGGGAGGCAGCTGTCCTAGCTCTCGGGTGAGCATCCGTTCATCGATGGAGTGAGACTGAGTCAGGGAGGGGGCATCAGAGCTGGTGGTAGACGCCCCCTCCATGGTCCCAACAGAAAGGAAGACAGTGGATTTCCTCCGTTCTTCTAGGCGACGCTCACGATCTTTCACTGCTCCAGCAATTGCAGCAGCAAAGGGGCCCTTACCCTGAAACATCATCTCTCCCTGGGCACGCATACGCTCTCGCTCAGCCATCAGCTGCTGCTGGTAGTAGTCTGCACGGCTGGTGTGTGTGTGCCCATGAGAATGTGGGTGTCGTCCTGAGGGTGAGCTCTCTCGGGAGTGGGCAGCAGCTAAGGCTAAACTAGCTTTTTCTTGTGCATCTTCCACCTGCAGTAAGACAAAAAGTAATCAACCAAACATGTCAGAATCAGAGGGTCTTTGGCACCGGAGTCATAACAGACCATCCCCAACATACAACCTACCTGTAGTTGTTTCACCAGGGGACTTTTCTTCCTCTGGGGCTTGGTGGGCGTGTAGAGTCCAATGCTAAATTGACCCACGTTAGCATAAGGGTTGTCAATAACCCGACCCTTCCTTTTGATTCGCTCAGGTGGAGTAGCAGCAGAAGGACGGGGAATTTCTGTAGGTTCTACAGGTAGATGGGAAGAGTCCTGGAGGATGATCATGGAGCGGGCTTTCTTCTGTCTCTCGATGTGTGTGGCCTGCCGCTGAGCAGCCTCATAAGGCAGGTCCAAAGAAGAGGGCTTGAAGCTGGAGCGTCCTCCAGGCTCATGGCCCTGACTCTGGGTCCTAGATGGGGGAGGAGGGGGGCAGAAGGCTGGGGGAGGACCGGTGTCTAGGTAGTAGGGGGGAGGAGGAGGTGCCATTTGTGGAGGTGGAGGGATCGGATGAGGCTGAGAATGGTCTCGGAGGCTGTCTGTCATAGAGGAACTGCGGGGAAATCTGTGCTCGCCTGCTAGAGCAGACAGCCGATCCTCCTCAGTGGCACCTGATGAGGGAGGGGAGAGCACAGATCATCCGGTGACGGGGAGTAAGCTCATGAAAAAGATCCATTTTATATCTGCCTGCCTGAGCTGCTTCATGAAAAATACAGCGTGATGCATCTATCTGATAATCTGTTAACTCACATGGTTAATAATGTATCCGGTCCCTGAAATGCAACTATACGATATTTTAATAAATCATGTGGCTCTATTTTTGACTTACGTAACAATTAATTCAACATTCATTTAATGAATGTGCTTGAAAACAGGCAAAATGTTTAATAATACAGAGGGTATTAATAATATATGTGTACATCTACTTTTGAAATAAGCTCTGCTCTTGAACATCTGCTCTGCAAATCTGTTCCTGTGAAAATCCAGTTGGCACATTTTCCCATTCTGAACATGTAATAGAGTGTAAGTATGTATTTGTCACCATGTAACTGTCAACATTTGTTACTCTGCCAAGGTTTGAAAGGGGAAATTATGTCTTGTCAATTTAAATGTTGTTGCTTGCTCACTATTTTCTGTTTAGTGAATATTTTCTATTCACTACTGACTAGAATGGTGAGTGTAGTGATGCAATTTTTGAAAAAAGAATGAAGCTTCCTGATCTTATATTATCGACATGTCAATATACTACCTATAAGCATACTGGATATAAGATACACTATCATTCACCTGATTTGAATATGTACAGGATGGGTGATTGTTTTACCAAAAGACTTGGTCCTGGACATCCCCTTTGGTAGTGGCATGTGACCTCTCTCAATGCCTGGGTGAAGACCTCCATGTAGAGTCATCCCTTGTCTCTCAAACAGTGACTGTAGCATAATAAAATGAAGAAACTTTAATCCTCTTTTCACTCAAACTCTTACCACTCACAACAACTATCAAGGATAAAGTAGCCTGCAACAGCACCTCAAACATGTGTAGTGTTGCGTAGTGCTGTGTAGGCCAGGTGTTTTTCAGTATGTTTCAGTATGTCAGATTGACTTCGAATGTATGCCAACATAGTAGCATATGCTGTCTGTCAGTGTGCTTGTGTGTAGGTGCACTCACACTGATCTCTGCTGGTGTTATTCTCCTGCTGGTGGGCCGTTGTTTGACAGTGGCTGCTCTGTAATCTGCCTCCGAGGGTTGAGAACGCAATATAGACTCCTGGGATGCCAACATCTCATCTAGTCTCTCTGTTGAGAAGGAAATGAGGCAGAACTAAATACTGAGACATAAGACCGGGGGAAATGTTGTGTCATCATTTTTGACATTGCTAACACAATAGAGAATACAAACTGTGATTAAAAGGGCATCTCCAGAATGTAGCTATTCTCTACAATGTGAGGTCATGCTCTGTGGTATTGCACAAAATCACTGCACTAAAACAAGTTCACTGTGTTTCCTTGATGACCACTAGCGAGTGAGCACTAAGAGTTAAAAAAGACAGACAGATTGAAAAAAAGGAGAAAGAAAGAGTCCACATATCAAGGGTTCTGCTCTTCTGATCTAAATCAACACTGCTCAAATTGACACAGCGGCGATAAATCATCTTAATGACGTTCAAAGGGGTGTCAATTTCTTGCCTCAGACTCACCTCCTCTTCTTCTCCGAGCAGAAGCTTGGTGGGAAAAAGATTGCGTCAGCAGAGGAGGGAAAATGACAAGAACAAGCCAACAGAAGTGACTATTCTAAAAGTTAGGAGACACACCAAGTTTTAATGACAAAGGGAAAGCAGAAATGTGACAGAAAAGGAAGAAGAGAGTATAGAGTTTGCATGCCAGCTCTCTGGCACTCACCCAGTTCTTCCAGCTCAGCGGTCATGGACTTAGAGCGCAGTGTCAGGGTGGTACTGGGAGCTCTCTTAGGTGGCGGGGGAGCTGTGGAGACAAGGCATGGTGTTGAGGATGAAGTTGAGGGGGATGAAAATCCTTTGGCTTTGCGGCTCAGAGCCCTCCTGGCATCCCCCAGACGGCCAGTCCATCCCGTCTTTACTGCTTTGATCTGGTCAAATTCAGATGGATGGCTGGACACCTCGCGCTTAGTCAGGACCACCTTGTTCAGGCTACGATTGGAGCCCAACTTCTTCATGCTTTTTTCTCCGTTGGTCCGATGGCTCGTAAATTTGTCGGTCTGTCTCCAAAACTTTCAGTTTTTCAGTCTTTGTGCTGCAAGATTTCCCCTCTGCTGAGGAGCCCAGAGGCGGTAAATGTGCAGCTCAGTCCTTTCTGTAACATTCCTACCTCTCTGAATCCTCCTATAACACACCGAACAACAGAATTTGTCTACCACAATAGACAGAATGAGTAAAATGAGTGAGGCAAGGAGAGAGAAAAAGTCGTCCATCTTACTTTTAATATGCCGCCTGTCTGGAAATTAGCAGGTGTGCATTAGACAGAAACGCACAGACACACCGGCTTATGCACACATGAACATCCTCCCACATGCGGGATGACATGCAGATACACAGACAAAACTCCCCGAGGGAGGACATAATGACTTGTGGGCTGACAGACCAAAAGATGACAGTAAATTCAACAGCTAAGGAAAATGATGCGCCTTTATGCGACTTTATACCCCAAAGCCCATGGGAGGCTCCCGATCCTACTATGCACACACAAAGCAACTGGGCTGTTATCTTCCCACTCAAAGCAGTAAAACACATCGACCAAATTTTAGCTGCAAATGCAAACTACAGAGTTACAGGTTTTAACAAAAGGCTTTAAATCAACACTGCAATTCACCAAATTAAAAATGATGTATATGAGTAGGTAAAGTCAGCAGTAACAGCGTAATGCCAAGCAGTCGGACAGAGATCATAAAGCTACATGCAGCAGAAGTCCCTACATGCTAAGACAAATGTTAAGTTTCCCCAACAATACCCCCACAATGCAACTATATCCTCTCCTTCTATCTGAAACAGACCCGCTAACATTCAATGCACCACTGTAGAGTAATAGATCTCTAAATCCCACAAATGCCCTAGTGTCTTACTAGAGCCTAACCATCCTGCTGTCGTCAGCGGCTGCAGATCTAGTGTACATACGCCATCCTGGGTACAGTCCATATCAAACATCTTCATTTCCTCACCACTCTGCACATTCTGGTACAGTACCAGGGTGCAGAGGAGATGGAGGAGGAAAGAGAGAGGAACAGAGATAGAGTCAGAGGGAGAGAGAGAGATGCTTTTGCTGTAATGTAATGCTTAATTCAAACATGCAGTGTAGTCACCATGGCAACGGTGGCAGTAGTGAGGCCTCGCATGGTGCAGAGAATGTGTGTTTTGGACGTGTGTTTGCTTGCAAGCCTGTGTGTGTACGCGTGCGTATATTTGTGTAGAGGTGGGGTGGATGCGTGTGAGCATGCGTCTGTGTATTTGTGCAAAGGTGCGGCACAAAATGCAGGAGCAAGTTCCACCGGAGCAGCACCATCGTGGGATAGGGTGTTTAACACAGCTCAGGATGGGAAAAGAGACATTTAGGAGAAGTTTGAAACAGGAGTAAAGGATCCAGTCCTTCCTCATCTCTGAAACGCTGTACACGCTCCATCTTGCCTATAGCTGTTTCCACTGTCTGTGTCTATCAGATGCCCACAATTAAGAAATCTGACCAATCATCGTCTTTTCAGGACAGCTCAGTCTATCTGCTACTTAATGAATATCTCAAAACACTCAGCAGCTGAGACAAGCAGCCATAAGCAAGCTTTAATGGAGGCAACAAGACAATGACTTAGAAACACAAAATGGACACAAACCAGGTCACTCCAAATAAAAAAAATGCTTGTGTTACATTGCACAAATGCCTTAACTCAGACCATATATGTGCATGCATTCACACCCACACAACCTTATAATGACTTGACTTGATGACCATGACAAATTTCATCATCCTAGGGTGAACACTGTGGCCAAAGGGTAGACCGACTGACAGAGTGAGCTAGAGAGCTGCTGGTAGCAGCTAAAAAAGTAACATGGCATAGACTAATATTTTTGGAAATGTGCTTATTTTCTTGCTGAGAATTAGATGAGAAGATCAGTAATACTCTCCTGGCTGTCAGTTAAAGGAACAGTGTGCAGGATTAAGTGGCACCTAGTGGTGTAGTTGCTAAGTGCAACCCCCCTCCACACCCCCTATTCCATGTATGAAGGAGAAACTGGGGGCTGTGAAATGTGTGGAAAAATGCATAATGCCCTTTTTAGAGCCAGTGTTCAGTTTGTCTGCAGGTATAAAAGGTTCATTCTTATGTGACAAAACAATACACCTATAAAAACATAATTATATTTATTATATATTATATTTCTGCCACATTCTGTAAACAGAGGCCCCTAAATCCTACATGTTTCAATATGATGCTACAGGCCAACAGACAGTTAGCCTAACTTGCATGACAAATTAAAACAGGGGGAAGACAGCTAGCATATCTCCGTGCAAAGGCAAACACAATCTGCCTATCTCTTAACACCTTAGCACCTCTAAAGCTCATTAATAAACACATTCTCATGTGTGCTAGTAGAATTGTATTGAGATGTTTATTTTGAATTATTTCTACTGTTCTTCCTTGTGGCATATTTGGACAAGCAGCATGCCCCAGACAACTGTTTGTGTCCTTGCACTGTGATAACTAGCATATGATGTCTGAACTGGCTTGTCTCCTGAAGAGCCAGATGATGGGAAAAAACGTTTCTGATAAATACTTTGCTTAAGTGTTGTCTTGTCCTTTCACTCTGCAGGCTGCTATGCACTCTGTATGACTGTGTGGCCTCCTTTGCAAAGAATAAAATTATTAAAAGACAGAATTCTCAAGTCCTTATTTCAGTCTCACACTAGTTAATAATCTTCCGCAACACTTTCTTTAACAGGAGCTCATATGACTATTTCTTGGTCTGGCACATTTGCTGTAAAATGACACATTTTTGCCCTTTAAATTTTGTATGGCTTAAACAAATTAGATATACTGTATATATATATATATATATATATATATATATATATATATATATATATATATATATATATATATATATATATATATATATATATATATATATATATATATAGTGTGCTTTAGAAGTGCTGGTAGGTGGATTTTTAATTTCAGACAGAGCCAGGATAATTCTGTGCTTAACTAAACTAACTATCTGCTGACAGTATCTTCATATATAATAGATAGAAATGAGAGAGATCTTCTCAACTAACTCTCCACAAGAATAAATTTCCTAAAATGCCAATGCTATGCTAATTAAATTGGTTGAAATGTCCAAAAAAGTACTGAGATTAAATTGTGCATACTGGCATTACCCATATCAAGGAAAGATAAAACTTATATTACTAATAAATAATGTCTACAGATGAGTTTATGAAACAGAGACAAGCATATGGAAAGATACAGAGAGAGAGAGAAAGAGAGACTGACAGATACAAGTAGCATACTGAGTAGCTACTGAGTAGCACGATTTAGTTGATACAGTACTGTCCAGATGAAACTGGGTCAAATCCATTTATCACCATGTATCCCAATAATCGCAAAGGAGATGCACACACCACTCTACCACACACACACACATGCACGCGCACACACACACACACATTTGAAGTGTACACGGTCCTGAGGTCACAGTGCCAGGACTGTGTGGGAGCTGAGTAATGGCGAGCTGTGGTTGACATGGAAACCACATGAATCTACAGCAGAGAAACACCTTGACAGTAAAAACACACAATGTACTTAAACGTGCATCGCATACGGTTTCATTAATAAATAACTGGGACATCCTAAGACAAATTACATGCGTCATGCAAAGATCCATAAGCACACATCATAATGAAGCCCTTACTATATATTTAGTAGAACATGATCTATTTAAATTACTATTCACACTGTTGAATACTTTTAATAGTAGTTGAGGGCTGACAAAAAGCACATATGTGCAGCAGGATTTCACGATTTCACATAATATAGGCACATGTTTTTTGCGGGAAATTGCATTATAAATATATCTTACTTATCATATTTTTGGAAACATTAACTTTTTTTAAATAGGAGGGCACAGAATCTGGTCATTACCTTTCTTGCGGACGACCTCTTCAGACTCAGGTTTGCGTGTGACAGACACCACCTTCATCAGCAGCCTGTTGCCCCCTTGCCGGATCAAGGACACCACCTGCTTATGGCCCACCTTCACTACATTCACCCCATTTACCTAAGTGAAAACACACAAAGACAGAATGAAATGAGAAGTATAACCTTGTTTTTGCAACGCTGCAGATATTAAAGCACCAAGCACCTGGTCAATCAGGATGGGATACCTCACATGATCAGACTTCATATTCACCAGATCATGTCTACTCTTTATCAATCTCATTCATTTAACTATAATGTTAATTTATCTTAATCACATCAGCTGAAAATATTCATTACTCTCTTTGCAGACAAAGGACTAAACCACGTGCCATATCACAAACGCGCCATAGTATTGTGCAGAATTCAGCTGTTCTTAGCACTTTTCTCTGTTCAAGGCAATCACCAGTGGATGAGATAGACACAGATAAAGAAGCAGCAAGTCAAGTGCTGTCCTCAATTACCTCAATGAGGAAGTCTCCTGTTCTCAGACCAGCCCTCCAGGCCACTCCTTCCACATCCACAGACTCCAGGTACTGAAGGGCAGGGAAAGCTGGGGTGGGGGTGAACTCTTCAATTGGAGTCTCGGCTGAGGAGAAAGTCCAAAACAGTTTAATTAGAATGACCATGAGATCACAAACAGGAAAGGTTTTACATGCTGCGAAGAATTCTCAGAAAATGTTGGCTGCTACTTTAAATCTGCTCAATTACAATTTCCTTAGAGGCAATAATAAATCTTTTAAAACTTCCCTTTCAGCTTTACTAAAATCATTTAATGAATACATTGGTATTATCTTTGTATTAATTATATTTGTTGATTAAAGACGTCTGCGTATATAAGGCAGGAATACTAGTATCTCTCAGTGCATGTACAGCAGTCGCAGGCTGCACCTAAACAATATTATTGATACATATAGCTCCACACTTATAATCACATGCTCACACTTGCTAAACTTCATGCATAGCTCAACAAAACAGACACACACACACACACACACAGTACACTTTGTTAAGTTAGTGTGCTACCACAAACTCCATTTAATCTTGGAACGAATCCAGCTAAATCAGACACACGAGGACCACTAAGTGAACTGCACTGCGTGTTTGTGTGTGTTTGTGTGTGTTTGTGTTTAAAGGTACTGGGGAGTAAAAGACAGAGTGAGTAAAAGAGAGCGGGGTGGGCCAAGATCCATGGTAGTGAGTGATGGAGCAGTAAAGCACATTCAGACTCCTGGCAAGGTGCCTGAGAGGGGTTGCCATGGTAACCGACTGGGAGAGCAGGGAGAGCTGGCACGTGCAGGAGTAAAATGAATTTGTGGCGATGGAGATGAACGGAGAGGAGGTTTCGGCTCAAAAAATGCGGAAGGTATGAAAGCGTAAAAGTATTTGGAGAGGATAATGGACAGGAAGGAGATGAAGGAGAGCGGAGAGGAGCGAAAACAAGGACAGACAGAGCAAAGACGAGAGAAATAAGGGAGGAGGGGAGAGAGGAGTCTGTCTCTCCTAAAGCTGAACGCCATGTGTGGGGAACAGATGGGACAGCGAGCCGACAACTCAGCCAAGGATGACGCCACCAATGGGGCTACGCACGCTCACACATACATAAACCCGCACACACAAACACACGAGCCGGAGTGCATCTGAGTATACAAACCCAGTGTTGACCAAAGCTGGTCGCGTTGTTGACTCACACAGTAACAATACAGACTCAGCCATTCTCCGTGACTCAGATCAACAAACTGCTTCTCATATCAAAACACTCTACACACTGAAAAAAGGTGCCTAAAGAACGTCAATGGTTATGCAAAGGTGTGCGTGTGTGTGTGTGTTTCTGTGTGTGTTCATGTCTCACCTTTGGCTCCTCGCAGGACAAAGCCAAACCCCTCGTTTTCTTTCTTCTGTAAAACAGCATTTTTCTCCTCTATGATATAGTCACTGTGGAGGAGAGAGCAGAGGGAGAGCAGGTATGACTCCAACACCATCCTCAAAGGGAGAGAGAAAGAGAGAGAGGGGCAAGAGGGAGGGCAGGAGAGTAAAGAGGGTCGGTCGGGGGGAGGTGGGCGGGGGGGTTGACAAATGAGAGGAGGCGTGCGCGCACACACACACACACACACACACACACACATACTGTACTTCCTTTCCTGTTAACCAATCAAGTTAAAAGCCAAGCAAGCGAACACAGCTCAGGATTCCCAGGGGTTATACTAGTATTTTGTAAGGCGCACACACACACACACACAGATAGAGGTGAGTGCTAGAAATTGAGCAGGCAGGAGAGAGTCCTCATGATTGAAGTATCTTTGGGATAAAACCTAAGAGTGAATCAATCTTCTGACTGATCCCTCAGATGAGACTCCAACTGGGGAGGGTGTGGAGAGCTTCTGCTAAAGAAACTGACAGAGATGACTCAGAAGCAATATTATCCCCCGACTAATGGCAAAAGTAATGGGAGGCAAAAGTGAGCAGTTCATCACTGCCTGATTTTCCTGAGGGGCAGAGGCCTTTTGATGGTGTTAACCTGCGCTGCTCTGCACGCACTTAAACATTCTTTTCTGAAGCCTCGCATCTGTGTGCAAAGATTGAGTAAGGCAGTCTATAGTGGCAAAGTGAATGTCAGCACGATGGCTGGCGCAAAAGATATTTAGCCCATCGCTTTTCCTTCTCATTAAACTGACTCAGAACGTTCAGGTAACTATGAGTTGTAATAGTTCTTATCTAAATGTATGATGATTTGAAACAAGTCTAATACAGAACAGCGTTCGTTAGCTTGGTTTTGATGTACACACACGATAAAGAAATGGCGGCAATCCTTGGATCTTCCAGTCTTTTCACACCACACTTTGACTGAGGGGACTGCTGCCAGCGTGCAGCCTGAACACCTCGACCAAAAGCCGAGAGATTTGTAGTATTTTGTCATTTTCAGTATTATCAGTCATCCTTCCTCTCAGCCGAGGCAGATGTAGAGGGCTAGTGTTCAGGTTGCAACTCAGTAGGCGGCTGCAGTCTCCATTAACTTAGTTACACTTCACTCTCTCAGACTTACCAAGGGAACACAGAGCCCCTGCTGCTGGAGCCAGGAGACCCGTAACAAACCTTTCTGCAGGAGGGAGGTCAAAGGTTTGCTTTCATAAAAAGCCATCTATCCACTTTTGCACCAATTATTATGCACAAAACACTGTGTTAGTTAAGCATCACTAAGACGGTGTTTCAGCCCAAACCCTTTTATCCACTATGCTTTCATCTCTGCTCTATGCCCCAAAAATGCTGCATTAATGCAACAGGCTCACTGTCCTTGTTCAGAATCTCTATCCTCCTACATAACTCAATAAATTAAAAGTACTGATGGAAAACTCACAATTTAAAATGTTAAATGTTCCATGTTTCCTTTGACATTTTGATCCAGTCTGCAGTTCAGATAACTATCTAAGGAATTGTATAACATAACTTGATATGTGCATGCATATACATATGTTGGCCCGTAACAACCTCATTCGCATAGATAATTTAATGCAGTGTTCATTTTAACTGAGGCAGAAACATCATTTTCTATTTCTAATGCCTTATCTGTGTAGCCTATCACAGACTATTGTGATACTAATTCTTCAAAGCTGTAGCTCTGCTAACTGACACATTGTGGTCTTAAAGCAGGACTTTGCATGATAACAAAACCACACATAGCTTGCTGTTCCACTCCCAGCGAACAAATCTGACTTGTGAGAGAGGAAGCGCTTTCTACGCAATCAATGTCTGCTTGAGGCAATGACAGCAAAACCGAAAGAGACATGGGCTGAGGGCCAAAATAAAATGATTATTAGTAAAATAAAACATTACAACAGGTTGAATAAGAATAAGCAGCAGATCAGAAAAATATGAAGCAACCCACACGCATACATGTTAAGCATATATCATGCATGTGTAAGTGCCAGGCACAGACACCCACACATACAGACAAAAACAAACTGTTAAACAGAGTTATGCAACACAATTTCATGTACATTTTACAATTAGAACCGAGTGCACTGGCAGCCTTGTGCCTTTAGATGGCAGCAGCTCCACAGCTCTCAAACACCTTCTCACACACGCTTCATTACCCCACTTCAGGTAAGAAGAAACCTGTGATATGACCACAGTAGTTTGTGCTGTACAGTATACACTAATACACATGGCCTGCACATAGCAGTAGGACGCTAGCTAAGAGAAAGAGGCTCTACCTGTATGAGGTGAAGTTGTCGTAGGATCCCACAGTGTAGTGTCTGAACAGTCTCTTTGTGCGGTCCTCCCGTGTTTCTGTAAAGCACATTAAATGCGTTTAATCAGACAATCCAGCACCTCCAAGTTCTCCATTAAATTCACTCATTATATTACATGTTTAAATCAGTTGCAATATAATGTTTAAAAGTCAATTTTGGATATATAATATACCTGATTTCGTTATTAAGTGGGACATTTTAAAAAGAGAAGATATATAAACTAAAAAACTGAATAGTTCCTTACACACACAGACACACACACACACAGAATGGTGATACATTCATCACATTTTGACAAAATTATTATTTTAATTATATACCGTTACATCAGAGGCACTCTTGGAATTAACCACACATCATCCAAAGCTGATATTCCTAGTGCAGTGCAGCGTCTTGAAAGCAAGGTCAGCCACATTTGCCAGAGTGTGCTGTTCTTGCAGCACTTTGTCATGGAATTGAGTAAATGAGCTGAATCTCGAAACTTCAGAGGAACGCACTGCTTAAAAAATGATTTAGGAAGGACAGAGTATATTTTTTGGATCAGATTCAACGGAAACCCCCAAAAATGTCAGGGCTGTTTACGCCCCAGGTCTTAGCATGTTAGCATTAGAAATGCTGGCAAATTTAATTTAGTTAACACAGAGAGAAATTAAGCTACCACAGAGAGGTAATTATCATTAACATGCTTCATCTATCATAACCTATCAGAGTCCAATTGTTCTGTGTTTTTTTTTTTGTGAAAACAGCAAAACAATTGCTGCCTTAAAAAATGTTTCTTATAAAGCGAGCAATAGCACTAGAATGAGCACTGTGTTGAGCTCAATTAATATAGTGTGTGTGTATGTGTGTATACAGTACGTGTGTGTGGTTCCTGTCAGCATGTGGGTGGATTCATCCTATGGGAGTGCTGATAGAGATCGATGCCCTCTCCCCATCCCAATAATATACACAGCACCTCCACTAAATAGCAATCTGCTGACTTCACACCCCAAGACCCTTTCAGGCCACACAGAAACTCTTTTAATTAGGCTGTGAGAGTGAGGGGCGACCAAAGTTACAAGCCTGGCTTCTCTGTTTCCTGTCACTTTTTACTGCCTGCCATCTAACAAAGGCAATACATCAAGCTGTTTGAGATAGCGTATGTATATGTGTGAAAGAAAATGAAAGAGACATGGAAAGAGCGAAAAGGGAAAGAGATCAAAGTGAGTGAGTGGACTTGAAGTGGCTGGCATCCACAGATCCACTTTAGCCTGTCCATCTGACTGTGTGTTTGAGTGACAGCCTGTCAGCTTACAACAACTTGAAGCTCTGATAACTGCACCCGCTGACATTCGGTGACACACCAGAAGGGCAAAAAAAAAAAAAAAAAAAAAAAAAAAAAAATTAAAAAATGTTTTACTCTGAAACGCCCGTCATTGTCTGCTCTGTCTCACCTCATCTCATTCTCCTCATCTGCCCTTCTTGTTTGCCCGTGCTGCGGTCTTCATTCTCCAAGAACGCTGCTGTGTGAATCTTAATCTGCCTGATTCTTGCACATGCATTTGTTTCAGCACGATTGCAAACGTGTGTCTGTCCTCTTCCCTTACCACACATCTCCAACGTGCAGGAAGGAGCCCGTTTTAATGAAAGCACCCTGCGTTACAAAACCAAGCTCTGCCCATTTGATAACAAGGCTCGTCTCTACCAAGAGCAAGAACCTCAGTCAACTAGTCAGTGAGTCACCTTCTGCTCACCGGTTGGGATGATGTGTTTTGGACGTGGCTTAGTTGAAAAGAAAATTCTCCCTCAACTTTTTCATTTTTGTTAAAAAAAACCCTCAAAACTTTTGCCCTGTCTGGAACTATTTTGTTGTTTTGATTGTTTATTTGTGTTAGTTTCATGGATTATAAGCCCCAAACAGACAGACATGTCAACCACAAACACTTTTGACAGCTATTTGCTTTTGAACATCAACATCAAGCTCTGGTTTCACTCCAACAGGAGAAGAAAGCACATGATTCTGTATAAATGTCATTATTTTGCCGCAGTGTTCATGAAGACAGGAAGTTCAGCTTGAAAAAGCAAAAGAGAAATCAGGTTTTTCCAACAGCAGCATCTGCATTCACAGGATACGACTTATATTTTCTATTGCCAAACACCTCTTGCTGTCTTGCTCTTACTATGCAATCAATTACTGCTCTCTCCACCTACACAAATAACCCGCAACTGAAGGCAACAAGTTCATGCCTGTTCTCGAGGATGGAGAAAAGTAGTTCTGGGAAAATGTATGTCAGAGTAAATTACAAACTTCACTTCCACTTCATACGGTGGAAATAAGAACCTTAAATTGTACATCTGAATTGTCTTTTAAGAAATCTTCAGCATTTATCCCTGTGGAGATAAATGCTCCATTCAGGTGGATGAGGGAGTAGTTGAGAACACCTACGCAGTGACATCTTCCTTTTGGCACCCTGTTCCCTGAACTGAGTTCATAGGTGCGCTGGCAAACTACCAAGGTAATGATGTTATGGCAACATTGTAACAAGCAGCAGACAAATGTTGTCACCGTCCCGCCCCCTCCAATCAGACTATGTTTCTATAGCTTTATCTGATGTCAGTCAGTGAATTGTTTGTTTCACATCTTATAACCTGGATGATTAAGACGACACAAACTGTGCGAGATTGCAAACTAAAATAGAACTACAAGAGGCATGTTAAGGGGAAGTGGGTACATGAAATTGAGTGTGACATTTCCTTACAAAAACATGACAGAAATTTAAATTGTAGATTAATCAAGAGTGTGTCAGAGTATCAGATATGATGTGTAATTAAGAAAGAAGCTGAGTGGGTGTTTGTGTGAGGTTATCAGAGGAGGTAAGGAGGGAAGAGAGAAGTGTGGTGAGGCTGGTTGGTATTTTGTCTAGGTCAGAAGGTTGCACTACGTCCGCTCATTGGGAGGAAAGACGTGGCATTTTGTTAGCGCTGGTTGTCAAAGGGAAGTACTCGTGAAAGAAAAGGTGATATAAGGTATTTGGCGAGAAAGTTGTAGATGAGTCAGCACTCATCTTCTCCTGCACATTCACAGCACACGCTCATTCAGTCTAAAATCAAAAAGCCGTCACGTCGAGGAAAAGGAAATCAGATGCCAGATAATTTGGGGAACTGGCGAGTGTGAATGTGCACACACCGACACTATGTTGTGTGTCTGAGTGGTATATGCATTTGTGTATATACAGTATGTGCGTGTGACTGTGGGTGTGTGCACGTCATACAATATCAGGTGCAGTGAAAGAGTGTGAAATGCAGCTCATTCATCACAGCTGTCATCTATATTGTACAGCCCAGGAGCATCTAAAGGCAGGGCCCTGATAACACTGATAACCTAAACTCCACTTCCATCTATCACACACACACTCACACACACACACACAGGAAACAGGAGACATGACAAAGGGCATCCGGTGTAAGTAAAGGCTATTCCTTAAGTTAATGTACATTAGGAGGGTGAAGACCCAAGACGAACCCATGTCACTGCTGAAAGGATGCAGCCTTGGTACATGGGGCATACACTCTACTGCGTGAGCTACAAGGGCACCCTGGACTTATAATTTTTCATGCTTTTGCTTTGCATTCTCCTACAAGAGACGGTGGTTTAGCAACAGATGGGAATGAAACAACAAAAAGCATCTTCCAATCTGCACCAGAGCTATAACATCTGCGCTGTCAGAGGGGCAGATAAGTGCCCAAAGATTTCAGAAAACAAACAAACAAAAATCTCTTGGATGTTACTCAGTAAATTATTTGCTTTAAAGTCATGTTAAAATAAAGCAAAGACTGCCTACCTATTTCAAACACAATGTCAAAAGTGGCAGTTGGTTGGCTTTAGATTTTATTGATGTCCAGGGGTAATTCCAGTTCCCCTTCAAACCACTCACACAATGTTGAAACTGCAACAGTTTCTTTTTCCCAAAGAACAAAAATACAAATAAAGACAAATACAGAACATTAGTATATATATATATATATATATATATATAAATAAAATAATAGCAAAGTGTACCTGCAAAGTATAAAAAGCAAGAGAGGCAGGAAGGAAGTTCATTTCCCTTTGAGAACAATGAGGGACGATTGCCTGTGAGTGCACATTAGGAGGTGGCCTCAGAATGTAGTTTAATAATAGAGATCTGAAGAGAATGGCATTTTCATTAGACTGCAGATGCGGCATGTGGTGACAGAAATAGACCGAGGTAATGGCATCCTAAAAAACGTTACTGTGTAAAAAACAGACATGCAACACACGGAGTTAGTGGTTAAACGAAGAACGGAAACATTTGTTCAAAGTTTTAGTTTTAGTTTTAGTTGCTTGCTGATGGACACAAGACAGAATTAGCATTTCTCGAGTCACTCCTCTCTCTGTGTCTGTTCTGACACTCACTTTTACACCCAAGCTCATTAAAGCTTTTAGGTTTTCTGTTAAAAACACCTGGCACTTAGGTAGTCTTTTCTGGAAGGAATTATCTGTTGCGAATGATAAATGTCATCATTTCTGATGACGGCAAACACAGTTTACATGAAAAAGGCTGTTCACACCTGTGTAAAATCATGCAGTGTGAGGGGTAACTAATGCATTAGACAGACCTATCCTGCATCATTACAGTTATTTTATACTTGGACTTAGACGAAAACAGCCAAGTTCTTCTGACTGACAGCAGCTAATAGCAGCTACTCTTCACTTGTCTTAAAAGCCTTACTTACAGGAGTCACAAAGACCTTATGAGGCTCATAAAAGAAATACCAGGATGTTAAGAGTTACTTCAAATAGTGCTGGACAGCTAATGCATTAGACAGACCTACAGTATCCTGCATCATTACAGTTATTTTATACTTGGACTTGCAGGAAAACAGACAAATTCTTCTGACTGACAGCAGCTAATAGCAGCTACTCTTCACTTGTCTTAAAAGCCTTACTTACAGTAGTCAAAAGACCTTATGAGGCTCATAAAAGAAATATCAGGACGTTAAGAGTTACTTTAAATATTGCTGGACAGCTTTTCATTTTAAGGAGTTTCAAAAATTCTCATCATATAAACCTATAGCTTATTTGCTTTGTGTTACCACAGTTTGAAGTAGGCTTAGTCTGGAAGGACACTCAACTTTTATCTGTATTTAATCTAAACCGCAGTCTAGTAATGTTTTGCCACCACATGAATCACACTTCCCTTCCCAGTTCCCTCCAATAGCATCATACAGGTTAGGTATGAACACAAAGGAACTGTGGAAGGGGACCTGTGGCGATCACAAGTCATTTTGTATTTTGCTAACCATGGTAACTACGGTATCACAAAAAAGCTTTTGCACACAGTTTTTGTTTTTCATGTTGTAGTTAATTAAAAAAAAAATCAGTTTCTCCTTTATATTACTGCATTTACCACAGCAGTGATTTTTCAGAAACGTCTAAAAATACACTCAGCATCTGCCTGATCCACAGATTACAGATTTAATGTGGTACTGATCGAAAGTTTTGTCAAAATTCAGAGAAAATTCAGCGCGTGCAATGCTGCAACCTTGCCACTCTTTCTGCGACTGTGTTAAACCTGCTACATCACTGAGAGTTACTGCTATAAACACTCCCCCAGTGCTTCTCCATTATGAACAGATTGTAACACCTTCACTGTCCTTGTCTGAAGGACACAAGAGACACATCACACACACACAGAGATGCACGTAAACACAAAACAACACACACACACACACCGTCTGAACCCTGCTGAATGAGAATTAACCTACGCTGTTTTACCACTGATAAGAGCTGCAGACAAACATGCACACACACACTCACACAAACACTTATCAAGGGAGCCTCATTGACTTTTTAATTCCTTCCACACCCCCACCACTCATCCCTCCTTTCCTTTTCTCCTTCCCTCTCTTTGCCTCCTCATTCATGTTGTGCATGTTAACCTCCTAAACCAGGTGGACAGAAGACTAAGCAGGGGGTGTAGTAAACTCTGAGAGTTTTCTATCCCCTGAATACTAAAACACTGTTTAAATTAATCAAGAACAATGCTGGACTCTCTCATGTATCAAACTCCCAAGAGCCACACAGTCTGGAAGGAGATGCTTGTGGCAAAAGAAAAACTAAAGAATCATGCTCTCTTTCTTTCTCTTTTGGGCTGTCACACTTTTTCTTTTGTGCCTGTCGTTCCACAGATCCAACAGGGAGTTGTTGTACCGTGCAGGTGGATATAAGGCTAACCCACTTCCACAGAGCACAGAGGACAGAGCAATGTCTTCATTTTCATCTTCCTACATCTATTCCTCCTTTTCCTCTCCCAAACGACTCCTGAATAAGACTTTAAAAGAAAGTTTTTTTTTTTCCTGGATAAAATTAGTCATGCTCACAATAGGACAGTGTGATAAAGAGGTCACTGAAGAAAAAAGTCAGTACAAAAGAAAAACTAAAAGCAGACCATTTAATCTTTATCTCTTCTGTTCATATGGGGAATTTAAATAAACCATGCACAGGACAATATTCCACATCAAAGGTGGCAAAACTTAAATTGCACATGAGCACATATTTTTGATATGGGTATGATGCGTGAGTAAATCTTTTCATCAAGCCATTTGTGTGCACAAATGGACATGATAAGGAAAATGTAGGGTAGCTTAATTAACTGTGAAGTGGAGGATGTCAGAACAAAAAGAAAAAGATGACGAGGAAAAAAAACAGAGGAAGACTGCTGGAGTGGAAAGACAGGGAGGACAGATTAAATAGAAAACTGAACTGGAGTACGGCAGGGAGGGAGGGTAGTGGATGACAATAGACTGACAGTGAAAATATCTCTAAGAGGTTATAAGTCTATATTCTGCCAAAGAGTCCTAATTACTGTCTTCCAAAACAACCCGTATGACAGTTCCAGAAAGGATTCATTCACACAGATCAGTTTTTGATCTGCCATCAATCAGGTTGACGATAGTTTTAATCTTTATGATTTCTATTAAATCAAACCAGATTTTGATGCAATATGGTCTACATCTGCTAATATAATATATTTACATACAGTAATTATTCAGTAATTGACACAATTAGTTCTGTCACTTTTAATGTGTACAACCATGTGCAATGTTGAATACATTTGTGGAGAGACTGTGGAAAATGACTGTCGCTCTCTATGACAGCCAGATTTTCACACCACCTACTTTTGCGCTGACAAGTTTGGAAAACACGTCTTATGAACTAGTCCTATTCCAGCATGATCTAATGCAAATGTATCCTACTGCTGCTGCTTTACATTCCAGCAGCTGCAGGGAACAGCATATTTGATCGTGATTGTTCACAAACATTGCATCTACAAAACAAGACTGATAATTCTGCATTTTCTGAAGTTTAAAATGATGCAGGAAGTAATGAAGGAACGAGAGGGAGCAGCCACAGTAAGCTGTTAGATGAAGAGCTACTGGCATTAGGCAGCACTTCCCCAACTCCTCAAGGTAACCAGCTTTACTGTGACCGCTCTTATTTGGAAAACTTCTCATCGTCCGACTGCAGTTGCAATTATTTTTAACTGACTACTTCATTAAAACAACAGTTGTCTTGTTTGGCTGTAAACACATAGACCAGTAGCTCTTCTGTTATATTTCTGACAGAGTTTCAGGAAAAGAGTGTTTGCTACCCTCAGAATGATGGGCATGGTCAAATGTGCTGTTACTGCATGAACCAGGACTAAAATCTTATGGATTGCAAAATAATAAATAAATAAATATCAAAGGTAGGGAAAGATTGCTGTCATCATTAAAAACAAGACATGGACGATTTTGCTGCAATTTTTCTGGTAAGGACAGTCTCACAGTTTTTATCTGGTGAGCCTTGCGTACACCTAGACTTATTGTCTAACACTGTAAAAACCAAAAGAAAGAGAGCTGGAGTGAGGGAGGGTAGACTGTTTCTGGATATAAACTCATCAAGACACTTAGATCAAAGCCCAGAATAAGAAAATTACATTGCAAGGCAGGCTTTGAATAAAATAGAATAGGAGATGAGATCTAATCATGCCAGCACTAAAAGAAAAGAGTTTATCAAAGCCATCGAGTGTAAGCGCTGGACTCTATAAGTTGTAATGTCAGATCTCTTATGTCATTAAGAGCAACAGAAGGTCACTTAAGTAATGGCATTCATTTGATAATCGTGACATATCTGTCTTAAAAAGGGACACAGCAGCAAGAACGCTCAATTACAAACATCAAAACAAAACAAAAAAGCTTTCCATTTGTGGAGCGGGGTCGGGCTGTGATGAAGAATTCAAAAGACAGACATTTGATTATTATTATTATCAGAAAGGGACATTGAGAAAACCTTTAATGAGTTCTTTGTTGTTCTATATATTTCTATATTTGCACTGAGTCAAATTCTTAATCACAGTCACAAGCTGTAGTAGTGCATGCCCTCCTCTAAAAATGGAAACATTTGTATGCTTGCAGACACAACTTTTCTGTCTCCACTCATGCTCTCCTCATATTTCCCCTCATGCTGAGTCATATTGTTATATAATGTATAAGATTCTCACATTTACAGAGCGGTATTTTTAGGTTCTCCTACAAAATACCATTTTAACATTACATGCAGTATGACTACAGTCCTAAGTGAGCCATCTGTTTGCCCTCTGTAGTAGTCGGCTGACGTCAGAACGGTGCAGACAGTTGAAGACAGAGAGCGACTTACCCCAGTACAGGTCACGACACGTGGAGCTGGGTTGCTCTGCCTTCACGACTGTTACCACCCCGTCTATCCGGCTACACAGCACAGGCAGATCTGACACCATGACTGGACAACAGTCCATTTTTTCAACTCTGTCCTGCTCACTAAGAGTTTGACAAGGAGGTCATCCCTCCACCCTGCCACTGCTCCATCTCCATCCAGCTTGAATCACTCAAAAGAGCCAGGTCTGGCCTTGCTTTCATCCTCACCTGGAGATGATTAAAAACACTCCTGAAACTTCCATTTTATGCAGATGGCTATTCAAAAGTCTTCAGCCACATTTTCCTGTTAAAGGACTTCCTGTTGTCTTAGTTTTGGGAGTGAAATAAGACTTTGCGGATGAGAAGACACTGGGCCAATGTCTCTGGCCTTAATATCCTGTTCTATTTTAGCCTCCGGCAAACAACTTCAGCATATATTTCACATCTCTGCTTCTCTGCTGTCCGTCTTTCTGTCTCCTCCTCCTCCTCCTTCTCCTCCTCCTCCTTCTCCTCCCCCTCAGAATTGGTTGGTTTGTTGTGGTGCCTTCAGAGAGATTGTTGTTACTATGTAAGTGTCGAAGGCAGAGACCAACGGCTATAAATACCCCCGCTCTGTCAAAGTGGAAGCTTTGAATAATTCAGTCAAATTCAGACAACAAGAAGCAGCTACTGTACAAACTCTTCAAACACCGTGACAGCTCATCACAACACACCGTTGAGTCAAGGTCAAGACAGACAGAGATTCACTCAGACAAACGCAGGCGCAATCGCACATATTTTAGGCAAGAGAGGGAAAGTAGAAGTGTTCAGTACAGGAGCAAATGTTATAGTGACTCCGCTCAGTCATCAATGTCACTCAAATCAGTAGCTTTAAACATCGGAACCTCCCTCACTGGTGATTTAAAAGGATCCATGTCAGCTCAGCAGTATGACATACTGAATGTTACATCTTATTTAAAAGATTACATAAAAGGGTGTCGTTTAGCTCAGTGAGTAGAGCAGCCGCCCCGTGTACAAAGGCTCAGTCCTTTCTGCGGCGGCCCAGGGTTCGAATTCCTGCATGTCATTCCCCATCTCTCTCTCTCTTGTTAGTTAGTTAGTTAGTTGAGTTAGGCAGTTAAAACAGCTTTTCACCGGTTTACAGTCCAGGATTTTTTTGGGCGGCTCTATGACACCCTGAACATACACCTGCACCCCTAGCAGAGAGATTTTGACCTAATTTCATAAACTTGATATTTTTAATCATTCAAATTTGAGTAGTTAATGACACTTTCTTTAGTCTGACAAACTCAGAACACATATTTATTCTTACTTAACTTGGACTTGGAAAAAAATAAAGGTAACAACACACTCCACCCATAAAAGTATTTGATCAAGGATCTTTTAACAACACTGAAGTTTCATTCATGTAATGAGACGCTCTCAACTGAAGATCAACTTGCAGTTACAGCACCTGCCAGACTGTGTGGAAAGCTTCGCTCATATAGGTCCAGTTCAAACCAGCCACAGATTGAATTTTGAGACAAATGATAGTTAGACACAGAGCTGTAATACAATGGTGCTGTAAATGGTGATGTAATGGCTTACTGAAATGAGTATTGATGTGCTTTAGAAAACGATGATTGCTGAGCTTAAAAACAAAAGACCTACACAGTAACGATGAATCTTTGATCTGAACAAAATTCACCAAATCAAGAAGGTTTTGTAATTTACACTTCCCACCTCTATAGGAGAGATAGAGATGCTTAGATCACAGAGGGAGAGTGAAACTCAGAAACACGGAGAAAGAGGAGACAGGAGTGCCCTGGTGGAAAGGTAGGCGTGTGATTAGTCATGCCCAGTCAGAGGGATGCTTTACAGCTCTGCCAGGTAAGTTGCTGTGTGTGTGTGTGTGTGTGTGTGTGTGTGTTGCCACATTTCTTTAAATGTGACACCACACAACGGTGAAACACAGTGGTTGTCAAGTCATGACAGTGAAAGAGTTTATGTAAACAAAATGATTCAGCAAAGTGTGCCTACGGATTACTCACAAGGATGACTACTGCAGGTGACAATGGTGTGTAAAAGCAGCTATTGCCCTGTGAAATAGTTTTGACTTTCAGTAACCGGACCACGTGTGTACGTGCTTGTTTATTTGTGTGCGTGTGTGCGCGCAGGTGACCTGCTGTCATCCAATGCGGCTCCTGTCAAATGTGATATGTCTCCGCTCCTCTGCGAGTCCTGCTTCAGCTGTGATTCATTGTTCAAATAGCATTGCCATCTATTATGATTTGATATGGATCTGTCCTCCAGAGGGGGAGAGATGGCTCAACACACTCGACTGACTTCTGATGAAAAGTACAGATAGTGGCCATCACTCTGCTGCTGCGAACAAACAAACACAACACCTACACATGCACACACACACACACACACACACACACACCTTGAGATGTGGTACTGTCAGACACTTCACATGAATTTTTTCTTTTTTTTTTTTTTTACAGGGGTAAACGACAGGACTGAACTGCCAGTCTATAACACTGACTCAGCTAAACTTTAATACCAAAGACATATCTTCCAACCTGTGGTTTATTGTCTCTCTCTCTCTCTCTCTCTAATAAGATGGATTAGTAGGCTATGCAAATCTATCTGCTGACTCCACACAGTATATAGACAATAACTGAAGGGTGTGTGTACACGTGTAAAAATGCGTGCCCATTTGTATGCATGTGCACATGCGCTGCCCAGTCATGTGTGGTGCATTTGCATACTCACTCTGCATTTTACAAGTCGTCGCTAGAGAGTTACTGACTGAAGTCTATCTACGTGATTTGCAGTCTGGGCCCGTACAGACAAATTTATCGCACCATGAGAGAACTTAACGGAGAGTAGTTTGTCATTGAAAGGTAAATGCTTTTCTGCTAGTTATTTTTATGAGCTTGCTCAGTTTAACCTTTGAGAACACTTAAAACTACAGACTGAATAAATCCGAACAATAAGACATAAAATGTAGAATTGCTGCTATAATAAATCACAGCAAAAGATGGACAAGGTGACCGTGAGAGTACAAGGGGCTCGGTGAGGGATGAGGACACACTGGAGTAATTTTCATACTCAAATGAGTATTTTATTTATTTCATGTTTCAATTCTCAGGCCTTAAGCATGTATGGTTTTATAAGACGGTATAAAATAAAAGGGGAGAAATAACAGTGATTTGAAGCTGTTGTTACCAGCATGTCTTTGGTGCGACCTTGTTAACACACATTCATATTCATTGGGTTAGTGAGACATTCTAGGTGTCAACAGCGAAGATTAGAGAGCCGTTCTTCAGATGCTGATAACATGACAAACTGAAAAACAAAAAGCGTGATGGGAAAGAGAGAACGACGTGAAGTAGCCAGGTTCCTGTCAAGTGAATGCTCCGTCAGCAGACTAACACGCAGCTTAAATTGACCCTGACGCTATCAAAACGAATCAGTCTAAGCCGTGGCGTATATGCATCCAACGTATATATGCATTGCATTTTGTTTCATACATCTAAATGTGACATTCAAACATTTGAAATTAAGAATAAATCTACCTGAAATGTTCATTCCTTTAAAAAGATCAACTGAGATGAAGCTGACGACAGCAAATCAGATGCCAGGATACCTGGCATAATGGATGACTTCAAACGTGACTCCTTGTGGACTCTGAGAACATCTTCTGGTCTGTCTTTTATGCCTCTTTTTGTTCTGATGCTCCAAGAACACTCACTGACTAACATGATTTATAATTATTTTATCTTTAGTTTATCTATGTTTCATCAAGCCTTTGTCTCACTTGTGCAATGTGTAGTTGTATGTGTACAGAGTTGTCACTTGTCTAACAGGAAGACATCACAACATAATCAGCTGTAGGTGATATGATGTAATACAAGTAAACTATGTCATCAACTATGACAAGAATGTTCTGGATTGATGCTGACATTTTAGTAATACACAGTAAGCTAAAATATAGCCGGCAGTATGCGTCTTTTGAGGTGACAGGGGTGAAGGACATCACAACCCATCGTGAAATGTGTGAAAATGTTTCTACCGCTATCATTAAACAGGCTTAGATGATTACTGAAATCCATCACTGTAGCAACACTGACCTTGCACCTGGGATAGGAGTATGGAAGAACCAAGAGGCCACACAGACCCAGCACTTTTGGTGAAAGAAAGCTAATAGCTTCACAAGAGTTCCAAGCGTTTCACAGTTTCGAGCAGATGACTTCCTGTATGATCCCTCACCAATCCATTGCACCATATCTCTGTCCCTTCCTACCTCTCTCTTCCATCCTACCCTCCAACTTGCTCTGCCCATGTCAGTCTCAGCTGCCGCAGCAACACCGATGTTTAAGCATTCTAGGGGAGTGCAGACACACTCCAAAACTTCTTAATGGGCAAGCTAAAAATAGCTCAGGCTGGATCTGACTGGGCTGATTCATGCGGCTGTGAGTCATTCAACTGTGCCGCGGTGTGAGGAGAGCAAGGGAATAGAGTGTGAACGAGCACAAAGAGAAAAGAAATAAAAGTTTGCACGCTTGTTAAGATATCAAACCATTGAGAAAATCAAGCATTGCTTATCCCATCGCGGAGAAAAATATACATTATTACGTTGTGCATATAAGTGTGCGTAGCAGTCCTGAAGGACATCCAAGGCTGCAGACCAACCTAGGAAAAATTACGGCTGATCTAATGGAAATTTGTGATGTTAAAATGCATTGCTGTTTCATTTTCAGTAGAATCTGTCTGCCTGCTTGGCTGCAGCAAGCCAACATCTTATTGGGGAAAAGCAGGATGGGGGGGTGGAGTCCTGTAAGATCCCAACAGATTGTAGCCAACAGATTAACAGTATTACTGCTGAAAATGAGTCGCCGCTGGCAATTTGGTTGAATCATTAGAAAGGGAAGAGCAGTTCATACTCACATCATTATCCCCTCCATTACCACGGGTAAATATCTACTATTAACCCTCACATACAGGCCAGCAGCATGTGTGCTGTGTGTTGGAGGTAGCGGGGTGTTAGCAGGATGAGTGTCGATATTCAGCCATATTTTACAGATTTAACAACTGTTCGGATTTTTGAAAATGATGCTGGTCTCGAATAGTCTGGAGAGTTTTTTCTTTTAAACTCTTAAACCTAACCCACACACCTCCATCACAAAAACACATATCAGCCATTTGCACGCAGCCAGCAGCGTTTCACCACTACATCACTCATTGTACTCTTAATGAATTCAATCAATAGTCTTTGCTTCTCGCCCTCATTTTCTCCATCAGTCGCTCATGTGCGCCGCTTTCCTATTTCTTTCCCGTTGACTTCTACACTTCGCCTTTGTCTTTCCTGTCTCTCTCTGTACCCCCGAGCATCGGTTGAAGATAAACTGTTGGCTGCAGTTGGCCCTGGCCATGCTGAGAGACAGAGGGAGAGCAGAGCAGTGTGGTGACAGATAACAGCCACGAGAGTCTGTGATGGTTTAAACTGTGCCTCTTTCACATGGTCACCTGCTTCCTTTCCTATGTCTCCCACTCGTGTCTCTCTCTTGCTTGCTAGCTTCCTTTATCCGCCCCCTCTCGCCCTCCCAAACTGAAACAACTTTTTCCATCTTCCCATTTTTTGTCTTTCCTGCTACTCCATCATCGCTTTTTCAAACCTGGCAGAACAGAGAGCAAAGAGATGGAGGCAGAGATAGATAAAGAGGGATAGCACTTTCAGAGTCATGACTCATGGGTGATGTACAGTGGGAGAAAAAAAGAGGGGGGGGGGGGTAAATAGAGAGAGAAAGAAAGGAGAGAGAGAGAGAGAGAGAGAGAGAGTGAGAGAGAGAGAGAGAGAGAGAGAGAGAGAGAGAGAGAGAGAGAGCAATAGTATTTGGGTTACTTAATTGTAGACAGGGCTGTCTTTCGTGCTTCACTAGGCTGAGAGATATTGCCCTAACTGTCAGTGACGCCTCAATGGTTGCCTTCAGATAAACAACTCTGTGTGTGTCTTAGCGTGTGTGTGTTACTGTGTCACCCTGTGTTATTCTGCTGTTCCATCACTGTTGACGAATCAGAGGATGAGAGTGAGATCAGCTTTGAAATGCCTCAGTAGATTCATTAATTAGCATGTTATTAAATAATATATTCCTTATATTGTACTGTACATTATAGCTTAATCCTTAAACACCATTATAATCAAATCCACTTCATCTACAAGTAATAGAATTTGACACATTTAAATATGCAATGCTTCAAATACTCAATTACTCTTACAGATCTAAGATTTGAGTTTAAAATGCTGATCAGGCTTCCATATTTTGGGGTACACAGAGCACAAAGAGTGCCTCTCTAATCTAGCTGGTTGTGAGCATGCACATGAGAGGCTTCCTCTGGTTAAGTCAGATGACTTTTGACCTTTGTCTCCGTTGAAACATAAACAAAATGAAAACATTTCGGGCTGTGGTGATTGTGCATGAAATTTTAGGGCTACTCTATCATGTGATGCAGCAATACCATGTGTGGCCACAATGCTAAATATTTCCTCACACCCCAGCACTGATGGGAGCTTGGTTTACAGTGAAATGGCAGTTAATCTGCCTTCATCTTTAAATGACGTGGTGTATTTCCAAGTAAAGTGGCCGTTTTTTCATTAACAGAAATGATATATATGATGATGATTAAAAACTATCACCAAGCATCCCAGTTTGATATCAAAGAAAGAAACGACAATACAGAGCGTCAGAGAGGAAGGACAGAGGAAGCAGAACACACATTCAATCCCAGAGAAATAGGTATCTGAGGGCTCTGAGTTTTTCAGGATTTATGAGTGAGTGGGGCTCAATATCAGGCCCATCTCTTTCCCTCCCTCTCCTCGTTCTTTTTCTCTCTACCTCTCTGAAAGACACGCTCTGCCATCTCCACTTTGCTGTCCTTTAGAGTATGCTCCACCATCCGTCTCCTTCGCTATCTGGCCCTTTCTTTCCCACCTTCCCCTATCTTTTTCTCACAATGCATTTAAATGGGGTATTTAGAGATTCTGGCCTTTCTCATCTCTTCACACCTACTCTGGGGTAACCTCAATCCCTCAACAACCTTTTGAAAAGGGAGAATGCCCCAATTGCTCCAGAAATAGGTCTCGGGAGATGCATGATATACACAAATGGAATAGGAAGATATTTATGACAAACTTGTCCTTTTCCAATATATGTGCTTGCTGCTTTTGCTAAACGTTTTCCGCACAATGACCAGATGTTTTTCATGATGCGACACATGTTGTTTCCTCCAAGACCACAGCAAATGAAACGTGCCATCTGTTAATCAAATAAAAGTCGAAACAGTGATGTGGTCCCATTAAACTGACTCCCAGTTGAGGTTTTCCATTCAAATCAGTCACATGGCAGATTCACCATGGTCAGCATTTGTTTGCAGTGTGTGAAAGGTGCTGACCTTTAAACAGATTTACAGTATTATTACTCTTTCATTAGTGACTGAGCCTGTTTTAGTGTTAGGTGGTGTATTCTTTTTAAAATCCTGGCTGTATATTTTATAACTGCTCTTCTGATGAAGCGGTTAGACCTAAAAGTAATTTACAAATAATTCTAAATATACCAGTGAACTTAACTATTTCCATAGTTTAAAAAAAACTATTAGGGAAACATGCCATACTCTTTTGCTGTGCAATTTACATGTATGACTTGCAACAATGTGCATGGGAGCTTTCCTAATATGATTGTCTGCTATATTCTGCCACATGTTTTTAATCATATTCAAGCTGAGCATCACTAATCTTAAAACCGGATGAATACAAACTAGACACTCAAACACTCAAATTAAGGGTGAAACATGTGAAATTAATCTCTAATTAATATGTGCATTATGAAATGTTGGCATGTCATTTACTGCTAGTTTTGTGCCACACTTCCTCAAAATGTCCCCAAATCGATGCCGGCCCTTTCTACATGTTTTTAACACAGGCTAAAGTGGGCGACCTTTTCAGTGCACCTGCGTTTAATTAAGCACTAATTAAGTGTCCCTAAAAGCTTGACAACTGGTGGAAAATCCAAGACAGTCAACAGTCAGCACAGCTGGAAAATGTGAACTAATGGGGAAGGAAAAACAAGCTTTTAATATTCTGAGATACTCTGGGAAAATCAGGTTGTTTTCAAGTGACATTGTGAGAAACCTGAGGCGCCCTTTTGCTTTAGTTTACACTGTCATAATATATCTAGAAACAGAAAAGAAATGACTGAAAAATGGCTCGCTGATCTACTGCAGATTGAAAAACAGGAAGCACAAATTGTACTTAATTGTGAAAACATAAAAAAGTACATTTTAGTTTACAAATAGTTTATTTTGGTGGCCCATAGTTAAAGTGGAAATATATGTTAAACTGGTGATACAACTTTATTGTTGTAGTGCATAATAACAGTGGAGCACAGTGGGGATACAGACCATGCTTCATAGAGGAGTCAAGCATATTCTTGTCTCTTTTTAATTTGTGGCTGGTAACGACAAATATCGGTTCAGTTGCTTTGCACAAAATTAAACCAGTTGAAGTTAAAACACTGGGTCATACTGTCAAAATCAAAAACGGACCCAGCCCTATCCTGGACTATATATATCTCATATTATCTGGATTGAGTTAGACTAACTTGCTTAGCCTGTTTCCACTGCGATCTGGTCCCGGATGTGCTTCACAGAATAGACGGGTGGAAATATTTATGTATTAATTGACAGTGCACTTTTCCTTATTTATATTTTCTAGTTTTAGGGTAATTCATTAATTTTATAATTAAAAAATCAATGAATTTCATCACTTGAGACACTGACAGTTATTTAGTTATTGTAATAACAAGACTGTTGTGAAAATGCTGCCACCATAGCAAGACTTATTTTTCAGCACCATGGACAGAGCTATGGCCAAGCACCACTACAACACAGTACAGAAAGATGGAAACATGGTAACGTGTGCCAGGAAAATGTGTGTGTGTGTGTGTGTGTGTCTGTGTGCATGTAGATGTCTTACCTAGTCGTGGGTCATACTGCCTCATCTGAACTTCTTCCACATAGTCTGCTGGGAACCAACCTGTCCTCCCTTTGACCGTGCCTTCCCAGAAACCTCCTTCACCTATACTCAGCACTGACAGGGAGAGAAAGAATAGGGTGTTTGAATCAGTCAAATACTATCATAACACAAGCCTAGTTGTCATCATTGTGAAGTTGTGCGGCCTGCAGAGCCTTGGAAAAGAGACAAAAAAGGACAAAAGAGCTTATAGCACAGTGAGGTGTTTAGGTGCTCTGGGTTCATAAATTATAATGGAGTGTGTGTAGAGGAAAAGGGAGGGAAGGACAAGAGAGAGGAAGAGAGAAAGTATTTTGTTTTACAAATACACACAAAACACAGACAGGAGAAACTGTACTGGTCTGTACTGTACAGAGGTACCTGGGGAACATATTTCATTCTGTTTCATGGCATTAAAGATTTTTAAATTTGAATTACACAGAGAAAGAAACACAGAGACTTAAAGCAGAGAGTGGAGGGAACAGACAGAGGGAGATCAAGACAGAAAAGAAGAGTGGAAGGTGACGGTGAAAGAGAGCAAGAGGGCAGGAAAGGATAAAGAGAGATTCCTTCTAAGTTCCGCTGTGGTAATTAGAGACGAATGTATAGTTGATATTGATCTTCCCTGCAGGACTGAGCCAGCACGCTCATTTCTACAACACTCATTCATTATCCTAGCAAAGTAACAGACACACACACACACACACACACACACACACACATAGAGGCACACACTCCTCAGAGATCACCAGCTGGAACTGAAGCTTTGCCTGAGCGAGCCCTTCTTCTAAACTGGTTGCTAGGCTACGGCAGTATGATGTTGCAGCCAGCAGACAGCCTGCTAAATGATGTAGTCTACTTCCTCCAAACTATATTCTACTCCCGCATGGGGCCATGTCACGGTGATGTAACTTGAGGCACTACGAGAAGCAGCCAACTGGACTTCATCTTAAGTGACATGATAGTAAAAGTTCAAATATCAGCCATTCACGGGATTCCAGGTTGTATCTTGTAACAAATATACTGTTTTCTCAAGGACTTACTGCTGCATTTTCCCCTAAAATCCAAGTCCTCCCACGTCCTGTTCAAAGACACACGTACAGGCCAGAACAGAAGAGTCTGTTTCAGAACATTGTGTGAATGAACATGCTCTAATCAACCCCATTCCTCCAGATTTTGTTATGGCTGACTGTCTCTTTCCCTGGCATGATACATAGACGATGCCTAAATGTTGGGCCAATATTTCCTTGTTTTCATGAGTTTAAGAAAAAAAAGATTTCTATTGTTTGAAGATTCACTGTCATCACTAAAAATACAAAGTGACTGAGTGAAGTTAGTGTATGCTCATTCTTTTTAAATCTATATATTTAATTGTGGACTGAAGAGTCAAACCCAGCTAACCCCTCCATAGCTCACCCCTGCCAGGCTAAACATACACTAGCTAAGAGAGAAGTGCTGTACAAGATGGGAGAATGCCTGTTTATCGACTTCCTGCTATAAAAAACATGACACTCAGCACACAGAGGATACATGGACTGATCCCCCTCTCTGATCTTAGCTTAACACAACTTTACCCTGCCTGTCTCCTGAGAACGGACTCCCTCCGTCACTTTCCTTCCATGTTTAAACTGCATATTCTCTCCCTTTCCCTCACCCTCTCTCTGCGATACATGTCTTTCTCTGCTGGTCCCCTTCGCTGTGTTTCTGGATGATTTCCCGGTCACTGTCTCCATCCATCCTCTTTGTCTCTGTCAGTGTGTCCGTCTATACTATAATGGCGTCCCCGCAGTAGACAAGTGCCGGCTGTGCTCTCTGTTCCCCATTGACAGAAATGAAACAAAAGGTGAGACCTCTGATTGATCATCTAAGGTGTCCTCGCACTCTTCCCTCACTACTAATCCATTTCTGATTCTTGACAACAGCACCTGGCAATACGGGCAGAATCGACCACCGAGTATGTAAGAACGCCATACTAATCTATACATCTAAGATACCTATGCACACCTACACATGCACATGTGTAATGTACATACAAACATCCTCTTCAATTAACTTTAAACACACTGCAGGCAGTCTAAATGCGACAACCAAGCCGATTAACTGCTCCTCAGTTAAGTCAGGAAAAGGTCAGTGAAGCATGCACGCACACACACAAACACTAGCAAAGAAGTATTTTGTAAATACCACAACAGTAATCTTCACAATGCCCTCAGCGCTTGTGTCTGTATAGATGAAGAAAAAAATGAAAACAAAATGTCCCTGCCACTCAAACACTCTTCACAAGACCTTAATCACAACAGCTAGGGTTATTATTACAGTGTTAAGTGATACCGTGTATTTACAGCAAGTCTGTTTCTACAGGCCAAATACCGTAGCCCTCAAAGCTATTGGATTTATTTTGTATCTGGCACAACAACCACATGCATGGATAGCACTGTCTATGTCCACGTAGTAAAAAAAGGCATTGTACATTTAGTACAAATGTACAGTACGCACATGTCCTCACATGTACTTTGAGAGTTCCCCGTTGTGCACGAAGGCTCTACCTTCGACTGCCACTCTGTTTTGGCACTTGCCAACACTGTGTTGGCATGACAACTGTCCCTGAGAATCAGATGTGGTCTCACAGGAGCCAAGTGGCAGGAAGGAACTCAAACAGTGCATATCTGTGTGGCAGGATTTACAATATGTGTGCCGTGTTGATGTTTTGATCCAACCAAACTGCTTTGGGAGCACAGCCATGAGCTATGGTTTAAAGTCATGGGGACAGGCCCAAAGACAAACCGTTTGTCTATTGAGTCTAGTGGTCTCCATATTAGATCATCTTTACTCAAAGAGCTGGGCTGATGTCATTGTGTGTCATCTTGGAGAATTTAATGTTTCTTTAGATGAATGCCAAAACTAACTATGCAAGTTTGCAAAAACAAAACAGTCACTCCTGAGCTTTGTAGATGAAACTGAATTTTGCCAAAGCGCATGCCGTGGTTTCTAATTGGCAGCAGTCAGAACACACTGCTGACTTTAAACAACTATATTTGAGCAGTGTCGTTAGGTCACAGTATTTCTAGCCGAGTGCTGGAAAGATCACTGGTCACTGTCAGAGAGAAGCTCAGATGAACAGAGAGACATTTGACAATTAGCTCTTCAGATGTTATAACAAGTTGATGGATTATCTTGGAAAACTTTTGGTGATACATGCAGCAGGAAAGGTCCCTACTCAAACACAGTCAGGGACAATATACTATATACAGTAGGTCTACATAGTAGGTCTACATTTAAGAGTAAATTTCAGGTAGCACTCACAATCACACTGTCAGGGCAGGTAAGACCACACACGCGGTTTTGTCAATATGGACAGTGGAAGATTTTGATAAATGTGTTCTACAACCATTTAAATAACCAAGAAGTCATTTTGATGCAGAAGGACAGGGAATGGCAGTAAAAAGCAGTTTGTAAGTATCTGTTTTTCTTTTTAACTTCATTTTAGACTTTTGGGAAATTGGTTTAGGGAGGGCAGTTTTGGGAGAGCAGCTTGAGAGCTGGGATACCTGGGTCAAAATGAAGAATGCAATTGTTTCTTTCATGCCATCTCCTCTACGAAAAATTATATTGAACAAATGTATGAGTGATAGCTGAGCTCAGGCAATAAAAGAAATACACTCAGATGGTGTGGGTGGGACTCAGCTTCATGATACAGTGGAGGATGAGCACCGTCTTCAGGAAAAGAGTTCTCGTTTTTCCTACAGTAAGTTGTTCTACATTCTATGGAGGTCTACTGGGGCTTAACTACACAACAGTTCACCACATAAGGCAATCAACGCCTCAGCTGGGCACCAGCTTTTCCCTCAGCTGCATAATAACAGGTCAAGCCTATCTCGACTGTGTCACTAGATGCAGTGCGGTGTCACACGCTGATTCATAATCACCTCCACAGGTAAACTAGTGGGAGCAAAGACACAGCATATGTTGATGTGCATCCATACGCACGCACACAGGGTTACAGACTATATTTTTTATGTATACCTTTTGTTGACTGCACTGGTCAGTTGCAAATTCAGAAAGTCAGAAAGCCGATCCTTATGTTCCTCAAACCATTTGATGACGGCATGTGTCTTGTTACATGGCGCGTTATCATGCTGGTGGTGTGAAAAACTGCAGCCATGATGAACTGACATGGTCACCAACAGTGTTAAGATATGCTGCGTTGTTCATCCTTTCTTCAGTGTGGATCAGCAACTATGATGTGCCAATGTGCAAAAAAACATTCCCCACACCATCACACTGCCAGGATCAGCCTGTGATATCTACACCTAACAGGATGGCTCCATGGATTCATGCTACTTGTGACCTGAATTTTATTTTGTTCTGGTCTTTTTTACACATACTGGGAACAGTTACAACCATTGACATACAGTATTCAACATGTCAATCAACTGTCCAGTCCAGAAGTCCAGACTCTATTTGCAGTCATGTTGTATCAAGCCAATCAAAAGTGAGCCAGAGTGCTTAATAAAATATCATGCACTAAAAGTGCTTATTGTTATATTTATGATCAACATTTTATCATGACATTCTCCAATGGTCTCCATCACTGAGGCAAAGTGTGACAAATTCACTCTCAATTCATAGATGACCTTCTGGAAACCAGTTTTGAATTCAGAAGTGACTTATCTTGTCTCTGTAATTTGCATTCTCGCTATTCTCATTTGATGCAATCAGTCACACGATGTTTTTGTCCACGGGATTCCTTATAATAAGAAGAAAAAGTCACATTGAGAAGGGCAGAAACTCTGATTTGCCTGATTTCTACAGTACTGACATTCATCACTACAAGTGCACACACATACTCACGTTTTTTTTTTAATCTTTTCATAGACTGAACAATGCGAACAATGAGTGACAATTAAACACTGTAACGGTGCAGGTGTACTGTGCAGTAAGAACTTGTACGTTCCAACATAGCCTTTTGTAAGGCCTCATAGAAATTCATAGCGAGTTCTCACAGCAGATAGTACAACATCTCACTGGGCCATTAATGGAGAACTCTGAGCTTATATAGAAATAACATACAAACGAAGCATGAAATGTGACCAGAAAGGAGAGTAGCATAATAGAGAGCCCCGGAGAATGAAACAAAGGGAAAGAATTTGACAGAAAGAGGCTCACATTCAGCAATGACAAAGAGAGATGAGAGCCAGCTAAAGGCCGACACAAACTGACAAAAGAAAAGAGCTATGTTTCGACAGACGCGTAGTTATTCATGACTGTCCAAGAAGTCTGCTGTCTGGTGAAAAGTCTGACATAGTATTGTTATGTTTGTGTGTGTGTGTGTGTGTGTATGTATGTGTGTGTGTGAGTGTGTGTGCACGCGTGCACGTTACTTCTGAGTTTTGCCCTTGGTTAAGTCAGTCACGGCTCCTGGTTTAAAAATAGCATCAGTGAGGATGCAGAGCTATTTATACTCTTCACACACCCTGCCTGCAAGCTTCAATGCATCCCTGCTTGTGTGTGTGTGTCTGTGTGCGTGTGTGTGCTCATTTTAATTCTTGCTTTGCTTCGCTCTATTGCTTTGAGCTGAGTCATTCATTTCCTTTCTCCGTCTCTCATCGTCTTTGTTTCTCCGTATACCGAGCAACTACACATACGCATGCATGCAGTGATACAATGTGAGGACACGTTATGAATGAATGAGCGGCAGCCGGTGAGGATAGGAGTAGACCTTTCAGAACACACACAAACATACTTTTACAGGTATCAGTAGGTGCGTCAAACTCCTGTATTTGCCTGCAGGAACAGACAATAAAGGCTGCAGCTGTGCTGAGAGAGGCTGATGGCTTTCTGCCATTGATGCACTCACACTGATTCAGACAGGGCTGCCATGGAAGACTTGCCAAAGCCAAAATACAGCTTGATTTCCATAAAATGCCAAGATAGGATTACCACACACTGAATCTGCTGCAGACACCCAGGAAAACTGTGCATCGCTGATGGAAATTTTTGGACGTAGCAATATTAAATAATATATTGGGCCGATACTAATAGGGTGATCAGAACTATTTGATTCATCCAAAAGTATCCCGTTTAAAGTGATGAACTATACATTTTCTGCAGCCACGTTCCACAGTTACATAATGCGGACATTATAGCATAGGGACAGCAATTAGTAAGCTACCTAGTAGACATACCTGGTAGCTTGTTCTGTTGATAGCATCCACATACAAACATTTAAATAGTTGTAACCAGGAGCTGTCTGACAAAATACAAGCTAATTTTTCTTCCCAATTCTGTTGCTGCTCCCTGCTGTTCACTTCACGCCCTGCGCTTTCCTTCTCAGTATCATCTGTGTCAAATATGATAGAGGAGATAAACATATTTACTGAAGATTATTTTTAAAGAAGACACTGCTGATCCCACCAGTGATCCTGACCTCTGGGTCCGCTCCCATGCGGGGGATTCCACTATTCTCTATTTAAAAAAAAAAACCTTGTTATGTTGTTTAACTGAATTTACAGCAGTATTGTCTGTGTTTGCATGTGATGTACAGTAACCGTAATATAATGTGAAACTGAGTGCTGAGTAAGGCCTCTCTTAATACAGTATAAAGTATATATCTCAGTCTATAGAGCTGTGTGTGTGCATGTGTGTGTGACACAGAGTGTGTGAAGGTGAGTGTGGAGAGCATTCCAATAACCAGAGTGGAGCTGTTATTAGATTTGGATCCCTGCACTCTTTATTAAACCTCAGTTCAATCCAGTGTAATAGAGAGAGAGCACAGTTGCATCTTTATGAAACAGGGAGGACACAACCGGAGACACGCCTACACATACACTCATGCACACACACACACACAGGCACATAACAAGGAAGAGAATGGGGGATGACTGTGTGCAGTAGAGAAACAGGGATGGCCATCATTATCTGGAATATATGAGTAGGAGAACACATGCTAATCCTCTGGAGGGAGAGGACACACTGAACCACGCAGATGGTCTGAGATACTAGGAGTTCACAAAACAGGTCATAAAAACAGAAAACAGAAGACAGGGACAGGTAAGAGGAGAACTATAAGGATGGAGGTGGACATGACATCGGAGGAATCGAGGTAGCGGGCAATTAAGAAGGTGATGTAGAAGAGGAGAGTGGGCTCCCGAGACAACACAAGACTGAATGAAGTAGAGAGCCAGTAAATACGAAAGAAGACGGATAGTCACACTGCTCTGAGTCAGATGTGTGCTGTGGTTTGCAGCGTGTTCGTCCTCACAGGACTTCTTTTGCTTGGAAGAGGGGGAGGGAGTGGTGCAGTCTCTGGCTCATTAGTATTCATCTGAGACAGAGTCGGAGGGGGGGCATGAAAGAGAGAGAGCCTGATAGAAATAAAGACTTGACAAGTTTTAGACCAAAAAAAAGAAAGAAAAAATGGAAACAATGAAATACGGATGTTTTGTGAATGACAGCAGAGTTAGAGGGTGGAGTGGAGCAAAGGAAGAAGGTTATTGAAAAAAAAGGAAAAGCAAGGAGGGTGGAAGTGTTGTAAATTATAGTGGAAGGAGGAGGAGGAGGAGGAGGAGGAGGAGGAGGAAGAGAGGAGGGAGGAAAACTCCAAGGCTGACTCGGAGGGATCCCTCTTCTCCTCTCTTCTCATCTTCTTTCTCCCTCCTAGGCTTCAGGGAGGCTACATGACATTCCTCTTCTTTCATTCTCACTTGCTTTTTATTCCATTTCTCATGCTCATGCTTTCTCTCCTTCTGTATCAACCCTCAGGTGGAGACAAAAATAGAACAGGCTACCTAATAGTTAGCCTCTTTCTTGCCTTGAATCACATAAAAGCTAAGCTCGGAAATAGGAACACACAATATCTATATCTATCTATCTATCTATCTATCTATCTATCTATCTATCTATCTATCTATCTATCTATCTATCTATCTATCTATCTATCTATATATATATATATATATATATATATATGCATGAGCATGCACATCAAACCTAATGTGACAAAATCATACCCATGTTATGTTATCACCTCGTAAACTGATCAGCGAGGAACAAAAAACTAATGGAGTCCTCCATCAGAGTATGCCAGTGACTGACTAGCTGTAGACCAAGCATTGATTGTCTGTTGATTATTAATAGATCAGTGACAGATTGTTTGTTGTGAAGTCGTTAATCACACACCTGGTCATTTGATTGACCAGCCACAGTGTCACATAAGTGATGGTGTTTATGCCGTGATAAATGAACATGCTGTAATGAGCTGGACGGTGCCCACGCTGCAGTCTCTGCTACATATTATTACATGACAAAAAAAAACGTCTGTTGCCGACTGATATTGCTTGTGGCCGCATGAAGAGTTGAGTCGGTGAGTGACCATGAGGCTGAACACGAGGACGTTAATAACAAGTATGATCTCGAAGGAAACGGTCTATTCGTGTTTGATTGTTTTTTCATTTCAGGGAGATTCTCGGTGCATTTGGGGAGAGAGCTCAACGGGAAGAGGTCAACACACAGGGTCTTTCAAAATCTGTTAAAAGCTACTCTACCTGACATTCTCAGGTAAGCACATGACCTTTACATGTGCATTTTCATATCCGCAACCGCAAAGTAGGCTGTCACTGTGCGGGACAGAAAATGCCTGTTGCTAACAACCATCTGGAGTCACTCAGTCAGTTCAGCCCTGCCCTCACCGTGCCCAACTCAAACAGTGTGTGTCACACTGTATATGACAGAGTGACTGTAAATCGAAAGCGTATCAGAGTTTCTGTTGAATATGTATCTGTGTCAGTCAATGGCTACTGTTTATGCAGTTTCCCTGTTCATCTTTATTCATATACTGATTAACTCTGCAACTGCTGTTTCTCATTAGCATTTTGTGTGGGGCTACATCTAAATCACATGTATGTTGGGCGAGCATGGCCTTTAATCCCAGTAAGAGGATAAGTGTGGGATGATCCTGTGAGCTAGGGTGTACCGTATGGGCATTTTGGAAAGCAAAAAATAAAACAAAACAAAGAGGAGAGTGTAATAGGAGGACAGGTGGTGTGTTCAGCAGGGAGCAGGTAGGTGTGTGGGCGGGACTTTGCACCCCGCTGCTACTCTGATTGGACAGCTAGAAGGTTAGCTGTGACATCAACGTCCTTGCCTTAGGCTTGTGACACTGTCCAGTATCAATAACGCGCACACACACACACGGAGCTTGGAACATTATGAATGACCAATGTATAAAATCTGTTACTAAACTGACTAGCCTCAGGTCCACACTGTGATACCATTAATTTTTCCTGGGAAACACACACAATCTAAACCCCTCATCCCCAACACACGTTTTCCCAATTGTCTTCATACAGACTACACCACACTATTAAAAACCTTTGTGGTCTCTCGGGCTTTACAAGGTTTAGTGAGGGGCAGGAGAACATACTACTAATGGAAAGTATTTTTTATAATAGGTATCATAAGTATTATATTTGACATTTGCTTTTTAAATATAATACATGTTTACTTAGTTCTCTTGCAGCTACACTTTTCACCTAGCAGGTAGGTAGCTCTTGTAATCAGTGATAAAGTAAGGATGCTTTGGGAAACAGCCCACAAATGTAAAAGTGTGTTTACAGAGGGTGTTATCATTTTAATCTCAAGGACGTTCTTTTAGTAACACAGTAATCTCGATTTTAACCTAAGGAAAGAAAAAATATATATATGCCGGTGCATCTAACTGCTCTTCATCTGAAGTTTTTCCTGTCCTGTATCAAAGTGAAAAAAAATCACTGGGATTGTGTGAAACTTTTTGTTTTCTGGAGTTGTAGTTAATCTGTTATTTCCACAAGTGGTACCAGCAAACATTGTAAGGCCAAAATCTAAAGTAACACTGGCATGAAATACTGGTGCATCTTATCTCATCTGAATTAAGTTAATCAGTCGAAGTTAAATATCCGTCTCCAATATTTTTGTAGCTTAATAGTGTCATCATTAAAATCATGTTAGAGGGGCCACATGTACTACAACCTCGTGAGGCTCAGGAGGTAGAGCAGGTCATCCACATACATCTACTGAACCCCAAATTGCTCCCGAAGGCTGCACCATGGTGTGTGAATGCACATGATGGTTGAATGAATGGTTGGCACCTTGCATGGAAACCAATGCCATCAGTGTATGAACGGGTGAATAAGATATGTAGTGTAAAAGCACTTTGAGTGGTCAGAAGACTACAAAGGTGCTATGTAAGTACAGTCCAATTACTATTTATCCAGTGGAAATCTGGTTTCTACGCGTCTGTCAGATACTGTACAATAACCTGTACAATAACAATGTAACAATAAATGTATTTAATGTACATATATGAGCTAAAAGGATGTGATGTAAAAGTGGTCTCACACTGTACATGGACACACAAACTACATATACAAAGTACCAGAAAGTTAACTGCAAAATTAATGACACACCAAACCTGCATACAGTAAGCACAGTGGCGTACATCTGCTACTTGTAGAAAAAAATGTATATTTCGCATGTGCATGCACCATACGTGTGCAGGTGTGAGGACAGGAAGAGAAGGACAGACAGACAGAGAGAACAAGGGCGGCAAAAGACGGCACATATGTGCCTCAGATATTAGGACAGCTGGTTGCTGAATACTTGAAGGATGCTGTTTATCTAACTTGTGGGAGGCAATTACTTACACTGTGCTGCACAAAGACAAACACACACAAAGGAAAGCGCACAGGCAGACATACACTTTCACATTTACACACGTGCACGCACCCATACACAGGCTTTATGATGCAAACAGCGACGGAAAGGTGATCATACTTGCACATACACAGTGATACCCGCACGTATGCACGCACACACACTGTGCACTTCATGCAACTAACAGACGGAGAAGTCTAATTAATTCAACCTGAGCTCACTGTGGGAAGCTAAGAATGATATTTAATCTAAATTCAACACTTAGCGCACAGGCACTCATCCAACCTGATTTCCAAGTAGCGGATGGAAGGAGAAAATGGGGGGAAATTCCTAAAAATCAAAGCAAACGTATGCAGATATGACAATATCATTTCTCAGAATCAAATGCACTTTCTGAACTCAGAAAAGAGCATTTAATTTTTTTTTTTCATTTTTATTTTAGTCTTAAAATGATATATCAGAGCTGTAATGCACTAAGCACCTGTTGCTTGGTAACGGGCAGATGCATATGCATTTTAGTCTTAACAATAGCAAGCTGTGTGGTCAAAAAAATCGCATTGTGCACAGCTTCATTTGTATAATCTGCTGGCTTTTGGCCTTTGTTAAAAACACAAATGCACATCAACGTACTGTATATATGTAGCTATTGTAGCTATGATATTGGAGATCATTAAATACATCAGAAGAGAAGCACGTGTTCAGATAATATGCACTACAGATTGCTTTTGCACTTCTATCACAAGTGATCACTGTGCCAGCATTAGCAAATGGATGAGCCACTGTGTGTGTTCCCAGTGATCATAAGAGCAGTAATAACTGCTTTCTGTACCTGTGTGGAGCTAGTCCTGGAATAATCCATTAAAACCCAGTATATGTGTTTGTGTCGGTATAACTGGTCCAGGTATCCTCCACTGCCCATAGCAGTGTTAATATTCTGCACACACTGGGTGCGGCCAAACCCCATTAATCATGTTTGTGAATGTCTAATCTCAACGTTACTTGCGCTGGTTTCATTTTCATGGCTGTCTGCAAGATTTATAATGGCGTTTGGAAAAGGTGTATGTGGTGTGTATGTGTGTGTGTGTGTGTGAGATGTAATACATTGTTATGGAAGCATGCTCTTAAATGTGTCACGTTATTGAGGAGAAGGATGTCCTGAATGTGCAGTTCATGCTCCTGGAGGGGGGCGGCGGCATGTTGATACACACATCTGTTCCTTTGGATGTGTTTTTGTGCTCCTGTGTGTTACCTTTCATTGTGTGTTGAGTTTGAGCAAGTGTGCACCTGTGTGTGACTGTGCATGTACGTGCGACTCTGGCTGTGTATTAGCGCACAAGGCCAAAAAGCTTGACCGGGTTACGGTGGCATGTGTCCCTGTTCGTTACCATGGTAATAGTTAAGTGGCCTTTCAAGAGATGTCCATCCGGATGATGAGATCAGATTACATCAATGAAGGAGAAGAGCAGAAACAAACACAGGGGTGAGCAGGGGAATGAGTATAGAGAGGGGATGCGAGAGTGGGGGGATGGGCCCAGGCAACCTGTTAATGGAGTGTACCAAAGGGATCATCAAACATACACACATCTGCTGTGACTATGACCAAATACACACATGTAGCCAGACACAGATCACAAAATTTGATAATCTTGGAAGCATCGATTTGTTTTTTTTTGAAGGTCCGTCACCAACATCAGTGTGCGTAGTGCACACTCACACGCTCAAACGCACCACGATACCAAGTGCGTGCTGGTTTTGTGGCCCAGTGGCAGTCAGTGAGTGAGGAAGGACAAACAGATCTCATTACCTGAGACTAAGACTCTGCTTGGAGAGCTGGATGTGGATGACCCTGCTTAAATGGTGGACAGCGTTGTTTGTCTAGACGACGGCTGTCTAGAGACATTGATCTCAGACAGCAGACCAATGGACTGACAATCACTGAGCGAAGGCTTGGAGTTTTTCCAAACAATTGAGGAAACTGGTTGGATATAGCACGTGACTCATGAGGACATGGGGATTTGATTCAGTCATTGAAGAACGGATTTAAGGTTCATCTTCTGTTGTGCAGTTGTTGGTGTCTTCTATCTATTGGTGCTGAATGAAGTGAAATGGAAACAATGAAAATGTGGAACTGCATGTCTTCCTTCCACATTATGACAATTTCAATGATCTGTTTTTTTCAAGTAGCTCACACTCTCACACCTAATTGTGAACTTAAAAGTAAGCATGAAGATTCAGTGAAATGTTCATCATTATCATTAATGCCACTGGGATACTTGTCATCTTCACTATCTGGGATGGCAGCTATAACTGATAAAACTGATTTCATTTTATTTTGATAATTATAATGTAGAAAGTTAATTTCTGTATCGCAAACAACAACAAAAAAACCCACATTGTATGTCTACTCTAGCACTATCCTACAACAACATACACTAGTGTATGTCCCGAGATACAGATGTACATTAACCACAAAACATAAAAACGAAGCACAAGAAGCACTACTCTATCAGCAAGTGAACCTTTGACGCATGGATTTGTAAGACCAGAATTACAGATTTATTTGCAGGAGGAGTTGTGTGAATGCATTTTTACCAGCAAAAGTGATTCTCACGCTCATTATGATCAAAGGTGCTCACCTCTGTGTCTGAATCGCCTGAGCCCACATTCAAACTGAGAGCAGAGCATCACCTGTTCAATTTCCCTAGGAGGTGAAGGGTCATCCTGTTAGATCGTTTTCCTTATAACAGTGGTTTTAAATATGAGGTGTTGTTTTACACCGCCACAAAACTGTGTTAAAAATTATAGTAAATAATTGAGGAAAACCCTTCAGTTTACCTAAAATTGGGTTTGGAATTTAAAAGCACTCCTCAGCTACAAAATGAAGCTGCTCTCATTAAAATTTGAAACTTTTTCCATGCAAATTGTCACGAGTATCGTGCAGCGAGCAAAACAAACTAATAATCACAATACCAAGGCTTTTGTGTTGAGACAAAAGTCTCCAACCTGTCAGTTTAGCAGTGGAGTGTACATAAAACAAAGTGCTGTGGGAAGTTTGACTATAACAGTCTATTGTATTTACCATCAGAGTCCAGATCCTCATCATTTACTACAAAACAGACAAAAAAAAATCATCAGATTGTGCAATTCTTAAATCTTCAACAATCTAATATTTTAAAAGCCATAAACACACTTGACCAAGCACGTGCAACAGTCTGCTGCTGAGAACTACAGTATGTCTCCCATTAGGACAAAATCAATGGTCTCTATTAAACTACACAGTGTGACACATCTTTCCCTGTACAGCATACAATATTCCTTGCCTCAACAGGCAACCAATCTGTCCTACTAACAGGTGAGCTAATAGACAGTTATACTAATGCTTACATATGTAAGCGTGGATGCTAACACAGGTCACACACACACACTTACACACACAAACGGACAAATCATTTAGTGAGATTTACCCAGTATGATCTCATCATAAAGATGCTCCTCGGGTATTGCTGGTGATTAACAAAGGTGTGAGAACATTAACAGGAAGACAGAGATGAGTGTATGAGTGACTGTGGGTATGAGTGTGTGTTTGGGGGGTTGAGGGGATGGTGGGTGGGTGGGTGTAGAGGCTAATTATCTAACTATAACTGAATCATCAACATGTTTGTAGTCTGAAGCATTATCGGAGACAGCTTCCGGGTACATATTTATTTCCAGTGTAGATGTTGCCTTCATATACTTGCACATTTACACACGCACACATTTAATTTAGTCTTGACTTGGGGGATAATCAACATCCCTGAAGAAGTCTTTGATTTGTTTCTCACCTTAATCAGAGGGTTGAGACAGGATAAAGATAAAGAAATAAATCCTGCTATCGTCCCTGCTCCCTTTCACATGCCTTACCTCCTCTTCTCCTCTTCCATTGCAAATGAGCCCTATCACTATTAGCAACTCATCCATTTATGAATGCAGATTAGATGAAATGCATTATGTATCAAACCAAGGGTCATCCATCCCTAAAGGAAGTAGCTTCTCTGGCCCAGCCTAACTGTGCACCAAGAAAGCTGGTCATTCCCTGCTAGGACTACATGCTAGGACTACTGCAGAAACAGGTTACCAAAACAAACCTTTACGTAGAACCTGAACCGTCTGGGATTTAATCTGATCAACAGCCAGTTGACATCAATGGTGGATTTCTCACTTAACATCCCAGGACTTCAGAAACATAGTGAATGCAACACAGTGATGGTTATAATGGTCAGTGTTGCATAACAGAGCCAGATGGTTTACTTGGCTGGGCCATGGTGCTGGCAGCCATGCGACTGTAAGCTTGTTTCCTGCATGGCCAACATGAAAGAACGGCAAAACACTGTGTGTTCACATTAGTGGCAGGGTTATAGATTCAGCTGCACCGACAGAAAAAACAGTGACAGCAGATCCATTCAGTAGATGGAGGCAAACTGGCTGCTGTTGAGTCATCACAATCCCGATAACATTTGTGTCAACATCAGTATGCATCACAGTTGGAGACAATGCTGCTATCATTCGTTTTTATTCAGCAAAAGCATACGTCTGGATTGTTCAATCTGACTTGTTTATCATCTGTTTTAATAATTCTGCTGTAAATGACAGCAGTGTTTTCATAAAACAGACCCAACACTATATAGAAGAGGCATCAAAGCATCCTGGAGGAGGTCAGACAGAAAATATCTAGACAGGGGTGGGAATACTTCACTATATGTCCAGGAAAAGAGAAGGGGTCTTGTCAGTAGGTATAGGCTAGTGTTTGTGTGTTGTTTGTTACTGAATGTTTCTGAGAAAGCAGGAGAGACAGATAAGAGTGTTTGTGCGTGTGCGCGAGTGTGCATGTTTGTGTGTGTTGTGGCTTTTTGCACAAAATCCAAATTGAAATTCCAAATTGACCCTTAATCTGTACTTCCTGTGCCTCTGTAGATCTGAAAAGGAACATGAGAGGTCTCAGCATGAGTACAGCCGCTCTCTCTCCAGCCTTTCTGAGGACATGAGGGAACTGGTTCCATTAAGCTAATGTGGGTTTGATCCATGGTGATGTATGTGAAGTGGCAGGATGTAGGGTGTGGGGTCAATGTGGAGCTGGGTGTCTGTGGACAGGTGATAAGAGGAAGGAGAAAAGCAGTTGTACGTTCGGGGTGGGGGGGGACACTCTCAGAGAGGAGGAAGGACACAGTTTGTGTATGCATACCAACAACCAAAAGCACGCGGGACCTGTTTGAATTTGCATGCCCTCTCCTTGAAGTAATCACAGATTTATACTGAGATTGTACACTTATCTCGAGTGGATACAAACAGGACCAGGAACTACTTGCTACAGTGTAGGTGTAGGGTTGACACACTGGAGTGTATAGGAGAGGTACAGGGTGAAAAGAATATTGTGGAGTTTACCTTCTACGTCATTACAGTCATAGTCTTGAGTGAAGCATGGATGGAGACAAAAGCACACACACAAACACATAAAAGCGAAGCCACAGCACCTCTGTGTAAAGCAGAAAACACAGCACATTTAAGTGAATGAAATGATAATTCACAATGTCAAGCTCAAACGACACTGAAATGACTTCCAGGTTGAGAGATTACATAACTGCTTTGCAGCCAGAAACATCGTGAAGTAATGGTGTGCTTTGTAAGTATGAGAGCATATGGATATCTGCTTTTTTTAAAACAAGCTCTGACAGTCGTGAAAGCCACACATAGCCATGAACTGACTCTAAACATCGCTAGTGGGGGTAGAGAGTTGTTGACATGCTACACAGCAGTAGGGTCAAGAAGTAGAAGTCACAGTAATAGGTTAAGTGAGGGGATAGAACATGGAGTGACACAAACAATAGCAGACAACCTACCTTTGACTCTCTCTCCACGGTTGAGTTGGATCTCCCCCTCCCCCTGTGGAGTGTAGGGCTTGACCACGATGAAGGTACGTCCTGGGACAGCACTGTAGAGTTTGCGTTTGGGCCCGCGGGGGCCTGTCAGCGCTGGAGGGGTGTGATGAGGGGGGCTTGGATCTCGTTGCACTGAGCCGGGGCTGTAAACAAACACATATGTTACTGTGGTGATTCCAGGGAGCTGGTAACTGAAGCCCGTGGTCACCGACATGGTCGTCAGTGGGACAGTAACCTGGTGACACCCCCTGGTTGTTACGGTGGCCAGGGAGGGATTCATCAACAAATCCCAGTGGCTGCTGCTCAACAGTCAGTGTTCCATAGGAGAGTCATGAGAGGAGAGTACACTCCTCCCAACCACTCTCTCCCCCTCCTCCTCTTCTTATTCCCTCTCTTTCTTCCTTAATAGCACAGACAATATCCTTCTTCCTCCCTTTTACCCTCTCCCTCTATCTCTCCCCTCTCCCCCGCATCCTAACCGAGGTAGAAACCAAAATGTTTGACGGTAAGAGGGGCAGCACTGTTTCCTCCTCTGTGTGGGTCTGTCAGATCTGTCTGGAAGCCCCCCTTAGTCAAACACATCCTGAGTTAGGGCTCCAGCAGAAGCCCCCCTCCAGAGAGGGATAGAGATCCCCTGTGTGTCCCCAGTTTCAGCTGCTCCAGGCTGGGCTACAGATCCTGCCTTGTCCTTGGGTCCTGGCTCTCCTGCCGTGGGGGAGAGCGGCTGGGTTTGCTCCCCGACTCCCGCTTCTTCTCCCAGGAGTCCTGCCGTGTCTGCCTCTCCTCTCCCCTCCACCCCTCACACACACACCCGCTTGCTCACACACACTCACACACACTCTGGCAATGCTGCTGCTACTGCTGCTGCTGCTGCTGCTGCTGCTGCTGCTGCTGCTGCTGCTGCTGCGCTCCGTGGCTCCCCTCCCCTTTGACGGCTCGCTCACACTCACACACCACAAGCCCTCTGTGTGCATTCTAGCCGTGCACACAGGCACATACACAGACAGCCCCCTCCACTCCTGCTAACATTGCACCTCCGCTAGCATGGCATACGCCACCACCAGCATGTTGCTAACACATCGCTGACACACACACACACGCACTAGTCCCAGAGCACGATTGATCCCCTCCTGCTTGTCTGCCTGCGAGCGTGCATGCGCCATGGCTCCCTGAGGCAGGCTGTGAGAGTATGTTCAAGTGTGTGTTTGTGTGTGTGAGAGTGAGTGTGTGTGTGTGTGCTTGTGTGGAGTGGGGCGGGGGGGAAAAAAGCTCCAGCCCATTTGGTTTAATTGTCGCTCCTCCCCCTTTTCCCTTTGCCTTAAATCCCCTCCTTCTTTCTCTCATTCTCTTGCTTCCATTTCACCCTCTTATCCCTCTCCTCAATATTTTTCTTCGCATTGCATCTTCACTCGCTCTCTTCCCTCCTCTCTCTCTCTGGCAGTGAATTCTAATACAGCAGCAGCAGAGCTCCGCCTAGTCTTCATTCATCTCTACTTTGTCATCGCTGTGTAAGTTGCATTCAGCACATCATTCTGCTGCTCGTGTTGTCAAAGCTATCTCTAAAGCATATTTTGACATACATAAAGTGCATGCATATATATATATATATATATATATATATATATATATATACACACACACACACACACACACACACACACACACACACACACACACAGTTAACTAGCACTTTGATGCTATTCTCTACAACATTTCCTTGAAAGACTAGAAATCTCAAACCCCTTCATCCCTGTCTATCCACCTTTCAGCCTCGCTCAGTCTCTTGCCATTCCTCCTCTGGCACGATGTATCAGTCACTTCATAGCCTTCATTCTTTCATACACCTGATTCCAGCCTCCCGTGCCCTTTCCCCTTCCTTTCTCAATCCTTCTGTCTACCCCTTTTCACATTTCACACCTTGTTTGTCTCTTTCTCTCATCAACTCTCTATTGCTTTTTTCCCCCCTCTCCCTCCATCTTACACAGCCTCTCTTTCTGTCCCCTTCTCCATCGAAACAACGGCTTGCTGACGGCTTTCCAATTACCGCAGGGACTGAGGGGCCTGGATGGCTGCCGCATGTTAATGTCTGAGCCTCGGCACTGAACATCAGCAACACACACACACAGCGGAGAGGAGGGAGGGCTGGGGATGTAGGGATATAAGGCTATGTCAAAGTGACACAGGCAGCCAAAAACTTAAACCACTTAATAACTCAAATCTCCCTCATCCACTCACACACCTCTGCAATGCCATACTGCGAGGTTATGTACACAGCTTGACCCCAGATGCTCCCTGCAGTTGAGCTGATGATGGTCGGGTTGACACGTTATCTATAAAGAAGAAGGCAGAGCACGGGGATGGTTTGTGCTCTCTTCTTGCATTTAATAAGAGTGTCTCTTGTGATGAGGCTAAAATAGCTAACTGCACTTCAATATTTTAGGTAAAAATACTAAACACTTGCATTACTATACATCAGGTATCAAATACTCTACTCTAAAATCAAATTTATTAGATTTCTAATATTTAATTTCTCTTTTACAATTTCTCACATGAAAGCTTTTTCTATAAGGTGTTGTTTAATTATATTTAGTCAAAGTTACTATTGCAAGAATTCATATCATGCTCCACCCATGAGTTGCCTTTAGTACTATGTTAGATTTCTACATTATTTCATATCATTTCTCGCTGTAATATTGTCTTAATATCTTGTTGGAAGAGACCAGAAATCTGTGTACAGTCACTTTGAAATTACACCAAAGAGGAGACTCTTCTTTGTTGTTATAGTGACCAGAAAGCTGTAAAAATAACTTATTTCTCATCTGCACTCCAGAGGAACATGACACATACTCGGATGTTGGAGCCATATGAGAAATCATGTTGCATGTGCTGAGACATTTTTAAAAAGTTTCATGACTATTTGTTACTGATAAAAATAATATGCCACCTAGATCTATGTATATATCGATTTAATATGAGCATGATTTTTATTCTTTTTTCCCCATTTACAAATAGTCACTTGATGAATTTTGCATGATGACATCATTAACCATTTTAATATGCAAACCTGTCCTGCATTTGACAGCTTTTGTTTGCGTGCTTATTTTGTATTGTTGCATCTTCTTCTCTTTCACTGTGCCTCATTAAAAGTGGCTTCTACCAGATACAGATGTAGGATCCATTACATGCACACGCACAAGTACACATACACAAAGTTCTAATGCAGTCTATTACAAAGGCTCCATCGTTTCCTAGGACACCAGCCCTGCCTCTGTAACGATGGAAACTGTCAATAAAAGGAAAGAAAATATAGCCAACATTTGCACTGATAAGACAATAATATGAACTCAGATCTCTAAAACAGTCAATCTGTCAAAAGAATTGCCCTAAATCATAGGTTATTGTCACAAATATATTTTCATTTCACACATTTAAGTATCTCACTGAAAGAAAAACAGTGGACCACAGCTGCTGAATGTTTTAGGAGTAATTCAGCTTATAAAGACATGTTGACCTTAAGAGTTTTATTCCTTTATGCAAGTAAAAGGGTATTAGCTAAAATAAGATGCAAGGGCACATATATTTCATACAGTAATGTGCACAAAGCAAGCAAAAACAAATAATGTGTGTGAGGTATTGAATTACATTTTGTGCAAAGTCAAGAACAAACACCTTTCACCTCTTCATCTGTGCTTTTCAAGATCGGACCAAATTTGAGATTATTCCAGATAAGTGTGTCTTATCAGTCTTAAAGGCAATAATTTGGGCAAGCCAGCTATCAGATGCTTGATTAGGATCAAGGAGCCCACTAAAGACAGGTTAACATTTGAGCGGCTCGATAATGAGTCTGGCTGCCTCAGCTTGGAAGTCAAAATCTATGAACTTCCAGCATAACTCTGAAGATGCAACTGAAAATGTCATTAAATGCCATTTACACAGATGCTATCAAACTGAACAGCTTCAGTGTAGCATTTTCTCACATGACTGCCTTGGCTTCTCATGTAAATGGCTTTTTACCTCAAATAGCCCAGCTTTCTGAGGTGAGATGAGCACATTATAAACACAGTCATAATCAGCATCACACTTTGCATCCTAACGATCATCAGTCTGTCGCTGCCTTGCTGCACTTGAGTGGTGATATGCTCTCACATTTTTATTGCCCGACGTGGGAGTATTCATAGACATCAAGGTGAAAGTAGAATGTGGACTCTGCTCACTGGGCACAACATTTGAAGGTCATAAACAAAAAGACATCTTCGTATAGGGACAAATGTACCATTTACCAAAATTAGAAGGGCTGGTCAATTTGTGTCATCAGCACATAACCCTTAACTCCACTTCAACTGGAGAAAGGGGAGCAGGACCAATACTTGAAGTTATAATTCATTATAAGTCACATCTATAACGTTTTCTGCCTGTTGATATAGCGCATTACATTGCATTGTGTGTGCTAAAGAGCGCAAAAGAATGCATTACAATTCACATGGCACTACACATGTGGTTTTACTGATGTACAGGTTTGTATGCTCTGGCATCTTTTCTGGCATCACAATAATCACATACACATTAAAATATTTGCTCTATACTTTTCTGTGTGTACATTTTCCATGATTTACCGTGTCCTCCAAAGGCTCCCCGTCCCACAAAGGGTCCAATTCAAAGTCCTTGTCCTAACTCACACAGCCATCCATAACCAGGCCCCCTGCTACCTCAGTGACCTGTTCCACCACCACACTCATTCCTGCAGCTGTGTTTGATCATTTTAACTTGTGTAAAGGTCTCAGTGTTTTGAGTATCATGAAAAGTGCATTCTAATAATTTTTACTCTTATCACAGAAATGGAAAGGATGTTCTTCTAGGATTTGTAATGACCAGACTACAGTCTCACAGCTTGAATATCACTTACAGTTTAGCAACACAATAGATGTCTATAGACTATTGAAAATGTATAGACCAAAGTCATAAACAATGTATTTCCAACCAATCTCTTGGACTCATTCACAAGTGAGGATAAGACAGAATTTGAGACGGACAGGTGTAGAGACATGGGGCCTGCAAGCTGAGGCTCTTGGTGGATCTATATTCCAACGCTCACGTACGTTCATGAGCTCTGGAAACACAGACAGACAGCGACAGAAAGAAGGAGATTGTGGATACAAGAGGGCAGAATTAGTTTCCTCACCCTCAGGGACAAAGTGAAGGGCTTAGATACATAGAAGGAGCTCAGAGGAAAACCTCATGGGCACCACAATGGAGAAGACTTCGGGAAGAACTTGAGGATGTGGCTGGCAAGAAGGACATCACGACTGCCATGGTTATCCCACTGTTACCCAGTCTCTAAATGGCATGAGTGCCAGATGATGCTACTAGCACTTGAGGTACTGTTGAGATGTTACAGTCCTGTGCCTACAATTAACTGCCAGTCACCATATCTAGAGGAGGCTGTTGTAAATTGCTATGACGCTTATAAAGAGTTCAATACTGCATGACGTGACTGTGTTATTGTTTTATTGTGTGTGGCCACTGCAGACAGTGTCGGCGTTTTAAACAAAGATGGAGGATATAAAGCCACACAACTTACTGTTAGCCTATTAGTATCACCTAAGCATTATGATGTGCACAGACCAATACTACTGTGTGTTCCTTTGATGTGGATTCTCCACAGGTGAAGCAGATAAAGCTCAACTCTTCATCTCTTCCTCTGTTCCTTCCTTCTCCTGCCCTCCTTTCTTCTCTGTGTACCTCAGCCCCTTGCCTGTGTTAAGGCGCCGACAATCTACAGCCACTGGTGTGATGAATGCAAGAAATAGGGAGGGATATGGAGGTCATACAGAGGTGAGGAGAGCGGCAACAAGCAAAGAATTAAAAGGTGAAGGGCACCTCCATGTTGGGCTTGTTGCCATTACACACCACACGAAGGGTCACGATGCAGCAAATCAGCAGGTAATGACACAGTTTCTTGCGCAGTCACATTGCCACCTACCACAACAATCTTACATGACAATATGTTTCAGGAAATGCTGTGTGGCTGAATCTTCATTTTGAAATGAAGATTTGATCCCCTGTGTCCAAATCTCCTCCCACACTTTTCAGATAACAGATAGCAAGAGCTTATCGTGACATTCAAGCATTTTGTCCAAACAAATGCCTCAGTGGGGATTCAACAGAACCTCTGCTGGCGGTGATTTAATAAACTTGACTCTTACAATAGTTTTCTCTTATCCAAATCGGTCACAAAAGTATGTAATACTTGTTTTAACTCATACATACTGGCAAAGACACATTTCACCATGACAACGATGACAGAAGTTGGTTTGACATGTAAATTCTATGCTGCAGGAAAACAGATTTCTGACACTGGCAGTGTCAAGACAGTGTCCCCTTGATGATTAATTATCCTTTTGTATTGACAGCGCATCATGGTAAGTAGCCAATAAACCTCTTATTACACAGGCAAATTTGGCTCTAAATAAACTTGTGCCATGTTACCTTATTATCGCCCAGTGTCATGCCTTATTAGATTATCATCTGCATCAGCTGATGCGATTGTTATACCGATTCTTTAATACTCTAATCTTCTTGAGGTTTGTTTTTCTTTTGTGATCTAGTCTTAATAAGTCCTCTCTACTGTTTCCACCTAAACTTTCTCTTGAAGCCTGGCCAAGCTATTGAACCTTGGCAGCACTGTATACACGTGCAACACGGAGGAAGTGATGGCGAGTTCCACAGGAACTTGCTGGAGTCTGCTGCTGGGCGGGCTGTTGACCGGCCAAGCTAATTTCACACTCCCTTGGTATCCATAATGCCTCTAGAGTTACCATGGGCATAAACAGAAGGTCAGAGAGAGAAACCGAGAGAGGGAGGGAGAAACATTAGAGGGAAAATATTCAAGGACAGCATCAGTCTCACTTGGATGCAGGGTCTGGCCATGGAGACCAGCTGCTCGTTTTGGGCTTTTTATATATTCACCTCGCTTTAATACTTGGTGTAAGGGTAATGCACACCGAAGAACAAGGTCTCAGCTCCCTGTGTACAGAAGGCCATTTAGGCCAAGACACAGCGGACATACAAAACCTGCCATCCTCCTTTTTCTTTTCCATGTCTCTTTTTTCCCCTTTCTTTGCACTCTGGCTGATCAATCTTGTACAAAATGAGCATGGTGACAGTGCAAAAGATGTGTTTTTCTGTCTGCGAACGTTGCGCAAGTAGTGCCAGATGCAGCAGAGGGAGATACACTTAATTTTTTATCATTATGGGACAAAACATTTTATAGAAATAGAGGAGGATGGTTAAACACTCCAGTGTGAATACAATATGAATACACTTTAGTCCCTCGGAGCTTTAGTGTCTATACTGTGAGGTGTGTGCATGTTACATGATTTAATAAAGGATGCTGACTGCTCTTTGGCTGCAAACCATAGATGTTTGTGTGCGTGTGTATGAATGACAGAATGAGAGGTGGAGAAAGAGAGAGAGAGACTCTTTGATGGATGGAGTAAAGTGACAGGAGAGTATTAGAGGGAGAGGGGAGTACGGCTGGAGCTGTGTCTGTAATGCAATTCTCCTGTCAGACATCAGACTGCTCCACACAAACACACACACTGATACGCACAGTGCGTGTGTGCACTGGGGAATCACATTAGGTGTGTGCTGTAGGTGATCTTGCTCTGACATATGATCATAATAAAAAGCTTAACAAACCAAGTGTCAGTAAACCACTTAAATCTATTGCTCCGAGATGTGATCAGAGCTCTCGTTTACTGTGCAGTTTGTCTAATGGTTCAGTGTACAAGTGGGGAGATTTGTTCCAGCACCCCAGCAGCACAGCTACACCCGTAGATTTATATATCAATCGAGTGACAAGCTGTTTTGAACTGAGTTGCCTGTCCAATGACATTACTCATAGCTCTAATTTCAGAATGTATCCTCTGTCTTTCGGTCTCACACAAACTGACACACACATTCACAGCTTGGCAGCCTTCAATTGGTCCCCATGGTGATCATTATTAGCCGCTTTCCATCTGTCTATCTCTGAACTGTGCAAGCACCCATGGCCATAGCTGTGTGCAAGTGGCTATACATACAAGTTCACGCATATGAACACAGAGAAAAACACACACACACACACACACACACACGGATTTGCCCTCTGTCCTCCCAGCAGGAAAACGCTGCAATTCAGCTTAGCTTCTTACATAAACGTTGTTGTCTTTGCCAGACACACGCTCTCGCAGTGATCATTATACCCTCTTATACCCTGACAAAGCATGGGCCACACAACAGTTACACCAAGTGCAATTAGAACAGACCTCATCATACTGATCAGTGTTTCAATGAGCCACTATAAATCTGATACCAATTTATTAACATACGCATTAACATTCAGTTTTCAGGTTGTTCTTTATAGAGATGACTTTCCCAGGCAGGAAACAGACTTTTTTATGTTTCTGAGATTGATGTATGAATAAATGACTAAAGTTGTGCCTTATGTTTATTACCAGTAGCAGGCTGTAGCAGATGAAAAAGGATGTAAAATGCTGCCTGGTGACTAACAAGTGATTCAGACTTTTTTCCTCTTTGAAATTTGGTTTAAAGGTCCAGTGTGTGAGGGAGTATTTCTTTGCAGGAATATTCATTAGTATGTTTTTACTAGTGCATAACCTGAATATAAGAATCACTCTGTTTTCGTTTTCTTAAAATGAACCCTTTATCCTCCATTGAACCACCATTTTTGTACAGCAGCTCAGAACATGAACTACAACTGACCTAGATGTGAATTTTGCAGCCGCCTTTTTTTACATGCTTGGAAGGAGAGGTTGAGGCGTGGGAAATTATTCATTTATTTGCAATCTGCAACTTCACTCCTAATTGCCACTAAATCCAACACACTGGATCTTTAAATATCAAAGCAGGTGTATAATCACAAGGCCAATCACAGATTATTTATTTAAAGTGAATAGCTGCCAAGACTGGCAAGTGTTAGACATGAATTAGGAACAGGAAGAAAGAGAGTTGCTTGTTTACAAAGCTCTCTAAAAATTTACTTGGGTAATCACTAGAAATAACATATGAGGTTGAACTAAGACCAAAGCAACAGACCTGAGTCTTCCACGATGGCCGTATCCGTGAGGGTAACCATGGCTGTGGGACCTTCTGGGAACCGGCTTGTCCTCTTCATGCATGTGATGTAGTGAAGGCGAGCGGGAATGAGAGGATCTGGAGCTGCCTGTACTCTGGAGACTGCTGTCAGGGATCTCTCCGTGACGGCTCTGACACAGAGCAGAAGGAGAGACAAGTCTCATATGGACGTGTAAAACATAACAATCATCTCTGTGTAACATATGGATCAAAGCTACAAAGACACTGTATCAGTGGTAGTTTATCAAAATGTCTTGTTTTTTCTTTTACTGCTTTTGTAAAAGAAACAATTTCATGCAAAAACGTATGCACACACATCCGAGATTCCAACACATCCGTGCAGCCTCACTAATTCCATCTTACCTCTCCAAGGCTGCTGTGCTGCTGGCCAAGAGCTGGCAGACTGCGCAGTGAGGGGACAGGGGAGTGACCCTGACGGCCACGGATTTCTCTGGGGGCCTGAGTGTGGATGTGATCATGGTCCCCATTCAGGTTATTGTCACTGGCAGAGCGGAGCAAGGAGCGTGGCGAGGGCAGGGGTCCAGGCATCGCACGTCGACGGTTGGTGTAGGAGGGGGTCTCCCTGAAAGGCACTGAGAGGTGAAAGAAACACAATCAGGCCGAGACGGAAACACATGCCAAGGTCACTTTACTTTGTTTAAAGCTTGTTGCTCTAAGCCAGTAGGCTCGGATTCCAGTTAACTTGTATTGTACAGTGTTCATGCAGGCAAATTTAGAAGTGAAATTATTGAACCATGTTATTAATCTGATCAACTATCATATTTTTATATTGATCACTGAAGAATGAAGAGCCAAATAACTAGATTTTTATTGTAGCTATAAATTAAATATTCTCATTAGCAAAAATAAAAGCTTCCTAAAATAATTCAAATTTTCAAAACATTAAAATAATTAGTTGTTATGTACGTTCACAATATATGTACACATGAAGTGTATGAAGTTGTCAATTTATCATTGCAAATTAATTACCTATTAATTCCAAACATTAGACACAATTCACTACACTTTGGCAGACAGTCTTATTCACATATTTTATCCCTTTTATCAATAAAGAGGTTAAAATATGTGAATAAGACTGTAATAAGTCTGTCCCAGTGTAGGAGGGGTGGTATTACATCCTCTTCACACTAGATGGCAGAGTTTTCCTGTATGTTGATGTCTCACAGACGCTGCTCAACTCAGCAGGGATCCAATAAGCTCCAGAAACCTTCTCCACATTACTTACATTTCCATCTACTTTCCTGCACTTCCCCACACCTCTGTGTAGAAGCTGTAATCACTTTCCCTGAGATCCTCCACTAGCCTTCATTCTTCAGTCTGATGTCTCCCTGACACTACATTAACATTTAAATCTATAAAACACTTACCAACATCTGATGCTTTGTGGACCTTTATGATTTCAGCCAGATCAAAGTTTCCTGCTATAATAGCCACCTGGAGGTATTTGAAAAGAGAGGAGGGCAGGGAAGGGAAATGGGAAAACAGACACGCGTGACGCAACTCACAAAAATGAATATAAATACAACCTGTTTTTCAAACTGGCTCTTCTAATGAACGTTTCACACATTGACTTCTTTGTTGTGGCAGATGTGTAAAATCATTATGAGCGGCAATGTTCTGGGCACCGTGTGGACCAGCTCGCCATGTGTACAAACAAATTAACTTTGATCTGCACCGGAAATCTGTGACAGGGTCAATTTCACACGGATTTCATCAATCAGAAAGGCTGGAATTCAGACACAAAGCCTGGTGGGGTTTGGGGCCGTTATGCTGCTTAAGTTTTTAATAGCAATCAACACATTCAATGTGGCAGCGTTAGGCTGTGTAAAGACAAGTTATTTAATCTATTCAGCTCTGGCATGTCAAAGATGTGCAGTACGACGATAAACATATTAACTTGCAGTGGTTCTTGGGTGCTACACATACCTGAAAGGCGGTCTGGCTGTTGTAGTTCTTTATTTCTTTATTGGCTCCACGGAACAGAAGAACTCGTGCACAGCTATCCTGGAAGACAACAGAGAGACAGATGTATTTGACTAGGACTTCTTAAATGTCATTGTATTTGATCCAACAAGCATACACACACACTCACACACACACACACACACACACACACATATAGACACAATGATGTATGGAGTTTCTGTAGGTGCCATTTCCAAGTTCCTAATTGGTCACTCTATTAGAGGTGGGTGGTATGCAAAGTATAAGTCATGTGCCGTGCAATGGATTTTGGCTCTACTGTTTGTACTAGTATAGACAGGATTTTAAATGTCACATCAGATAAAGTGCACCTACAGCATCAAATCAACTCACTGTGTATTAACTATGTAGTAATGCCAATATCACCGACAACCCCCCAAAAAAGAAAAATCTGCAGACTTTTTTGCTAAAACAAATCGATGCATGAACAATAAGGTGAGGAAATAAACAACACGCAGCCACAGAGGCAGGACTAAATGATTACAAAAGTGTTAGGGAAACAAAACTTTATACAATTTGGACGTGATTTGGTTTTAAAACGCTGAATATGGAGTAAAATACAATTATTACCAGGCTGTGCAGTGCGACAGTTGTTGCCAGCAGCATTACAAGCAACCTCTTTGATCACCTCCGAAAGAAACATGCCTGCAAGTATGAGGACTGTTTGAAAATGACTCAGACAGAGGCTTCTCCAGTGGCAGTGCAGAATGAACAAGGACAGTCCTTCAGAAAACCTTATGCTGTGCATGTGGTTGTCTCAACAACCTGCCTAACAAGACTCTGTAGGTTCGGGTAGAATATAGGCGTATTTAAACTGATATTTCACAGTGAAGCATTGAATGGGGCTATTCTTACTCAAACATGGACAGCAGTGTTCTATGCAGCTGTAATAACTGTGTGATGATATTATAGTGAGTGAACATTTAATCTACAGAACACCAGTCAAAGTGAGCCCGCCACACAATTATCTGGAACACAACAACATGATTTAAAATAACTAAAAAATAACTAAACCAATAAATAAATCCTTCATCTGACTGTAAAAGGCAGACACTGAACAGAAAGGTCAGTTATGGACAGAACACACATAAACAGAGAAACATACACAACACATACATAAACAACAAACATTAAGTGCAGAAATAAGCTCATCACCTCCAACATGTATGAAACCACTTTAAAATGTAACTCCTAGAAATGTGCTATTACCTCCACAGAGAGGGTTATGCTGTCTGTGCTGTTTGCTTGTTTGGCAGCAGGACTATGGAAAAACTATATGCCCAATTTTCATGAAACTTGGTGGAGAGGTGAATCATGGGCCAAGCAACACTGGATTATTGGCCTTGGCAGTTTGTACACCACTATAAGAAATCTTTGCTCATACTATACAGCGTCAGTTTCTAAAGAGATATGTCTTTCAATTATAGTCAATACTAGTACTAATACTAATAGTAATACTAATAATAGTAATGCTAATAGAAAACACATTAATGCATATTTGTTTCATGTGTAGCACTGTATAAACGAGAACAGGGCCCTCAGGCTAGTAAAAAGTCCAATTCCAGATTGACAGACATGGTCATGTGTTCATGTGCTGGCTGGCTGAGGGTCGATATGTAATTTTACACAGAACTGAAATAACAGGACTAGCGCACCATCAGCACAATGACTCTGGTGACTTCTGTCCCCACTCAGCCACACGTTCAGGGACATGCACACACAGATGCACAGATGAATTGAACGTGTGGTTCAGTATCAATAATGTCACTTTACTTGTCAAGCAGGAAATATTTGACAAACCACTCTTCTATTGTACCAGACAGGCTCCTGTATAAGGCTAGCAAAGCACTGAAGCACCCTATCCTGGTAAAACACAGAGATCGTAGATACGTGGGTGTTTGGACCGAGCAGAGTGTATAACAACCAGGGTGTCAACAGGGACTATGAAAACCTTCATGAATGAACGTGCATAAATGAACTTACTGAAAACAAGGGAGTGGAGAATGTGTTTTGAATAATGCATGATTACTCTTGTTGTTAATAGCCCATAGAGCCACTTACCGTCTAAAACATCTAAAAACCTATACAGATAAACGCCTACAGCTGTTAGCTTAGCTAATTGCTAACCATCCATACATTATCCAGTTGCATGCACAATGCCTACACAAACTCACGCACAGCATATACAGTTATTTAAAACAAACAAAATTTGAGGAGATAACTGTGCACAAGCTTATATGTTTTATTCTGAGTGCATGTGCAAACATATGTATATTTATATTTATGTGCTTTGGTGACAAAACAGATATTTTAAATGCTTTAAAAAACAAAACAAAAGAAGATTTGTTGAGTGAAATCTGTTGAGACGGTTTTGAAGGAAAGTATCATGAGACTACATCAGGGTCGGAGAGAAGTGCAGAATGTAGAAGAGTATCTGGAGACATTTTAAAAGGAAGTGACAGAGAAATATAGAAAGACTTAGACAAAAGCTAACACAATCCTACCCATATCTATTTGCTGGCCATTAAGAAAAACATGTATCACAGTCTATCCTACTATTTTAACACTATGAACACAGTATTTGTGTTCATAGTGTTGCACGTGTGTCTCTTTCCCGTGCTATGGCGATAAGAAAGAAGAAATGGTGGTAAATGCCATACCACAATGTGGTACATCAATGAAAAGGCTTCTTGTCTTGTTATCGTTTAGCCTCTACCAGAGATGAGAGAGCCACTTCACGCGTATATGATAATGGCAACATGCAAAACTAAAGTGAATGTGCTATCAGACAATAATGGATAAGCAGCCAAATCCCGTCCATTAAGCCATGAGATTAACAGTGGTGGTCTGATTTTCTTTTGATGTGGTTTGTTTGATATGAATATGTAATGTAGTTAATACCGAATTTTTTTTAAATCTAGTCAAACATTAAAAATGCACAATAAGGCACCCCATGTTGCTGTGGTGTACCCACTTTGGGAACCTCTGGTCTAACACAGAGCCCATCTGGCACACCTCTCTATTTACATGCATGTTACAAGATATTAACCTTGCTTTCTCGTGTGTCTGTGTCTGGTGTCGATGTTAACACAAATTTATGACTTTTAGAGGCATTCTTTCTCACTCTCTTTCACACAGATGCATAGCATACACAGACATACACACACACACACACACACACACACAGGCCAATTACAGTTCGAGCCATCTGTCTTGCTCTTCTCTCTAAGGCTTCCTATAGGAATTCATTAAGAAAACCATTCCAGTAGTCCTCACCGTGGTTTGCTAGAAGTGATTACATTTGCTTCATAGGAATACACTGTGAGCTAAGTCAACTATTTTACAGTAATGACGCAGGTCAGTCATGTGTAACGTGTGTGACAGATGGTACCTCTCACAGCCATGTTTATACGTTTGAGGATTCCTTCTCTCATTAGGACTGAGGGAGCAGATTTGGCATCCTCCACTGAATGTAGAGCTTGTTTTCACGTTGGATTGTGACTAACATCTAAAACAAATCATATTCACGATTTAAGACCAAGACACATTAAATAAGCTGAATTCGTCCTCCTTATTGTGGACAACAACAACGGCATGCTATAGATACTATAGTATGAAACACAGGGACACCTCCTCTACTTCAACAGCTTATTACAGAGTTGTCCCAAGATGTCATTGATCTCACTGGTTTGAGCAGTTCTTTGTGCGTCTCGCTCCACCTCTCTTTGATTTCACTCATCAGTGTTGTCCCCACTTGCCATTATCTACTGTGTCCTTTCACAACGATTCCCCGAACCACCTCCCATGGCTCTTTCTGCCAGGTAAAGGACCCCTGCCATGCCTTCATTCACTGCAGATCACTTCTGCTAAAAACTAAAAGCCAGGTTAGTAAATGTTAATGGCCAGCCAGGTCCAAGGAATGGTACTTTTAGACGATTGATCGAGCTTGTTTTTGTTGCCGATTATGTCATCTTGTCATTCTTCCACTATGTTCATCTCTCTGTCCTTCCTTCTGACACTTACTCTCTTTTCTCTCCATATGGATATATTGATCGTTCCCGGTGGGCAACTAGTTTCATAGACAATTCAGCCAATGTGTTTCTTTTTGTAATGGTACATAATCATCTGTGCCAGACGTGTTTCAAGCTTGCTGGAACCCTGCTAAGAGACACTGTTTCTGGGATCAATCAGCTCAACGTGGTGTTCAGCCTGGCAGAATAACAACCGTCCTTAGCAGCGGAGGCAAACAAGAGCTGGAGCAAGGTTCATTACCAGGCTGTACACTTAAAAGTTGTACAAGTAACTGTAAATTAAGCTATTCATCCATTCTACCTTTGACTATATCCCCTATTTCTCAACACATGCACACACGCATACGCAAACACACACACGCACCCCCTTCCTCCACTGAGAAGTGGAACATGTAATGGCTTCAGTCAAGTGGATGTGTTACGAACAGCATGTATTAAGGTTTGATGCTGTGCTTCCCAGACCCATGCTGATGTGCACTCACACACACACACACAAACACTCACTCTCCTGAGACTTTAGTGCTCCAGTCCAGCTGAAGCAGGTCAGTCCTGATGACTAAAATTATCAGAGCAGTACATATTTACAATTACAACATGCAAACACACGTATGAACACATTCTTCGCTTGTTTGTATGCAAGAGAGAGAGACAGAGACAGAGAGAGAGACAGAGAGAGTAAAGCGTTCATTTAATGTTCATGAACTGAGCACTACTCTCTTGTTTCCCAACGAAGCAGCCTCTTCCAGAAGCCTCAGTTACACGGTTTCTCTTCAAGCAGCCTCTAATCAAACAGGACAACGCAGCATACTGTACCTAACAACACTCATCATTCTCCCAGGAGAATGCCGGTTTTCACTAGCCTTACTGCTCCTCTCCTGATATAGAACCACAATCATACATATTTTAAAATACACACTCTAGCCTATACATTTCTTATGTATTTTTAGGTACTAAAAATTTCATCACTTTGAGACTGCAAAGGTTGAAAGCTTTGCGCAGATGATTTCCCTCAGAGGAATCCGGCTGATGCTGATTGTTGTGTAAATTATGGAAAATGACTTAAAGGGAAAGCTGGAAGCAGGAAATGTTCTGTGTTTTTCTTTTTGCCAACAAAGTCTATGACAAAAATGAACATAGATTTATCTCCAAGAAGTATTGCCAACATCACATATTCCTCTGTGTCACAGACATTTATTATTGTCTATTAAAAACACATCAGTGCTGCAGTGAGTGACATTCATTACCACAAACACAGACACTGTAGTTTATTTTGCATCAGAGCCAAATAACATTGTTGTGCTGCTGTAAATACTGGCCAGAGCACCAAATACGTGTTAGGATGTAGTAGCATCTAGTGATGTCGTTGTAAATTGCAACCTCCTTGTTTCACCCTCTACTTCCTAGTTTGAAGGAGAAACTACAGTGGCCATGTGCCATGTCAGTGCACCACGTTGGACTATGTGGAAGAGGACTTTCTGCGTCTGTAGATATAAAAGGCTGATTCTAAGGTATCAAACAACAACTCTTATTTACAAGTAATTATATACTGTACTAATGAAAACATAGCTATTCATATTAGATTCAATTTCTACTATATTCTGTAAATAGACACTCCGAAATCTTATACACTGGACCATTGATGAGCCAATGCAATGCACTATTTTCTCCTGTTTGAACTGTAGTGCCCAGCTACTTTATCACGTCCTCCTACTTCAAAATAATGCTGTATTTTTTGATGCCATGTTTTTAACGTCTTTTCATTGGATTATTGACAAAAAAAAACATGAAACAATGACAGCCTTGTCCTTTAAGAAATGCTGTGCAAGAGGAAAATTATTAAATGGAACAAGGTAGGATCCTCAGTGTCTACTCATGAATGAGAGCTGAGGGGTTGTCACTGTGGCACAAAGAATTAAAGTTGATCTTTTGTACTCGAGGATGTGAGGACAGCTCAGTAATTACTGTGTAAAACTGCACACAGTTCCAAGGCACTGATACTCCCTGAGATATCAGTCTGGTTTTGAATACAAAGCGCCAAAAAAAACAATAAACAGAAAGAAAAAACTCTTTGCCACTTTTATCCAAAGTGCATTAATGTGCAGCGATGGCAACCCACATGAGAGAACTGCCCCTGATCTTCGGCCATTTTGGTGTTACACTCCCACCTGGACCACTTCTCTGGAATCTCCTCTTTCAGTCCATTACCACAAGAGGCAGAAAATACAGCGGAGATGATGACCAGGTATAAGATACCTCTGCTTCAGACGGCCAAATGTGCATGTGTGGGCAAACACATTCACACAAAAGCAAAACGTGGCATGAATGCTTCCCTGTGAATCAGAAGGCCCTAAACAGTAACACGTCTCCGCATTGCATAATTGTCCTTGAGCATGATGCTGAAGTGCCACCAAGTTCAATACCCCAGCACATGGACTGATTCTAACAACTCTTGAAGGACAAACACACAAAGGTCTCCATACTTACATAATGCCTGAACATAAACGCTGCATTTCACATGGACAGATACATCAACCAAGCCAAACTACCAGCCAAACAGAACATTAGCACTTGCATTGTCCATGTGTGGAAAATTGTGGTTAAGTTTGGATAACCACTACTACCACTTCGTCCACTTCCAAAGCTATAATACATATTTTTAATAATTGGTACCTGGTTGTAGAGAGCACACACATGCAGGGCGGTGTTTCCGGAAGCATTCTGGGCGCTCATGTCAGCTCCATAGAACAGTAGGTGTTCCAGATGTTGCACATGGCCGTAGCGGCATGCCTGAAACAAACAAACAAAAAAACATATTCATACATTTATTCACGTTTTAACAAAACAAACCCAAGTTTACTTACAAAGTCAAAAGGAAATAATCACACGGTGTCTCTGAGAAAAGAGAGCACATGAGCAGAACGTCATATTTGTACTTAAGAGCAACCGAAATGAGGTGTGTCAAAGTGTGACAACCAGAGACGTAATGAGTTTGGCTGCATTTCCCCTCAGTCTCAGCCAAACCCAGCCAGATTTTTTTTAAATATAACCCACCTCTTCACCTTATACAGCCACAATATACAGTTCGAGCAGTGATTATAGTGAAAAACCCAGATACAAAAGGCAGCACAGATTACCTACAAAGTAAATCAAACATAAACTCTAAATTGTAAACCTCAGAAATATTAAAAATATTCAGTGTTTTCCTTGGGCTAAATCTCCTGAATCATATTGTTATCAGCCAGTCAAAGCGAGATACAACAGTTTGTTAGCTGTGAATTTGAGTTAAAATTATTCTGACAAGAGTTATGCCTCTTTTCAGCTTCTTTGTTTCTCATGACTGTGAGCAATAAACTTTTCATCTATTCTCTATCTATGTCCTATCACCCCCCCCCTCCTAGTCTGTGGCTTTGTCCTGTGTCATTGACAAAGAAGCACACCAACTCTCCCGAGCAATTGTTTTCTCCCTCCTGTGTTCTGTCTCGCTAAGAGTGTGTGACAGCAGTGAGACAGCGCACAAATGGTGCTGGGATTGTTGTTGCTTATCAGACCTTCAGCAGTGTATCCTATTGTACACGATATACAGTGTACCACTAGAATACTAATGCTAGGAAGGACATGGAAAAAGGGAGCGACAAGACGAAAAGGAAGTGAAAGAAATTAAATGGGAGGAAATGTGTTAGATTGACTGTACAGTATCTTCACTTTATAAAGAAAGAAACACAATATGATTAAGCGTTGAATGTAATGTTGTCGTAATGTAATCCCCTTATTGTATCCGCAAACTGAAAGGGCATACATGTCTAAACATCTACTCATAGTCTTCTCTGCTTCCGTTTATATCTTGATTGCTCTATACAGAAATACCTCAACATGCTTGTTTCAGAGAAAGCTGGTGGATAAGGTGTGTGATAAAAACAGCTCCACGGTGCTGACAAGCCCACAGACAAGACACCAATAGACCAGTCAGGGGGCCTCAAGCAAGAATATTTTTGTATTTTTTTATATACCAAAAATGACCTAAAATTCTCCAGTCGGATTCACCAAACTTGTCATCAATCGCTGGTTTCAGACTGATTATTCCAGCCTGTTCGTGACGATGTGTCTTTCATGAGCTTTGATCATTAGCATGATCAATTCCACTAAAATTACTCTGGTCTGTGTGGACAGGTTTCACTCACAAAAATATCACGCAAGAGTAAAAATTTCACATTACAGAGCTTCAAGTCCTGCTGTCAGAAAACAGCAGACAAACAAATTAACAGGGTTTAGAATAATTCTTTTTTTAACAAGAGCTGCCAGCGACGTGTCATCAGAGGAGTATAATATTGTGACAAACATAAAAAGGGATTGATAAGGATGCAGAAAGTGAGATGCCAAAAAAATGTCTTTCTAAAGTAAAGCAGTCAATGACAGCGGATGTTAGACTGTCAGGTGAGACAGAAGATGACCTCCAAAAAGATCCTGAGGCAGCTGACTAGACTAGTGACAGAATTTTCTAAGCGACATATAAAACCTTTCAGTGAATAGGCAGACAGCTAGTCAAGATACATCTATTTTGTATTTGTTTGGATCTTGTTTTGAGCCCAACAATTTGAGATTCCAGAATATTTCAGTATTTGTTATTTGATTTGTCGCCCCTTAATGACAACATGCACTCAAGATGGCATGTACAACTTTGTGTAAAGCCAGATTATCCATGTTATCTCAGCATCGCTGAGTCAAAGAGACATTTGCGATGTCACAGAAAGCTTGATTTTTCTCAGTTTTCAATTGCCACATCACACATCAGGTGACTGTCGAGGAAAGTCCAGGACATTCAGGTCTTCTTTGGTCTTCAAACTTTGGACTTCAGAGATTTGAGGTGTGTTTGAAGTTTTTATTCTGCTAAAGTCTGAATCCACAAAGATACAAATCAGAGGGTGTAGCACGTCTCTAAAGAATGGAGTAGTACTTCTCCTCAGTCAGGGTGTAGACAATTCAGTGTTACCAGAGTTGGCAAAACACCCCTAGACCTGAATATTCCCACCATCATGTTTCACTGTAGGTTTTATACACTGCAGTATTTCTATCTCCTGTGGATTTCCTTACAGTCCATGCCATAAGACTCAAATTTCCATTCATCAGTAAATAGGATTTTTTTTTCCCAGTCATCCACTGTGAAATGCTGGTATTTCTTATCACTCTCTGAGCGCTTGGCCTTGTTTCCCCTCCTGAGAAGTGGGTTAGTAACTGCTACTCGCCTCTGAGACGACTACAAGACAGTTTTCTTTTGACGGTACTTTTGCTGATTGAAGTCATTTTTTTTTTCTTAGAAAAATCTGTATCTGCGAAGAAGTTACTTTTCTATCTCACAAAGCACTAAGCTTGATGTATTGATCTTCTGATGAATCGGTCACTTTCGGTGGATACGACTAGTCCAATTTCTGTGAAATTCTGTGCCCTGTAAGAAACCTTGCCATGATCTGATGCTGAGAAAGCCCCTCGTTGCTTAGAATAACAATTTGAAGGAGAACCCTGGTGGTCTGGAGGTTATGGTACTGACCGAGAAATCCCTGATTCAAGTCCAATAATGGAAATTACTCATTCCCCATAACTTGGGGCAACTCTGTGAGTTTCCATTGAGCTTGCATGTTCAACCCTGGTTACCACAGTTTACTCATTTAGACTCTTTAATTGTATGTTTTAGACTACAAAATTCTCTTCAGCTTATTCTAGGAAAAAAACATGTGACCTTTCATCTTGCTTATGATTACTTCACAATAATGATGATACTTACAGTTAATCTCATACAGACCTTGGAATGAACTACAACAAGCTGGCAGTGTAATCTAACTAAGAAAAGAAAAACAAATGAAAGATGAAGTTGGTGGAAACGTGGGTAATAAAAGGTTGGTGAAGGAGACAGGCAAATATTGACTGACATGGTGACTCAATTTGCAGAGTTTCTCCTGCTACTCACTACAAAATATAATTACATAGTCTAGATGAAATAAAACTAGTGTGGTGTCATCTGCTGTGATAAAAAAAAAATATATTAGCGATACAGTTTCTGGCTCAGCACCAGTGCAAGACAGTTTTGCTTCAAAGTATGATTTGTTTGATTCCCTACTCTCATTACAGCTCAGGGTGTTGATATAAAATCTGTCCTTTGCATGTGCGTCATATTCAGTTTTGGTAGCAGATGTCAGCAGTGTGCTGGTGGTTCCATTTACAACACAAGACCCCTCAGACCGCTAGTGTCAGGAAGAAGAGATAAAAGGTAAAACGCTCTGACACAACAAAAACAGCATGTAGGCACTAGCCTCCATTATGTCTACAGAGCCGGGCGTGCCTTGAGGCAGTGTGGGTATAAAATGCACAAAATATGCAGCGTTTGCTCGTCTAAGTCAAGAAACTATTAACACGGATGGACACCACCTCTTGAGCTACCAGTTAGAGCTCAGACACACCTGCCACAACAGTAGAATGAGTAACTTTGTGGCTAACAATGGTCTTGTGTCCATAGTAGTTTTCCAAATACAGAATGTATTTGCAGAAAAACATAAATGTTTATTTATTCTGCTTGGAAATGCAGCTGAAAGTGAAGATTGAAATGTTTGCAAAAATGGTGACTGACCAATCCCTTAGACTGGAAAAAAAAACATTACTTCCTCCCCAAGCCTCCCCGGGGGATGAGAAAAAAGTGTGAAAAACACAAAAAAATGGATTCAATGAAAACCAGACAAGACCTCTTATCCTGCACCTGCATTTGTATTCTGCACACAGCCCATCACTGTACTATCTGTGTGTAGGTATGTGGCTGTGGATGTGTGTCGGTGTGTATTACCTGGTGTATCTCCTGCCAACCATTCTCATCCACACAGCCGACCTGTGCATGATCATGCAGCAGCAGCTCACAGCAGTAGGGATCGCCTCCAACCATTGAGCTGTGGTACAGAGGAGTCAGCCCCCTACTGTCTTTATAGTCAGGTGATGCACCCAAGTCCAACAGAGTCTAGTGGGAAAAGAATAAGGTTAGGGGGGGGTGACAGTGCTCAAATTACTTCATGAGGTCCCTAGTCTCTGTTGCATCTATCAATGCAGTGTTGCAATGTGAAGGTCAAAGAAACCAGTACATAAGGATATTATTTATATATACTGTGTGTACGGCAGATAAATGCTGCCTCAGGAACTCGTCCAGGAACCTCAGCAAAGTGCACATTTAGTCAGTTAATACACAATTGCACTAACACACTATGAGGTGGAGTATGACCTTTTATAGACTTCCTATACCAACAGCAGCAACAGCAGCTCATGTATGTTATGTAGTCCGGTGACATTGAATATGTGACAATGACAGTGCCTGAGCGGATATAACCAATTTCAATTTCAACAGCTCTGGATCAACAGGAAATCAATTATATGACTCATGTGAACCCTTTCATTTAGGTTACAAGCCTCCTCCAGCCCGACACATGCAAGGCCATTCAGCGAATATGCCAGCCCATTCAAAGAGGACATGTTGGGCCTCACATATTTTGTAATTGCTCAAGCACCCTCTGTACTCAATTGCTCAAGCACCCTCTGCCAGAGATTGCCTGCCTGCAAACTCTTCTTTCCCAGAGGCAAAGTTTGCAAGCAGGCAATCGGTGTAGCAAAAGAAATAAAAGAGATGAGTCAGCTCTCTGGTATGATTGTGTGCGTTATACTCACTATAAGTGCTGTATGGTTCTTGCTGCGCACGGCCTTGTGTAGGGCAGTAATGCCATCTTTTGTTCTGAAGTCCAGATGCGCTCCTCCACTCTTCAGCACCTTGATGAGCTCTGCACAGCCTTCCAGCTGTGCCGCCAGCGTTAGAGGACATTCTGTAAAATAAAAGTACGAGCAAGTAAATTATATGAAAAGAAAATGAACTCTGAACAATTGATGCTGTCAGTATTTTATCACAAAATTGTCGACTGCAGTCGATACAGTGACTCTGCATTGGGATAACTGCTTCAGCTGCCGTGTTTGTCACCATCCAGCAAAAGTGGCTGCTTCCTGTTGGTGTTAAACCAACCTATTCTCATGTTTCCCTCGCTTCACAGCTCCCCTGTCAGACTACAGGTCAGCCGACAGGGAAATCTCCTTTATGGCTGAACAAACATTTGCATAAACATGAAGAGATTAGCAAAGAAAATAATCCAGCTTTTCCCAGCATGCAGAAGGCTTATTTCACAAAATCCATAATGGTCATTTTGAGGAGGGCACAGAAAGAGAAAGCACAGGAGAAAAGACAAAATCAAGGTTGAAAAAAGACAATTAGTTAAGTAGAAATGGGTAGGGATGGAATAAATAGACTCACCTCCTGTGTCTGGATCATGGAAGTTGGGGTCCAGGCCTTTTTCAAGGAACCTTGAGACCTTTTCAATGTTCCTCTGCTGCACATACTCCATAAACTTCTTCAGGTTTGCCTAATGGACAGAGACAAGGCAATAGGGAGAGGGGGAAGTAGAGGAAGAGACAGCTTTGATTGGGTGATGTAAGACTCGTTGATGGGGACGTTTAATAATGCAGTCCAGAGATGAAAGCTAAATTCGCTGCTCTCTCCTACTGTGTTTGAAGGTTTTATTTCTGTTCTGTCATGCCAAGCAAATGGACCATGTGCTGCAGATATATAAGCTCTGATAGGATGGACCAAAAAAGAAAAAAACAGGGGAAGGGCTGTAAGGTAAAAACAAAATGAAGATGTTTCCTTTGGTGATTAGTGGCAAGAAAATGTGATCCCTGTCTCATTTTGTCTTTAAATGTAATGGTTATAATAATGTTTGGTGCCTGAGCAACACTTATACACCACGGGGTCTAACACTGATGTATAAAATTATTTTCATAAAACAAGCAACAACACATGCACAACCCCAAGTGCAAATCCTAATACGCACATAATGCGAAACACACAGACACAAGAATGCACTTAATTTCCTCTGTGACTTATGATTAAAAATATTCATCACCTCTGCTGATGGGTTTAAGCCTGTAGAGTATTAAGTGAAAAATGTAGCTATAAACGAGCTACCAGCGCTAACCTTTCATAACACATTACTACGAGAATCAGGGCAACAATCTATCTTGGAAGATTTGAAAGATAAAATTATAGCCCAGAATGTATGTAATGACTATGTACTGTACTTACAAAACACACACACACACACACACACACATATATATATATATACATATATATATATATATATATATATATAGAAATAATTAAAATAAATTCACTACACTGTAGTTCAATATTGAACATAAAAAATCTCAGTGAAAACATGGATGGTTACCTAATATCTATCTTGAGGATTTAATTACAATATCTGCAGTCTCCCAAATGAGCTTCACAGAGAACTTTCATTACTGTTGTATTCTCTCAAGGTTTCTCAGTCTCTCGTATTATGTAACATCCACATGTGCAAGAGCCTCCAGACACACACACACATATTACATTTTACACAACTCAATAATTATGTAGCACAAAGCAATTAATATAACAGAACACGCACGTACATAAACACACGTGCAAGAATGTGAACAGAACAACCGGTTTTGACACTCACCATGTGCGGCATCATCTACTGTATATCCCTCGTTTTCAAAAGTCACACTCCACAACCCCTTCCAAATTTCACACCACACACACCCCTTTCCTCTTCACACCAAGTCATCTGCAGACCGCTTGCCTCTACAAGCCTCCCTCTTGTTCACAACCACCGCACAGACATGCTGTGAGGAGCTGCCGACCGCTACTCTCACCATCTCCAAGTCAAACTGAGAGAGAGAAATCCACTTTGGCTTTTTCCTTTTTTTTATATGTTCAGTGAGGCAGTTGTTATGGTGATGTGATACAAAGACAGCTCTGCCAGCCAATGTACACGAGTGGGAAGAGCACTGAGTTTGTGAGTGTGTGCATGTAGGTCTGTGTGTCCTGCATAATGCCTTGAAGAGACTCGGGGATGGTTTGCCTCTGATCAGCTGGATGTGATGTGTGTTTTATTGCCTGCCGAACTGATAAAAAAGGCTTTGTTTTATCTGCATTGGTGAGGATCTTAATAATAAACTCTTGATATTTCCTCGGTTTCGCTATCTTTCTCTCTCTATGAAAGACGCGCACAGCGTTTTTTCCAAGTCGCCATGACATACTGACAGTTCATCAGATTAAAGAATGAAAGCTCTGTGCAGAGCTGGTGGAGCGACAAAACACAACGTGATTGTTGTTATTTTTGCAAGACCAACTCACCGAAATGCAAAAAAAGTAGCAGTAGCTGGGTGAAGCGCATATCCACTGAATTTTTTCAAAACAGTTCAAATGTGAGGCTACGGTGGTAAGTTTTCTTAACATCATTTCTTTAGTCACTAGGAAAGGTAGATTTTTTTATTTCCCAGAAAAACACCTCTAGAACAAAAGCTTAGGACCTTTTTATACACATGCTTGACTAACAGATTCAAAAAATTATAATCTTGCTTTTTTCTTGTGCACATCTATAAGACATTTTATATTTCCTATGGAATAGAATGAATATAATATGATACAGAAATTGATATATCTCAAAGAGCTACATCGCTAAGTAACATCGAGTTCAAATACTTGGTACCATTGGATTCAAACTTCAATAAACAACTAAATAACTTCAACAAACAACTTCAATAATATGTACTTTGTTCTAGTGTAAATAGTAGTGTAAATTTCCTCGTTTTACTTGTGTTCCAAACCCATCTAAGTAGGTTAGACAGTTTTACAATTTAACGTTATGCTTAAAATCCTGGACCATCATCCAAACTTTAATCTCTGCACCTCTTTTATGTCTCCTTTAGATACTGAGATTCTCTTTCTTCCTGACTTAGTCAAAAAAATCCCTGTCATGTTCACACTATAGACAAAATATTAAATATAATAAAAGAAGCTAGATAAGAGATAAGTGCAGATCATTTCATTCCAACCATCTGTGCACTGACTACTTATGACTTTTAGTACCATCAACTCAACAGTAGAAAGCTCTGTATTTTGCATTTTCATTTTCATTGATCATCCACGCTTGTGCATGCACACACATGGCTGGTGGGATAAGATCCTCCTCCACAATTCAGAAAACATTTGTGAAAATAAAGAGTGGAAGAGTTAAGTAGTAACAGTGCCAGTCTGTTTGGAATGAACTTCATTCATTCATTTTCATTCATATGTGAATGTGAATACTGTGGGCTATCATACTGTACATTCACGATGGTGTAGATGTGACATTCTCTCAGTTGTTTCTGACAGGAAAAATTACTTTTTTTTCATCTTAATGACAAATGAGGGGCCGCATAGTGCACACGGCAGTAGGTGAAAACGTTGCTCACATAAAAGCGTTGTGTGAGCAAATAGAAAACATTTAATATTGTAAATCACACAATCACATGGTGGATGGAAGAAAAGACTACTAAATAAAATAATGAACATTACAACCAGCAATCAATCTCCTCAGAGACACAAACACATTTGTTTTGTCAGTGATATAGACTGTACAGGCTTTACAAAGTGTATGATGCAACATTTTGTTGTATGCATGTAGGCTTCTCTGGCAGTCAGCCATGTCTGTAACAGCATGACAAACAGAAGCTGTAGGACGTTACAACCCAGCAACACAGAATCAAATCAATCACACTGATTGAAGATGTTTGTTTGGTGAGCCGGGGAGTGGACGTGTACATGCACTGGTGAAGCCATATTGCAGGTAACAATTTCCTGATAAAAGCACTATTATTGTTTCTAAAAAGTCAGTGAATGTGAAATACAGACAACTAATTTTGTGAAGTACAAATCCTTCTTTTATTACCAGCAGAAACTGGCAGTTTGCTGTTGTTGCTCGGGTGCTAGCTGCAATTAGCTGAAAGGGGCATAAACCTGATCCAGCGTGTGCTCTCCAAAACAAACTAAGCCCCAGAGGCTTCAGAGGTTTATAAACTCTTCTCAGTCAGACTAGGTTATGCCAAATTCATGTATTCATTCTCACTGCTATACAGTTTAATGTTCTGCTGTAGTTCCATAGTTAATAATATGAGTTCACTGGTAAAACACTATCACATCCACAAGCACACACAAATGCACCATTTGTCATTATGGAAATCTATATCACAGCAACCACTCGCCTCTCTAGGGAGCATGGGCAACCGCAGCAAAGAGAGAAAACAAGACGTAAAAATGATGGATGCCGTATGTTCTGGTGCTTATCACAAATACACACGTATGGACATGAATAGCTAGAGATGCTTAGGTACACATGTTGACACGGAGAGAGAGAGAGCAAGAGGGTAACTCTGCATTATCATATCTTTGTGAGAAAAAGCTCAGTCTAGATAAAAGAAAGTACAAAAGAAATCTACACTCTACAGATGTAATTCATCACAGACAGATAAAGCCCCTCAGTCACACATTCAGACTTACACGACTGCTGCAAAGAGTTATGAAAGAGCAGCGCATACCTGCTTTTCCGTAAAAGGAAAGACGTGCTTTTAATCATTAATTTTGTCTGATGAAGGATCAGACAGTTCCCATCGCTCTTCAACAATTACCAATATAGCAGGAACATCTCGGGCATCAAACACTTGTCTGTTGCTTTCAAACAGCGGCCGCAAGACGTAGCTCATCTATAAATTCTAAGTCTCACTGCAACTTCTCATTAAATCTCACACTATTCCAAATGATGAAGTGTTTTTGTCTGGTGCGCGAACAGTGACAGTACTAATATTTTAACAAAAACACTACTGAGGGAACAGAAAAATGCCATGCTTGCTCATCCAAAATGGATAGTGCACCAAAAGTGATCCAATATGCATAAGTTCATGACTGAGCTCATCAATTTGCAACAACTAATACTCCATTATCTGCAACTGGTCAACAATGTCACATGATTAGTGGTTTCCTCCTATTATTTTATGTCTATGCTTCTTTTATCTGCCATGATTTATCAGTTTGAGGCTAAATTTGCTGAGGTTATGAGTTTAAAGTTGAGTCTTCTCTCTCATAGCCATCCCACAGTTTGCAAGCTCTTTGACTGAGTGTTATTAAACAGATCTCAGTGAGTGCATAGATTTCTACTTGTTCATACTTGTCCAGAGTCCAAACTTCGGCTAAAAGTTTGACCGGCTGTCTATGCAGCATCTGCTGGATCAAGGAAAAACAAGTGAAGAGAGAGAGAGAGAGAGGGAGGAAGGAAAGATGTTTCATCTCAGTGCACTAAAGCAATAATCAACTCCTACAATCTGTGGCAATTTACCAACTTGTTAAACCAAGAAAATAGCCTGCGGAATCTGTTTGATGCTCAGCACAGGTTGTCCTTGCCTGCTCTCCATATGATTAGAAATTACTCTTCAGCTACACTAATTGATTTGTGCTGTCTTTGATTCAAATATAATTTTGTCCTTGCACATTCTATTCCCAGATGGCTACAAGGCTTTTGTACTACTACGACTGTAAATTAAAGGGAGAAGATAGATAATTAATAAAGGTAATCTAAAATTTAGAACGTATGACTCTCCAACTGCTAAAATTAATATTGACTTCAAGTTCATTCTGTGAGGAACCCTCGACCCAATTACGACATGGCAATATATAACAGGAGCTGATAAACCAGGGTTTAGGAAAGCTTCTGATACAGAGGGGCAGCTTTCCTATTCTTAAACTCAGCTTAGAATCGCAGGGAAATTGTCAGCAGACTTACACCTGAAGAACTTCAGACCCTTGACTAATTTATGATTCTGCCCTTCCCTACAGACTTTGTTTGAATATTGGCACGTTTGGATATGTGTCCTGAAGCAGCGCCTATTAAAGGATCACCAATCAGAGGCAGAAAATGAGTGGAAGAGCTATTCCAGCTAGCAGGACAAAGTGGATAAAGGTTCCTTCTTTTAGTTCAGCACCCTGAGGGGGCTCTTGTCTCCTCCACCACTAAGAGGGGATTATCTGCCACCACCTGATAAAACCCTGAGTAGGAGGGCCAGAAATTACAGACAATATGACTCCCCCTGCTTCCCTTTCTGACTTCTTTGCCTCTTTCACAGTGCGTTCTGCAGCTATTCTCCTTGGTTTTTAACATGTTTTTTACCCCCATAAATTCTAAAAGGAGGTGGACACACTTGATGTCCTCTTCAATGGCTTGTGTGTACAGTGGCCGGGACCCGGCATTGCTTCAAACAAAAAGAAACACTGCTGCAAACAAAAAGAAACAGCGATCTAAATAGAACAACAATGCAAATAAAAAAAGCCACAACGGAAGTGAATTACCGGGGACTATTATTGCCGGTGCACCGGTGTTTTTTATGTGGGAAAAGAAGAAGACCAAGAGACAGAGAGAGAGAAATAAGAAGAAGACGAGAAAGAAGAAGAACAAGTAAATGAAAAGTCAGGGTTAGGGTTTACTGTGACGCTACGTGACTGTACTTCTCAATGTGTAATAGTTAGGCCATGTAGCCCCAGGTTTGATATGAGCTGAACTGGAGGATGCTGTGTATTGTTAGCTTCCAGCGAGAGAAGTACAAATACAGTCACATAGCGACAGTAAACACTAACCTCTCTCCGTCTCTTGGTCTTCTTCTTCTCTCATATAAAAAACACTGGTGCACTGGCAATAATAGTCCCGGTAATTCACTTCCGTTGTGGCTTTTTTATTTGCATTGCTGTTGTTGTTTTATTTGCAGCGGCATTTCTTTTTGTTTGCAGTGTTTCTTTCATTTGCATCAATGGCGGGTCCCAGCCACAGTACATGTGCATCCATGCGTGATCCATATAGTATGTACGTATGTGTGTCAAACACTTTCACTGCCCTATATTTACACTCATTACCACATGGCCACATAGCCCCTGGTCCCTCACAGCTGGCCTACAGTACTCTGTGCCATGGATGAGTAGTAATTACAATGCTCAGCAACATGATGCTTATTCAAGGGTATCATAAACTGGCCTAATGTGAGTTGGCCTGTAAAAGACACACATGTTTTAAAGCTTCACAACTGCTTAGTCAATAAACACAGTGAGGCAGAGCCGTGGGATATGGGAATACTCACGGGACTGTCAGATATTAGGATGATAAGAGCACAACCTAAACAGAAAGAGAAGAAGACTCGAGTGGATGTGGAAGTAATGATTTCACCTGTCAGTGCCATCTGCATTACACTTTCTGTATCATGAAGACAAGCATATGGTTACAGTCAAAGTATTCCCACATTCCCATCAATGCCTATTGGCTAGGCCTACTTGTGACATGCACCCATGTGTTGAAAGTCCATGAAAAAGAGTCCAAGCCCTCTGCGTTGTGTAGTGCAGTTAGCCATTTCACAGGATCATCCCTGATAACTGGAAACTTTTTAGTCACTGATCTTTTTATGCCAACAACAAGAACTGACTTACATGGGGATACGTCCAATACTATACTTCTTCCAACTCATCAAGCACACCTTGTCAGTGTCGAGCTGTCATATTTGCGTAGTGAAATTTATTCAGATGCCGACTGACTCGTCCATCGAGCGTATCTGAAAGTGATGCGGAAAACTGTAGCGACACTGACTGACAATCTGCTAAATGAAACCCAACGGTGTCACTGATGAGCAAAACAGCTTAAACTGTTGTAGTAAATTTGACTAAATTAATTATTTGTAGGCACTCTGTTAATGAACAAATAGGTACAAAATTCTGTAACCTAATATTCCAATTTACAGTCATGGAGGGGGGGCTCACGCAGTGTTTTTTACATATCTTTTTATTGGGTTTTTGGTTATTAATACAATCCTATCAAAATGTACAAACTGTGCGTCAACAATCATTGCTTCTTCTTGTGTGTAGTCACGTCAGTAAACACCCTTATCTGGCACAGAGTGTTCCTGATTCTCTGTCTGGCTGTGCTTTTGTTGACAGTCACTTATATAAAAGGCTGGAGTGAGAGTGGGCAGGCCTTGACCCCCATCTCCCAGATGCTTTGTACCGAGGCCATCCTGCTGCTGCAGGGGCACTGCATTTTAATTAGACACACAAATCGAGCAAGACACAACTCCCTGTTAGATACACGCAGAATCAGGTTATATTTTCATATCGTTCACCTCTTAAGTAATGAGCTAATCTGTCATAAGTGTTTCTTTATATTTTGGGTGTTTCAAAGAAAATATTTGTCAAAAACAGGTTAAATTATGTGACATAATGAATGGAAGCAAGTGCACTGTCCTGATAAAGACTAAAAGAAAAATGAGTGGCGCTAGAGTTGGTTATAATTAGCTATATTAGTAAGCAAGGTAAGCCCAGTTCTTCAAAGATGAGAATGGTAACCTACAGTCGCACAGTAAAGGTGATATAGTATTGTAAAGTTCATGAAATATGGACCTGAGGACACGGAGTTGAGCCAAATAATGGAAATAAAGAGAAGGGTATAGTCTATTCAGTCTATTCACTCAGCTCCCTAGCTGAGATAGATAAAAGCAAGAGGCATCATGTAAACATACCAAGTTGCACTCCAAGTCTTTGGCAAAACCTCAAAGCAAACAGTGCGAGTAGAGACTGTAAAGTGAATCCGTCACTAGTCTACTGCATCTTCCATTTAAATCGAGGTTTGCTATCAAAACAGAGGCCCTTCTGTTTTAACCTCTTTTTACCAGAAGGAGAAAAAAACAGGCAAATGGCTTAGCTAGTTTTATTTGTCAATTTATTCTATAATTCATGGTTTTACTGCAGAGTATGAAGATCTAGAAGCATGCTCCCATTAAAAACTCAACACGGTGACATGGTGTGGAAGAAACGCAAGGAAATGGGTTCACGTGAGGGGAAAGCATTGAGGAGAGTAGTGCAAAGACATGACAGAAGAGGAGAAAAAAGGGAGGATAAGAGGATAAGAAATTAGAGTAGAGTAAAACTGCAGAACTTGTCCCATGAGATACTGGTTTCTCTTGAAACTTTAAAGGGCCAGTGTGTAGAATTTAGTGGCATCTAGTGGTCTAACGGTGCAATGCAACCCCCTGTGTTTCACCATTTCCCTCCTAGTGTTAATGACAAATTAAAATCGCCAGAGACAGTGTTTAATTTGTCTGTTCTGAGCTACTGTAGAAACATGGCAGCTCAACATGATGTGTCTTTTATATATGTCTGTGAGGGCCACTGAATGTTTGCTCTCTCTGACTGTGAGCCAATCTTATTATAGCAAAATAATGGCTCTGTGTCAAAGAAGCTCCTACTGTACCTGGCTGGCTGATAGAAGGGCCGTACACAAAGCACTAAATCTATGTGTATGTGAGTGTGTTTGTCAGTCCATGTATCTGAGCAGGTCCTTCAGTCTTCAGAGTTTTGCATTTCATCAGAAATTACACTGTGATCCATTTAGTATGTGAGTGGGCAAGAATTAGATTCATAAACATTGTGTACACAAACTACCAGAGTAAACAAAAGCAGAAAAAAAAAATTCTTTTTTATTTGAGGAAGTGATTTAACACTAAATTAACACTTAATATTAAGTTAATGTGTATTTCTTCCAGAATGGATTGTACAGGGGCTAAAGATATTGGGTTAACCTGTACAGTATATACTATATGTGTGTATTTCATATGACTGGCAACTTCCTGTGTTATACCGTTGAAGTGTTGTGAACTTTTTCCAGATCCAAGTATATAAGTGCAGTCATAAGCTCTGTGCTACCTTCATCATTCAAATAGAAGCCAATTCCAAGCCAGCGTGGCACAATATACCAGAAAACTACACCCAACATACAGTTCAATACTAAGTTCAGTACTCTACGTTAATGTACTTAACTAACTAACTGGAAAACAACAAATGACCTCTCATCTGAAACATGAGAAATGATAATTAAAAAATGGTGGAGCAAAAAAAAAAACGGTGAAGTTTCAGTACAAAAAGCTCAGCTCATCTCACTCTTACAAAATTCATTCTCACATTCTCTGCATAGTTTATGATGTCTCCATTCATGTCACACAATCTTTTCCACGATCCAACTGTGATGTTTAAAAGGTACAGGTATATGTAAGATTGGAGACCGCAGCTCAAATTAAAAACACTGGAGAGAAGTCTCCCCCCTCGCCGACCTCCTCAGGCTGCAGCTAATTCAGGTTGCCACACTGAACACAATGAATGTCCATGAGGGCAAAATCAGGGCAACAAGGTTTATTTCATGAAGCAGCTTCTATGTCTGAGCCTGACTTCAGTTTGTGCTGTAAAATAATGACAATGAAAGTTTAATTTGGTTTGTGTGACGCGCACAGACAGAGCGGGGGACACTCACAGGGAGAGTCGTTTTACAGACAAATTGTTTTACAGCAGTAAATAAACTCCTCTAGACCTCCTCTGGTAAAATAAACTGTTTTGGTAACTTTTGAGACAAATATCTGCGAATTTCGAGCTAAATGTCTCTGTGACCCGGTCAATCCTCCCGACAGACTCTACAGCTCGCTTCCCCCGGGAAAGCAACCTCCTTCTCGGGCAGTAAGAGCCGAGTAGGTCCCGCTGTTTACCGATGATGATTACGTGACGTGATTTCAATACTTGAACTCAGTGACTCTATAACTTCCCACAGTACTGTTGTAGGTAGTGTCTTTGGAAACTTTACAAGGGAAATAAGGATGAATTATATGTGGAAAAATCACCATTACCTGCCTAGTCCTCCACCGCGGAGGACCAAAATAGGAATAAAATAAATAAACCAACACTACACGGAACTCTATCGCGAAAAACAACCGCTGTCCTCCGCGGTGAGAGACGGGTAGGTCCGTAACTTTTAACAATGTTTTTGTCACTTTCTACTTAGCACTGTGGGTAAGGATCTCTGTCACAACACAATTTTATGTCCATGACATTAAGACGAGAGGGATTGATGATGGCGGATGATGGTGGAGATATTTTTTGAGTAACAGAAGAAATCAGGTGAAACACTCTGGATACTTCTGGCTTCTAAACATCTTTCTTTCTTTTCTATCTTTTAAATAATCTCCAATATTTACCGTGTTTTATCACGTGTCTGCTCATGGAGCTTCTTAGGTCGGACAGAATCTAACATTCATGCCATTGATCCACTTTATTTGCTTCCATGGCTGTAGTATGGTTCATATCTGCCAACCCTGAGCTTTGACAAGAGCTATGTAGTTATCCAGTCGAATCAAAACACACAGTACAAAACCCAAACAGACTGCCCAGTCTGTCAAGGCAAAATTCAAAAGAAACATACTGACTACAGTAATTTATCAAGAAGCTTGTATTTCAGTAGATCATGTTTCCTTAAGGTCTGATGACACAACATATTCATTGTATGATTTAATGCACCTTTAATAAATGTGATGATAATAACTATAAACCACTTTTCAAAAGCAAGTTATGAGATGTTTTACAAAGACAGCAACAGAGGAATGACGGATGGAAGAGAAAGGAATTTTTCTAGAAAAAGTACTTTTCTAAAAGAAGAAACAGAGCGAGCCTCCCTGATGTTTTCCCACATTCAGTCCAGAATTGATGGGCCCTGACTCAAAAAGCTTGGTCGCCTCTGGTTTTAAGAAAAACACTATAGAGTTAAAAGGCGGCTCTGTAAAGTCCTACAAACATTCCACGGGGCAACTATATTTATTAGTTTTGAGTGAGAAATGTAAGCAGCTTCCTGGACTAGCAAAAAACCGAAGGTGCACTTTTTGAAGCATACTGTATGGATGGGCAACAACGGGGTGGTGTCATGGTTTGGATACATTTCCACAGATGTTTGCACCAGACCACTTTTTTGCAATCTAAAAAGTATTATAAATGAATATAAATGGATAGAAATATAAATTATACAAGTTGGCAACTATTCAGAGATACTTTTTAGTGATAACTGTTACAAACAAAACAGCTTTCGCTCAGCGTCCCTTTAAAAAGATGTAATACTACTCTACACACACAGGGGCAAAGTGATGTTTAAAAGAATATCTTATTGCCGGATTCAGTAGCTGCGCAATAAATAAACATTAATTAACCTTCTTGTTTTAATGTGGGATTTAAACTTCCCTAAACGACACAAAGCTGCTTCATACTGCTTCACGCCTGTTAGAACAGATTGGGGTTTCTTTATGTGTTTTATCTATAAGCACTGTGCCTCCTATGTCTGCTTGGACCTCAGCCTACAGTATGTTTGTCTGAGAGAGGGAGAGCTTAGTAATCTCCAATATCCATACCTAACAGGCTTAAAGTGTAATGCTCTCAGCTACAAAAAGACCAATATGCCGTCTGACAGAGTATGTAGTTGATACCAAGCAATAGGATTTTCTGTGAAGGGAATCTTCAACCTTTACTGTATAGCAGCAAATAAATCTTAGTAATTTGATACACTGAGCTTACGGGGAGACTAACGCCACATGAAAAAGCACTGGAGGCTCAGGGATGAAATTTATTGGACTCATTCACTCACACACGCACACACACACACACACACACACAAAATAACACTTACTGATTCATAATTTAGCACACTAAACACGTGCACTTTATTCATGATGTATGAGTGAAGTAAAAATGGGAGTGCTGTTACTATAGCAACGGGCTCTAACACATCATTGACCGCAAATGTTTCTGTGTAACACGCGATTCAATATTCCACCTCTCTGGGGAAGATTCAAAAGAATCTTGCTTAGACACGAGACGAAAGTCATTATCATGATAATCATAAAACCCATTATAAATAACTTTTTCCTTCCAGTGTGCCTCAGGGATTTTGGAAATTGAGCATTTTAGACAGTCCTTTGACTCATATTTGTTTCTGTTTATCTCATTTATGCAGGGGGGGTCCTGATCTGAAAAGGGGTAAGAAAACAACAAAAGAAAAATAAAAAAGCTTCTCTGCATTCTAGCCTAAAGCCAGCCTTTACATGGACCCATGCCATCTGCTGACAAAGCATGCACATACCATTATGGTTAGCCTATTATGTGGCCTATCTCTGTTTTTAAACCATATAAAATGAGACATAATGACAGAGACAAATTGATCTGACACAGTCTTTTTTAACATGGTGCATGTGAAAGCAGTCTTCACAAAATGCTCATCTAATGTGATCAGCAATTTGCTGTTTATGTAAAGTTTTATACAAAACAGTAGGAAATCAGCAGTGGCACAAACAGTGGCACATCTAAGTGGTCGTCAGAACTGATCTTGGTGTTAAATGGCGCTTGAAAAATGAAAACTTAACATGACTTACTGACGGAGCAGCTGAATAATGTCAATAATGTTTTAAGTGTAACTTTGAACAAGTTCAGAAAATACAAACAAACAACACTGCAAGCTAAATGTTGATCCAGAAACTTCCATTTTCTATGTATATTTAAATATACAAGCAGTACAAGAAGGCTTCTTGTATAGCCTCACTGTGACAGTTACATGCATTTACTCCTAATCTCAAGAGTCATTTCATCAGAAGTGTGTTGTATCTAACCTCTGTGGCCCGGCTCCTGGTAGCTTTCTCTGAACAAAGCCGCATGATGCCTCTTGGGTATTCCTTTTCACAAGCACTGGAATAATGTGTTTTAGCTCCCAACACTATCTAGTATAGGTATGGTTTGGGCAGGCATGTCAGTGTGAACTAGCTCTGACAGCTGATTGGCTAAAGGCTGGAACAAAAGCACGCAAAGCCACAGCTTCTATCCCACCCATCAACACTGTCACAAACATGCAGAGCACCGGTTTATTGTTTGTGGACCCCCAAACACATTCTGCTATACACTCAGCCAATTCCACCCACCTTTCTGGCCACACAGGCAGCATGGTTTTGTCAAGCTTTGTCTTTTCCATCAGTACAATTAATGCAAAAGAAAAGAAAAATGTGAAGGCGCAGACCTGTGACTACACAATGACACACACAAAGGCAAGATACTGTAGGAAAGACGGACCATTGACGAGTGTCAGTGATACTCAGTTCAAGAAATAGGTTCTATCTCTGTGTTGGTACAAGGTGTGAAATGCAGTGTCAGACTAGTGAAGTATTATTTAGTGTGTAAACACCAAGATGATTTACTATTGCACCAATGTAGTATCTTGGTGACGTGTAACCCTGTGGGAGGAAACATGATTGTGTGGCGATGCTGATCCAGTGGCACAGTGCAATTTTGGTGCCAAGAATGGGTGCATCTTGCACAGTCCGCTGGCTACTTGCTCATAGCCAGCTCAACAGCTCAGCATACCTTTGTTCCATAATATTTGTGTAACTTGGTAGTCACATCAAATCAACCAGCTGACATGGGAACACACGGAACAAAACAGTTTTATTCCATTTCTGGTAGTTCTGTAATCCAGGACAGCTAGTAGTCAGCCTATATTGATTGCCTTTCCCTTACTCCAGTGAAGGCGGCAGGTATCTGTTCCATCTTTAGTCTCTTAACTGGGGTGATGTTGCACTAAACCGAACGCTCCGGTTACACAGAACACAAAACCACAGAACCATCTGCAAATTTGTCATTGGAAACTGTTTGGACAAGATCAAGCACTTTTTAAATTACTTGGCAGGTGTTTAACCACATGTCTGTCACCGTTTATCACGTGAAGACTTCAGCCAATGAACCATATAATGTAGTCCAACTCTCTGAAGTCTGAACACTGAGAAAAGCCTTCAGTGTTGTTCTTTACTCTTCTTTTAATAAAGAAATGCTCTCTAGTCCTGATAAAATGGATGCTCGCAGCATCTATGCTAACCTTTTTAAGCAGCCACTGTTGTTGTTTTTCATGCAAACACCCACGCAGTCACACACAGCTAGCCTTAAGTCACACTCACGGCTCATGCCATAGCTGCCAGTTCATAGGACGCCAACTGGTCCGAACCACTGTGATTTGGACACAAGCACATGTCTTGAAGCCTGACAGGATGGATTCTCACATCCTATTAGAAGTCCACCTGCCTAGCAAGATTAATGTTGGGCACTCTTAAGTCACAACTGCACACAGCGCATGTCCTGTTGAACCACCATGTTTCTACAGCAGCCCAGAACTGGATAAGGTGTGCAACAGGGTTCATGACAAACGAGCGCTACAGGTTGAGTGATCTCAAATTTGCGGCCTGATTATTTATTAAGTTATAATACATTACTAATAAGACCAAGTGGCAGACACTACGATGCCTGCAAATCATTGGGTGCACCTATGAGGTAGACAACAGTGTGTGTAAGGACTGAAATAAAGTGTATCCAGCCGTATTCTGGTAAATGTGATACATAAATGACAACCATTTTTCACAGCCACCATTTGAACATGGGGTTTTTGACACCAAAACACAGGTTTTGACTGATGGCTAAATTCTAGTATCTACGTTATAGTCCATAAATTCTGTCGCGTGAAATATGATAACAGATATCTTTTGTTGTGTGTATGAACTGTATGACTATGTGTTTTGTGTTTGTAAGCAGGGTGCTCAGGGAGGATGAGGGGAATGCATGCTGTCATCAGATTCAAAGAGTCTAGAGAAAGAAAGAGCTGAATCAGGTCCAGTCACATGCTTTTAGACAGACACACAGACTGACACCAGGACACATGCTGGATAGTAGAGGATGAAACACAACTAAACGGGGGGGGGGGAGTTGCCCATCCCTACCCTAAATTTGAACCTTGGCTGCAAACATGCTGGGCTGCACTGAGTGAATAGAAGAGGGCAGCCTGCAAGCTCCGGGCTGAGACAGGGAGTATGTGGGTAGTGTATTTATTCAGCTGGATGATTATTAGAACTCTATTGTACTTTATGCCTCTGGCACCCTATTCTACAGTCATCTATTCATATTGCCTGACCTGGAATGATGGGAGTCTCGTGCTAGTGGGATGTCATTGTGTGGAGCAAGAAAATATACAATATGTTGCTGTTGTTTTTTTTTTTTTTACTGTGAAATGAACTTATATGTGTATGTACAATGCTTTTTAACATCACCAAGACCCAAAAGCAAGTCCAGTTCCAATTCAGTTGAACGGATGGAGGTGACAGCGATGATCAGTCGTGTCCCTTAGATTTCAAATGTACACAAACAAACCTAAATTATAGCAGCTAAATGGTAAGAATTTTGATTCAAATATAGGCAAGTGGCTGTGCTGTGCATGACTGGCATCTACCACAGAAATGACTGTACAGCTGGAGCCAAAAAACACAGAGTGGACTGACTGGTGGAAGGCAAACTGGGAAAATATTGGACTCAACTTCTGCTTTTCTTGTTGTCCGTTGTCACTGAGCATTTTCCTACAACGCATTTTAACCAGATTTGTGATCTGCTTCACTTGATCTCAGCTGTGAATTTATCGATATCACCCATTTCACATGTCAATACAGAACTTGGATTGATCTCCAAACTGTGCCATGACTAAATGTGTTTGTTTAAGCTAAAGATGTGGACGGCATGTTTCTCCCCATATTCTACTGGACTGACATGGAATCCCAAAAACAGACCCACAAAGAGCTCACTGGGGTGCAGCGCCTGGGGCTATAGTTTCTACGCAGCCTGGTTTTGGAAGCATATTGAGTCGGTTGTATTCACAGCAGAATCAATTCCTCCTTCCTGATCTGTCTAATCACTGTCTCTCTATATTACACACCCACACACGTGACAAAGTTTAATAAATTAGAGTCGTGCTGTAATTTCTCACAGAGGAACTTACACACATTCTAGAAAAGCTGTAGCGTACAGAAGACACAGACACATTAGGGTATATGTAGGAGCCTGTGTATAGGTTGTAATTAGTCATCTGTAATGTTAAAAAAAGACTGTCACTCTACAAGCTGAGCCCAAAACAAAATAACCCACACAAGTCACACTTAAGTGTATTGCTTAGATAGTAAAGATAGATAGTAAAAGTTATATGAAAAATAAAGTTGCGAAACAACTCAAAGGTCAGGGTGCTCAACTCTAAATGATGGGTGTTGGTACCAAATTCTTAGTTTCCACACATACTGTATAAATTATTGACCTAATGTACTAATAAAAGACATGTTTGCATGGATATTTTGTAGTTGAGGCTGTCCATTTGTGCAGCAGTTTAGGTCAAACTATCCGCAGGGCATGCTGTTGACAGCTGCCACCTGCTGCGCCTTCACTGGCTGAGGCTGACAGCAGAGGTTCACAGGAAATACTGTGTGCGGCGGTTACTTAGCTTAACAACTTTACCCAGTGTGCCCCAGCAATAACAGTATCTTTTCACTTCTTTGGCAGCTTTGTCAGTCAATGACACAAACGCACGCACACACACACTGCAAGGCAGTCTCCATCAGAGAGCATCAATACAGCAGCAGTGTAACACAAGCAGAATATTAGGATAAAACACAGTGACCAGAAGGCAGGTTCTGTCCTGGAGAGGCCCACTGGCAGATCGGAACAGACACATTGTCATGTGCATGCATGGACATATTTCTATAGACATGTGCACTCGCATGTGCGCACACACGCTTGCATACTGGAATACAGTATGCTGGCTACATCCAGACACACAAGCAAATTCGTCTTGCCTTACTTACTCCGAGACCCAAAGTCAAAACACAACTACTCACATGGCCACAGCTACACATAAACAACCACACAGCTTCTGACATATCAGGCGCACACACACACACACACACACACACACGGTTAGTAACTGAACCAGTGCAGAGAAAAAACATTAGCATTCTGTCAGGGTTTCAGACAAGACTGCACCAGCTCTTCACACAGCCAACATGCAGCAGAGCATAACAACAGAACCAAATCCAGAGAGAGAGAGAGCACAGACAGGTAGACAGGGATGGGTTGGGGAGTGTTCGCAAATAACTGGAGATAGAAAGTATGTAAAACAGAGAGACAAAGATAAAAACGGAAATGTTTAAACCGGAGATAATGATACAAATTAAATTGAAGAGATGATGAGATCAATTGGGGTACCTTACTATTGAGTCTGGCCTTCCTGGCTTCTTTAGTTTTTCTTTCCTTTCTTTCAGCTGCTTGTCTTCTGCCCAGAGCGGATCCCATCTCACACACATACGGACACACGCTCTCCGCTACACACGCACTCCGGTAGGTCAGCTACAGTCCCACTGCCAAAACATTATCCACATGGCCATACTCAATCCCCCTCCTCCTCATCGCCTCTTCTCCTCTTGTTCTCTCGCTCCCTCCTTCTCTTTCACTACCTCTCGCCTTGTCAAAGTAGCACATGCACGCTCACATGGTCACTCACACAAACACTCACCCCGGCACGGGCACACTGACTCCTGTACATGCACAGGCAGACGGTGAGATGGTAAGGGTTGATTTTGCAGGATGCTGGAGAAAAGAGAGGGAGGGTGGGGAAAGAGAGAGCTAGAGTAGAGGGAGGGGAAATAGAGGGAGGAGAGAAAGCGTAAGACCGAGGGAGGGAAAACCGAAAGAAAAAAACAGAGTGAGAGTGGGTGGAGTGTAGAAGCGAGGGAAGATATGGATATCCAAAGTGAGAGGAAATAAAGGAAAGAACGGGTATAAGAAAAGGAAGTGTCGAAATCCCTAATAGACATGAAAATACTGCGGGGTGCTGGTGCAAGCTCCCTTACAGCAATGTGCTAAACCAAGTGTAACACAACAGTGGAAGCTTTATGACTATTGACTAATGCTCATGTTTTTATATCTTGTATCTTGTCCCTGAAAATATTGCTACATTTTAAATCCTCATTTTTACATTTTATTTACTTTCAAATAATCCCACTTACACAACTACACCCATGTATAGCATGTGTCGTATCTTCACACATCAACATAGCAACACAAAGCACGACTGAGCCCTTGCTGCAACTGGGGAAATATATATTCTTTTAAATCCCAAGTTGCCTGTCTGTGTTTGAGTGTCTTTTCTTCTTTTTTCCCCATTTCTGCTAAGCAACATCTCTACTTTGTTCAAAATACTCAATTCCTTTTCCTTTTAGGGGATTATCCATAAGGGGAGCTTTGTGTGTGAGGGATTCCCCGTTGGAAATGTCCTCTCATTCTGTGCAATGCAGCTGTGTGTGTGTGTGTGTGTTTGTGTGTGTGTATTATGCAAAAATCCCACGTCAAATTTTATGGTGGCTGCAGTTCCAATAACCCTGCACTGATAGGAGCGTTTAAAGACTACAAATGCTCGGTGGGATCTCAGAATAATATCACACCTACAATGAGCTACATTCTATGTGTTGTGTCATTGTAAATGGAGAATAATGCAGGAATTCTCATTCATAAAAACAATACAGTGTAGGAGGAATAGCAGCACTCTGTAATACGTTTTATGGGAGAGCCTTTTGTGAATTATGCTTTCCCACACATGTAGACAACAAAAAACTGGCATAATGTGAGCCTTTAGCTTCAGCATAACACTGCACAAGACACACTGTGTGTGGTTTCTGAACTGGCTTATGATATTAGCACATATGAAATGCCCTTGCTCTGGCAGAGTGCTCTGTGGCGTCCGTGACCACATTACCAAATAGGGCGTTACTAAATGCTTTCCACTACTGTATATGCCTCTTTAGTTTCTTCCGCCCCCCCTCCCCAGTTATCTCTATAGCCATGATGCCCACAGCTTCCATTCAGACTTTATACTCTATACAGCACACCTATCTTTCTACGCATCTTTCCATCCACACACCCACCTGATCTCGAGTGCCTACGGTCTATAAAACATTTAGTAGCAGAGGTATAAAAGTCCAATAAACTTTAAATTGCATGAGGTCTGTTCTCCAGAAAACAAGTTACACACAAGGTTGCATACATCTGCACTGATGAATCCCTGGGGTGGGCTAAAGCATTAGTACTCTGTTCCTAATAAATAAGACAGCAGGAAGTAGGTAATCCGGTGAGGAACTGTTTATTCATTTGCTGGAGTGTGGCAGCTCATTAGTTCTTAGTTATAAACTCAAAGTAATGTGGTGTACAGTAACTTTGTTAAAATAAATTATGTGAAGTGAATGAATGATGCATACATGTCTTTATTTCAAATATAAGGGCAAAATTAAATAAAGTAAAGTCAGTCTGAGTAAATTGCTTAAAGGGCTACTGATAAAAAAAGGACTGGACGTTGCTGGATCACTGGAAGCCTTTGTCACGCTGCAAGAAAGCCACCCATTCTCTAACCGTGTATATCACATTGCTGTCCTCCTACACCCAGAACCCACACACATGCACTCATTTTAGTATGGTATACTCTTTGCAGCCACCCAGCGCGGTTAGCCAGGACAGTTTCGGGGTTAAAAGGTCTAGTTGGGTAAAGTAAAGAGGGGGAAAAAAGAATGGGAAAATCCTATCAATTATGACCTCATTTTAAACTTCAGCCTGCGGCTAATGAGCACCATACCAGCAAAGTAGGCTAATGCTTGACCTCCCCCTAACAGGGCAGCTTGACGCAGGATGAATAGTGAACACCATGACTCCCAAGGCTGCAAGAGTCACCTATAACAGGATTTCCCTCTTTACCCCTGGAATTGATTATGCAACGTAGGCAAATTTGCCATTGAGAGCAAACATCAGTGTCTTATATGTGACCTCAATTGCTTCAAGTTAATCTTCCCTAATGCAAGCCCAAGTGAATATTTTGTTTTTATTGCCACTGCCTAGACAGAAACCTGCAAAAGACCTTTAACATTCATCACTGAAGAATCAGCATACTACTGCTATTGCAACGAATATTTAATAAACCACTTTAGTCAAAGTTTCCAAAGGTATAATACAGAGGAACATTTTCATACATCTGCATATATTTTCTGAAGTACAGAAAAATATAATTACAAGTTAAGCTGTTTCCCTTCTAAATGACTTTACTGAGGAAACAGTGGAGGCTACAGCCTAATACAACAGGTAGGTTTTATTGTAAAAGTACTGGAAAGGTGTATGAATTGCATTCAAAAATGAGTGCTGCTGATGATTCAGTCTCTGGGTGCAAAAGCCTTTATGTTTGGGCTCACGGTGCATTTTGGATAACCAGAAAAGGGATAATGGACATCCAGGTCAAGACTTCCTATGTGGTCCAATAATGAACTTGATACGCCTGCATGATGAGAAAGACATACTTCAGCTTAATATTTCTACAAACAGTTATTTGCATATAAATACAGAGTTAAATGCAGACGCTTAAAATGCGTCTCCACATGGACTGCTGAGTTTCTTTCTGTTCCATGCCCACAGATTCTGCATTCATATGCAAATATTTGTGTATATGTATTTGTATAAAATATTCTACAAACTCACTATGCAAATACAATGATGTATTTTATAAATACACGCATTTTGACAGATGTCTCCTATAATGACTGCTGTGTCTGTGTACAGAGACATGCATTAGCAACACAGGAAAACAGGAATTTACTATGGCTGCTTTTTCAAACAAATGACCACCCTGATTTTCTCCACTAGCAAAGCTGTCCTTCAGTACTATTTGCTAATAAAAATACATCACTCAAACGACATGGTGGAGTGTAGTGTGGAAGGTTCACACTCACACTTCCCATTTGAGAATTTTACGCGGTTCACCACTGGAGGCCTGCAAGACAGGACAATCACAATGAATCTTCTCTTTATAGATGATTTATTGTGTGGAATGAATCCCTAAATTGCAACTGGACAGAAACTGTTCATATATTTTGTCATAGCAATGTGTAACAGTAACAGACGGCAGCACATCACACCAGACTGGTGATAAACAATATTTGACAGCATGACTCATCCTTCTCATCACGGCTCTTCTTGTACCTCGCCGTTAATGAATATGAAGTAAATAAATAGAGAGGCGAAAGAGACCAGAAAACTCAACAATTAACTTTGTTTTTTCTTCTAAACAGATTTCAATCACATCAAACATAAGGCTGAATCTTGGCCTCTTCTCTTCAAGTAATAATTAACTACATGTTGAAGGATTTTTTTATGCCTGTGGCCAAAACAACTGTTCATTTATTGTGTACAGAATAGTATTTGGCAATATCTTAGAAGGACATTGTCCTGAAGTCTGTTCTCTAAGTGAAAAGCAAGTGAGAAACATAAAAACAAATGTATTACTGTGACAATTATACTGATGCACCAATGATGCCCTCTCACTGATATATTAGAAGAAAAAAGAAATATAATTTGTTAGTGCTAATCAATACTCCAAACCAACAAATATTTGCTATGCACTGTTACTCAAACTACAATAACTATAATTGTATAATTGAAATGTTCTCATGGGATATATACGGAGCAGTAAGACGTTAAACTATCCTCACTAGCATTATTATTTTAACTACAAGAAAAGCACATCCAACAACATTAGTCACACAGGGGTGATAGTGACTTACTCTGTGGTCATACTTCATAGTATTTTAATCATCAGAATTTTATGTGATGCTGCAAAGCAATGACAATGACAATGAAAAAACTGACAGATGCAGTTCTACAGTTTGTGCCCAACAGCAGATCCAGATGACACACAAACATGCACAATTGAATTCTCTCCAGTGTACATCTCCCACTCTCTGATGGGGTTTGATTAAAATACATTTCCCTCTGCTGTCTGTTTCACTCATTTCACCTGCATGCTCATGGTTTCATCTCCTGGTATTTCTCGCCCGCCGTTCTTCACCTGTCCACTAGTAGTCCTCACTGAGTTCCTGCTTCAGACAATCACCTGATCAGCCACCTGCTTTCACACCTGTTCCCCATTACTTCACCTTCACTAGTCACTAATATACTGTAAACAACAACCAGCAGAGCCAGTATTCACACTCGGCCAGATTGTCTAGGTTACTCAATCGCCTTACCAAGCCGGTCTTTGTCCAATTCTGCCTCTCTGAATCTGTGTTTGTGACCACCTGCCTGTGCCAGTATTGCCTCTTTGCTTGCGTGCCAGCTTGCCTTTTTGTTGCTGTTTATCAGCCCACCAATCCAAAAAGGAAAGACTGATTTTACTGAACCAACCCCCTGCATCTGTTCATACACAGTCAGTAAGACACAATTCTCTGCTACACATATTCTTGATACAGACTGCATTTCTAATCCCACATCCTTTGAATTTGAGTCCACCATGTCCTATGTTCACAGTAAAACAGTCTGTTGGTGCTTAGCAAGAGAAGAAACATCAATCAGTGCAGTATTAGACGCCATGTGGTGCTCCATTCTAATTCCTCTGTTTGACTCGGACAGGGAACTATGTATTTCACACATGAAGTAAATTACAGTGCTACCTGCTGAGTATTTTGACTGATGGTAAAAAACAGAAACGGGGTGACACACACGACTGAAAATAAGTGAAAACACACTGACCACCTGTTCATTTTATTATAATAGCAGCACCAACCAGATCTGGTTCATGTCTGTGTGACATCTGCCACGCTGCTTTGTTTTACTAGCACACACACACTGTCATTATGCAAAACTCTTCGGGCTCTGCGTGACCTTAAGAGAGATCTTAAATTACACACGAATGAACCAGCGAACACATCACAGAGGTATTTTATCAAGCATCCCTGCAGTCGCTGTAACCACTTGGCCACCATCGTATCCAGGGTATGAATTATCAAAGTTTTACGTACTGCATATGTGACATTTACTCCGTTTAGAAGACTGCACACAGCGTAAGCTCTTCAGTTGTCAGGATGACAGAGCGCACAGCTGTTTGGTCTTACCTTAGTGTGGAGCTTAGACAGCTGCTTTTCATCCAGGTGAGTCTGGGTGTAGACACGTCTTTTATAGCGGAACTGAAACACAACAAGAATAGACATGAGAGGCTCAGCTTTCTCTGTGTTTGCGCAACAAAAAATCTACACACAAAATAAACAAACAATACCGTTTTTTTTGTTTGTTTGGTTTTTTTACATCTGGTAATGCACATTTTTTCAGTTCACTCAAACTGCTCAGGCACTTTTCTTTGACATACAGCTCAGCACAACAGTTCATCTCACATCCAAAATGCACTAATGCCACCAGAACACTGCAGACTCTTATAACTCGCGTTGTCAGTAGTATCGATAATTTGAGACTTTTTCAATACCGCCTGTTTAAAACAATACAAGCTCTGTTAATTACACATTCAATGTTAACGTTAAAAAGTTACTGAAAAAGAAATGATCTACAATCAGAACGACGCCATCCACGATCGATCAGCTAGTGGATAATCTCCACCTTGCTCTCCTCCTCCTGTGCCACTGACAATCACCCAGCTCTGTTGTAGAGAAACATATATTATCTGGTAATATGTTGGATGTTGGTTACGGTTTACCCTCAAGAGGTGGTGAGTATATATATATATTTAATACTAACAGTATTAAAAAGTAGTAAGTATTAAAGAGTACAAAGTTTAAAATCCTGGTATCGTGACAGCCTTACTAGTTAACGGAACACTGACGGCATTTGTTTCCTAACAGTAACACTTACCTCACTCTACTCTACCTCACTCATTGTGCAATGACCTACAAAAACAACACGAAGCATTAAATTATGCATGACTGATCTCTTTGAAGTATCTTTAATTTCCAGTCTTTATCTATTTTAGCTGGCATGAAGTGAGATATAAGATGCAAAAATAAGGACACTTCTTTAATACATGAATATTTGCTGTTCCATAGCAAATGTCTGCAAATGAATCATAAATGCTGCAAATGATTCAGTAAGCTTTATTTTTTTCATTTGCATGAAATGGAAAAAAAAAAAAAGTTCTAGTGATGCATTACAAAACTAGACAAATCCACTATAAACCATGTCTCCTGTATTGGACCACAAGTTCTCATCAACATCACATGCCTGACACTCTCTGCGAATACTGTATGTCCTGTCCGGGTGGTCATAAACTTTACACCTCCACGAGGAAACAAATTGCCCTGTTGGGGCTAAGGAATGGAGACTAAGGTGGAAGGAAAAGTGAAAGTGGTAAGAATGCTTAAAGATTTGTGATTATTACCATCTCTCTGGATATAGTCAATCACTCTCTTGTTGTAGAAAGACTGTAGGGAGTAGTCACATTTAACCGTTACCGACATTATTTCTCTCGGCCAGCATCACAGAGTTTTTGTACAGTGGTGCTTCACAAGCAGTCGCTGGTCTAGACTGCCAGTTAGCTAAAGTTTAAGTGATAACTTATCACAGATCGTTAGTGTAGCTTGTGTCCTTCGGATGGGGTTAAAAGGAGGGTTGGTGGATTGGGTGCAGTCACAAGAGGTATTTCTCTAATAAAGAAACAAGACAGAGCAGCTGCTTCCCTGGCTGCTTAAACATAAGTCTGATGCTGAAATCTTTGTGATTTTTGTTTGTGAAGGTAGGCCTCTCACTCAAGTTTTCACTTTCTCTGTCATTAATTCATAGTCAGCCAATCATAATGAATGACCATTATGCTTTGAACATACATTTAACAGTTCTTGCAATGGTATGTACATGTGCAAATTTTGGTGTTGAGTGAATGTGGGTCAGAAATCTTTTCATGACCGCTGAATGTATTTTGTGCGAAAGAAATAAAAGGGATCAATGATCATTTTTCATTTCTTTCACACATCAGATATCAATCAATGTGGACTGATTGATTGATATCTGATGTGCTGACTGGGTGAAGAGTTTTGAGCATGTGAATTGTAAAAAAAAAAAAGAAAAAACTATAACAGTTTTAATTACAAAGTCATAAAAATTAATTAGCCACAAGGTATCAGCTCCACAGACCAAACTATGTCAAATCACTTTTAATTAAATAATGGCTTGTCTGGAAGAGAAAGCGAGACAAAGAGAGAGAACACAGTGACAGAAAGAGAAATTCTGACTGATTTAATAACCGGATATCTCCTTGTTGCTCCTGTCATATATTTTCCAGTGCTCCTGCTTGTCATCTTTTCCACATATTGCATCTTCCTTGAAGACATATCTACTGCTCCTTGAAGCTACAGAATAAAACATAGTTTGCAAAACAATGAGAAAAAAAAAAGATTTGCAATTTCGTGAATGTGCAGGAGGAACACTGCATGTGCTCGGCAAATTAAAAAAGGAAATACACCTGGAAATATCAGCTCTGAGTCAAGATAATGAGATGAACTCGGCTGACTGGATTATAGCGATCCTGACAACATAGAATTCTGTATAAGAAACAAGCAGAAAAAAAATGTAGTGATAAAAATGATGCAATATAAAATCACAACATCAATCTTAAGCTGTGTGTGGAGGGCAAACTTGGAAAGGATTATTTCAGAGTTGGAGCCTTTTTGTATTTAGATGTAGTTATTTACAAGCAACTAGAAGCAAAACTTGTAAAAATCTTTAAAATGCCGTCATGTAAATATTGCACTGAGCAAAACAGAGTAGCTCCAATGATGACACAGCAAACAAAGTTTCTAAAGGACTTTTATAATGATGGTCACACTTGATGTAATTGTGCTTTCACTACTGCAAAATCATCTGGCATGGATTGTGTACTCCTGTCACAAGCCACGTCATTCATTAGGTCTGTCGCAAGCTGTTTGTGTAATAGACAGGTTTCACTGAACACTGACAGCCTGTAATAGCTTTAAAAACTTCCACTGCCCAGGACTCGCAATGTGTAATTCACTTCTATGTGTGTGTGCTGTGCGTGTGTGTGTGTGTGTGTGTGTGTGCACCTGCTTGCAAGCATTCATGTGTGTGTACGTCTGTTTCTCCACTGATGTGTGGTGTTCTCCAACAGGGTAAATCCACGACAGAGCAGAGGGGTTTTGAGCTGCAAATCCAAACCTGTCAATCATCTCTACACACCGTAGACCTCAGGGAATAGCTGCTGGTCAATCAATGGCACACACTGCTTCAACAGAGCAGAGGCAGACACACACGCAAACCGATCGAAGCCCATGCGTACTGAGCTACATTGTAAGCTTCTGCAAGTTAGAGATAAAACAAATAAAACGAGTACAGTTCATAATTGATAAGAAATGTATGAAAAAAGTAAACAATAAAATTCCATAATAACAAACACATGACAACATGCATTAAAGAAGCTTCTTCCCTGATACACACCCTTCTTCTATCTTAATGGCATATGTCCGTGTTGGTCTGCTGACATAATTTGTATGTTACTCATTTGACATATATGACTTGCCAACCGCCGATGCCTTTTAAAACTAGTTTTCCACATATATCAATTCATAGGCTTAGACATTAAGCCCTGTCAAGCTATATGTGCAGCCTAAGAAGTAGCACAGGACCCTTTCCAAATGCTCCTAAAACGTTTTTATACTTTCCAGATCAATTGGCTGCTGCTCATTAGGAATCAATAGTATTTGTTTACTAGTGGATCTTGACCTCTCTAAAATGGCAAATGCGCAGACGTTCAAGAGGTGTGCTTCCACTGTCAGTCAGCAGTTGGTATGAAACTGTTATGAAGTTCAATTTTCAGCCATACTGGAAAAAAAAAATTAATTTATCATTAAATCATTAAATTTAGGCTTCCTTCCTTCCATATTGTTTTAGTTCTCAGTAAGGGGAACATCAAGGTGAGGAAGAAAGGAGAGGGAAGGACAGTGCAGGGTCAGAATTAAAAACCAAAACAAAAAGCTTATTTCTGATTCTAGGCAAATTAATTATGACTTGATAAACAAGACTCAAATTCTAAGAGTGATATGTGGTTAATTTGATTTTCAGGGACTTTTTAAAGCACTTTGTTTAAAAAGGAGGTATTCTCAAGGCATTCAAGTTCCCTTGACTGACGTGTACACATAACAGGGAAATCCTTAATGGAAGGTTTTACCCTAATCTCCCCACAGCTCCTTTTTTCCGTTGTTGTTTTCAGCTCAGTTAGTTACCATACAGCACTGTTGAATCAAGGACTCTCAATTTATTTCTTCAAAGTTATTTAAATTATAGTTTTAGCTATGAACAGCAGTATTTGGGGAGACTTGTGAACACAAAGAAGGGCACTCAGCTACTGCCTCCTTGCCATCTAGCACTCAACTGGCATCTTACAACATCAGACTTGTGGCTTTGAGTACCACTCACTGACAATAACCATAAGTGTTCCAGTATAGTACAGAGTTGCAAAGTGACTGGATGCCTACCAGCAGAAAGCTATGTGCCCTCTTAAGACTGTGTACACTGTGTATTTATATTTGTACATTTCACACCGTCGAGTAATACGTCTAGAAGAATGACTTAAACCCATTTGATGTCTAACTCCAAAGAAGATGACAGTGTGAACGGCTGTTGCAGATTTTCTGATTCACTCTCTGCACAGTCACTTGAGCCTTTCGTGTGTCTATATCAAGTCTGTATTAGCATTCCTTACAGAACATGTCTTTCATTTTATGACAAATCATCAAACTCGATGAAATCCCAGGAAGCTCCTCCAGCCTGAAAGTTTTCAAAGGTCTACTTTTGTTGACAAACTGCCGCAAAGAGCTCAACACTACGGTGGAACAGTAGATCAAATCTGAAAAAACGAACAAGAGCCACGATAAGAGGGTGAGAGAGAGAAAACTGATCTTGGCTATATCAAGTTTTGTACCACCAAAGAAAACAGTTTTTATTAAAGATATATGTTACAATTTCCAAAGCAAGCTGGGACTATCGTAAGTAATAATGTAGTTAATAACAGCAGTATCTCCCAATACATCAGGGATTGACATTAAACTGAGGCTCAAGGGGGAAAGCAAATCTTTATTATGTTTCCCATCTCTTGACACATTGTAAAACTGCTGAAAATAAAGATGGCCAGTCAGAAAATCACCTGACATCTTTACACCACTGTCTATAAAGAGACAAATCCTCATACGCCTTTGTTTCTATCAGATCAAAAAACTATGACAGACAAGCACAACAATTATCTCAGAGAGATGACAGCCGCGGCAGACAACACGCTGTCATTGAGTGTGATATTATTGCTGCTGGTTTGACTGACGCATCATGACAGAAAAGACACGCACGGCGCGCACAATGATGCACGCACACATACCCACACGCTCTGTGAGGCTGCGTGTGTACAGCTGTGATTCATTCACGCAAACAGTACGGTGACAACTTTAAAAAGACTGCAGCAGACACTCTTCATTAACAATAGCTCATAAGCTGATTGACAAACAACAAGAGGCAAATGTGTTTACTCTAAATGAAGACAATATCCTGTGGCAGCACTACAGTGGCCCTTGAACGTCAATTGAGTTAAATATCGGGGGGCTGCATATACCCTAACCCCCCACAAAGTTCAGGCTGGATTATTAAAATCAGGAAACACGTAAATGACACCAGGGTCCAGGCTGTCCACTGCATTGCTGGTACCAGTAAAGTGCATTGTTATTCACAATGTAGTGCTACAGCAGATCTTTAAGAGCATAAAAAGCACATGGGCTCATTCCTCCACCTGATCACAGGTGGCTTGAGGTTTTGTAAGGCAGTGCAGCAGGTGTTTTCTTCGGCCGACTTGTTTTCTTGTGCTGGAGCTTACGGCTCAGTATTAGCTAATGCTAGCCTTTTAGCCTTTTAGTAATACAAAATTCAAAATATGCCCTAATGCTTGCCTTTTTCGACCTCCAGTGTGACTCCTGTGTGGACTGATTTTTCCCCCACTCCTATCATCATTATGTGCTTGGTTGATTGGGCACATACAGAGTGATCATGTATGGTGGGGTGGCGTGTATACTGCCTCTCTTTCCACCACTTGCACCTGCTAACACTCCTTAAAGCCTCATACATACACATGATTCATGCCTACCTCCAGGTAAGGTACAGGAGCGATGGATGGGAAGGGGTATTCCCTTAGCTGTCTCTCCTCATCCAGAAACTTGCCAGCCTTGCCGTTGTAAGCCGGCTGGAATAGGCCATAGTTGAGTACATCCTTCAGGCTCTGGTTGAGATTGCACAGGATCCTTTGCTTGGACAGCCAGATAGGTGCATCCACATTGAATTTCATACATTTCTGCGGAGACAAGCGCAAAAGAGGGGAGAGGGTTAAGCACATGTCATTTTTCTAAATATCACATATTCAGCACTTCAGTTAACTAAAACTGAGAGATTGAAGAGTGATATTTGATGATTCGCATAAATATAACACTTGCGTGCTGAGAAAGTGCTAGAATAATAAATAGGACCTCTTTCATCAGAGAGGCATGTATTGAACTTCCAATGTCGTGCCCGGCGGTGAAGGTAGGCCTTTTATTATAATAAGCAATTCACACAGATATGGGAGCATTTCACAGTTGTCCATTACTTTTCACAAAAGGTCATCCAAAAAGCCAGCGCTAGTTACCATACTAAAGTAAACAAAACCACGATATAAGCAAAAGCTCTTACGGAAACACTCTTCTCTTCTCGGCATAAATTTGAGTCTACATGTGAGTGTGCATTATTTATGCTCTGAAAATTAAGCTGAGCAATATGTAACTGCTACACCAGTCGCTGCAGCAGCTCTGTCTCCAGGCAAAAATGAAACACTTCACAGGTATGGATGCTTGTGGAAAAATGATCAAAAACAGAACCCATTCAGTCAACCCCCACGCTCTAATGGACAACTGTAATACATAGACTAAATTCCTCCTTTAAGATATGAACTTAGTCGTACTATCTTTTACATTAATCACTGTTATTAATACTTTCATTAAAGGTTGCTTTACAGTTAAGTGAGCCTGACATGCTGGGTATATCTTGCTAAATTAGAAACACTTGAAATAAATTACTATGCTGTGTTCCAGTCTGTTCAGGGTGTAAAGGACTATGGTTATTGTGGCTAGGCAGAGCACTTCCCTGTAGTTACCACGTTGTGGAGCCTGAGCTACAGATGGTAGAGTTGGAGAGAGAGAGAGACAGAGAGTTAGAGGGAGTGTGCACAACCAACAAGTAATAAATCAATCAACGCTGCCTGCAATATCGATTTGGAACCTCAACTCTATCCTGTTCAGCGCCACTACGTTTTTGACATTCAGATACAACTCTTGAGAAATCACACACCTTCTCACACCAATACAACGCAGCGTCGTGCAGATGCCATGATGCAGGCAAATTCAGACCGCTCTGCCTGCAACGTCCATGTGAAAATCCTTACAGAACAAAAAACACGACTCAACAATTGTCTCTGTATGTTGCTCTAGGCTTGTACTTGTACTTGTACTACTGTACAAAGTAACACCTAGACAGACTAAACCAGACATAATGTTAGAGTGAGGGAGGAAGGAGCGGTGTTCAGCTCTGATCATCCAGATCTCTGTTTGTCAGAGTTAAACAGTCAAACATTGCAGGACATCAAATCTTTACCCTGGCAGCTATGTATAGTAATCAGGTGATGTCACTGGGATTGAATGAGCATCTACGGATTATCTGCATCGATGTGATACACATGAAAAGAGATGTTACAGAAAACGTTTCTCAAAGTAACTCATAGTGTAGAAAACAGAAGGGTCTCCAGCACATTTGATCTTAGCAGTTGATGAAATTAGATCATCCAAAAAACAATCCTCTTGGTCAGTTATGGGGAAAACCAGTCAAAGACAGGTCCAGAGATAGTGTAATGTAGCACAGTATTAAACAATGCATGAGTCAGAAATATCATTGCTATCAAACAATCCTAGAAGCTGTTGAGATGCTTGTTTCCTTAGATTTTTTTGAATTTCTTTAAAGGTTTTTCTGTGGGATTAACACAGTGTCCCTGCAGTGGCAGTGGAACACAATTCAAAATGTCTGGTACACATACAGAAGAGCCTGAGCTTTTATTACAGATAAAAGTGCAGATTAGGGTCAACAGCCCCTATTACCTCTCGTAAAAGTCTTAAAAGGATAATGTCAAGAGGAGAATGAGAATGACTCCCGTTCAGCGTGGTATCCATTAGATCACTGGTGTCAACATAAAGCAATCCGGGGGAAAGGAAACTACAAAACTAGAAGTGCTATCATTACGATATGATCAGTCTTAAAAAAGAGACAGATGATCACAAGTTTCCTCCTTCATACAAGTAGTGCATAATGATGTTTATAGAACCAGCAAGTCATCTAAACATCCAGTGATTGGTTGACAAGTATCTGATTAGGCTAAATCAGTTCTCGAGTGGTTGTTTCCAGACTTCAATCTGGGGGAAAAAAACTCATCTTTTGAGATGTAGTCTGGCTGTGTACTAAAAATGCATCTCTCTCAAGCCTGGAAAAAGCCCCTGCTATTTACTGTACACCATAAACACTTTACTTTCTTACGTTCTGTTGGGAGGCCTCTATCTGAGCTGATCTGGTTGCAGTGGAAATTCTACTGAATTGACAATACATTGCAGACAACTGCTGCACTCTTATTGCCTATAGCTACTTCGTTTTTTAAATTGGGAAAAAAAAGGGTTGTTGTAACAAGCAGCTCAGAAATATAAAATCTACGCATAATGACTCTGTGGGTAACAACATCTCCGAACGCCAACCTTCCACTGTCTACTTTTCGAATGTATTGTCGCTATCTACTTGAAATCCTGGGGACAACAAGAGGTAAGATGTCCCCCACCAGTGGAACAAAACTAACATCAAATACAGCTTTGAAAAGCTGCAACTTCACTTTGAGATACGCTGTCTTTTTCATTAAACTGAGGACTGAAGAGAATGAAGGCTTAGGATTAAGAAGACCTCTTGGGGTGTTTTCGAAAACAGGGAGATCTCACCATGTATAAACAACCACATGGCAATGAATGAACAAAGTGGAATCACAGACACAAACAAATGCTCATATCTGTAAAGACTATACATCACAATGTCATGATGGCACTTAATGGGAAGGGGGTCTGATCCTGCGTGGCCGAATGAATGACTTTTCTCTTGTCCACGTGCATGCAGATTTCGTTAATTTGTCTAAGTGGACTGTGGTGATTTCATTAAAAGGCAGAAATGGTAGGAATAATGCAATGCAGAGACAAAACGAATCCCTCTAAATTATCACTTTTAACCCACTACAAGTATATCATGTACTTTGCTATTTTGCTGTGTTTGGGGGCATTTCTGAGCTTCCACCTTTGGCCAGTTGGCGTGTAGCGCCAAGCCAATAACAGCATGCAGGATTCAAGGCGGACAAATCCAACTCATTCTGCCTTGAAGGCATGATGCATCTTTTAGCTAAGTGTTTGCGGAATATTTGATTCAGATGTTGTTTTTTTTTAACAGCAAGACATCCATCCTTAAGCAGAACTAATTTCTCACTGCTTTTGCCACAAGCAAATTACTAGAGGTCAACCCTTAAAAAGCCATCGCAATATCCATAAAACAAGCTCAGTCATGGCAAAAATGTCCTTGTATGTTATTAGCCTCATGTAGGAGAAATTAAACCTAATCAAAAATAGTCAGAGCTAGCAAAGTCACTTTCAAGAGTGAGTAAGTAATTACTGAACGGGAAAAATGATACATACTGTACATATAAAAAGTAGTAGAGACTAAGCTGTGATGGGGGGAAAAAAGTAAATACATTGAGATGAATATTACCTCCCCTTTAATACCAGAGTCTGAACAATGTCTGAACACACTGTACATAGAAATCATTTTTGGACATTTATTTAACAGACAGAGGAGAGAGAAAGAGAGCCAACAAACTTCACTATCTGGAACTGAACCAGTGATGGTTGCAATCGTGCAGCATGCTATCATGCCTATCATGCTGTGTAGCAATTGGGCCACCAAGGTGTTATAGTTGTACACTTTCAGAGTAAAAACAGTTTGAAAGAAAACGAGACTAATTCTTGGCCCTCCATTGCCATAGGGATCCACTGCTGAGATACTAAAATTGTACATCTACAACAGACCTACTAGGCTCAGATACATGTAAGTTACAGTACAAGTCTTAGCCATTCAATGTCAAACAGAACATACCTCTACTGTTCATCACATCATCATTAGAAGGTAACTTAAAATAATACACATTATTACAGGTACATCAAAGAGCGCTTTTCAAGCAAAGGAAAGTGATTTCTTCCTGTTAGTCATTTATTTTACTTGTTTTATATTTCTTGACTAATCAAACACATTTCTGGATGCTCTAAATGTCGTCTTTCAATGCCAATGCATAAAATAAGAAATTGCGTACTACCTTAGTACCCGAGTACGGGTGTCTTCTCTCATTGTACACACTACAGCACATGCATGCTCAGCATTTTCAAGCTGCGCCAGACTCTATAGGGTGACTTTCCATTTTTCTTATCAGCCACGTTTGAAGTTTGTATCGGAATAACCTTGATGTTAGTTCTCAAGGTGGCAGCACAAGACGTATGTGATTTATGAAATTATGGATCCTTCAGTCTGTGTGCGCAGCTTGTTCTTGTTAATCTGTGCTTGACTGTGCCCCCTTATCCGCAAGTGTGAAGACTATTAAGTTAGACTGTTGGTGACCTCATCAACCTTTAAACAGTCAGAATACCTGTGTGAGTGTACAGGAGCTCTTGCCAACATCCTCCTGGAAACTCTAGTCTACAACTGCTGCTTCATCTTACACTAGAATTGTATTAAATGTAGTGCAGCACAAATGACAGATTCTATATTTCTTTCTGTGAATGTAACTAATTTTCTTTTGCACAGGTATGATGAACAGTCCCATTACCCGTCACCTCCTGCAACATTATCCCACATCCAACTTTAATATGATGCATGAAATTGTCACATAATGTTCTCTCTAAAAATACAGTTGTACAAGGTTTAGATACTCAGTATTTTCAAAGAGTCTTCTCTATCCTCTATCCCAAGGATAGTGTAAGCCTTGATTATGGTTTTGAAGCTCCAAAATCAGGGCGCGTGAAGCTGTATAGTTGAACTGCATTAAAGACCACACTAGATACATTCAAAGGATACAGTACATGTAGGATTTCCATTGGTATATCTGCTTTCTCCCCCTCTCCATCTGTGTTCCAAGTCTTGCAGGGCTCTCCAAAAGAGTACTAACAATGTGCACCAAAGTGTACCGACAATGTCAGGCTAACCAGCTGAACTTCATAACAAACACACTGGTACAATCAAGCTAACTGTCCCTCACATAATTCCCCACAGTCTTATTTACACAAAAGCCAGTTGGCTAATTAACATGCTCTTAATCAACACAATTCTCATCACATCTGCATACTGGCTGTTTTAAACTGATTGTTTCAGAAAAGTCAAGTTACTGTGCAGTCATAGTAACACTACCACAGGTTTTGTTTGACAAGTTTATTAGTTACTCGATGTGCTAATCTACTAAAACTGTTAATTGATCGATTCATTCAGTGTGTATGCCATTCCTTTTCCATGTTTTTTCATAGTAAAAGATTTGCCAGACTGTGACTGTGACTGCATTTTTCTAAATTCTTTGTTTGCGCTTTCATTGCCTTCATTTGATCGGATAGGTGAACAGAGAGAGGGGATGACATAAAGCAAAGAGTCACAGAAATCGAACCTGGGCTGCTGCAGGACGGATTCAGCCTTTTGTGTATAGGACGTGCGTTCTACCAGGTGAGCTACCAGGGCGTCCCAGACAATTTGCATTTTTAGGTCTTTTGGGGTAGCATCTTCTCAATCTTACACAACACAAATGTGACTCTGTTTCTGGGTCACTTGTCATGATTCTGCCTCATTGATCACCATGATCTTAATGCTGCAACAGGAATCTATTCCAGGTATCACAAGGTGCAGCAGCATTTTGGGCTCCTGCACCCACTTCTACTCACTAATTCAATTTGAGCATGCAGCAAGTGTCAAATAAAGTCTGCAAGGATCCAGTGGATTGATCATAGTAGGTGAATGAGAAGAATGGTGCATAGGAATAACTCAAATGCACTTGGGTGCAGTGAAAAGATGGTTAGTTAGATTTACTAGCTAGTCTATCACAATCCACATCAATCTGCTGAAGATTTAAGGACATTATTGAACACTGTTTTGCTTTCCCAACAGACATCATAAATTCCCATGTTACCTGAATAAATCTGGCTCCACATGTGAACTGTATGACCGTTGCTGAGAGGGGTTCTGGAAGTGTAAACTGTGTACCCCTCTTTTCAGAGGCAGTGTTTCAGTCGCTGTGGTTGTTGACAGCTTTCTCTTTATGCATTTTTTCTGTGTTTCTCAGTGTCAGATGAGTCAATACCTTGATGATTTGCACATTACGTTTGGCTGGCTCAGGCAATGTGCTCATAATCCAATAAAAACAAAATGAAGACTGCAGTTTTTGAGCTTAATAGTGCTTGTTATGGTGGATGAAGTTGTTAATAAAGAGAAAATTTGAGCTCAGCTGACCCACCACAGGTAATTGAAGTGTCTCTCCGCTGTCTATGTATTCTCCATTTTCTTTTTGCTGCTGTCCTCCATACACACAAACACACACACACACTCACACACACACTGAATGAATGGACAGGTCCTTTGCTGTTTTGCTGTGGTTTCGTGGTGTCATTGAAAACAAGGGTCTTCCCTCAAAGTGTCCCAGAGGTCTAAATAAAGGCTGTGAATGAATCTCTCCTTCTGCCCAGTCAAGCCTTTAAACTGCAATGCAGAGCCAGCCAGAGTGGATATAAAATTCAAAGCATGAAAGAGAAAGACAGAGCGTGAGTGCAGCAGAAAGAAGACGAACAAACTTTGTGACTAAATCAGAGAGAGAGAGGGGAAAGAGAGAGAGATCAGGGTAAAAACGGGGTGAAAATGCCTTCAACACTAAGAAAAACAGCGAGCAATTATTGAGAATATGCAGCTATATGCAGCTATATATATGTTTGTGTCTTCCAATTTATCAAAGGGTTCTGTTTTGACGGCATAATCACAACAACCTTTGCAATCATTAGGTGGTAGAGAATATAAGATGGAAAGGTATTGAATTTCTTTCCACAAAATAAGTCCCCCTTTTCCATTTCTTGAAGACTTAAGCAGACAAGAGTGATAACTTCTCTCATATTGTATGTACAGATTTATTTCTAATGCAGTATTTCCACACTGCTTAAAAAAGACATAAACCAGGTTATGTTCCATTTAGTGTAGCAGAGCCTTTGTAGTGAGCCAGCAGGCACCATCGCAGCATCCTGACTCTGTTTGACCTGAATGGAACACAGCCTTGGTGTCACTGGAAACACCTGTGTTTACCCTACTAGCTCATGTCAAAATGGGTGCTGTGAAAAAGGTCTATTTCAAAGTCAAGAAAATACACCCGATGTAGCACTGCATACTCCAGTTTTTGCATGACCACAAAATAAATCCTTGAGGGTCTACATACACTACTCAAAAAGTTAGGGATATTCAACTTTCAGGTAACATTGATGGAAAATGGAAAAAGTTCATGCTACAGTGATATTATATCATCAATGTAGGGCATTTAACTAGAAGCTAGAAGAAGGTAATTTCGTCATCTCAAACAAATGCGGTGGATATACCACAACAAAAAAATGTTAATGTCTCAGTAACTTGTCATGTGTCCTTGAGCATCAATTACAGCTTGACAACGGCGTCCCATGCTGTTCGCAAGCTCATTGCAACCTGCTGTCACTGAGCCAGAACATTTAGTGGTCGATTCAGTGATCAGACTTTGTGATTGTGACTTTTGCGGTTAATCACCTTGTTAGAGAACAGCATGTTATGCAACATTGGACACGCTGGACATGCAGATCAAAAAGTTTAGAGAAGGTCAAATTAAGTTGACCTGTAAAGGTTACAGTGCATTTAGCACTTTGTCCAAAAGCCGGATATGAGATGGCAGAAATGTAAAGATGAGTGAGCTGGTGCTGCTCTTATGACAGTTATTTTCCACTCTCACCTGAGGTAATCATGGCTTAATTTTTTTCATCCTTTGGATAATCATGTGACACAGCAACTACTGAAAAGACACCAAGGTAAACTCGCTAACTCACCCGTGCAAATAATAACCTCAAAGCCTTTGGAAATGTGCTGAAATTGTTAAAATGTAAAAATGATAAAGTTGGGCATCTCATGAAACATCCACAAAAATAGTGAGTGCAAAAAACATTCAAAAGTATTAGAAAATCTAAATCAAAACCAGCTTATTTTTTATTTAGAGTTAGGCATAGATCAAATTTAGAATGAGTATAGTATAAAGTATGAGTAAAGTATAGGCAGAAAAGTTAAACAATGTAGTGATGTGGAAAGGTTATATATATATATATATATATATACACACACACACACACACACACACACACACATATATATACATATATATACACGTCAGTGTACACTATATTTAGAATATTTTCACAGCTAGACTTTGACATCAGACAGCCTTTTCTGACGGTGATCCAAAGCCATTATCTGCTCGCTTCAAAGCCAGAGTAGATTCCTTTTACAAAAACAGTAATTTTACAGCAATATTTTATTTCTCATTCTGTGAATCGGAAAATAGGTGTATGAATTTTTCCCTCTTGAGAGTTTGAGTTTATTTATTACACTTAGTACAAGTACAATGATTTATTGCGGCTCCAGTTGGCTTTGAGGCAGCTTGAGTGACAGCAGATAGGTTTTGATGTATACAATCTAATCAACGTAAAAACATCGGCAACATCAGCTTCATCTGGTCTGTGGCAATAAGTAACATTTGTGATATTAATTTAGCTGCGATGGTGAAGCCGCAACATGCTGCCAAGTTGCACAACACTGCTTAGTGACAGTGTGCCTTAAAACACATTAAGTGCATGTGAGTAAATACACATGCATGTCTGGCAGACTGGATAAATCCTCACTGAACTGGTCAGTGAGTTATTATTCTCCCTAGCATGCCATGTTCAACCATGTGTAACAACACTCTGCTACTATAAAGGCCTCATATCGACCTGGTGTACAAAGAGCATAGTGCTAAGAAAGAAAAGGGAAGAAAACAATAATATATATATATATATATAATATATATATGGATGTCGGTTTGAATGTCATATTACAGTATACCTGTAAACATCCTATAGGCGAATCATTTAAAGTTGAATTGATTCAAAAAAGTAATTAGCCAATCAAAAGAAATGCATTAAGTTAATCCATAGTAACTTAATAAGTAGTCCATAAGCCCTACGCACAATCCATGAAAGCTTTCAAGCCACAGTGCCGTGGTACTCTAACTCTCCTGTAACACTAAAATAATCTTGGAGGTTGATGAAAAAAATTGAGCCACAGAGCGCTCAAGGGCCCTTTTTACCTAAAGATATTAGACGAATATGATACAGCATCTAGTCATGACACTTTCATGAGAAGTGCTAAATCACATTCTTCTGCCAAAGCGCATATGTTGGCTGTGTTCCAGTGTGTTTAAGGGTGCAACCAGTGTGTTTATCAATGTCCTTCCATGTCAAACTCATTCACACACTGGCTGAGATCAGAGACCCTGGGGTATAGCGTTCTTCTCTTCAGTCTCCCTCTCATCTTCACACTTGTTTATCAAAGGTTAAGCCCTGATCTTTTGTCTGCTTAAATTAGAGACATAAGTGAAGGATGATTGGACAGGAGAGCAGGGGCTTGAGGGAAGAGATGAGAGACAAACTGGAGGTCGCACTTGTGGAGCATGGTGGGACAAGGAACAGAGGAAGCGTGAAGCAAGACAGAGAAGGCTGTGTGTTTTCAATTAATCAGAATATTAGATGGCCTGAAGCTAGAGATGGATCAGAGGACAGAGTGCAAAGTTAACTTGGTTTAGAGGTGTTAGTCTCTCTTTATGACTCTAAGAATCACAAATATAGCCTATTCATTCTTATAATTCTACAGTCTGTTGACAGAAAAACGCAGCAGTTACAGGAGGGAATGAAAACCTGCTGTTTAAAGCAAGGAGCCTGCCTACCTCGTTTTCTTTACAGGTATGCATCTAAGACAAGATGTGAGGAACTAGACTAACACAGCAAAAAGTTCTTCACTATTTGGACTGACTAATTAAGTCTGACCTGAGGTTGTGCTTGCACATTAATGAACACAGTTAGTATGTTAGATTCAGCTTTTAATGCCACAGAAATTAGACAGAATGTGTTGGGCTCAGAGAGGCATTTAAACAGGTTGGGGCTAAGGCTTGAGTGGTTTTTATTTGAGAGGATAATAAAAAAAAAAAAATACAAGCCAACGTGAATACAAGGTCAAATAAGTGCACACAGGTCAACTAAGAGGAAAGAAACACAAACACACATTACATCATTCCACATCTGAATTCAAGACACGGGGCAAAAGTGCCTTACTAATTAAGATGTACTGTTTGTGTGTGTTTGTTCATGATTATGCAAGCAGGGATGATGCATGCAGCAGGACATGACTGTAGTATCTCTAAAGGCACAGATGGCATCCACTCACAATAGAAAGAGACGGGGCATTGTTGTTGCCTTTTAGCAAGAAGTGATGCATCGACAGAGAAGAGAAAGGAGAGTAAAGCGTAATGGTGAAGTGAAGTGAAAGAACGAGAGAGGAGTGCTGAGATGATGGAGTGTAATGACTCTCACATAGCCCTGTCTCCATCTCCCAAGACCTCTGGCTGTCGCTGCCCAGATGACATATGCACTAATTAACAGTGCTGAGCCGCCTACTGGATATAGGAAGAGCTAAGAGTCCTAACCAATGTCCTAAAGGGATAATGCAGATCACTAGTAGCTAACATGTGGTCGTTCCTTTGTAAAATGAATCACGAGTTTAACAAGAAAGTTCAGCCGGCGGATACTACTGTATAGCGCATATGCACGCTCATTGTGCTTGCAATCAACGATGGACGAGCTTGGTTTATTTGAGCGGCAGATTAAATGGACTGCCTCTGTCTTCTCCCTGGCTCTCTGCTCTCAGGGTTTCCTTCTGTTTGGCCACGGTCCAAGACAATAACAGGTGCATATGTTTCTCTGTCTCAATGTGAGGATCCTGTAGGAGTAGACTCAGTAACAGGGATATGAAGTAATACTGTTTCATCTTTCAGCCCTCCATATTTTATAGCACAGTTAAAGCAGCAATTTATAATGGATGAGCACCAAGAGGTAGCACGTGTTAGTGCCTGGTGTGTGAAAGACTTGCTCTCTGTATCTTTATACCGCCCCCTTTCTGAGTCTGTTTATCTCTGCTTCTCTGTCTCTTTCTGTCTGTAATAAGTTCATCTTAATATGTAAAGTTAAATAAACAAAGATGTTAACAAACACCACTTTAAAAAGGCATCCAAATGCAATTCCCTGTATCCACTATCTTCCGCGATCCAAATATCTCATAGTTCTAATGTGATTCAGTAATCAAATGAATAATCTGCCTTTCACAAAATGGCCACAGCGTCAGCTTTCAATAATTTACCGGTTCAGGCAGCAATCAATTAGACACAACTTTAGAGGGTTTAAGCCAGGGAGCGCTCATCTTACACTCCTGTTAGAAGAGTGTAAGATGAGTGTAGCTGAAGACAAACACCTTGTGATATTAAACATGACATCAGTGGCATCGGGCTACATATTACATTCAGGAGACCTGGCATGCAATTTCACATCAGACAGATGTGTCAGCGGCAAACACACAAAAGAAAAAGAAACAAATTATAGATCACCAAAGCATTAATTAGTGCTCAATATATACTTCTCCTTGATTATATTGTGGTTTCATAATATTTAGTGCTATGACTAAAACCTTTGATGAACAAAGTGAATAGGGAGCATTTTTTAAGACTGACTGAGTTTTAGCTGAATTACCTTTAGCTGTGTGTGAGATTGAGGGGGCTCTATTTACAGAATATGACAGGGATGGAATATAATCTGCTTTTTTATTAGTGTATAATCACCTGGAAACAATAATTGTTATGTTTTTGTTCCCTTTAGAATTACCCTTTTACTACTATACTATAATATACACCACTATGTTTCTACTGTAACAAACAAACTAAACAGTGGCTCTAGATTACGCCATCATAGACTCTCATGGTCGGGGGTTGCAATCAGCCACTTTAATCCGACAAACTTTAAATGGAATAAACTCAGCCATTGGTTTGTTGGGCAGAGAAAATGTCCTTAACCTTGAGGCTATGCTGATTAAATCTGTCACGACAACTGTGTGTTGTGAGGTAGGAAATCAGTCACTGTGTCACAAACTGAGTTTCTTACATGATGTGACAAATTAGAACGGAGAATGGAAATCAGTCACAGGTAGAGGCAGCGTAATTAAAAGTTACACCGTCCCATGCTAAAGTTTGTTAGGTGTTCACTGGTGTGTGGAGTGCAGACACAGTCACTTATGTAAGTGTGGTGTGCCAATAATGTATACGTTATTTCCTCCCTGTTTAGCCTCGTTAGCTATATGCTAAAGAGTTGAGCGATGGATCGCTGCCAAATCTTTCAATCTCACTTTTTCAGAGTGCTGAAAAGGCAAGACCTACTTTTTCCACAGTTTTAAAAGTTTCGAGGCAGCCTGTATGTCACATGTGACTATGCGTTGTTTCTAATTTTTTTTTTTTTTTTTTTTTTTTTTAGGTTTGGCTGACTACAACTGGTGCTATGACATTGACAATTTAAAAGTTCTAATGCATGGTCTTATTCTCTGCAACAGTGACTTTGAATGAATCTAAAATGAATATAAATGATTATATAATTCAGCATACTGAAATAAGTCTATCAATTTCAAATAAAATGTCCAAGTAAGCATCCTTCTTGCATCAGTGACATATATATGTGTCATATCAAACAACAGCCATCTTTTTCTCAAATCGACCATGAATCATTGCTGTTACAAGACACCTGGTCATGAGGACACATCTGGCTACCGGACAAACTAATATAAACACAGCATGTCTCCATTTGTGGCTGTTGCAGTCAGCATCCAAACACATTTCAATGAGACAGGCTGACCCCTTTTGGTAATCACATACTACAGCTGAGCTCACGCTTAACAGTTAACACAATCTGTTTGATATGGGGCATTATCAATTAAATACCATGGACAAGACTTTCTCTTTAATCTTAAGCACTACTGGCTATAAAAAAAAAAAAAACTAACTGTGGGTCTACACACAGTGGACTTCAATCTCCAAATCCCATAGCATAAAATGAACACATCACCCAAGGGTTTACAACTGAACTATTACAATCCCAGACCCCTGAGACAAAGTGGTGGTGGGGGGATGGGGGAGCATTGATTCAATTAACTCGGATTAATGGGCTACCATCAAGATTCAGACACCTTTAAAGACACACACTACACAGTGTTCACGCAGAAAATGCTGAGGCTGGACCTTCGCTAATTATAGACAATGGTGCGTGATTCATGCTTTCCATTTGATACGAATAGTTGAGTTTAATTTGTGTTGAATTGGCATCTTGTCAAGTAAAGTAGATCAGAAAGCAAAGGTGTGTGGGTAATCTGCTGAGTGCTGCAGCAGCAGTAGTACATGTATCTTAATCATAAAAAGCACCTTTAATGCATATTTTTATCGTATACGATAACGAATGACCAAATTATTATCTACAAAGACAGCAAATACTGCTGCAACTCCACAAAACATAAGGCAAGGATGACCATACAGACCTTCATTTCATAAACCACTGGCAACAGACACTAACTAAAAAAAAAAAAAACACACACAAAATAAAGATTTGGCTAAATCATAAATATATATATATATATATATTTAAAAAACTGGTCATGTTCTTTGTCTGCAGGCAAATGTGCATAAATTATACAGCAGGTTAGTTCCAGGTCTACACAGTTTAGCATGAGTACTTCTTATGAGTCATGGCATCAGACCAGACAAGGCCAGGGGGTTATTTTCTATTCTTTATTTCCTAGTTATAGACCAAAATTAACAGTATTTTCTTCAACTTTAAGTGTCTTTGATAAAGAAAAAAAAATGTCCTGTTATCATGGTGGAGAGTGTAGCAATTTGAGAAAGTGAGGAAAATAAGGGGGGCGATGGGATTCACTACTGAAAAAGAGTAATGGTCTGTATGTGTATTGAAGACCACAAAGAGAAACGGAGGAAGTGTATTAGTGAGACAGTGAGACAGGCAAAGTGGGAGCGATTATAGATGTGAAGTTCAAACTGCTTCAAATTGAGCAGTTTTAAATGCTGAGACTCTCAGGAACCTTATCTTTCATCTGCAGAGAACCCTGGACCTGAATCTGTAAAGAGCTAGCAGCCTGTAATCGCTGGTCAGTGGCCAGTGGCAGCCACTTCACATTCAGCGTTTGGCCTTGTTTGTACTACGCTGTCCCTCACTTGCACCAGGTTACCGCAAACCGAACTCTCCTTTCTGAACCCTTGTCAATCTGAGGTGTTAAAGCTGGTAAGTTTCTACATGTAAATACGGCGTCATCTGTACTTCAGTCGTGACTGTGATTTGTCAGCAACACCAGGGTGAGTGCTTTGACTCCAAATGGAAACTGTTTACAAAAGTACAGAAGCACAAAAGTAAAATTAGTTAAGAGTGGAACAACTTAACATGCCGGTGTGTACACATGAACAATGAACAGTTCACAACAGACACACCAACATACAGTACTTACTACAAAGGAATTCTTCAGCAGCCTTCTTTCTCTGTGCCAAATTCTCTGTCTGCCTCAGTCTCTCTTACACACACTGCATTTTAAATGTATACTGTATTTTTTTCTGCACCCCCCCTCCCCCTGTGTAGGACCACAGCAGCACGACACAGAGGACTATCCTGCATCTTAACAACCACACCAGACAGGTGCAGCAGCAATGTCTGCAGTCAGTAAACACAGTGTAAAGTTAGAATATATATATTCACAGATTTTAAGGAGGGGTATGCCTTTGTTTTGCCGGACAGGTTTATCCTTCCTTTTTTTCACTTTAACATGTGTTTCCTTAAATTTGCATATCATCAGCCGGTTACTCCCAGGGTGTGCCAAGAAGCAGTGCACCCTAGCTGGTTGCCAAGGAAACTTGCTGAAATTTCCGAACTGGTCAATACGGTCCATTGGCTAAAGCTTTTTGAGCATATAAATTTCTTCAACCACTATGACGACACAGCGCCCACTATATCTGCCCATTTGTGTAGCAATGCAACAGTTTATTTGACTGACTGTATTTTTAACAAATCCATTCCTTGATCAAACATTTCATTTTCCAAGGTAAACTTTCCCCAAAATAAGCATGCTAAATGACAAAAGACCAAATCAGTTTGGAAACTGTAAACTAAAAACCAACCAAATAACTGTCACGAAAAATGATTCACTCACGATTCATTCACTTCACTTTTCTTAAAAACAGGAAGACATTAAATTGATGTTTTGATTGTCTGATATTTTTGAAAAAATAATTTGACATCGGTATTTATTGATTTTCACCACTCATGTAGGTGTAAAGGCTAATTTAATATTGTTTATTTATGTGAAATGTGGACTGATGCTGTATTCACATGGATTTAGGGCAAATGTTAGACAGCAAATGGATTGGAAAAACAAACAGTTTGACAGAATGGCAGGATTGATTAGGTTTGTAAGTATTGTTTTAAACTGAAGATGGCCATCAACAATATGGGCTTCCGTCAAGAAGCCACAAAGGCTCAGATGGCATCACCTGTCCTCTGTTGTCATAGCTCAGAGTCATCTGGTACAGCTCTGGAATGACAAGATCAGTCAGGGTTGTAGGCTTTTTGTGGTAAGGCTGAATTGTTTCTTCAAATGTAACTGCTAAAGACATGTCTGAATTGAAGTCACGATACTGACACATCACCTGCCAATATCCCTTGTGTGCTTTTCAATGAATTACCTGTCTCTGTCAAGCTGCCTTTCCAACATGTCAGGTGCATCACTTTGTTGATGTCCAGCTTTTTGACCCTGGTTGTCTGTCCATCAGATGCTGACAGGCTTCTCTTTGTAATGCATTTCCACTGGATCTTAACAGTCCTCTTCTTTAATTCAACTAACTTTTTTGAACAGATTAAACTACTGAATGAGATACATGTCAGAAGGATGGTTAGGATTCCAGGGGCTAGTTATCATTAGCATTTATCTCTTTATCATCTGTCCTATTTTGGTATTTCCTGCCAGAAGCAGTAGTACTTCTTCATATCCACATTTTGAGTTGCAACACAATTCATATTAACAGTAAGTTTTGGTTTGTCCAGTGCCGTGTTTCAGGCCCTGGTCAATGACATCCTCCGAGACATATTGAACAAGTAAGTATGCCTTAGTTTATTTTGATGACATCCTCATCTTCTCCCATTCCTGTGAAGTCCACATCCATCACATCCAGACTGTCCTAAAGCACCTTCTGGAGAACTACAGAGTACTGACAGTGAAGGTGGCCTTGGAGGAATGGCACAAAGGGGATCAAGCTACCCTTTCTGATATGGATAGATCATAAGAATCTGGAGCATATTCGCACAGCCAAGCAACTTATTTCCAGACAGACGCTCTTCTTCACCCAGTTCAACTTCACTCTCTCCTATCATCCTGGTTTCCGCAATGTCAAGCCTGCATGCCCTGTCCAGTAGCTTCCTTGGTGGAGGGGGCTCATCTCTAGGAGCTGACAAGGCAGCACCAAACCAGCTATGCTCTGTATAGCCCACAGACACACTTGTGACTTCATGTAAACTACATGGGTTTTGGATTGATATTTTGTATGCAAGAAAATGGTCAAACATGACTCAATTTTCATCAAATCACCTGATAAAAATATTTCCCCCATTCTTTTTCAATTCACATGAATTTTCAATTTTTATCAGTCAATTTCTGTTTCTTCCACCCCTCATGCACACATAATCACACATTTTGATTAAATATATAATAGTTGTCTACATTCCTATCTGCTTCACTCAGACACTGTGTGTGTTAATGCATGCATTAACAGCCATAGACACATAGTAGCACACACAACAAATATAGATTAAAATCTTCCCCTCCATTACAGTTGACAGGCAAGACTGAATATGTCAACGAGATCTACAGTTAATGTCAGTCACCAGGGAGATATTAACACTCACAAAAACACAGACACTCAACTCAACGTAGCTGCCAGGAGACATTATATCTTGGAATGTTCTAATAACTAGAAATATTTGTAAAGAATACAATGTTATATGTTGTTCTTAAAAAATGTGTAGTAACATGTATGTAAAATGTATTTTTCACATCAAGGATTTCCATAACGCGTGACTAATTACAACCTCTGATTGAATGATGTGCATTCATGTGACCAAATCAAGTAATGAGGGAACAGTGGCCTCAGGTGGGAATGAAAACATGATGTACACCATCTCTGGAAAACTGTAGCATGTGTGTTATAACAACGCGCCAATCAAGCCTTAGAGAGAGCCTTCTCTGAAGGCTTAACATGTGATCACTATAATTTCAAACTGACTGATGACTAACAGATGCAATTAGGTTGTTTGCGAAGCTTGCTGTACAGTTGTAATTGCAGTTAACCTGTGATCATTTTTATGTTTGACTCTGTGAAGAAGTGCCGCAATAAGACAGCAAGAGACCAAAAACATTCTACCTTTGTAGTTTACCTTTGAGCTAGTTCTAAGAGAGACTACTTTCACTACAGTTATAATATTAGAGACCGATCTCTCCTGCTGTTTAGGGGAATGTAGCTGAGCACTATTGTGGTGCAGCTTATTGGAAGTGTATAAATTGCCAGGGGGTCTCCTTTTCCCATTTGCAGCAAGGTAGGGAGCATTGCTATATTGACTGCATGATTGTGTTCAGAGGCTCTTCAAGAAAGCTTGCTGGTATAACTCCAAAGTCAGATAGCTAAAGTTTCATAAAATATTGCTCAATTAGATGATTACAGTACATCTCTTGGTGGAGACTACCCCAGCCATCCAATGCCTAAAAAAAGAAATCACATATTAAAATCTAGTGTCCTCTCCTTCCTGGCTTTAGAGATATTATTGCAGTGCTGTGGGGTGTTTCCCCTGCACAAACACAAAAGAATATTCAAGCCAGACGTGTAACATAAGCTCAGACTGATTGCGCTAATATTAATGTCTACATCTTTTCCCAGGCTTCTCACAGACTAGACTTAAGAGAAAGTGATGGAGGAAAACAAAGAGAAAAACAACAGAAGAAGCGAACAAGACGAGGGAAGGATAAAGAACTGAAGCTGCACAATAGAGTTAACCTAAAAGGAAAGTGGATCAATAAACCAATCAAAGTGTTGAGGACTGGCTATCCTCTAGTGAACCTTAATTGTTTTATAATTTATCTCATTAATATCCAAATGCACTGTCCAGAAAACATTTATTCTCTGGTTACATCCCTCAGTTTCCCCCATATTGGTACTAGAACATTTATGTTAGAACAATGGCAATTTGAGTTTGGCATAGCTGATCTCAAGCACACTCCTCCTTTGCCCACCATACTCTCTGTTATGCCAGAAAATTACGCTGCTCTCGTTTCCTCCCTCTCACCCCCTCTGATTTATCCCTTTTTGGGTAGGACCTCATGGACAGATGGAGGGGGAGCATGGGAGGTGTGTTGCCCCGGGTCAAATCTCTCTCCAGCTCTCTCTCCATGGATTTCATGAGCAAATGGAGGTAGGAATATGCCAGCCACGTCTCGTGCCTCTGCCGCTACTCTGAATGAAGCTAAAAATAGCAACATGCGGAAGAGGGAGGCATTCCAGATGCCCACCAATCACTGATGCAACATTGCCTATGTCTATTTGTGTGTGTGTGAGAGAGAAAGAGAGTATTTGGAGGAACTGTCAAACCACTGTTGCATGTAAGACTCAAGTCTGATGTTGCGAGTGTAGAAGACGGTGGAAAGACAAAGACAAAAAAAAGGGGGATGTCGTCAAACAAATCAAAGTGAGACGCAATGAGTACATACACTAAACATGCATAATTAATGTACTGTAAAGATTAGCACATACACACATGGTCCGGGGGGGAGCAGGTGTGAGAATACCAGGATTTTCTGATATAAGAAGTTACTAGAAAAAGAGATTCGTAGACAACAGGAGAAAACTTAAATCTGCTGGAGTGTTGCTAAGGGACCAATAGACATACTGTCGATAGGCAATCATACTTATCAAACTCAACATTAATGACTGAACATGTTACCACAACTGGAAAATGATGAGTAGAACAACACAGCAATCACCACTACCACACACTTTAACCCATACAAACGCATATGTTTGGCTGCTACAATATCAGGAAGGCGACATATAACCTCCTTGGAAGGAGGAGCAACCACCAAGAATAGGTCCTGGCTACTGAATACATGCAGTAGGATGTCCATAACTGAGGCCCCGGAGACTGCTAAACAATGGTTTACAATGCTGGCAGCCAGACTGAAGAAACACAGCAGAGAAGCGCAGCAGGCCAAAAGGATAAATACTCATATCTCCAAAAGAAACCATCTACAGTGGCATCGAGCTGCAGTGTAGAAATATAGCAAGAAGAACCAACATGAGCTGAGAGGACGACTGGAAGGGGGTATGGGAGAAGCAATCATCACATACCACCATTGCTCAGTGGGTGACAGATCTGAAAGTTGACCTCCACATTCTCCCCAAACAGGAACCAGTCACCAGCACAGCAGCAGACCACAAGCATATGAAGAATTGGATAGATGAGGACTCAAGCTGATTCACACCTTCTTAAAGTAACTAACAGCACTGGAGGGTGCCAAGGAGAATGTTATATCTTCCTGTTTGTTTCTGCAATATACAGTCTACCATTAAGTTATAGGGATTTGTCAGCTGGTAGAGATTTTGTCATACTTTTTCACACCAACTATGGTTGTTTTAAACCATTGAGATATAGCTTGATTTTTCAAATGCTGAATGCACTAAATTATCCAGATATTCAGACATGCCCATTTGCATGTAGTTATTTTACCAATAGACATTTTCTCAACTGAATTTCAAGAAGAAAAAGAAAAAGAAATTGCTAGTATGATATTTTTGTGTGTAATGCATTAAGAGAAAAAAATCCCACAATTTACCGTCTTAACTCAAACATTCAACAGTGAAAATCTTGGACACAATGTCAAAAGTCAAAACAAAGTCAAAACAGTGCAGTATCAAATACATAGTTACTAAAAGGGTTGTTTTTTTTCCACCACTTACATATCAATCAACCAATCAATTTGTTGACCAATTAGGTCCAGCCCTACCAGCAGCACAGATAACCAACTTCCTACCATTAAGCTCCCACTCTGACTGGCTATGGTGAAACACTTTCCCAGTACCTGGAACTACAACAGTGACAGTGTGGGCAGATGGTAGTTAAGTCAGAAAGGATAATCAGGACTAAAGGGATCAAATAACCAGGCTACATAGCAGGTACTGGAAACAGGATGACTACAAGAACCTGTGATTCCACAAGCGATAGCAACTTTATAGGTAAGCAAGACAAGTACTTGTAATTAAGGTGCAAGTACTCAAGGTCCAAGGCAATCACATAAGCCCTACCTGTCATCAGATATTCACCTGATAAGCTCACCAAAACAGGAGCTGGAAGTTGATTATGTCAGGAGGACTAAAAAAAAAATAATCAGAGATGGAACATTTAACCCAACATGCCTTGCTAGAGCACTAGTAGTTATTTCAACTGAAATTAACACATTTTTGGCACTGCTCAAACTACAAACAACCCAACTACTACAACCTTTCTGTGTTCATGTCTTTTTTTTTAATTAAGGCTAGTTGCGTAGTTGATTGCATAAAGATTATTAATACTTAAATTACTTCATTAAAAATGAGTACAGGACACTTGGCAATTCACAGAGAATTGAATCCAAATTCCAGCATACGTAATGTATGCTAGATAAAGAAGGGTTTAGGGAGCATCAAGGCCATTGTCCTAAATCGAACATGAGGCATCCACAACCACAACCACATCCACGTCAGTAAAATGGATGCTCAAAATAATAGTAGAACAAACCAGCACATAAGAAGAATGGTTGCAGGAGTAGCTTGGAAAGCCAACCCCCTACATAGGAACATGGGCAGACAGAAGAGGTGGGAGGTATCCTACTAGTGGTTAAAGAAGGTCAGACTAAAGGACAGCACCCAAACAAGTCATATTGGCACAGTAAACAGCACCAGGTCAACAGAAGCAAGGTTTAACCACAAGACCGTATAAACAGATAGTGCAGACGTGCCACTGAGAAAGTTGAGCACATAGTATAAGGGTATAAAAAGCAAGCAGGAACAACATGGCACAACCAAGTACACGAGCCATGCACAGGAGCATATACAACTAGTAAGGGCTACCAATTCAAGCCATCCATTTCTATTTAGCTCAATCAGACACCAAAAAGTCTGACTGGGAATAATAGAACTGTGATCTGCAAACAGTAAAGTACAGTCCTGTGCAAAACCCTCAGACTTATAGTTTTATGGTAGAATACGCAGACATTAGCACTAAACATAGATACTGGCCTTTTTTCCCCATTCACTTTCTGAGAATGAATACAGAGAATGCACTGAAAGAGGCAACAAGATCAACAAATGAAGAAGAATGGCTGAATGCAGGTAAAGAGTAGCATGGCAGACTATTTATGTCAGTGTCTCCCTCTCCACTGTTGAGAGATGAATGACAGCCATTAGCAGTATTGGGAATTCATCTCTTTTTGCTCCAATCATAGAAACAGAGTTTTGGTTGAATTGGATATGAAGAATGACAAACGATATCTATGATATGAAAAAATGCCCAATCTTTTCACATATGTGCCCAACAGTCTGACTGAACAAATGGTGGTATCGACTTCTAATGCAATTTTACTGTCTCCTACTGCCAAGACACAGTATTTAGTTAAAGTTGCACTAAGGACTGAGCAACACTTATGTAATAATGGACTTAATTTGAATCACAAGTTAAATTACCATCCCATTTCCCCAAAATTATATTTTTCGCGTACACCTCCTCATGGGAAGTCTTCATAACAAAGTGGAATTAACTAAATTTAAGTCAGAACTCTCACAATGTCCAACTTTTTCACAACCAAATTTTTATTCCATTTCATCAGCTCATCAAATACTGAGAAAACTACAAATCACACACTATGAAACACCAACTGGGTTTCATTTAAAATGATTCACTGAAAATATCAGTTCACACCCAAGAATAGCAATGCTGTATAAAATCATACAATACCAACACCTCATACTAATTAGCCAGCAAAAAATATTAATTAGACATAACAGGCCAGGCACTGAAATAGAAAGTGTGAGGATTAAGCCATTTTAGATTTGAGGTCTCCTCTCTCTCCTGCAGAAAAGAAGTGTTGCTTGGTGTTATCTTTGCATGGCGCCTCATTCTCCTGATCCAAGCTTGAGACACAGCAGGAGGTGTGTAATCCTACTTCGGGCAAACTATTCTAGTGTAATCTCCTGCTCACTCAGAGTACACACAAGTCACTTTTGACTGCTTCATAAAAGATTCAAACAGTCAGGTTCTGGCCATCTGTCATCTGCTTCCATGTTTGTCTGTCAAGACTTTGAAACTCTCTGTTTGTCTTTCCATCTATCACTATGTCACGCTGTATGTGTTCTTACCTGTTTGTCCTTATATTGGACTACATATCACTGCTTGAAAGTGAAATCATTTGTCTGTTGAGCATCCTTACATTGCATAAACAGTCAGGTAAGGTTCCTTGGCAATAGGATGGCATGTTCAGGTATACTTGAGTGTGCATGCTTACATTACATATTTGTGTGTGTCTGTATAATATCTATGTGCGAGTGTGCATCTGCAAGTGTTTCAGCTCGACTGAAAAAACGTTTTTGTTCACAGACGGCGATTCTGCAGCACCTTAGGGGAATACTCTGCTTTCTTTTCAACTGCTCTCCTTTTATTTCCTGTCTTTATTCCTAGCATGCAGTGCCAGAGCCTCGCTAAGATACAATGGGTCATTTCAGCCAAGAACCAGCCAACAACAATGAGGTAATCAACAATAACATACACAAAGGCAGCCTCTTGCCTTTGCCATTAATGTCTGGGGAAACAATCAAAAGGACACTAAAACTGAGCTATCTACAGAAAGCCAACATCGCAAGTGAGCACGAGAATACAGTGCTTGGTTTGACAAGTTGAAGATGCTCAGTAGATGATGCCCATTGGAAATGTGAGGAGGGCAGATGAGGCTGAAAGAATATGTGTTGCCACAAAGGCATATTAGCATTAGAAAGCTTGATGCTCTACATAGAAAATGGTACCTCTGATAGTGTGATACTGACAGGGAGAGAGGGACTACATTTGGTTGGAGATAGGTTCGACTCTGATAAAAGGCTTCTCCATCTTTGCAATGATGTGCAGTCCAAGGCAATCACTTTTTGTTCAAGATCTTTTAAACCTGTGCCTTGTCAATGACATTTTAATGAGAATACAGTCTTTACTTTACAGAAAAGCATGAAGTACTTACTTTAAAACAGCAAAAAAGGAACCCTACTGTCTGACCACTACTGGCCACTAATGGTTGTTGTTGCATTGCCCTGTCAATTACTCAAACAGGACAGGATAGCTGTTGCTGAATGCATTTGAATTACTATGAATGAATTGACTGACTAATTTAGGATCTGGACATTTGCCCAGTTTCAAACCACCTTCTGCAGCAAACCTAGAAAGCCAAAAATTTCTCTTCATCATTGTGATTTTGTAAAAAGAGGGACAGTACATACCGTATGTCGAAAATGGGAAAATAATGGGAAGAGAAAATCAGTGTCACAGTGTAATGGTTCTTTTTTTCTGTGGCTGCTACACAGACACAGGCTACATCTTCAGGCAAATTCTTGCATGAAGATTTTACTGAAAGAGATGTTATCCTGTCTGGACACAAAGCGACAACGCAAATAGAGAGACACAGGTAAAGTTTCAACTATGTTGATCCTCCACTTTGTGTCCTCCTGTGGATTTACAATGCATCTCACAGCTGTCTTTATCCCTGATGCCTTTTCTCTCCCTCTCCCCTCCCTCTGCCTCTCCCGCTCTCACCCTAAGTGGCCAGTTGTCAAAGTCAGCTGAAGTCAAGTTAATGAAGAGGTAGATTTATTAGCGAGACATCAGTGGGATAGGCGGCGGGGAGCGGAACCCCCAGAAGCCAGCAAGTAAATACAGCCAGTAAGTGTGCATACCAAAAAAAAAAAAAGAAAGAGAGGGTAGAGAGAGGAATGTGATAAAGAAAAGACACCAAAGAAAGAGAGGAAAAAAGATATGATGTTTAAAAGAAATAAAGCAAAACCCGTAACGCAGACAGAAGAGAGGTAGAAAGCACCCAGTCAGAGAAGAAGGGGGAGAGGCAGCTTCCCTCTCTTTTATCCTCTCTCCAGCAGTGGCTACAGAACAAGCTCTTACCGTCTGTTGTAGGTCTGGGATTCCAATGCGGATGACCACGGTGTTGCCTGTTGGCTCCTCCATGGGTGCTCTTGCACTGTGGCTCCGCTCTTCACCGGGACGGAAAGCCGGAACACCGACAGGAAAGGGAACGCCGCTGTCCTCTTCCCGGGAGCTGCCGCTGTCAGTGCTGGCCCCCTGGCTGCCGTTTGCTGTGTGTGTGTAAGAGTGTGTGAGTGTGTGTGAGTGTGTGTGTGTGTGCTGCTGCTGCTGCTGGTCCTGCCGTGGAGGGCTGGGTGGCTCATGTTTGCCGGCTGCCGGACGCAGAGGCATGCTCCGTGTTAGGGGCTCGGTCTATGTCTCTCTCTCTCTCTCCAGACACACACGCGAGCACACACACACACACGCACGCACGCACACACACCGATGGCTCTCGCTCACACACCGCTAACAGCGTGCATCACTCGCCTGAGAAAGAAAAAAGAGGGAGGGAGAAAGAGGCAGGGAAGGAGGGTGGTAGAGAGGGAATGGGCAAAAAGGAGGGGGGCAACAGGAGATTATAGAGAGATGAAGGGTAAAAACAAAGAAAGAAAATGAGTAGCAGGCAAACTTAAATAATAAAACTGATGTGAAAGACGTGAAGATAAAGCAGGACGTTAAGGATTTACATTCAAAGGGTGTCAAATAATTCAACTCTAATCTGTGATCTGCAGAAAAGATCATGTAATTTGTTATTAAAAAGAACAGAATATATAAGAGCGAATACAAAGAGCAGAGTTGAGCGAGAAGATTAATCAATATCTGCTTAAAATATGTGGATCTTTAGTATTAACTATGTTAACGTGACTACTGTTAAAAAAAGATTGTTCATTTTCGCTTCATTCTGATGTTACATAGTTTTGATATGCTAAATTCATACAATAAAAAGCATCTTCACACCTCCAGTATCACATAAAAATGAACTCTGTTGATCTCCACAGTGTGACATGACTGCTGTCACATGCTTGCTCTTGCTGTAGTGTATGGACTGCGGTGACGTCACGAGAGCAGCGGGGTTGTTTGTTCAGATCAATGTTGGACAGGATTTGGCCTTCATGCTTCACTTTATCTATCTGTGATCAAATGGCTCTCTGGTAAACAGTGACACATACTGTAGAGAGAGCAGGCTGACATAAAAGAAGAGTTCTCCTCAACTGAGGGTCATTCTCATAGGGGGTGCTGTTCTCATTTACTGTTTCATGTTGCAGGTCCTGTGAAGCCTGAGAAAGGGACTGTGATTAATGTCATTCTGACATTGATTTTGAGCACGTTGTGCAACAGGTAGCCCGATTTCGTCGCCTGACTGTCATCTTTTATGAAGAAACATGTGTTGTTTTTATGCTGTCCAGTCACCGTGTCATCAGTTAAAGTCATTGACTATTCAGTTCATGCTGTCATATTCAACTGAACCCAGAACTCAAGAATCAGTACATGGCGTCTGTGTGCAAACAAACACTTGAATGCTTGGAAAACTGCCATTTTCAAAGCTGACAATTCGAACAAGTGAGCTTCTCACGCAAGGAAAATCTGCAATGAAACATTCGTGGAAGGTCTGTAAATTATTGATTGTGATCTTAAGTCAGTGCTGTGCCGTATTCATTGTTCAAGTTGACGCAACAGCTTTTTCTTATTGGGTGGAATTTAAAGCAAGCACAAAGAGGGGAGGAACACAAGTGATGAAAGTCCTAGAGCCGCTGAGACACACAAAAACGTGGGCACTTGACTCACTGACACACACAGCCACATATGCACATGCATATATACACCGAGGATGAAACTTTGGAAAAGTTGGTCATGAAAAGACACGGTAGCTGCTGATATTAAGACCCAGAAAAAATGAACAAAAGGATAGCTATTCTGGCTACATGCTACGAGTTAACAAATGGTGTTGCTGTATGTGATAGAAGGGAGAGACAAGGGGGTAGACTGTCTGCCAGTGGTTATTCCTCTTGTGAAGTTTCAGTATGTCTCATTGGATTTCCTGTGATGATAGTTTCAGTCAAAATATCTCCTCATTATATTGGAAAAGCCACAGATTCCTGTTGAGAGCTTCTCAGAGAAAAAGAGTTTAAAAACAAATCCTGCTGCTATGCTACATGCTCGACGACCTTGTGGAAAGATTTAGCTGACAGGAGAGCTGATACCAATGTGCTAATTTGGAGTCATGCATTTACTCGCAATTTATGTTTACCTGAGCTGGAAGCAAAGACAGTTTGCTTACAAAATTAAGCCTACTGATGGAAATATTAAATCACTGTAAGTCAAATATATTCCTCTGGTTGTAAGTGGTAGGCTGCTTCATTAATCCAGCAGAACGTGAACTACTCTATGAGCATTTCATTGCACTACAGGGGCTTGCTTGGCACTCTACAGTATGTAATCCCATTAGTATTGGGAAAAGAGCATGGCAGGTGGCCCTAATACATTAGAGGATTTAGCAGATCACTCTACCTGTATACGATTTTGGCCTGTCAGGTCTTTAGGGCAGGAAAAACTGATAACTCATTGTAGTGTAGCACAATATTCACATTTTATACAGCAATTCTGTGTTCTTATAGTCCCAGCAAAATGGGTCTCCACGTACTATAAAACACAAGGAATTCTCCTCCAACAAACACATTCTGTTATGAGCTTCAAACAACATATTCAGATATTTATGATCGAGTTATGTATTTGCAACATCAGCAGCTAGAATGCAACACTTGAATTTTTCAAAATGACTGATATCTCATTGCATGAACTGCATAATAAATAACATCAGATCACACAATTACAGGGATTAATTTGTGGGAATGTGGCAAAGGGACCTAAGATACCTTGCCAATAAGCAATAATGATTCCCCAAGATAGCTGGGGCAAGGCCAGGGAGGGATTTCATCCTACTTGCATCATACATGGATAAACTGCCTGGGCAACAGCACTTGAAGAGGAACAAGTTATCTGGTTAGACAAATGGCAAGAGAAAAAGACAGAGAACTGGGCACCTTTTCATTCAACTTGATTAAACCTCTTTGCACCTTCATTTTCATCAGCAGAGTTTAAAGGAGAAGATCAAGGTATAACTGCTCTGCAGTGTGTTTGTAAGTCTGTATTTCTACAACCAGAGCCTAAGCGATCTAACTATTTTGATCATCAGTTAACTGTTGCAGTCATTAGCAAGCTAAAATACCAAACATTTACAGGTTTCAGCTTCTCAAATGGACGTTTTTCTTGTTTCTCTCTGTTTAACGATCTCCAAAAATGTAAGTTTGTGGACAAAAGAGAAAACAGAGCAATGTGAGTCACATTGGATGCAAAAATCATGAAAAGAACTACAAGTTGCAGCCGGCTTACAATGTTATATACAGAGAAATCTTTATGGTCCCCACTTCAATATACTCTATATGTTTGATTCCATGCCGTACTACTGAAAATGGCATAAACTGGATAAATGATCACTACTTGGCACTGCTTCAAGTACTTAATGAAATAGTTGGATCCCAAATCTGTGCTGAAAAAATTACACTGGCTTACGTAGGCCTGGATAATAATTCAATGTTATCATTTATCATCTTTCAGCGACAAAGTTCACCTGCACCTCTAATAATCTGTACAGCATAGTGTGGTGATCTCTTATACCTGTTTAGAGACTTAGCTGGCAGCAGAGCTAGGCTAACCTAAAAGCTTTTGGGAGCTATGAGTGTAGCTATAGATTAACACTGCAGTCTAGATTCTCTGTCTAACTCCAATTGCTTGGGAACATTAAGAGAGTGGACTAGAATTATAAGGAGGTTAGCTCCCATGCCTCAGCTAACAGCTACTGCCTCTTCTCTCTTCAACTCAGATCTCTTTCACCCCATCCCCTCTCACTCCATCTCTTGCGCTCCAGCCTAGTGAAAACAAAGTGAATAATTCATGACTATACAGAGCAGTGTGTGCATGGATCTAGTGCAATGTATGTGTGTATCTGAAGCATCTGCTAGGCTTTAAAAGTCCTTGCCATAGTGCTGTACATAAGGACATTCACAAACACAACTGAAATCCACTCCCAGCCGTAAGTCAGCCCTACCTGCTTCCCTCTAAGACTTCCACGCTGGGGGAAAAAAAAGGAGACTGGGGCAAAGGGTGGGAGAAAGATAAACAGTTGACTGAGGTAGCATGAAGCAGAGAGGGTCAGAGAGGATGTGGCTGAAGCAGTCAGTGGGCCAAGAAAAAAGTGGAGAGAAAGGGAGCGTGGAAGAAAAAGAGGGGGTGGTAAAGTGGGAAGGTGGGAGAGCCGGCAAGAGGGTGGGAGAGAGGGAGGGGGAGCATTACATACTGTCAGCTTTGACAAACCAGCCACATAGCCCATGGCCTGGAGTAAATGTGATAACTGTTCACAGACCCCATCAGAGTCTGCTTCACGCTCCTCTACACCTGGTAAAGCAAATGTCATGGCCACTCACAAACTGAAGTCACCCGGGGCCACATTTATTCACACACACACACCCTACACACACACACACTTTATCACTCTGTCCCTTAAAACATTTTCGTTCATTTGAATGAAGGTAATTCATTGGTAAGACTGAGGAGCTGCTAACAAAATGGGAGAATGTGGTGGGTTTCCTGTCTGCTGTAGTGTTTTGTAGTATCTGTATATTTTTCAGTCTACCGGGAATAATAGGCTGATTTGTCTTTCACTGGAGCTGACCTCAGAGGAGCGCAGACATCCATTTTTCACTTTAAACAAAGATAAGTATGACGGATATCAATTTTCTGGACATTCAATCCATGCCTGGAATTAAGTCAGAGCGAGGAATAGGATTTTACTGGGTGAGAATTAGATATTGAGATTCATAAAATTAAATCATAATTTGTATTGATCTTTAGCTTTTGTTTTTGCGTTTCTGTGCGGGACGTGCAGGAGCGGTGGTGCTACTTCCCTGCATCTGGAGAACTGTACTGAAAGCAACATGATTTTTAAATTGCTACCTGGGACACGGCAAAGCCAGCAATCGGCCATCGGGGGTGGGCATTGTAGTGTGGGACCTGCAAGAGGATTCCCTTAAACAATAAGTGAGTGGTCCCCAAGGGCAGGAAATGCGACTGTTTAGGGTACACATGAGATGGAAGACTCTATAAAGAGGAAGGTGAAGCTGAGGCGTTAGAGGAAAGGCTGTCAGCACAGAAGCAGCAGCTCTTACATAATGGCAGATGCTGATTGTTTACTTGATGTCTAAAAACCTTTTGCACAATCTGGCAATTTTAACAACTCCTGTTGATGAATACTGCGAGGTAACAGGCGGGATTGCTTTGGTCTAGACATTAATGACTGAAGACTGCAGCCCTCCTATACCACTTCAGAAGGAAGGTTGATTGACAAGGAAAGTAGCAAGGCGGCTTCATGTTTACAGGACTAGCATAATACTTGTGCATATGAATATTTTTTTACTAAATGTGGCAGTGACAGTCTAAAAGCAGGAATTTAGGAGAGGAGACATTACCAACACTTGCCATCTCCTGTAATATAAGGTTTGGAAACCTCCAAACATTTGACTACCTGCCTGGAATGACTTTGCTGAGGTCAATGTGGAGCATCTCTGAAATAAAATGTGCAGTTATGAATGACAAGCCCTCTTTAAAATGTAATATATGAAGAATACGGAACAGCAAATATTGTGTGCGTGTGTATGTGTGTTCATGTGTGTGTGTACGCGGTAGAGTAGACAGATGCCTTGTTACAGTAGCCTCATTCAAAATCAGAAGTGTCAACAGACACACATAGATAATCTCTCGCTCTCTCGCTCACACACACGCATGCAAAGCCAGCTCACACAGATTAGCCGCTCAGTGTAAACAAAACAATGCCTGACCCAACCGGAGCCCCGGGGCAACATGCAGAGGCCCCATATGGAAAATTAGCCACGCACTAAAAGCTTTTGGAATCAATACTCTACAGTAGCTGCGCCACATCCGAAAGCCACTGTCTTCATCCAGTTTGCACGGGCTGACGCAAGCAGATGTGCCACTCATTTTTTCTTTTTCTCTCTCTCTCACACACACACACACACACACACACACACACACACACACAGCTGACATACATGAAAACTACAGTAATATTCCTCGGCTCACATGTGGGGCGAGGGTAATCATAATGTTATGCTGTTCATGAGTTATAATATCAATATTTGTTTTGATTTGGTTGGCAGAGTACAAATCCTGCTTGGCAAGCGCCCTCACTATGGCGTTTCAATCTGTCACTCCTACAGGAAGGACTGGATATGAGACGAACTGACAGTGAGAAACATTTTAATGTTATGGAAGACCTATTGCATTTTTTTGCCTATACTGCAAAGAGAACATTTGAGGATATGGTTATTTATATGCTCTGTCAGAAAAGATTTTGTTCTATGTCTGGGGAAATTATCGCTGGAGCTGATGTGACAGTTTTAACACTGGTTTGTGGTACCACATTCTTTTACATAGAACAGCATGGATATATGCGAACACTTCTATTAATATGCAGAATTAAACTATATGTGAGAAACACAGCAGAAAAAAACAAAACAAACGAGACTTAGCTGACTATGATGGCCTTCTGGAAAAAAACAATAAAACAGGTTTCTACTTGTTTGTGAAGTATACGGCTAAAGTGTAGCATTTGTAAGGATGCAGAGGAAAACTGACACAAAAAAAAAAAAACTATGTGTACCAAAATCCATTTCCACACAATATCCACACTGATTTTTCTCATCCTATCTTTTCTGTTATTGCCTTCTCTTGTTCTCACACAATTCCATTCTTCACTATCTGTCTGTCTGTTTAATAAATCCTCTCTCTATAATGCCAGAAAGTTGTGGATGTACATTTTCTGTTCCTCTCCGTGTTTCCAGGGTTGCTGCTGGAGTGGCAGTTGGCTCTTTGATGCAGCCTGCCTATTAATAATCAATGGGGTTCCCCAGGGAGAACTCCATAAAGGCTGCCAGCCAATTAAGACCTGTTTCATACCATGCACTGTATTATCTCGCCACAAACCACACCGCAGCTCTTAAAAAGTAAGCTGGGGATGCTGGAGAGGTCAAGTATGTCACTGCCACAATGCCGAATGTCTTGCCTAATGTCTCAATCCCAGATGTTGGCAGTTTTTGTTTTGCTTTTTTTTCATTTGGACACATTCTGTGTGGTCGATTGTGGGTCATCAAGCTAAGGGTCAAGTTGACATCTTACTAGAAGAGCTACAGTGTGTTTATGTAGGGACAAGTTTTGCAGTCTATAGGTAAAAATATATGGGGTTAAAAAGATAGAGAATGGAGGAAAAGAAAAAACAAATGTAAAAAAAAACATGCATAAACTGTATGATACAAAGAAATGGTGGTTAAAGTTGTAGGTCCCACAGTAGGTGAGGAGGTTTAAAGGATGGTTTAGATGCTCTCTCTCATGTGGACCAGAAAAGAGCTCCATAAGTTGTAAAAATTTGTTTGTGGAGCTCCTCAGAGAAAAGTGTGCATTTTGAAGGGACAGCACATCATACTGTAATAGAATTATACTTCAAAAATGATAACATGCAAAAAATCAACCAACATTATCATACCATCGGCCCAACATGAGGACTAAGAAGCAGAGTGGACGGACAAAGCTGCAGATAGCTGACAGAGAGCTGTTAACGCCTCGGCAGTCTATGGGAGCTTTAGAGATGGCTGGGGCAGAGTGAGAGCATCTTGAGGAATGAACACCTAAAGCAAATCTCTCCAGTCTGATCTGTAGACATTTACCAGTGGGAGTGAGGAGAGCTCAGAAACTTTGGGGATCAAAAAGTGGATATGTCTTTGTTTCTCATATTGTCTGCTGAAGTGGGGGTGCAGGTATCCTTTGTAGTTGTCTGTGGGCAGAGTTTTATGGTACTACTTCATATTTATACATATACATAGAAAAATGAGGGAGATTGCTTTAAGAAAAGTGAGAAAGTTGAAGTATCTCGTAAGTGCTGGAAAAATGTGCACTTTATTCCACCAAATAATTGTGATTTGAAATGAATTAAGTCAGCATGTTCAGAAAACAAGAATTTCAAAAGTTGTTTGCTTGTTCTTATGTCGACGCGATAAAGTATAAATGCAGACATTTTTCAAATTGTTATCATGATGTAGCTCGGCATTCTTCACACAAACAAGTTTGAAATGTTTGCTATACGTTTTTGAGAAAATTGCATGTTTTATTACGTGTGTGCTAGTGTAACTATACACAAACAGTGTATGAGTAAGTGTGTGTAAGAGTGTCACAGCATCTAGTATGGGAGAAGATGAAAGGCTACCCACTATTTTTGTAGCAAGAATTTAATTTGTGTACTTGAATGTGGAAATGACTCAAAGACAAACTCACAAAACCAAAAGGACAAATTTTATTCAGTATAGTACTGATGATCTTCCACAAATACGACCAGATGTTAGCATTCAAATGTATGCTGATGACACTGATTTTTATCCATGCAAGATCATGCTTGACAATTAAACAAAACAGTTTGTATGTATTTCACTTAATTTCAATAATTCAGTTAATCCTGTTAATTAATAGTGAAGTCAATACATCTGTGACACATTTCTATTTCTAGGCATTATAAGTGACACAAACTTGTTTTGGATCATCAGTGATGTTAGATTTCATTTGAATAATTTTAAGAACATCAGGCACCAGCTGTCTTCATAAGCTGTTAAGCTTTTTGGACATACCATGATCTTCCCCATCTGTCTCTCATAACAACCTGGTCACAGGTAGGTGTGACTACACTTAAGTCTGTGTAAAGAGAGACCACGAGAAAAGAGACAACCAAGACTATATATATATATATATATATATATATATATATATATATATATATATATATATATATATATATATATATATATATATGTGTGTGTGTGTGTGTGTGTGTGTGTGTGTATATGTATATGTATATATCATATACAAGCATGCACCATATCTGTGTGTGATATGTGTTCATGATTGGCCATTATGTAAATAAAGAATATGATGAACAAATCTGGGAAGATAAAGAAGAAAATCTGCTTAAGTAGATGTCTCCTAGTAGATTACATGACTCTCCTGCTGCTCGTGACTTGTTACACAGTGGTAGCTGTGTACAAACTGTGCACAAAAAATTACAATAACATTCAAAACAACTGTGAACCTTTGTTTTCTCATGAAAAGTGAGATAAATTTAGTGAGACAGATGCCACATGAATGAATTCTATAAAAAAGGAAGATACTCATTTTCACAGTGGAACTGCAAAATGTATCACTGTTTTTTTTGTTTTTTTTATGTGAATGTTCATGTTTGTACTGCAGTTAGAGAGCGGGCTAACTCTAAACCAGTACATTTCATCAAAACGCTTTCTCCCCAAGATGACCTTTTTTATTTTCATATACACCCTGTCAGAGAGGGAAGCTGCTGATTCAACAGCTGGGCTGCAGAGGTGATGTAGTGTTTGTAGTGATATAAATCATTTGAATAAAAAAAGGACATAAGTATGAATCATGTAATTTTGTAATACAGCAAATTCTAATCTATAATTACACAACCAGATAAATATTCCAATGCACAATAAATGCATACAGTATCTGTGACATGTAAGACACTGTTGGCCATTGCTGAAGCAGCAGGAATCACTATGGAATAATAATGAAGAAGATGAAGAAGGATTAATATGGATGTGTCTTTTCCAACTCATAACATTTGCCTCCAACTACAACATGACACTATGGCATGGCATCCTCCCTCCATACAATCATAAATATTTCACGCTGTTTACTCCATTGCTTCTTTTAAGCCCCACAGCATACTCTTTGTGTGTGCTTGTATGCACCCTGATCTATGCAAAAGAGAAACAGGCTGAAGGCGAGCCACTGTGCATTAGCACATAGAGATCAAGCATTTGATCCCTCAAACAAGGAAATAAGCCATTACAAGACATTTATTCCTAAGCTGTTATGACTATTGATGTGTATCTGTCATCTGTGAGAGAAACATAGTGTATCTGGGTCACGATCCAGTCCAGTAGCAGTCTGACACTACAGACTGAAGTACCCATCTGGGACATCATTCAAAGATACATCACTCATGTTGTGTGTGTCTTTGTAGAAACACCAAAGCTGGGAAAAAAATTATGATTATTGAAACCTACAAATGCTAGACAGCCCACACATAATGACTATTTCCAGCAGTGTGCACGTTTGTTTAGTCTCGGCCGTAAAAAAGGATCAGCTGAGTAAATACAGAGGACAGCACATGATGATTGATGTGTCGCTAGGCAACCCTCCAATTCAAGTCTGGGACTGTATTATATATCCTGAAAGAAAATATTTGGTAATTTATGCTACAATTTGAACTGAAAAGAAAATTAAATTGAAGAGAAATACTAAATTTAAATGAGATCTTGGATGCAAAGACTCTCTCTCATGGCCATCTGAATTTCATTGTTTACTTAACGTTATCAGAGAGGCTTTTCAAAAAATAGTTCCTACCGCTCAACCGCATGTCATGAATATTAAACATTTTTTAAAATTCTCTTAAAAGGTAAAAGATTAGTCATTTGACACAAAACTTGTATGAGTTCATCCTCTGAATCAGCACCAAGTGGTCCAGACAATAGCAAACTGGAGCCAACTCAGTCACAACAATCCGTTGTGGTGTCCAAATCTAGCAACAATCAGGAATTCCAGTGTAAATGTATGGATGTGGAAAGCACTGCTGAACACATGCATGCTCACTTTCACTTGGTAAATCTGAGCTTGGAATGTATGTGGATGTGACCACGTGCTTAAAAAACATACATGCTCGCAAACAACACTCTCATTAGCGAGAGGTCTTTGCTGCAGGATTCTCAAGTGGTTTAAGCAAGATTCTGCAGATGCATTATTCACTGCTTGCAGCAGCCCCTTTCCCCACTGTTCTCTGTCATCTCCACTGATATAAAAACAGATAAAGGTTGGGAGGAAACAGTGTTTCAGCTCCAGCCCATCACCATCACTGTGAATAATGGGAAGAAAAGGGAAAAGGGTAACTCATAACAGCTACACATTACTAAAGGGCAGTTCTGAACCAGATATGGCTGTTTGATGCAAAGTCTTACCCTCACGTCCAGAATTAATGAAGCAGTTTTCATTAATTCATCTCATAACATTTGTGAATTGTACAATGATAATTTGCTACCCTGCATTTTGTTATTACAATGGAGATATTGTGAAAACTAGTATGAGAGGGCTCTTGGGTGGCGTTGGAACAAATTAAACTGAATTTCTCTAACTCAACATGCTGGACAGTAATGCCGTGCTAAGACAACTGCTGAACACAACAGCGCGCCAGTCTCATGTCAACTGGCAATGTCATTAACAAGCCTCTTCCATATGCATCTCACCTGCTGCTGCTGAGACAAAATCGCAGGTGAAAAAAAAATGGAGGTTTTTGAGACATGCGGTATCTCGCTCTGTTGGCTTTATTTCTTTCTGTGACACAGGGAAAGGAAAGCAGAAAGGGAAGGGTGGAGGGAAAAGCAAGTTGAACTGATTAAAATAGTTTGTGAGTAAACACTAAGATAAGCTGCGGAATCAAGTAGAATTATAATGGTGAAATAAGAAATAATACAAGACATACAGACGGCTTCAAATAGACCCCATGACTGGGATCAGTCAACAGTACTTCTAGAAAGTGAGGATTATTTGGACTGTGATGTAAGCACTGCGATGTCATGCCTTGAATAGTTTTTTTTTGTTTGTGGCATCTCCCTGAACTGATTTTATCTGGATTTATGGTGGTGAATGCCTTCCAACAAGTTGCACAACTAGAGTGATAAATATGATCAACTTCACATTCGTAACCTAACATGCCGCAATGTTTCAAGTGTTTCCATCAGTTGTGTGCTGTTCATTTGCTGTTCATTTGCATACAAATAGATGCCAGTGACATCGGGAGGAGGTAAACGGAGGAACTGAATGGCACCGTGTAATGCTGCGTTGATTGGTGTATGAAAAAAATGCAACAGTATCTAAAGTGAGCCTCTTTACGGTTCTGCAAACAAGATGTGGTATTTATGTGCTTGAGATTTTGAGGCATCATTACAGGAGATGGCAAAACAATGGCGCACAGATGGTATCCAGACATCATTTCAAAGTGACAGCCCTTCAGTGCATCCAAAGGTTTTTCATGGATAAGGCCTCAATTTCTCTTTTATCGCATGGCATTGTGTGTCAATGACTTGCCAGTGAAATATTCTATTTGATATTCCAGCTTGGTGGCTTTTCACCACATAGATAGATACTTCATTATTCTGTGCACACCAAACTTTACGCTGATTTAGATATTTGCTTTCAACATGAAGACTTTCACAGTATGTTCAGTGTTCTTTGTAGACTGAAAAACTTCTAATATTCATTGAGAGTTTTCATGCTCACAATGAATATTACAAGAACCCATTAATTTACTACTTACTTGCTTGTAAATGTCAGCCTGGTATGCTTATCACTTCTTTTCATAACTACTAGTTACTACAAATATTTTCTGTTTGGTTTGTCCAAGCCCTGCTGTTTGTGTTTATATAGTTTTTTGGTCTCATTATAATGACACCAAAATATATTTTAGTTTGAGGCATATCATTTTAAGACATTTCCTCCACTATGTTCAGTTCTTCCATCCAGCTCTTGTTGATTTGCCCAGTCTTTATCCTTTTCAGCTTAAGCAAGCGTTAAGGAGATGTGTCCTGAACTTGCTTTTCCACTATATGCATTAGCAAAACTGTTTTCTGAGACATCATCGATTCAGAAAAGCTATTTTCCTCTTCTGCCACCGCACACCAACATTACCTGGTGCAGAGAGCGCACCTGGAAGATAACACAGAGCCTTTTCTCATTTCATCTGTTTTCCACTGCTGCTCTATGTCTCTCGTATTATTTCTTTATTGGGTGCTCGGATGTCCACAATGATTTTTTCTTTTTTTTTTTTTTTTTTTTGAAGTTGCACACTTACTCAAATAATAATCTGTGTTAGGTCTATTCACCACCACTTGCAGCATACACGTAAATCAGTCAAATTCATATCACAATGAACATGAACGCCTAAAATGCAAAATGAGACTATCAAGTTTCAATAATCTGACAACTAGTGAAATGAAAAGCTAATAAATAAAATGCTATGTTTAGTGTTACTGATATGAAACACAGAATCTATTCACTCTTCACGCTGTCATATTCGCAATGTTAGTAGGTTATGTAACTTTGGTTGTTTTAATTTGGGTGTTTGAAATGAACATTTTCAAGTGAGACAATGAAAAGCTATCCTTGAACAAACATGGAAGCTGTTTAGTTTCATTCCAGTTTTTCCTGTTTGCAAACTATAATTAGAGTGAAGAAATCTGTTAAATGATGTTTATGTAATAAATCCCATTTCTCTTCTCCTAATATTATCACAGCATGTGACACACTTCAGCCCATCTCTCCCTCTCTGTCTCCATTTTAAACAGTATGTGCTCCTTAATTTATCTTGATAAATGCAAAAGCAAAAAGGTCAAATAATTTGACATGGTCTAACAGGTCTCAACAACCAACCTAAGCTCACCAATCTAAGGTATGGCTTTAGGGGCTAATCAGAACTGCACTGTTACCTATATTTTCCATTTTTCTTCCATTTTTGTGGTGAGCATTCAGCTGTACACAGCCAAGGACACACACCATGAACATATCTCCATGTGCATCTATTTGCATGGCTCAGTTTAAAACCTAACTTTCCCCAGTGCTGTAAATATTCAGTAAACATCTGAAATAATTCTGTGGTTCTCTTTTTCCTCACAACACCCATCCCAACCCCCACATCTCTGTTTTCTTTTGCTCATCCCCCTCCCCGCACCCAAATTCATCCGTTGTCGATGTGTCGTGACTCTCTGCCAAGTGCAGTAATTACAGTACAGTGGTAGGAGCTGAGCAATAGAGAAGGAAGCAGCATATCAAACGTGACTGCACAGGGCGATGGAAGTAAAAACTCTGAACTTCAGGCTGCCACGTACCACAGGGCACCAGACCAACAGTGTCTCTATTCCTCTTTATGTATTTAGTCTATAAATATCCCACAGCTACTGAGACCACGTTTACAAAACACTGTATATTGTGCCAGAAAAGTCACAGGTTTAATCTCTGACCAGGCTTCTTTCACACATTTCCTTAAATCAAATCAAATTTTATTTGTGTAGCCCAAATTCACAAAACACACATTGCCTCTAAGGGCTTTACAATCTGTACAGTGACAGCCTCTGTCCTTAGTCCTTAGACCCTCGGTTCGAGTGAGCTTAGATGTAATCCACTGACAAAAAGCAGTGTGAGACACCTAGCGGTTCCTCCTGCCCACATTATGTCCAGAAATGCTGAGCTTTCACACATGGACTCAGAAACTCACTCAAACACGCGCACACACTTGTTGATGTATTGCCTATTACGCGGCAATGACATTGCTGGCAGTGGGCCCAGAGCAGTGGATAGTTTATGATGTTGGGAATAATAGGCACGGTTAAAAATAACTTTATTATCAAATGCACCTCAGAGACAATAATGACGTAGGCAGACGGAAGCAGATACTCTGACAAGACACTGAACGGGAGCATGCGCTGTTCACACAGCGTGGGCTTCTCTGGGAGGAGTTACATTACGATGCACAGTCAGAGTTGCCAGACATTTAACTGCAACTGTCGCTAAAAACTACAGGCTAGGAAACAGAGCTAACAATAAAGATGTCAACAACAATACTGCGAGGAGGGCATTATGGACAGTTATGCAGCGATAGTATGGCTGTAGCTTTGCAGCCTTAAGACGAAACATGTCTCAAGAAGAGGCACTGCTATAAACCACTTTAAACACATCAGTGTGTGTGGTTTTGTGTAATGCCCATATTAAGAAAATACATAGGCTAATGTGGGCAATGGCCAAGCAATTCATAACATTTTGCTTTTCCCAGTGGTACAACAGACTAGAGGTCTGCCAATATTGGCTACAAGCCTTAAACTGTGGCAAATCTCTCATGAATATTGGGAAGAATAGTCATTTATTGGCTATCCCGATGGTCACTCACTAATGGATTGTCTTTCACTGGATGCCCCTTGGCTACAGAGCACCAGATTAACCAAAGAGAGTTATTACTGAGCAGAACTCCTTGCCAGTGGCTCATGAGGTGGCCAGAAAGAGAGAATTTTGCAGAAGTAGTTTATTCAGTAAAACCATTCCTGATACCGGCATACCATTCTTCATTCATATCTGACAATTCAAGCATAACTGAGAAATATCTGTCAAGGAAGCACTTGGTCCTAAAACTAAAAAAACAACACATTAACAAACACACACAAATCTGCAGGGGGAAGGCTGATCAATAGTCTCTGGAGACGGCTTGAAGATGAAGTGTTCATTTCTCTAAAGCTACAATAATGACCTAATACCTCCACGGCTGTGTCCACAGGGATCTGTGTGCTTTTGTGTGAATGTTTTTATGTATACTTGTGTATATGTTCCTGTGAGTGTATCTGCATGTGTGTGTATATGTGCGTGTGTGCATTTGGCTGCATGTGAAATTGCAGCCCTTCAGACTAATAGCCAGCAGAGAAAAATGATTCCCCTCTTAGGCCAGGGCAGTGAATTAAGAGCTGTTGCACCCAATGCCTTTTCCTGCTTCACAAAGCACAGCCACCACTTGAAAAGGGACAAAACTATGGAAAGGCAGAACTGTAGATAAAATGTGAATGAGTTATGCACCCTCCCAAACAGCGTGGATGAGGCCTGCATAAAAACAGTGCCCGGCCACTGAACCACACGTTTACCACATAAACATCTGAGCATCTTTAGTGTGTGTGTGTGTGTAACACCTATTCGTTGCCACCAATGGAGTCTTTGTGTGGGCTGAATCAGTCAGGCAGACATCATACAGTTTTCTTTGTTTCAAGTTTCTTTCTATGTTTTGCACACTGAACTCAGGGTGAATACTGCCGTGTTCGATCTGTATCATAGTAGCTCACGCAGTTGCTGATGCAAGCTTGAATAAAAAGATTAATTTTCAGTCACGTGACTACAGCTGTTGTTTTCTAATTTCACACCAGTACCTAATAATCAAATCCGAGTGCATAATTAATCACGGAAATTGCCAGCTTCTTGTTAGAGAAGCTAAAAAGTATAATGCATTGATTGCCGTGTTAATTTCAAAGTGTATATAATGAAAATGTCTTTGCTTGACTCTAAAACAAACACAAAAGAAATTAGTATTACCTGTGTGAGGGTTACGACGACCATTTCAAATGTGCACTCCTCTTCTCGCTGTGTTCAGACTATTGGTATTCCATTTTTGAGCAGTGGTTTGTGTACTTAATTAACTGGCATGTTGTTCACCAAAATGCCTCTCACTAAGCCTGTATGGGATAATGGGATAGTGCTTGCATTTCCATTTTTGATCCAAAGCATTGTTATTTTTTGGAGCATCGTCAGAATCATTACCCAAAGCCCCTCTTTCCTACACACATACACTTTAACATCTGCAAATCTCTGTCCAACTTCCTACTCTGCCTCCCATCCATTTACACACAACATTTAGTCTACTTTATGTCACCATATTTTTGGAATATGCAAGCTGAAACGGTTGTTATGGAAATATAGCCCCCCTAGAGGTCAAGAACTATTGTGTTTCACAGTTCACGGGCTTGACTCCACTATTATTTTAAGAGGTTAATCTAGATTTTTTTTAAAAACTGAGCAATGAGTGGCTTTCCAGTCTTGGGATTAACATTTTGTGAACTGTAATAAATGCAGGTTTGGTTCCCTTATCTGGATAATTAAAAGTCCTCCTATGGATCATGTTCTGTGGGCTTTGAGAAGAGGAATATGCAGAAACAGACATAAGTAGGAAACAAACATGGTCTGCAGGGGTGTATGTTTATTCAGCCTGACTGTTATTATTATTACTGGTATTGTAGCAAAGTAATAACTAACAGGCAGGGGAAGAAAGGAAAAGAACAGAAAGGAAAGGAAACATTTCACTATGAATGTACTCTCATGATTATTGTGCCTGCCTTGGAGGACAAATTACTAACATTTGCATCATTTATTTCTGTTGCTTGTTTTTTCTTATTGACAATAAGTTAGTATTTAATCATAGTCACACGTGAATTTGTATTGTCTTTGATCGCAAGTTCAACTTTGGTGAACTTGGACTGGTGCATTCAAAGCCAATAGCAAAGAAGTGGATGCAGCTGACCGTGTGAAGTTGACAAGCAATGGCACTCCCCTGAATTCACACTGCTTTCATTGTTATAGTAAGAATCATGGTTAATGAGCCATATTTCCCCCCCTGATTTACCGGAAACATACTGAACTGTGACCCCAAAACTTCTAGAACCATGAATTTCATGTGCCCCTAATGGACACACATGTGATTCAATGGCAGGGCAAAGCAGTGACATATGGGGGAGCTAAGTTCAGTTCAACCCTGTTACCACTGATAAGAGTGCTGATTCATACAAGAGTTCACCCAAACCTAAAAAATGTACATATTAAATCGAAAAAAAACAGTACAGTAATAAGAATGTTTGCCAATGTCAGTATGTAGAGTATTGGAAGAATTCATTGTTTGAAAGAAGTTAAAATTGGTTTATTGTAGAGAGTAGCTGTTAGGGAAAAATGTGTGCCTTCAGCTTGCTAAAGGCTTTTGAAGATGCTTTTCTGCCAGACACAGACAGCTGCAATGGCTTTCCCTTTGGCAGTGGTACTATCTCCACACACACACACACACACACACACACACACACAAATTCACATTCTACAATGAAATACACATGTAACACACTAAACCCAAATACAGCTCCCATCAGTGTATGGGAGAAAGTAATTAATAGAAATGATTCAGTGGAGTATCTAGTCTCATCTCTCCCTCTGTGGTGCCAATACCCTTAGCCAATGGTAATTACCTGCCGTTCTCTTAAACTTGAGGGGAAATTTGCTGTCTGTTGTGTGTGTGTTAATATTTTTGTGTGAAGTATGTGCACACAGTCCTTTAATAAAAACAACTTATTTTAGTTGTATCGTCACTTCCCCTCACTTCAAAGAATTTAGCTTTCAGCATCTTCTCACTCAAAGTTATCCGTCCAAAACCGCTCAGCTAAACGAAGCAGGAGCAGGCAATGTTCTACAGAAAGTGGAGGTGCAGAAACATTTCAATTCTAGGAAGACGTTGCGATGCAGATGTGGAAAATAGAACATAATAGAGATTTCACTACCTACGCAGAATTATAGCCTACTAACGTTAATTGTTGATTTTCAAGTTATGTCGTTAACTTGGGCAAACCAAGGTTACTTTTATATGCTAGGAAATATGGTGGAGTGAGGTAGAAATCAATTTGAAAAAGCAATTTGGATTTTATGTACTTAATGGGAAACACAAACGTGGATGAGATGGTAATACAAATTTGAGGAACTGCATTAGGCTTTTCACCCTGAGCTAAGGTCAGCAACCATAAAGAATACAGTGAGTCCAGGTAATCAGCCAAGTATTGAGGAGGTGGTTTGCATCCAACTCGTCATACCGATGTTGATGCAGCTTATAGACCAATTTTCGAGTTAATGGGAGTTGAGATTTATCTAACTGTATTAATTGATAGTAGTTGATAGTAAATCTAAGTATCCATGCGCAGTAGAATCTACATCTAACAGCTACTAAGATACATGTTCATAATTCATCAGGTAGGCAATAGTAAATGATTATTTTGTGCCTCAAATCTACCAGCAACTTTACCATTTTACCAGAACCGGTGCTAATGTCCCAACCTGATTGGAATGCATCAAGAAAAGTTGATGGATGAATCATAACTGAGTTGAATCATGAGGCCAGTGAAGATTCACACCTCTAATAGACAAGTGATCAAGATCTGTCTCTTGCCAAAACTATCTTGATATTAACTTATTATTTTATATTTGCACTCTCTTGGCTTTTTTAGATGTAAATATTTAACCACCAGCCTAATTGTGTTAATTATGATAAATACATCAAATCTTGAAAAGAAAGAAGAAAATATATTTTACAATGCTGTGGATAGGAACGAGGAACAGTCCCAGATTGAGATGGCAGATTTTGTGTAAAAATGGTCTCTAGAGGAATCACTTCTAAGCCTACAAAGGCTTAGAGGAAATAGACAGAGAGAACAAGGAGAGAGAGAAACAGGAAATATAAAGCAGCATTTCCCAAAATCTGAGCATGTTTGCCCACTATAATGCGATTAAGGTGTGGTTTTGAACTTTACGATAATAAGCTTCCATTGGGCAAAAAACATGGATTAATTTAGATTCAGTATTATGCCTGCTGGCCAAACAAAACAAAAAGAGAACAGATACAGACAGAGATTACTTCACAACCCTTTCTGTAATTTAGTGACATTGACTGTCATGCCAGTAATGCCATTACATGATATACAAGTCATTTCAGATTGTTCAGGTATAATTGTGTCAGATCGGTTGGATGCTATGCAAGACTGTGATGAAAACTAATGCATCTGCTAAAGTCTATGGTGCTGTAATCCTCAGCCCCTTTGGGACAATACAGACCCGCGCTGACACTCATATACACTGACTAAGTGTTGAGGCATTTGTTAATCTTGTAAACATCCTTTCACTGATCTCTCATTAATTCAGCCCAGAGGATGGCAGGAAGGGAAAGAGAGAGAGAGAGAGAGAGAGAGAGAGAAAGAGAGAGAGAGAGAGAGAGAAGGAGAGAGCATGCATTTGAAAAGTCAATTAAACGGCAATGTAGGTAGGTAGCTGCTTCCTATCTTTACCAATATGCTAATGCAAATGGTGCTAATCTCTTCTCTCAAAGTCAGAACAATTCACAAGCGAAGGGCTTGCATTGGATCTGCATTGTAAGATTATTATTTAAAACACTGTCTGTATCCATGTGTTTGTGACCTCTATGTGTAAGTAACATAACAGATGCAAAGATATGGATAGAGCACTCTTAGAGAAAAGGGGAAAAAGGATAAGAGATAGTTTACTATTTTGATATAACTCTGGCTCCTGCTGGATGGCCAGCTACCAAAAACATCCTGCCACAATAACTAATCACAAAATGTTGTATAATGTGTGCCCAGGCACAATGAAACAACCCTAAATGATGTATGAGTAGCATACAAGCTTATTGACTAAAACCGGCTTTTCTTTTTTAATTTAAATGTCATGGCACAAAAAGTGTGTTTGATACAGTTCAGTGCAGCAGTGTCTTGAGCAAAATCTAAATAATTCTGTTTTGGGAAGATGTGATAGTACAAAAAATAAATATACTGTATGTAATGTATAAAACAGTATAGCAAACATGCTGTTACAATGGACTATGGGCTGGTCTGGCAAAACACCACTCAAATCAGAGCGGACACTGAGACAGATGGTGATTTTACACCAGCAGGGGAAAAGAAATGGCTCTTTAACATCAAACTCAGCACATTACTTTGAATCCAGCTGGCCGGACAAAAAAGGGATCGCGAGTCTGGGGAAGAAGCCAGACTCTTAAGCAAAGGTGCAGGAGAAATGGCGCACCAGGCAAGATGGAGAGCAGCCCTTTCATACAACTTTCTAAGATGTCTGCATAATTATGACTGAATTTGCAATTTTGGGAGATAATGACTAAGAGAGGCAAACATTTAAGCCCAATTTCTAGCTGCTATTAATGAATTTGTCCAATTCTTAACTTGAAACTAAGCCTGTAAATTTAACAAAGGAAATAACTGGTTAACAGTCCATTAACAACTATTACAGCTCCTCTCCACTCTCTGTGCCTCCGTAGACCTTTTACATTGTGTTCCATCTTATCTGCACTTGCACTTGCAATCTCCTCTCACTTTTTACATCAAGCAACTGAAGTGACTGTGCATAATTTTTGAATGTAAATGTCAGCTGGTTGGAAGCTGAATAACACTCAGACAGAGTGCTGATGGTGAGTCTGATATAGATAGCAAGGTCCTGGTTGATGCCTTGGGGCAATTTCTGTCATACTACATGAGGATGTGTAGTGTTTGCTTGAATTGGAAAGTGTTATTAGAAATGTTTATGTCATATATTTGTTTAAAAATAGACTAAAATAGAATTAAAAACACACTTTCAGAAATATAGTCCACTTAAGTGAAAGAATAATTGACTGCTCAATATTCACTACACTTGAAGCCACCCTTTATTACCCTAGATGTAACATGACATAACTGTGGTTATGCAAGTTCACTCCCGTACAACTGGTGGAAGTACACTTACTGTGCATTTGATTCATAAAATTGAAAATACTTGATTAAAAGTTGCTTGATAGTTGGATAGAGACAGTGGTTATTGTGTGTGCATTATAATTTCCCATAGAAGTGTGCCTTTAGTCAGTAAAATGCATCGCCATTCTCAAGGTCTAAGTGATATTCAGCTGTGTTAATGACCCATCACGCCTCATTTTCATCATTCATCTACCATGGGAGGAGGTAAATGGTGTTGCCTCAGGTAAAGCGCCTCATCAACAAGCGCATATTCCACTTTTACACCTGATCTCCATAAAGCCAACAATGAATACTTTGTCTTGTGGCTGTTAACTACTAAACAAAGAGGAAAGATATGCCTTAGCTGGGAAACCTGACAAAAATTCTTAAATGTTAAGTCAACATCAGTATGTCAAGATGCAAACCTCCTTTTGAAATATCTAATCAGTGGATACACTCACATTTTTAACAATTTAAATTAAAACGTCTAGGCAAGCAGTATGTTCAAAATATTCAGCAGCCGTCACCATTGATGAATTATTGCCGTCACGGATGTCACATGTATGTCTCTTGATATGAACTTTCATGATCAAAGTGACAGTAACTTCTTGTTGCAGACCAAGAAAGCAGGCTTAGTAATCCAAAAACAACACTTGCTTCTCATTGCCTCACTGATGCAGCAGTGCTTGTCAATACAACAGAACAGAGAATACAGCTGGTATTGTGTGGCTAACATGTTCTACGCGAGGCTTAATCAATCAGTCCATAAGTAAGATTGCTTTTTTAGAGGATCTTCCTTAACCTAAGCTTAGACACATTTAACTCCCCACCCTGCATCACTGGGGCCATGCCAATGCTGCAAGAGTATTAATAATACAAATGGAAAAGTTCTGAATAGAACATCCAGAATTGTGTCAAGTGTTACAAACAGAAACAAAACTATGCACCATAATGTAAATGAAGGCACCAATTTACTTCAGTTACTACTCCGACCTAGACTGTCTGTAAAGAAAATAAATAAAGATTTCTCTTTTCAGGAATCTTATTTTTTATCCTCCATCTCACCATGTCTCCTTATCCACCGACCAAAAAACAGAAAACAGAAAACAGACTTGGGGAAAAAAGAAAATGAAGCCATCATACATATTTAACAGGGAGATGATAAAAATGTGAAGGCATCCCGGTGACAATCACTGCTATCTTGCAGCCAGCCGATTTTGGTTTCAACAACAATGAAATGTTTTCATCTTTTTTATTTTCATTATTAATCATACTTTGTGTGCAATTTTGCACCATTGCAGGTGTAAAGATGTATTTTTAAATTGAAATATCATACGCCCATATACTGATACCACCAGGAAATAATGCTCAACTTTCTGTTATTGGAGGCTGTATTGTGTTGCCAAATTAGGTTTTAAAACCATGTTACTGCAAACAATATAAAGATTGTGCATGAATATAAGGTTTTGCTTACCACTTTACCAATTGCCTATCTTAAGAAAAGAGAAGTAGAACAGCTGCCTGTTTTACAAGGGGCAGAGCCTGTCAATCAACAAACCAGCACTGTCTGAAACATGAATGAGTTTTCCGGTGTGACCAACAGCCAATCACTGACCGGCACCATTTCCCACCCTTCCCCCCAAAGCTTTAACCTGTTCTACTCTATTCTACTATCTGCACCTATGCGAACATACTTTCACCTCATAACAAAGATCAAAATCCTTCTTTAAAGCCACCTACCATGAACCGTGGTCAGTCGTGTTCCCTGATTTGATAGACAGGGAACTCAGAGGTCTGCTCAAAGTTAATGAACGGAAGAACCAAAGCTGTCCATGTGCACTGTCTGCTGTGGGAATGAAAGATCTAGAGGCAGACACACAACAGTGAGAAGTAACAAGAGGTAATAGGATCACGGTTGTCCATCTGGCCTCATCCCAACACACGCCACTGGCTATAAATAACACCTCACTTGCTAATACTGTTGATTTACTAATTTTATCCCTGTTCAAAGGCAATTTAGTGTACTCATGCAACCAAAGGAAAACAAAGAGTTATGACTTGTTTTACAGTGATCTGGAAGCATTCTAACTTATTTAATTATGATAAAAGTTATAAGATATAATTATAAGATATAAGTTTACTACTTTCTATTGCCAAGTAATTCATCACAACAGACACAGTCGTGTTCCAAAGCTCCCTCTCTGGTGTCCTCTGCACAAAGGAAATGTTGGGATGCTCTCACTTACACAGCTTATCACAATGTTTTGTTGTACAAATGACAAAAATAAGAACATGTATTGTGTATTTATGTCCCAAACTTATCTACAGCATTGGAACAGGGCCATACCAAGGCACTGAAACCATAAAGCCCACTGTGCAAGTTACAGAAATGCCCACTGAAACACTGGAACTTTTTCAAAACACAAAGATTGCATTGCATAGCAAGAAGGACCAGAACGAACAAATAAATAGCAGATGCATACTGACAGCGAGTGTCAGCAGGTGATGGCAGACCAGTTGAAACAATGGGTCTTTCTATTTTAGGGACATTTAAAAATATGTTTTTAGCCTTTATACAGAATAGTTGACAGTACAATGACAAGAAACATGGGCTGGGAGGTTGGCTCTGTTGAGATCTGACTTCAAGAGATTGCAGTTACATGGTTGTGTCTTGGCCACCAGGACACTGCTCAACGAAAAGCAACTCTTGGTGTACCTTAAATTCCTTGTGTTCAAATTCATCGTGCTAACTTTAAATAGTTTGAATGCATTTTTCTTCTACTGAATTCCACTGAGACTGTTGACAGTTTTTGTTACATGAGAAAGTAGCAAAAGAAAGAAAAACAAATTTGACTAGTAAACAATGTTCAAGTTACAACCTGAAAATTAGATCTGAGCAGAATAAAATATGAGGTGTTCATGAAGTGATAACTTTTCAAAACTGTTGGACAAAATAATTTAAAACATCCAGTTTGTATGATTTACGGGGCACTATTTACAGAATATGGCAGATATGTAAAATATTATATGTACAATATATCTATTAGTGTGTTTCCATTAGTGTGAGAATCATTATCTGTGTTTCCTTAGATCGAGTCTTTTATATTGACAGACACCGCTGACCTTCTTCCAGAGTCTTCCATGTTGACTCACCATGTTTCTACAGTAGCCCAGAACAGACAAACCAAACATTGATTCTAGATTCATGGTCACTGTAGTTTCCCCTTCATGCTCGGCAGGAGAGGGTGAAACAAGAGGGTTGCAATCTGCAACTAAATCAACAGATGCCAGAGAATCCTACAGGCTGGTCCTTTAATGCATTGTGAATTGTGCATAGTGCAAGAATTGATGTAAATGATTTAGAATGGGGTGACAGAGACACCATTCACCTGATTACAAGTCAGTCTAGGATCAGAGACATTATCTGATATTACGTTGAAGACATGAACATAATGTTCATTTTACATGCATGGACCAGTTAAAGCAACAGTGAACACACCAGGTTTTATATAAATACTGAATAATGCATTCAAATAAAATATAAATCACGCCTCAGTTACACTGTCATTCTGTGGGAAACTGCAACTGGTTTAGTAACATTTGCATTTACATTTTCTGTACCACCATGTGCAGGTTGTTCATTTTATAAATTTAAAAAGGAAAAATAAAAGATCCTGTTTTGTGCATCAAGAACTTTCTCTGGTATCAAGAGAGGTGTCAAGTATTGTTTTTTATACAAGTATTGTATCAAAGTTTTAAATTCTGGTATTTTGACAACCTTAGTAGATGAAGAAAGCAGATGAAATGCTGTACATCAGGAGTTTATTTTACAGGACTATTATCGTCTACTTTGTGTATTCTATCTATTGCATGTCTGTCCATGCTGGAGGAGTGATCCCTCGTGGAGTTTTCCTTATTCAAATTCAGGATCTAAGGACTTTGAGGCAAATGTGGGATTTATTTGGGGCTATATAAAAAAATGATCTGACATGGTCTAGGGTTATGATTGCTTTGTTTTTATCTGAAAACAGTTCTACTGTTTTCAAGGTCAAGAATGAACTTTCAGGCTCAGAATATCTTTCATCTTTCACCAAAAATGCAATCAAAGAACTGTCCTAACCACTCAAGACAACCGAAAAACAAAAAGTCCTCACTAGGCTTTAAAACGTACATTCCTGTTGCAATTGCAAGAAAAATGATAATTTGCAGTGTCTCTTGTTGAGCAGAACCTGTACTTTCTAGAAAGAAATCACTATGGGCTCAGAGCCATGTCCTGCTCATGTTCATGTCATCCGTCACTGCACATGTTACAAAAAAGTCCATACAAATGAGAAACGTCAAAACGCTCTCCTCTTAGCAGCGGCATGCATGTGTCCTCTCACTGTCATCTCCAACACCACACTCTGTTTCTCACCTCAGACACACAGTGATCTGATTCAAATCAAATTAAGGCTAAGCAAGTGACAGTCCCCCCTTATCCCTGAGGTCCATAACCTGTTTGAGGTCTAGGAGAGAGACAAGACAGGATAGAGAGGAAAAGATACAATGAGAGCGCGAGAGAGTACTGCTGTCAAAGGCAGTTGATCTGCAATGCTGCCAGAGTCTTTGGTGTCTGCATGTCAAATGCCAGTGCACTCCATAGGAATACGATAACGAGGGCTGCACACAGAGGGAATGCCAAATGAGATATCAAACACAGCGGAGAGCTCAGAAACACAGAGCACAGCACTGAGCCATTTAATAAGACATACAGTAGATGGAAAGACTGCCTGCCTACATTGTACTTCAATACCCTTACTCGTCGATGCTGTGACAACACAGAATAGGCACAGGACATAATATCTGAGTATCATATATGACATACAATTCACAGTATTTTGTGCAATAGTCTTGTGTCTTTAGTGAAAATGTGTTTGGCATTCAGAGGTAGACGTGGTCTAAAGATCCCATTAAAACTCTCTAAACCTGAAATTAAAGACACAGTGGCTGATTTTGTTATAGTGATTGATGGTGCCATCAAGTTCCCTTCCAGCACACGTTTTATGTCTTGATACTCAGCAGAGTGTGAACTATATCAAATTTAGTGATATTTAACATTGACATTACTTTACTTTATGTGCCAATACACAGTAAAATAAAAGACATACTGACAAAAACGCATAAACTGATGACTTGGGGCAAAATATATCAGTTCAGGTTAGAGTTTGTACCTTTGACGGGACATCATTTAACATAATTGGCATACAAAAAAATAAATAAAGCCAATATTAGGCATCAGCAAAACCAAACAAGGCAGCTACACTGTCATTATGAACTGAAAACTGTTGACTGTACTCACTCATTGGGAAGAGTAGGCTACTACTTTGACTTGAGAATGTAACCCCCAAGAGGCTTTGTGTCTGCAGCTCATTTCCATATCCTGAGCTGAATGTGGTGTAAATAGTGTTTACATCCCGTTTTTTTTTTTTTTTTTTTTGGGGGGGGGGGGGTTCTGTAGTTATTCAAAAATGCCTCTGTTTTGTTCCCATATATAGCCTAAGTCACACATCTAATCATGTGATAACCTCGGCTCATTCGTGCCCCCATTGTTCAAAGAAGGAAACTTGATCACTGCCGATCACTGAGTGAGCGTCTTCCTTTCACCAAGTTTTGGCGTCTTATTTGAAATGGGAGAGATGACTGATGAGGAAGGAGATGGAACATGCATGAAGAAACGTTCTGAGTTTGAATGGGTGCAGCCGACGAGGGAGACTTTTTTTCCACCCGTTGCATTCTATGCCCGGCAAAAATATTGATAAAATATGAAGGAATCAATGCATTGGAACTCCACGCAAAAACTAGAAAGCACCAAGATGTGGTATCATTGCCCGGCCCGGCCCAGCGCAACATTTGGTCCCTTTTTTTTCACAAATCCCAGGTGGCAACCTTAATTGTAAAACATCTGAGGAAATCTTGATCCCAATACTGTGTGAACAGAAGAAGCTGATCAATAAAAACGCAATTAAATTTAGCAAGTCTAATTAATTTAAACTACTACTGAATGAACTGTTTTTATTTTTTCTGTTATTATTTTGTTATCATAGGTTTCTACCTGAGAGATACGCTACAGTGCGGTGTAGCAGTAGGACTTTCTCCTCTCTCACGTTGACTCAGCAGAAAAACCACAGGTGTAACTAATAACATTAATTATGGTCCTGCTCTATTAAGCTGCCAGTTAACTGTGCCAGTGGGCCAGCATGCACCACAGGACAATGAATCCATCCTTGTTACTAATTAACCTACACCTGCATTTTATATATCAAAATGTCCGCAGTGATATAATAAACTCTGCTACTGTATTGTATTGTCACTGTATGCACAGTAACTGTAATGTTGTTATACTTACATACTTATCAATCAAGTCATTGACATTAGTTGTAGCTAAACAGTATGTGACAACTTCGCTAGGTTTTTGTGTTAGCATAGCCTAGCTGAAGGTGTTAAATTAGCTTTTCCCGCCATTTAGCTTACGTTAGAGGTGTTTCGGTTTAACCAGCGACGATGTTAACTGGTGACCATTAGCCGAATGTGTTCGTGGTTGCCGTAGTTACGACAACTGTTGAAACAGGAAGAGAATACGTAACTACGCCTACCGCAGGCGCATTTGGCTAATGGTGGTCACCAGTTAACATTGTCACTCGTTAAACCGAAACACCGCAAACGTTAGTCAAAAGACGGTAACTGACTGTTAGTAAATCGTTGTTTGATGTTCTTGCTAACCTACGGGTGTGATTATATTTATTAACGGTTCTCTATGACAGCAAATACTATCAAACTTTTCAAACAATAAGGCAAAGTTAGCATGACTCTACAAATTACAAAGAAAGTTTTACCTGAAGAAGTAGGAGTAGGTGGTTGTGATGAACCGTCAGACAGAGATGGACAAGATGAGCTACGTACTACGACTGATCAACCACTCCAAAATAAAAGCATTTTAGGTCATTTTCACTGACTTTCCCTAATAACAATGGATTGGACACTTTTATTTTGAAAACTTAGTCCTCAGTGGCTCCCTACTACACTTGATGGCCAAAAGTTTACGGATACCCCATCACCATTACATCATAATTTTGTTCAACATACTTTGGTGCTGGGTCATTGTCATTATTTCTAATAGACAGATAAATAAAATTATAGGCCAAAGAAGAAACGGGCTTCTGTACACAGCACAGCCCAATACCTTTGCAAAGATCTTCAAAAAACAGCTCTATGCCAGATATGACTGATGTTCATTTGACTGAAAAAAAAAACATCACTGCAGCCAGATTCCTAAATCTTGCAGACAAATATTCCCATAAGAGTGGATGCTGTTTAAGTTTAAATTGTGATGTGATTTAAGTTGCTTGCAATTGCTTCATTTAAATGATGTATGGATGCCTAGTATCACAACGCACAGCACAGAAAAGTTCAAATGTAACAACAGTAGGCTACATGCTGGTGGTACAGGCCTATTAGGGTCTCAGCACTCCAAGTGTAGAATGCAACAGTGTAGGTGTGTTCAACAATAAATAAACTACTGCTAAGTTAAGAAATGTATCACTGCATTCACTATTCCCTAACCATTGGTGATATGGTTGAAGGCAGCTTGCACTCAAAGGTTCATAACTATGATCTCCATCTTAGGAAGTGAAATAACCATCTACAGTGCTCCTCTCATTTATCTCCTTTTCATGCATTCCTGTGTCAAATGAAAGAGACATACTTGGAAAAACAGAAATGTACTGCCCCCCAAGAATAACTCTGTATGCATTCTCGAGAGTTTACAGCATTAATGAAAAAGAAAGAAGGAGGTTGAAAATTCTTCAGGTCCTACTTTCAAGCACTGTCAACCTGTCTTTATGAAAAATTAGCTGTGACACTTCTGAAATTGCAAATCATGTGCTACTGTGTGTGTGTGGGTGTGTGTGTGTGTGTGAGAGAGAGAGAGAGAGAGAGAGAGAGAGAGAGAGAGAGAGAGAGAGAGAGAGAGAGAGAGAGCGAGAGAGAGTGACTAAGTGTGTGTGTTTAAAAATGTATGTTGTGTATCTGAGAGCAACAAACTGAAACAAGAGAACACATGCTGGGCAGAGGATGCATTTTTGCATTTTAAGTTGATGCCAAAGTCAGCAAGTCCCAGGTGTCGGCTGTGTATAGTTTTGTGTATCCACACCTTTAAAAGACATTTTGAAAACAAGGGAGAGGACGCTCTGGACATGTTAACAGCAACCATCTATTATCTTCACGTGCTGTTCCTATGTCAGAGTCACACATTACAATGTAACAACCAACTTCAGAGAATCAGGAGTGTCGGATTTAGTGCCGTCTAGCAGTGTAGTTGCTGATTGCAACCCCCTTCCCTCATCCTCTCCTACTAAGTGTGTAGGAGAACGGTAGCCGTGAAAAGTTCTCTAATCTAAAGCCAGTGTTTAGTTTGTCCAGCCTACATGTTTAGAAGAGAACCTGTGGTATCCGTAAATATTAAAGGCTCATTTAAAGGTAACAAAAATATAACTATTCTTATATTATAGTATTTTACGCTAATGAAATCATATTCTTTAAATGGACCCTCATAAATCTTACACACTAGACCCTTTTACTATTTATCTAAACAGGAATTTTGTTCAACCTGAAATTCCAGATATAGTTAGATCTTTTACAATAACATGCTATTTCTGTGCCCCAATCGTCTAACAATAAACTCAGAAGCAGGGACTGTGCTTGTTACTGATATCATCAACAGCACCACCTTGTGCAAAACAATGCACTCTGACATATACACCCAGAAGGAAAGGCCGATGCCACTCCCTTACTTCCTACCAGGCCAGAACAATGAGCACGACCAACCTTGACAAAGACGATGTGGACGTAGGGTTATTGGAGGGTCACATATAAAGGATGGGCTTGATTCCGCCCTTGATTATAATTCACCTTGGGTCTGAAAGCAGCCTATAATGAGGCAGGCTATGAGAGAAGATGATGCCGTTTAAATGCTATAATGACAAGACGCACAAAGCCCTCTCAAATGGCTCATAGCTATTGAAATGATTGAAATGCATCCTGTGTCATATATTAGCGTATCATGCCTTGAGTGCTCAATTGAACTCTGGCTCCATAAGGCAGCAGAGGGGAGAGGTTGGCTCTCTGAGCAGTTAGCTGCTAACCAGTGGGTCAGTATATGGAGACAGATGGCTGTGTGTGCCCACTGTTAGCCTTGGCAGCAGAGCCTCAACAATAGATCTGTGATGTGGCAAACTGGTCCTTTGCTGCCTGCTAAGACACATGGGACCACTAACACAAACACAGACACAAACATTCCTCTGTGCTGCCTTGGCAGGAGCAACCCTCTGGGCAGTCCCACAGTCCACCTCCACCCCGCCCCTCTGCTGCCTTTTCTCTCTTCTCTGCTGTCCTGTCTCCATCTCTCAAGATCTTTGCTGGACTGTTGCCCAGTGAGCAGTGGAAAAGCCCTTTTACAGCAATCGTAAAAGACAGAAAAGTAGCGGAGGAGGAGATTCTGTGGCTGTAGTGAAGAAAGAAGAGAGATAATGGTATAAATAAACACTGAAAACATAGGCTTTGTAGTATCAAAACATGGCAACTCACTAAATTAATTATCCTAGGTACACATGCATAAACATGCTGCAGCTTAAGACAGAACATGTGGCATTATCAATAAGCTGTATTTTGGAGATAGTTTTGTCATTTTCTGTGGAGTAAATGATGTCTGCTAATAATTCAGTCTGTTGAGTTATCATCGTTTAGAGTTTCTTTTCACAACCCCACACACTTGAGCCTGTTCCAAGAAGCAGGGAGCGCTGAGTTAGATAAAAGCTATGAAAATAATCTGAATCTGCAACAACTCTTTTTATATAAGTCTATCATCTCAGATTAGAGGGATTTTCACTTTGTTTATGCCTCTCCAAAGATGGACAGACGCATGCACTAAAGGGCTATCGGACCCATGTAAGTGTGGTATATGTCACGTATACGCTAGTAGGTGAGCTACCCAGATGCTACACGGTTTCAAGTTTTACTCCCTGGAAATGTCCAAGCAACTTAGCACACCTGACTCTGAGGTCAGGCCCCATCATTTGTAGTCTGAGACAAAACAATACTTGATGCAATGAGTACTTCACTTTTATTCTTGTTTTAATATTTTAGCAAACTCTCCCAGTTTTACAAAAAAAAACCCTGTAATTACACCGGAGTGATAACAGGTTTCAGTTGTGCGTGTGTTAATGGCTGGGCTACTGCACCCCTTCATTACCATTCAGATTTTAGACAGTGCCTTTGTGTCAAATTATCAAAGTTTTGAGCACTTGAGTGTCATTCAGCTGTGGTATGAAATTATTATAAATTTACATCTGAATTATTGAAGATTATTCTCTCTTCACGTGAAGTGAATGAGCCCTAGAAGTAAATGAAGAGGAATCATTGTTATTGATCTACGACCACACACTTTTTTGAGGGGGATGCTGTTAGTGATAAGTGTCTAAGCATAATGATAATTTAAGGATATCGATCAGCTGTTGCCAGGCTCAATAGAAACAGGCATATGTCAGACAACAAGACACATTGATCACAATAAAGAGGGGAAGCACAATGCCGCATGACATTCTCTCTAGGTGAAGTTTATATTCCGCACACAGCCGCTGAAGAGAGAAACAGAGAGAACGAAGTAATGAATAGAGAAGGAGGCAGAGAGCATAAAGAGAGACTAGCATGCAGATGAGCAGAAGAAGGGTGGAGAGATGGAGAGAGATAGATGACTTGCACCTGGCAGAGGGAGATTGATTAATTGTTTGTGAAGAAGAAAAATTGAACAGATAATGGAAAGGAAACAAGGGAATAAAAAGGCAGATTAGGATCGCCAGGCCGATAGGGCTCTGGATGTGTGTGAATATGTGGTTATGGGTGTTGATAAAAGGCTGATAAATAAGAAAAATGTGTATTGCATAAAAGTTGATGAAATAACAGAAGGCTAGAGGAAGGGGTGCAAGAAGAGAATGAGAGAGAGGGAGAACAGCAGAGGAAGTGAGAGTTTTGGGAGGCAAGCATGATGAACCAAATCACAGAGTTCATCCTCTGGCATTAAACCAATCCTAGTGTCTTCCTCTGTTAATCCATCATCAACTGTTCCCACATCCCTGCTGCCAGGCTGGACTGTGTGTACTCCTGACTGAATAAATAACCTGATAAATGAAGGTCAGAGCTAGACAAAGTGCCCACTCTCAAAACTGTTGCTGTGGGACCACAAGGGCCAGGTAAACCATTTACTGACCTGGAGTATGGGGTGCAAGTAAATGTTTAAACAGCCATATTTTTGTCCCATCTGCGGTGTCAGTTTAGTTCATAGTCATGATGTCGGTTAGTTGAATTAATTAATGTAAAAGAGATTCTATTTTGTGTCCACCTTGTCACTGCAGTGCTCATGATAGTCAGTTTTGATGGGGGTGAACAGCTGGTGGTGTAAATAAATTGGACTCTACTTTGTTTCACTGTGTCTGCGTGAGTGTGCACGCGTGTGTGTGTGTGTGTGTACTTGTGCGTGTGTGCGTTGTGCAGAAAGATAGATAACCCGGCGCCGCTGTGCGGCTCAGTGTTTAGCCATGCAGAACACAGAAACAGTAATCAAACAGAAAGGCAAAAACAAACCACCATGACTACAACCTGGAACACCTGCTATCACACATTTGACTGGGCTTCAGTCTCTAGCCCACCATCAAGAATTTGCTATGTAAATAGCTTTAGTGACCTGGGAATACGGTTAGGCATTAGTGAAGGACACCCGTTTAAGATGTTGTGGGTTTAGCAAATACCACAGAGCTACACGGCATGAAGAGGCTTTTAACAATTCAGAGCTTTATTACAGACAAGAAAGACAGACAATATCAAGTCGCATGGTCCTCGTCCTGCTTTTGTCAATTAAAATCTACAAAGATAGCAGCTGGGAGTGTTTTGTAGAAAAAAAAATGTCTACCCAGTTTCTCATTCAGATATGGAATAAATTGGTCGTTTAAACATTTTACCTCACTGAACCTTTCCCAAGTCAATTACATTTGATGTCACTTTGTTCCAAACAAATGGCAGCTTCATTATGAGAACAAAACGTTGATGAAACATCCAGCCAAACTTAGAATTTACTTCAACTTAAGTCAAAAGTGTTTAAGTGAGTTTTTTTTTTCTGTTTCCTCCAGATGAAGAGTCAAGTATTCTGTCCACATAACCGTCCACAAAAACATTGGTTTAAAGGGCATAATGGAAATTAAGAGAGTCCTCCCCAAGCTGATATGGATGAGCACAAACCCCTCTGAGTCCTACCTGAACTGAATTTTGATTTGGATTAAGGCTGCTGGAGATAATTACGCATTATTTAATTATGTTCTGAGTGAAACTCAGAAGCTTACAGCTCTCACCGGACTACATAGCTTTGACAGTGTTGACTGTTGAGTGAGCAAACCCACCACCACTGAAAGAGCTGGGTTACAGTCGAATAGTCAAAAGAATGACCTCCTAAGACCTTTCCTAACCACTTCTCCTTGACCACGATGGGAAAGGTCATGAGGTGAAGGGAAAATGTGAAGGAGAATTAATTCAAAACATGAATGATTAATAACCAAAGGTAACTTCCATGATAATTTGCAGGGACGCTGGACGTCCACCGCGGCTAGAGAAAGTTTTTGCTGTGTGTGGACGTAGCTCCACAGTCAATAACACAGCTCTCTGCTGCAGTCTGCATCACACTGTTTAAGTACATTGATGTTATCTTTTTAATATCTGCTTGTGGATGACCGTACACGTATACGTGCGTACATACATATCGTTGTCACTAAAACCAATAAACAAGTCTAACATGCTGCCGGCACATTCAGATTTACTTAGATCTGCACACATACAGACATGGAGCGTCCTCTCTCGCTCGCTCCCTCTCTCTCCACCAGTAATAATTGCTGATTAGCCTTATCAACATCATCAAACCTCAACGCATCACTATGGGGTAGATTATACAGACAACCATACCCATGATGATGATAATGGAAATGGAGAGTACTCATCATCAGCCATGAAACGGGCTCTGATTACTCATTATTAGTTATGATGACTCGAACTGATTAGAAATTCAAATAATCAAGTTGATGGGTCTAACTATAGGTGGAGTACATTGCTTATTACATATATTTACTTTGGGGGAAAATATTTTCAATTGTCAAGTATCAATATTAATCTATATTTTTTCAGGAAATCATAGAAATGACAAATATGATTTCAATTTCCACTCACATTTTCATAAAACGCCATGACTTTGGTGTGTGTGTCTGAGCAGAAGACGTATGTGTGGGCACGCATGAATGTAAGTGTGTTTTGTTCCTCCACTGACAGATTGTTAAACTAGCAGAGCTAAATGAGGTGGCTCCTAATTAGCCTCATTAAGCTGAACCCTTGTTTTGTTAATTGACATAAAAACAAACACTTGCTCGTGAAAGAGAAGCTGCCAATTACCCGCGTCCCCTCCCCCTGTTGTCTTTGTCTTGTGTGTGTCTTGTGAATCAGAGCCAAACAGATGATGAATCAAGCTTTGTATTGATCCTTCAGTCATACCAAATAATCATCCTACTTGTTGATAACTCATAGTTTCCTTCCTTCCTTCCTTTCCTTCCTTCTTTCCTTTTATTATATATATATGTTTACATAATACACAAAATGCAACCATTTCCTTAAACCTGTTTTTGCTCCTCAGCTGTACTATTGACCACACTGAGTAAAATAATACTTGACAGACAGTGAAAGGCTGACTGTAAAAGGCTATGCAAACATTAAAGAGAAGTGGTGAACAAAAAAGAGCATTCCTTATAAGTATGTTATAGCTCGGTATATCTAACAGTCTATTTTGTTGACTTACCCACATGAGAGAATTTGCTCAACGTAAGAAAGAGGAGCATGCCTGCTGGTAACCATGGAGACTCTACAGCATTTCTAAGAGCAAAGACGCAGAAGTAAGCTTTTGTCAGACAGCTGCACATTTTGGGAAAACGGCACGCCGCTTTCTAAGTCACACAAAAGAAGCCACAAAACTAGCATCAGAACATGTAATTGATAATTGTAGCGATGGCCATGTGGAAATAAGGAGATCACTTAGCAGAAATAAACAAGGTCTCAATACTTCAAGACATACATGAGTGTCACTGTGGAGCCTTCAACAGCACAGTGGCACTCATGTATGCGCTCACACACACAGATTCGCTTTCTGGGAGATCTAAGGCATTGTTTGAGTTGTTGGGACAGTGACAAATGTATAAGAAAAGAGCAGTGGAGAGAAATTAGATTTTTGTGGGAAACATTTAATCTCTTTCACACATGGTGCCAGATGACACCGCGGAAAGACAAACACACACCATGCGTGCGCACACACACGCACACACAGAACAGGAGCAATCTCTCCAAATGGGACAAAACATGTAGTGATTGAATATGGAATGATTTATTGCCCATTTACTCTTCTCTGGGCAAAAAGGTGACTCCATGTAAGCGGGTAGCAAAAACGTGACGTTTGCAAGTCACGTTGTGCTATCTAGAGTTTGACTGACATTTCCTAAGCCACTTCAGAAGAAACAAACAAAGCAACCCTTCAGCAACATCGACCAAGACACACAGATTTAGACACACATGCAAACAGAGACGGGCACAAACACAAGGGCACTCACACACACTCCAATCCCAGAATCCATGGGTGACAAGGAAAGTAAGGAACTGGCCAAGGAATGTCTCCTTTGCTTGACATTTGTATAGGATCACAGAGAAAGAGAGCGATATCAACAAGGATCATGTGTTCATTTGTCTGCCAATGCCTGCTAAATACAGAGTCTATAACTTACATGAATGTAAGAAGTGTTAAAGGAAGCTGTAACTTTAGGAAAATGACTGCCATAACTGCAGAGTTACTTAATTAACTTGAGTATTTATGCTTTTATTTATGTTTGAGTATTATTTTTTTTATTTATTTGACACATACAGTCAGTAGTTACTGCTCAGCTTACAAAAGAAATCACCCAAAGCATACAGTATTGTTATATTAAAAAATATAATTAAAAGAAAAAAGGTGAAGCAATACCTCCTTGGCACAGATAGCACACAGCCAAGTGACTAATGTACCGTATGCCGTGGCCTGCCACCAGCTGAGACATTAAGTAGAGTCGAGACAAAAAGACAGAGGAATAGTATGAGGTAGACACAACTACAGGAAGACTTAAGGAGTAGCTGTAGCAGCTTCAGTGACCTTGTCCAACCAAATGTCCATCTTTTGTTTTATCTTTGGAGACATGTATATCAAGCTCTGAATAATCCCAGGAGCCCCTCTTACCTAGAAAGAAACATTGTCCTCTGATCCCTTATAGTCCTGTAGGTGTGTGTGTGTGTGTGTATGTTTGTGCTTGTGACAGCACTGTTGTTCACTGAGTACTATATGCTCCTGTAGCTGTCATGTATTTGCATAACTATGTGCATCCATGCATAGGCACATGTTTAAATGCGTGTGTGTATGTGTGCTCATTTATCCCCTCGGTTGTCTATGGTAGAACCCCTATCTGAATCTTCATGCTGGTGAATAAGCTTATTAAAGTCAGTGGTCCCAGCAGTCCAGTGCATCAAAGACTACCAATTACCATCCACATTACAAAGACCGTACTGATGTAAATGGATGTGTAGTTCTGCTTCATATCCTTTCAGCCAGGGACTGTCAGACTGTGGAGCTGTGCACTGATGAGCCTAACAGGGCTTTGATTAACATGACTGGGCTTCAATAATGAAAGAGAGGAACTAATAGCAGAAACTTGAGTTCATTAAGACAAACACTGCGAGAATTCTATCAATACTAAGTATTCAGTATTGATAGAGTCGATTGTGTACTTGTGCCAGAGATCTGTGTGTGGACGCAGTCATTAGGTAAACAGCCATGTTCAAAATATTTCTATGAAAGACAAAAACAGTGAGACACAATACCTCAAGGTCTGCTCTCTCTCTCTTTCTCTCTCTCTCTCTCTCTCTCTCACTTGCTGCAGAGCTTTCACCAGGTCGCTATGGTAACTTAGGTTTCCTGCCAAGATCACTTCCAATGCACCAGATTTGACATTTCTCCTTTCTCCATTTCCTCCTTTTTCCTCTGCTGTCCGTCAGTCTGTCTTCCCTTCCTGCTCTCATCTCTCTGTGAGGTGATTCACCTGGTTGTCAAGGAGCAAGGAGTGCATCAGCAATCCACCTTAAACTCCAGCTGACATCATTTGAGCTCAGATAGCGCTCACTGCTCGTCTTTCCCAGCCCTACATTGATCTCATGCAATGAATTAGCGGCTTGTTTGCGTCATAACTCCTGCTGTGGCATTTTTTAAATGGCAGTTTCAAAAACATATCAACTCCGCTTTTATCTCAAGCAGTTAAGAATGAACTTAATCAAGAGAAATACCTGCTTGACAAGCATTTTTTTTTTGTTCTCAGCTCACATGCTCACACATTTTACATGGAGTGCACGAGTGTGTGCCTTCTGAAGTATGATGTTTAATTACCTGTAGTAATAGGTGTAATTGTGTCAGATGTTTGGGGATTAGAGCTCCAGTCAAAGTGTGATTATTTGAGGCGTTTCTCTTCACTGGTTTTCCAGGGTAAGAGATTCTCGAGGGTCTCCACTCCAACAGGGAAATCAAACTCCTGATGCCAAGCCTCCATTGAAACCAAGCAACCTTAATGTCAGTGACTGTGTAGGGACAAAGTGCAGTGATCTCCACCTACCGAACTAATTCAGTTTATTGGAAGACAGAAAAATAGCACAGTATTGGGAAATGGTTCTTTTTGATTATGTGTGGTTAGTTAGTGTGGTTCTTTAGAGCGCTGCTATATATTTGTGTGTGTCTTTCGGCATCTTTACAGCAGCTGTTGCTAACTTGCCGTTGAAAGAGACGTTATTTAGCATCACTAAAGTGTAGTTTTAAAAAATAGTTGGAGTAAACACAATGCATTTGAAATTCTGCCCTTTTCTTCCCATTGTCTTCCCCTCTGTTATTGATAACACACATTGTATTGGGAATCCTAATACTCTGTTTTACAACTTTCTGTTTGACAAATGACAATAAAATGTACTTGAAAAAATCATTTGGTAGATCCTAGACTGTACGTTTTCTAACTTCCTGTTTCAGTAAAGGAAAAATGTAATGCTTTATCATAACTTTGCCCAAAACCGCTCCATAAATTTCACAAATTACTATAATTCCAAATTATTCCAAGGAGACAAAGAAGAAAATGGCAATGTGGAAGGAATAAAAGAAATTGTGCATCAAAAACAAAATATGGATGGAATTATAATGACTTTCACTGATACAGATTCAGCATGGGACCTCAATACTCACCAAAGTGGGGATGAGTGTGTTGGAATTTTTACTTTTGAAATTTACATATTTCCATGTGGTTAAAACTACCAAAGACCTCAGAAACTCTCACATTACAAAGTATAATTAGTCCCTGTAGAGGACTTAAGAACTAAGACTATTCAACAGCAGTGAGTTTTCAGTGGCTGTTGTGCTCTGACCTTACTGTCCAGTGCTGTCACTTAGCAATAAATTCTGTACAGGACGTTCAGAGGACGGACACAAACTGAGGGACGCACTTAATAAAAGACACAGCAAGTACTGACCTATGCACGCAGCAAAAGTTTCCTAGGAGCATCTGTTCTCTAAGCAAACAGCATAGTGAGGTCAATAGGGAGGCAGGCTGACTGAATGTACACACTCACACATGCAAAGACGAGAATCCTATTCATTTACAGTCAGTTTTAAAGTCCTGACCCTTGCAGCATGTGCATTGCATGTGTTACCTACGCCCTTACAGACCTGCCAGCCTGAATTTGGATTTGTAACCTTTACCCCATAGGAAACCATTTGACTAATGAGGTCTTGAAAACCACCCCATGCAATCACTTTTCTTGGTTTTCTGTTGCAGTGGGGGCACCGACTTCACAAGGACGACCCTCCTTCTCTTTTCCGTTGTCTCATCTTCCCCTCTGTATGTCTGCTCTGTATATTTTTTTGCTTATGCTTATGTTTATGCAGCAGCCATAATAAGAGCTGTTTAAATTCTCTAAATGCTAAGGAAAGGTGCTTCATTGATTCCTCTCTTTATCTCCTTTGGCGTAGCATACACTGGACCGTCCTTTACATAAGGAAAGTAGATAATCCCATCCCACAATCCCTTGCAGCAACAAAAAGCAATGCACTATTCAGCCAGTCACGACCAGGCATTATAAAAACCCATCATTTGCTTAAAAATTGTGATGCATACTCCAGAAAGAGACGGAGAGAGAGAAAGAGCTCATGTGGATGAATGCTTTAAAAACTTTGTTTGATTGTGAAACCTGATGTTACCCTGCAGGTGTAATAGCTCTGTAGTCTAACAGTGCAAACTGGAGTCTGTAAACAGTGACAAACAGACAGATCTGTGTTATATACACTCGTGTCCTCTATGACACCAGTCTGTACCTCCCAGTCTAATTTCAGGCTGCATTATTATAAACTCTGATGAACTGTTTGTGGATTGTCCAGACGTTGTCTTTCCCCTTCATCTCCTGAGGTTCTCTGTATTAGTTCTCCTGGGTGCTGCTGTGGGTGCTTTGACATGCAGTGTGTTTACGCTTGGTGCAAAACATTCTCACGTAGTTGTAAAATGTTGGTAATAACTAGACAGCGATAGCTAAGTCATTCTGCCCATTCAAATTAATATATAAAACATGAATATTGCACACCATCTAATGCAATGGTCAATACCTTCCTAACTGTGATGGATTTTTAGTGTCCCAGATCAGAATTTAAGTTACTATTGCTTAATAAAGGTTTTCCTTCCTCTGCCATAACTTGCTAATGTATATGAGTATTTTTTTTGGCCTTTTCAAGCTTTATTTCTGATAGAGACAGCTGAAGAGTGACAGGAATGCGGGGAGAGAGAGATGGGGAATGTCACAGGTTGGATTCAAACTCTAGGCTTCGGCAGAAAGGACCGAGCCTTCGCACACGGGGTGACTGCTCTACCAAATGAGCCAAACGCTGCCCTGGCGTGAGTATCATTTGTAACGTTCACATTTATGACATTTTTTTTTGTTTGTTTTTTGACCTTGTTAATAAAGCCATATTTTCCACCAGGTTGTCCGTGTTTATATATCCTCAAACAGCACAGGGAGATCTCCCGGGGAGAAGTATCTCAGATATGCTTTTTGTAGTACATCTTCTGAATGGTGTAATTTCACTACATACCATGTCAATAACATCCACTGCTGCATACGTAGCCTAGTGTTGGTGCAGTGTGATTGTCTGATTTTCCTGCATCCTTAATGTTCCTTCCTATCTTTTCTTGACCTCATGATGTTTTCCATCTAGGTCAAAGAAAGGACACAGGAGGTAATATTTTTGTCACTTTGACCACTATCCCACATTTTCTCTCCTTCGCACTCACACAAAAAGAATCCCACTAAAGCCTTGTGCAGAGCACTAATTACTCCTTTCAATTGGCCTGCCTCTCAGATTCGACTCTGGCCTCATAGACCTATTGGCTAATAGTTTGGTAGTGTTGAGCCACAGAGAGATAGGAGAAGGCAGAGATCTGCTACTATAAAGGGACTGTATGGACCTCTGCCCAGCTATGAGATGAGAGACTATGAGACCTCTGCCCTGCTATGTCTGTCCCGTGGCCACTTTTAGAGGGCACAAGTTGGACCCAGATCTGATAAAGAGGAACACATCGGAGAGGTGTGACAGAGACAGATTAATCAGAATGGTAGGACTCTGTTAGCCTTGGCCAAATATGGATTTTGGGATCTAAAGCTACTCACTGTGCATGCGTGCGTCAAACTGTTGTTAGTCACTAGATGTGGAAATGATTGCAGAATTCAAATGATTCAGAGACAATGCTCATCAGAAGAAATATCGATCTTTGAATAGCAGCAGTTGGAAACAGATTACAAAATAATTGAAGGGAAATCCATATATGGGCAAGCCCGACACCCGTTACTATGTCAGATTTATGAGGTCTTATTACCCTACGAGACAGGACAAAGCATCACTGATTCATCCATTGACGCAGGCACACACAGAAAACAACGCACATATGCTGCATTTATTTCTGGAATGTTTTGCAGACTCCCCCCTGAAAAACAAATCCAAGTGGAAGGCCAGAAGAGCAGTAATGAGTTTTTCTGTTTTTCTTTGTTTTTGGCCAACAGCTGAATCGTGATCAGAGTGAATGTGCTACTAAGGCGCAGAGCGGAGCGAAGGAACTGCTCCACAGATGAGAAACATTTTTCTAACTGTATTCAGAGGGCAAGACTTCAAAGACGAACCCTCAGAATTCAGTTTTCAACACTGTTAATTAGGTGAGGGCAAAACAAAACTCAATAATTCAATCATAAACCTAATATGTTTCAGAAAGAGTCTGCCGTCATTAAATCCATGATATTATAGTCATTTACCCCCATTTGTAATGGCTAAGCATTGTTGATATTGCTGATAATGAAAGTGTAACAAGCGTATTGTTTTATACGCTTCCCCGCGGTTCTCTGTAATTGAATTCATTTCACTCAGTGTTGGTTTGTGTGCACACTTGTGCCTGACCCCTGTCTATTTCTATGGGTACCTGTCTATCTTCTCCATCCGACAGACCCGATGCTACCCGTTTGTTAGTGTGTGTGTATGTGTTGTGGCCTAGCAGACTAACAATGTGGCAGAATCCCTAGGAGCCAAAGCTGTAAGATTCAGACAGACCTTGTTCCACAGCTCTGCAGCATGTAAATTGCAGCTCCTCAATCAATGTCCAACTGTGCCTTTTTCCATCCGAGCCCAACCACATAAAGGCCAGCGGGTTCTCTTTTTTGCATGTAAACAGCAGGTTATAGCTGTGACCAAGTCCTCCATCAGCTTCATGATAGCTCCGGCTGCTGTTCTCACTGATTATAATAGAGCTACTTAATTGAGTTAACCACTGCTGAGTGCTTGAGGCTGCTAATAAGAGTGCAACGGATGGATGAAAAAGTTAACTATCTCAAAACAAGAGTGGTTGGATATTGTCGCCTTACTTCTGCGAGCACAGGTGAAGTGCGTTGTGTAAAGCCTAGCTGGAAAAGTCCAAAACACAAAGCCTGTCACACAAGCCTCAGTCACTGTAGACCATGATGCAGCAGGTCACTCAGTCAAAGCTGACACGGGTGGCTTCGGCACTGTGAAATCTCTCCCACCTAAAGGTTCTGTAAGTGATTATAATGAATCAATAAAACACAACCTGCCACTCGTAGATTCATCTTATTCATCCAGGCGGTACAACCAAACTGTTGTACAATGTAGACGTAGTATTTGTGATGTCACGCACGTCACAATCTTAGCAGTCCTGTATCTGCTTGCTCCCGGCTAATTCAAGAATGAGTAAAGACATGGGGTGAAGGTGCAGCTGAGGTAGGCTGAACAAAGCCTGGTTGTTCAAATAAGCCACCTGTAATGCCGCCCACCTGTCAATCAAAGCAACCATGCTCTTAATTATGCAGCTTATCATGCATCCCTCAGATTTACTGCTAATTGTAAAACACTGACTCACCACTGTGAGCTTTACGCTCGGGTAGGATGGCCTTGCTTAGCATCCCGCAGGTCTGTCGCTGTTCTTTTTTTCTAGAAAGTGCGATGGACAGTAAATCCATATTGAAAGACCTAGAGACTACATCACTGAGGTGTCGTTGTCTTAACTGGTGTTGTTGAATTCATGGCTTCTACTGTATTATTATTTTTCTCGATCACTATACAGTATGTTGTAATATTGTCTGTGTGTCTCGTATCTGTTTTCATTTGAGGTGTTCTTAGATTGTGCTGCTGCCTGTCTTGGCCAGGACTCCCTTGAAAAGGAGGTTTTTAATCTCAATGGGACCCTTGCCAGTTAAAAAAATAATGAAAGTCTTCATATAGTTGAATGGGTAAGTTATATTATATTGTCATGAATGAGGAAATTAGATATAGAGACCAAACCAGAGAGTCTTTTCTAGGTCTGAACCGAAGAAGCCTGGGTGAGTAGATAATTTTGTTTGGACCTGACACACCAGTCAGACAAAACAGCCACTCCTCACCTACCATCTGCAGTGCAGAAGTAGCGGCAGCAGGCCAACAAAAGCTCGCATATCAGTTGTCCCAGTGCTAACCATGGACCTTGAGAAGGACTCGGATATTAAGGCAAAACAGGTGAGTAGAAAACTGTTGCAGCCACCCAAATCTGCTGCACAGATATTCCACTGAGCAAACTGCTGAGGCACGAAGGTGTGTGAAATGCTGTTACATACTGCAGATGGGTGATAGAGCACCAGCCTGCCTATTTACATAACTCAAGGTACAACCTTGTGTTTTGCTGGTGTCACAGCAGAGTGCAAGCATCTGACTGCACCCACTTAAACCTATAGAGCCCATTAGAGGGTAAAACCTGCATGAAATAAAGCCAAGGTTGTGCATTTTCACTCGAGCGCTGAACAGCACAGTTGGAACCCCGTCGCTCTGCCTGCTCCTTGAATCACTGCGGACACCAGGTTAGGATATGACATCAATTCATAAAGCCTGTACCAGAAGGGGGCGGTGGGTCCATCCTGACTGGCTCCACAGGGGTCAATGGGTAGATCTTTAGCATCACAGTGAGTTACAGGGACCCACTGCCTGTGTAAGCTGTCAAGTTAAATCAATCAGCACAACACTGATTCCAAAAATCTGCATAAAACAGAAAACTAAAACAGAATGATTTAGAAATCCTTTTGTTAAACTGTATTCAACTGAATACAGTACAGGGATGAGATATTTACCGTATATTTACAAAAAACTCACTTATTCACAAGCAAGGACGCGGCAGGGTGAAAAACAGTGAGGACAAATAGTCCAACAATTTTAGAGCAGCGTTTCTTCATGCACAGTTGCAATAAATTCAGGGGTTTCACCATCTACTTTCAATAATAAGATTCAGAGCAATATCTGCATGTAAGAGGCAAGGCCGAAAACCAGCAATGAATGCCAATGATCACTCAGGCAACACAGCATTAAAAACCAACACGATTTTATACAGGAAATTACTACATGGGGTTGGGAACATTTCAGAAAACTGTCAGTAAACACAGTTCGTTACTACATCTCCAAATATAAATAAAGAACTCCAACATGCAAAGAGAAATCCACATATCAGCAACATCCAGATATGAATGCTGTCAATTTCTCTGAGCCTAAGGTCAACTGACAGAAAGTGGAAAAGTCTGTGGTGATTTGACAAGTCTACATTTCAAATTGTTTTTTTGGAAATCATGGGCATCATGTCCTCTGGGCTAAATTTACATTTTACCCAGCATCAACTCAACTCAAATCCCCAATCTTGTCTCAGAGGGCTTATTATCGGAGCAATTTTCAGTACAAACAACCTACAGTCAACCATGCTTCTCTCAGGTTCCTGTTAAACCTTAAGGGAGGTAACATGTTAATTGTTTTTCATACTACAACGCCCACCCATGTTACTCATGTCACATGTAAACAGAGTTATTTGCTCCGCCACACAACAACATGATTCATGCGAGAGTTCTCTGATTGAAAACATCGCATTCAATTACAGTTCGAATGTTTGCCATGACAACAGCCTAGAGTTACCAAATAACAGACATTTAATCGTAATACACATTCCTGGACGATGAGAAGAGTGAAATGCAATGCCAGGGTGGCTGCAAAATTACATTACAAAATAATCCATGACTTTATTAAATCTCTTGTTCTATTGATCTACATGCGCAATAATTAGATGTAAGCAAACTTCTCACCTACCAGCACTTACGCTATCCACCTGAACGAGTGGCTCTGCCAAATTCAATCAACAGTAACAATGCAATTACATCTGACACAGGCAAACTTTGCCCGTAGTGACCGGAGAACGTTGCCTTAGTGTACAATAAAGATGGAGGCAGAGGGATGTGAATGCGTGTGTGTGAGAGAGGGGGGTAAGCACATGAAGCAAATTAGAGTAAGATAATAAAACATGCAGAGCAGCGATGGTTTACTTGAGTGCATTTCTGAGGTCATGCTAATGTTAAATGCTGAATCAATCCTTGTCGTCGGAGGAATAGAGGGCAGACACATAAAGTAAGAGAAAGAGACGGAGAGAGGAAATGACAGTGAGAATGAGAGAGGCAGCGGAGCCGGCGGCAAAGTCAACACTGTCATTACAGTGACGATTAGATCAGCGGGAGGGGTGAACCAGAGAGCAGAGACACTAAACACCTCAGCTGAGAGCCACTGACATGACCTTCATGAATTAAGGTGCTCCCACAAAACACCTGAACCAATAGCTTAATGATCAGTACTACAGGTAGAGGGTAGCATTAACATATTATATACATTATATAATGACATCAAGGTAATGATTTGCTGTATAGCCTTTATTGCAAGATAAGTAGAGAAGATGAATTACCTCCAACTGGACCTCAATCTATTCTCTAAATTATTGTCAATTTTGGTAGATTTTGTTGAGATTAAATTTTATTTCATTAACTGTCTTGGCCTTTTGAATGTTCCCAGTTTATCACACACCTAGTGCATTATACAGGAGAATGAGGGGGAAAGTACTCAAGTACTTAAATATAGTTCTGACCTTTGACACTTTTGTACAAGTGGATTTGATTTTTTTTTCCAATCATACATTTCATTGTTTTCTTTAAGGACAACCACTGTACATAAGAAGCTCCAACACAGTCTGCAGACATACTGATACTGACATATAGAGACAATACAACAAAATTAAAGTACAATAATTAAAGTAAAAAGATAAACAAACAAACACAAACAAACAAACAAACAAATGCAAACAAACAAAAACAAACAAACAAACAAACAAACAAAAAAAACAGCAGTATCCAGCCAAACTCCCTAAATCCCATCCCCACAACCGCACACACACCTGCCGTACACACAAGGCTAGCACATGGCTAACTTGTTGCTCTTAATATTTTTGTACTCTAACTTAAAGCGAGGGACTAAAAGCAGAACTTGTATTTCTATATTGTTGTGCTACCACTTTTACTTAATTAAAGGCTCTGAATACTTCTTCCACCCCTGATCAGGATATTGGTGACACTGTATAGATGAGGTATTGCACAGACCCATGTAATGTGCTGCTGTTTAAATAATTTGTCTGCATCATAAATTATTCAAATGGCCAAATCAAAATAGTGAACCTTCGAGAGATGATCATGTCACAGCTGTCGAGAGGGGAAAATGGACGTAATCAGATACTATCTGTTGAAAGCAGAGGCTAAATGTCAACTCAAGTCTGCGCAAATACAACACAGCAAAATACAATTTCTGCAAACACATGAAAAAGGCTCTAGTGCACTCTGTCACATCTCTCTCTGACAAAACAATACACGTTTCAATCAAAGCGCACTTACAGCAACTCAGGTTCCATTTGCAACAATATCGCAGCTGATTGTTGTTTTCCACTGCTTCACTTGAAACATCCAAAGAGAATTTCAGAGTCTAATTTAGGTTAAAACAATACAAAACAAAAAAAACGCACATGGACACACAATGTTTGACCTCCCAGAGTCAATACCCCGAAGTTCACTGACCTCACTCTTACTGTTCCCACAGTTTCCCGCTCCATGTTTGAGAAATCGTAACAGCAGGGAATGATGCGTAGGAAAGAGCAGAGGGGACCTGAAAGTGACAGATGAGTCTGATCCCAGAGTGCTTGTCTCATTCTTGATAGGGAGTGAGAGACAAACAGTCAATCATTCTTTGTGGTGGCTCCCCTTATAGGCACCTCACAGCCATTGAGGGATGAACCAGAGGCTTCAGAGGCAGATGTCCAAAGAGAGAAACACCATATCAGGGCGGAGAGAGAAATTCTTTTGTCTAAATGTTTATTGTTGAAATAGATGGAAAGCCGGAAAATATATTAGTTCATCATCTCATCTCTCTCATCTATCTCTCTTATTCTCAACTAAGAATAATAAGGTTGTGATAAAGCTGTGTGAACCACAAAACCACAAGAAGTAAAACACAAGTCAGAGATGTTTATACACCTTTAAATAACAGCTTGAGAACTGGCAGCAGCTTCCTGAGTCATTTCTCTCTTACTCACTGTCACTTCTGAAGACTGGAGTTCCAGTAAATGTGTGTATGTGTGGATACACTGTTATGTATGTGTGTGTGTGTGTGTGTGTGTGTGTGTGTGTGTGTGTATCACACAATGGGGCATGATAATTTCCTTAATCATGGAAGGATTCTCAGAGGAAGAGACTGTAATATAGGCAATTACTCTGTCTTCTGCCATTAGTGATGACAGATATTAGTTTGGGAGGCAGCAAAAGTTGAAAAGACATGTTCCTTTATTGAGATGAACCACAGCAACAGAGCGCGCTGTACATGCCCTTACTCATTTCACTGTAAAGGAATAGTTTCACATGTATTTGCTTTCTTTCTGAGAAACTTTGACTACAACTGACTACATACGTCAGGGATGCATTTATAGCGTTTCCAGGCAACATCATAATAATACATACTAACAAATAGATATAACTAATGACTAGTAAGGTTTAGATGCTCTGGTAGTTGGAAGTTTTTACTTTTGGACAGGCCCAGGCTAGCTGTTTCCCGTTGTCTACAGTCTTCAAGCGCTGCTAAGCTAACCATCTGCTGGCTTAGCTTCCCTTATCTAGCACCTTTCAAGTGCAAAGTTACAAAATTTCCACAATAAAGAACATATAATGAAAGTACCAAGTCCAAGAACTTAATGGTTCAGTGTGCAGGATTTCGTGGCATCTACAGTTGTAGCTGTGGATTGCAACCCCTTCGTTCCCGCCTTCCTTCCTCGGGCGAAATGTGCAAAAAGGGAGAAATCCGTAGATATAAAGGATTCTAATGTAACAAATGTAACAAATACATGATTCTCATTTTCAGGTGATTATAGACTCATCAAAGTGCAAAGCCTGCCTGAGACCTCAGGGCAGGGAGATCCTCAACTGAGCGAAAGCCCAATCACGCAGTCAGACTGATGGGGCTTTAGCAAGTCACAGATGTAACCAAGAGCTGGACCATTTAAGTCTTTAAAAGCATGCAGTAAAATCTGAACATCTATTCTAAAATGTGGGTAACCAGTGAAGAGCATCAAGGATTCATGTAATGTCGTCACTCCTCTTCTCTAGCTTGTGTTAAAAGCCTGGCAGCTCTGTTTTGTATCAGCTGCGCTCTTTGGATGTTAGCCCTGCTTACATCTGGATTGATATTGATGAGAGTGGTATTGATTTTCTCATCTGATTCACTGATGCACAGAAGCAAATCGTATATCAAAACTTTTTTTTTTTTGTACTGACATAACAAACCAAATCATAGATAAAAAACGTCTTTATGTTTGTCATTTGCAGGAAGTGGACACGCAGTTGGCAGGTGTTCAGGGAAATCTCTGGTAAAACTTCTCTAAATCGTCATCGTAGACCTGTTAATTGCACACATACTTTTTAATTGCCAAACAATTTCTCAGTGTAGTTGCCTCCAAACATTTTGAATAACATCCTGTTACTCTGCTATGAGAATTAACAAGCTGTCTGCAGGCTTGCTAGTGACCAGAGATATAGAGTCATTAGTGCTTCTCTCTATATATCTGCTCAGTGCTTGGGGGAGAATGTCATTAGCATCTCTCCCTGTGTCTGACGGGGAGTCAAAAGAGCATCTGCCTCTGTTCTGCTGGTATCACATCCTCTATCACTCATCCCTCGAGGCCCTCAATAGATTTGCACAATTGGTTGACCTGACTGCCGTTCGTTAGGCCAATCACAAATGTAGAGGTCCTCTGTTTTATTTTAGTGGCAGAGCATGTGGGTCAAACAGAGCCCTTTGTTGGTATGGGGCAGCAACACTTGAAATATTTGCAGGGCACACAGATGTACAGATCTAAAGGCTTTTGATCACCTTCATGGCTACATTGGCAGCAGCCCGGGAGACTTGTGCTCAGAACAGAGAGATGGATTCAGGCCTAAAACGAGTCGCTTATTCCTGTGTGGGAGCAGGAACACAGACTCGCAGACATCTGGACCTGTATGTTACAATTATTAAACTGCTGTTGAAATTTTGCATCTAAATTTCCAACAAGTCAACTATCAACCGTTCAAAAGCCTTTGTATAAATGTTATATGTTATCTTGAAAAGCTTCCAAACCTCGAGCCAGGACATGGCTGTGCCCTCTAGACAGAAATCCCACCGGTGGTTTGTATGCGTCTTTTAAGAAAGGAAGGATGTTTAACTTTACTTTATGACAGCAAACGAAAACAAGTGGCACCCTATATTGTCTAACAGTCAGAGATATAATTAGGAGCTAAAGCTTCCCTGTGGTTGACCTGCTGCTGGTGGCACACTTTTCCAGAACACAGTTTCCACCGGGTGCAAAGATGTTTACCCGAAAATAAACATCAGTATGAATTTGTTTTTTTTAGGCAACATTAAGTAACTTTTCTACCCTAGAATGACTGATTTAAAATCACTCTGATGCTACCCTGAGTAATTGTAATAGGGAGAATGGTGCTGCAGATGGGAAGTGACACCAGACTGGGCACCAGAACCAGAGCCAGGCAATCAGGCAACATAACCAGGCTCTGGAGAGGAAGAGAATGGTGGAGGTGAAGAGACCAAAGAGGACAATGGAGGAAGCTAGGACGAACAAAAGACTGAGTGACTGAGCGAGGGTGGCAGACAAATAAATCTGGGAATGACTTTTAGTAATTGGCGAGAGCTTTGTGAAATAAAACGCTGAAAGACAGACGGCAAGCTAAGCTTCTTGCTGTCGGACAAGTAAGTAATATTAGCTGGCTGCTATGTGCTGTGTTGTTGCACTTGTTTGATGTCTGGCTGTGTTAGCAAAGTTTCTAATTTTTGAATTGTTTTTTACTTTCACTGAGGGCAATGCTCTTTTCGCATTCACACAAGTAAACATTCATACCTGGAAACAACGCACAGTCTGATCTGCTGGCCACTTGTTCAAGGGCACCTTGAAGCAACGCATTTGTACAGCTGTCCATATGCACAGCAAAGCAAAAAATACGACAGCAATGTTAAGTGAATTGCACACTGAAACTGAGGGCAACAGACAAACAAACAAAAACAAATCTTATGTAAAGCTCATAGAGCATTTTAGCATCTTTCAGCTTTAGTTTTATTGTTTTGGTCAAATCTGACCACTCGCAAGTGGGTTGTTTCCAGCTGCAGCAGGCGAGAAAAATTCTGATAACCCACTGTATGCCATCGACAAAGCACTAAGACACGCTACTGAACATGGTCGATTTCCCCCAGGAGGAAGTGGAGACCAAAACAGATACAAGGAAAATCAGTATTGGACTTACATTGATAAGGTGGTGTGCTAATGTTGCTCTGTATCTGCTGGTTGTATAAATATGCAAGTTAGTTCTTTGCTTTACAAGATGATAATCTGTCAGTGTTGCGTTTGTCTGCCACCAATTGGAAGAAAACATATTTCTGTTTTAAAAAAAAAGTTGATCATCATAATTTTTCTCCACGGTGGCATCTTACAAATTCCAAGTTGACATCTTCAGTTACTTAGAGCTGAGCGCGTCCTTTCAGTCCCTGCTCGTTCAATTCTCAATTCGAGACCACATTTAAGCGAGATTCTGACAGTAACAGATGTTACATGTCCACCAAGAATTCAGCTATTCAAACATTGCAGCCAGTAAATCACACTGCTGCGGCTTAACATTATTCTTCAGCACCCTCCCTTTTTTTTTTTTTTTTTTATAAACAGCGTGCTTAATTGGTACAGAATATGACAGAAAAGGCCTACATAGCAGATGTCCTCATTACTGCAGGAGATACAAACTAAATGCTTATTTTACCGGATAAATAATAAATAATGTATAAACCATAATATGCAGCACAAGTAGCACATGTAGATGTGCGCAAGCAAAGACAAGGTTGTAAAGACAAGGTTGACTTGCTCATCAATAACACAGTGTAATGATGAAGTAATATCTCCCCCACCAGCTCCGGGCGCACTGTGCTCTGCAGTGCTGGGAAAAAAAAAAAAAAAAAAAAACAACAACTCAGGGACATTCACTGCTGAACACAAGCGCAAACAAACTCTTATACATGTATAGCAGGCACACTGATGCGGGAGGCAGTAAGTCCAATCTGTGTGAGGTAAAGGGTGAAAGTGTGATAAGCATGTGTGGCGGGGTGAGGGTGGGCTGTGTACTTGTGTTTGTATCTCTGATGCTCTGATTGTCACCGACTGCCTGTCTCTATTTGCTCAGATGGTGCCTCCAATACTCTTAGCAGCTCCCTTACAGCAACGACAGCCTCATGCTTTCACCTGTGACAGTGCGCGCTCCCCCCCCCAGCCCCCACCCCCCACCCCCACCCGCCCAACAGGCAGAGAGTGACTCCTGTTTGTCAGCTGTGTGCAATGCTGTAGGCGCACCTGCAGCTCTGTGCTGCGTGTGTGACCGACCTCTGCGCTCCACCCTGCACTCCAGCTAATTGAAACAGATGGAGGAGTTGAGGAGGGTGAGGAGGAGCCCCGGGGGCAGTGGTGATGAAAGGAGAAAAGAGGCACAGAGCATGTCGGGGGCCATCAGGATAGGACGCAGAGCGGACCCACTTACTTTTCCAGTGCATGTAAACAAACACTATTTACTAAATGAGGCTTCTTAATGAGCAATACTCAAGACATGACACAGTTTTTTTTTGTTTTTTTTTCTGGAAATGAAAGCTCATCAGACTGTATCATCAAATCTACTGAGCCAAGATGTTCTTTTAGTATAAGTTCTTTAAATTTGTCCCAAAGTTATTAAAGGTAATATCAAATATAACATGGGAGGTTAGCAGCAGCCCAAGGCCAACTCAAATATACTAAAGCTTGTGCTAGCAAAGCTCCGAGCTCAAGTCCTGGGAGCAGCTTGGGAAATTTATGGAGGGGAAGTCACAGAGAACACTCACTTACAGCTTTCTTATCTGTTGTACTTCCTACTGATTGTAACTTGAACTAAATAAACCTCACTCCTCATTCAGTTCTTCACACTGTTCCCTTCTGGTGTCCTTGGTTTGACAGCTTCTAGAGTTATTGCCTATTTCTATTTCATTATTCCATTGCTTCCACTTCCTTTATTGAAATGACTTAATTAGCAGATTTGAAGTATCCCGCTCTCTTGAGATTGTTATATTGGCACTTTTAGTCCTTCACATTTGTGATGGTTTTAGTGATGCCGTAATTGTTAATTGTTGCTTAAGATGTACATGTAAATGAAATTTGAGTGTCAAGTTAAGTTGATTTGTATCCCTGAATATCACATATTAGGTCTCAATAGGCTTGCAGGCCTAAAACAGCAACAGTTTTTGACTCATCACAAGCTTTCTTTGGAAAATAACAAAAGCACCTCTCCGTCTGGTGGTAAAATAAGCACAAAAGTTGAGAATATTGAAATTAGATTTAGTGGAAATAGAAAATAAAACAATGAGATTGTAACCCACTGACATGATTAAAATGGTCTGCTGAATACAGATGCTCTAATAAGTGATTAATAATATGAAAAAAAAAAATACACATTCATTCAAAATGGTGATCCAGAGTTCTAAAACAACAATTCAGCAACATCATCATTCATTCATTCATTCATTCATTCTTTGCTCTGTCCTACCTGAAGACATGGACCCCAAACAGCAGTAGGAGAAAACACTGTTCAATCCAACCAACAAATTTAGTACTGAACAACAAAAGTACAGAATGATTCTGTCATTTAAAAAAAAAAAAAAAAAAACAGGAAACTCCAACCAGCATGAAGTGGTGTAGCTGTATCTGCTCCTCTGAAAGTCTGGAAAGAACTTGGATCCCTGTGCAGCCTTCTAGGCAGACGCCTGGGAAAAATGTGTCTGCTGCTCTCAGGCTGTCGACCCAACTACTCTGTCTGTTCCTCTGCATGTGTGTGTGCAAGTGTGTGTGTGTTTGGCGGCCCTTCTTTGTTGTCCATGGTAAGAGGACCCTGGCTAGTGAAACAATACCTGACCATTCAAACGGAGATGAACAGACATAAGAGTCACGCTGAGGCAATCTTAGCCAGACTCGGACAGACCAGACAGTGGCAGGACTCAGAAGGGGGGGGGGGGGGGGGGGGTGAATACCTCCTCTGTGAAAAAAGGAAGCAGGCAAGCCTTTCAGCAACTGGCCAGCCATTAGCTTAGTAATGTGTGTTTGTGTGTGGGTCACCATGAGGCAGGTTCAAAGGTTCTCTCGGGGAGTTAAAGGAGATGATATGGCTGAGGGGGTCCGATGGAGATGAAAGTGGGAATAGGAAATGGGGCAGATAGAGTGAAACGGATCACTTTTTACCTGTGTAAACTCTCTCTCTCTCTGCAGAGGTAATCCATACCTGCATTAATAATTGAGGAATGTTCTGTGTGTGGAGGTGTGTGTGTGTGTGTGTGTGTGTGTGGAGGTTTTTGAGCTGAGAGGAATCCAGCCATTGTTTATCTGTACTGTGCAGTAAATATCTGCACCCTGTATTTTTTTCCGCATTGAAAGTCAGCAAAATTCTGTTTCTCTGCTTGGCAATTTACCAGATCTGAATTAAGGGGATAAGGATTTACTTCTAATAATTACCACTCTCAAGCTGTGCCGTGACATCTTTATCGTTACAGTTATACTAAGCACATATACACACACGCGCGCGCACACACACACACACACATATGCTTGCCCAACTGTCTTAACGTTCCTCTCACTCTCCCACCTGAAAAAGGGCAGTGGCCGTCACTCATGTCAATGAGTATTGACATGGGTATTTAACAGTCTGCGCGTCAATCCTCTTCAGCCTCAAACTGATCTCATCTGAAATGGAGCCAAAAAAGACAATTTACATATTCATGGTGAAAAGCAACAAAGCTGACTAAATCTGACGAGGGTCACCTTCAAGGAAAGCTGCAGCTGATTTCAGCTGATCAGTGTCAAGTGCCGCTCGGAAAAACAGAAGAAGGCAGAGGCGGAACATTAATGCGATGTCAATACACCACCAGCATAAAAATGAAGGTGTTACTCACTTACAGCTGTATTGTTTGCTCCATCTCTAATTAAAAAGTTAGGCAAATGTTATACATATGACATATTTATTTATCCTCTTTTGTCTTTTATTCACTTTGAAGCAATGATCACTTACCTCAGCGCTCTCAGTGGACCTCTCTGAATATGCTCTTCTTCAGCGTGTGTTTTTATCGTATCACGACTTTATCCCCCTGTGCAACTGCTTCCTTTTGTTAACAATTTTATTTAGTTTGACAGTTGTAGTTTGTTGACAGCCAGGACTTAGTGTACATACCCATCTGTTTCACCAGGGACCGCGTGATACTTTGTTGTCAGCAAAGTAGATGCTGCATTGTTGTCAAGGAAAACATGGCACTAGCCTTTGTACCCCAACAGAAAGAAAAACAGGTGTATATCTGTGTCTGTCTGTGTGCGTGTGTATTAGGCTAGAGTAGTCTCTGGCGACGACAGGTATTGATCATTCTTGTTTGAAATGGCTGAACATCAGCATATTTTGGCAGGTTTTTTGTACATGAATGAAAGACAATTTATTTCAAGTGTAGAAAGGTACTAAAAGGGCATCTTCAGACTCGCTGTTGCTCGCTGCAACATGATGAGTCGTTGAGTGAACATTTATGGCAATGTATTTTGAAAACGAAGCTAGATCCTGGGCTATGATTGTGTTGGAAGAAATGCTGACGTGCCAATAAGCACTTTAACCCTGACAGCTTAACTTCTTAGGGGTGAAGTGCTGCATGCTGAATGTCAAATTCAGTTTGCCGAAAGTAATGTAGCCAGCGTTATTTTGGGGGCGACTACATGCCAATACCTTCTAACTCATCTGCTGTTTTGTTTCTGCAGATAGGAAAAAGGTGAGTTCAGCTTTTGAATGTGATGGCAGGTAAGGACAAAGCTTAAACTATGACATTCACACCTGCGGGAGTTGTCTTACTCCAGCTGGAGCTCTGAGTTGCTTCACAAAATGTGAAATAGCCAGCACTTTAAAGATCAGATGAAACAAATGAGAAGCAGCTTCAGTGGCGAGAGACAGACAGTGTAGAAAGACAGGGAATAGCTTTTATCGAGCGTGACACAAAGAAATGGGGTCTGGGTTTGTGGGCACTGGAGTGGTAATTGATTCAAAGATCTAGATGTGCTCGGAGGCTAACCCCAGGAACATTGTTGTAGGGGAGCTGATATGCAGCGTGATAGCTCAGATACCCGTTTGAGTTCAACTTCGTGAAGAGCCACTCGTCCGCCTGATGTGGCTAATAGCTTGCCATGCTAATTCAGAGTCAAAACTGTAATTAGACACTTTGTGTTGCTATACTTGTTAATTAATTTACAGCCCTTCCCTGCTTCCTCGCCAAATGAATTCCATGTGATTAAAGCCCTGGAACGGGAAACGGTAACAAGGATGATGAGCAGCGCTGTACTCCACTGAAGTCAGCACAGAGACACTGAATGAGGCTGAAAAATACTAATGACGCATTGGTACCACTTCATTATTAACGACCCTGATTAGCGTTTATTAGCAGCGTAAGCAGTTAATAAATGCTTTCTAACGCGCAATACTGTAACTGGAATTCCAGCATCTGTCTGCATGTACTGAAGAAGGCCATTCAATGTGGCTGAAAGTAGTAAACCTTTAATCCTGGGCGTGGCTCAGTGGTAGAGTGGGACCTGAAGGTTAGCGGCTCAATCTGCTCAAAGACTGGAGATTGGAAAGGTGAGCTGACAGCTGGTGGGGTGTCAGTCCACCTCCTTGCCACGGCCGAACAAGGCACCGTACCCCCCAACATCTGCCCCCCGCGAATCGCTGCCCACCGCTCCAGTCTGTGTGTATTAGGCATCTGCACAATAATCACACGTGTAAAAATGTGATTAATAAAGTTTCTAAAATTAAAAGTTGCCGACTGAAACCAGCCTGCCTCACCCTCTCATTTGTAGATTGAAGGATAAACTTCAAAACACACGAAAAACACAAACAGCCCATAGAGCCGGTTCATTCTGGGCTATTGTAGAAACATGGTGGTTCAACATGACTCCATGGAAGAGGACCCACAGCGTCTAAAAAAAGGCTCATTAAAAGGTAACAAAAACACTATTATTCTTATTTTCAGGCGACTGTACACTAATAAAAACATAGTTATGCATATTATATTCAGTTTCTGCCACATTAATACATAAATACAGGACCTAAATCTTACACACTGGACCTTTAAAAGAAAGTTAAAGTCTAAAATTAAATTTTTACTTGACATGCTTTTATGAGGTTTGACCACACTTAGAAACAAGCTTGTAAATTAGACACATTCTTAACACAATGTAAGTGGTTTAAATTAAAGTGTGACCAATTAAAACTCACACACATACTGTGTCTGTCTGTTGCGATTCACACACACACAGAATGGCTGACGTTTGACGTCTCTTACCTTTCCATTTCTTTAGATCCACTCAGCGCCCAGGACGAACTGCAAAGGAATCCTCGTCTACCAACAGCTGATCAGGATAAACTCTCGAACGGGAAAACAATCATTAAGTCAGCTCATGCGTTTTGCATTCATTACTGTTTGTGGCTCCAAAGTCATTAGAGTGATCGGGTCACATACTGTAAGTGAGCAAAGCAGTGAAGCTGCTAATGAAGGGCCTAACAGTCTTGTTTACATCCGCGATTGCGAAATGCGTTCTGTTTGTGTGTGTCAGTGTTTGACATCTGTGTGATGAATGATGAACATCATAAGTGATCATCGCTGGAAAGGTTTAAGTAATAAATCTGTGCTCGTAAAAAGAAATCTTCTGAGATCTTTTCGTAGAACGACAAGTACAGAACAGACAGAGAAATTGTCAACCTGAGCACTGCAAGTCAAAATTTATTAAATCCAAAGAGTGCTCTGTGTTACTCTTTTTAATCAGTCACAGGAAGCCAGAGGGAGGAGTATTGTGCAGCTTAGTGGGTTGGCTATGTCTGTTCCAATTACAAATGATGACAATGCAAAATTCAAATGGGAAAATACTCCAAATTACCATTTACTTTCTAAAGTAGCATTTGCATGAATATGGAAATGTGGACGTGAGGAACTGGTCTTTGTGATTATACACTCGTGGTAGATGATAATAAATTCAGACAGAGTTGTTTACAATCAAAGCAGAGGGTTTTCTGTCCCTGAGGACAAGCTGAGCCAAGACACATCCCAAGGTGAGCTGAAGATGAAGGCGCCGGATTGATAAATTCTAACGTCCACGCACATTTTTTTGGCATTTATCTCCTGTAGCACCCATCTGAATATTCTTGGCTTCGCTCTTGACGCGCATCAGTTATCTCATAGCCCAACAAACGCAGTGGAAACTCTGTTTTGAGCACAAGTCATCTTAGCGCATGCCTTTTTCTCTTGGGTCATCTCTGTGTATCTCTCAGGCTGGTCTGTCTGCATGACGGGAGCAGGGGTGATGCAGGAGTCAGCCTGGAAAAAAAAAAAATAAATCACTTGTGGAAGCTGCTTTGCAGCGTGGCAGCAGATGACAGCCGGAGGGTAGCTGGAGCATGGCAGCGGGCATGAGGGCCACTCAGACTCAGCCTTTCTTTATAATATTACCTGGCCGTTCTGGAGGAAATAGTTGCAAGGGCGGGTTGTTCTTTCCACCAGTAGTCCATCATAAGAAAGCAGGGACCACACGGGGACACACGGACTGGATCACAGGGGATGTTGATGGAGGATGGTTTATATCTGACTGTCAATGTGTGTGTAGCAGTAGAGCGAGACAATGACAGTAACTCTCATTTTGACTGTAATGTCTCTTCAGTGTTTTGTGCACAGGTGACGTGTAGTTCAAGAGAACATTTGCTCTATGTTTAGTACAATGAGAGCTTCACTGTGTGAGCCGAGAACGTCGACAAAAGTGCATATTACCCCAGGAGGTCCTCAAACATTTATGAGTTCTTCAGCTCATGTTGCTCCGCGGAGGCCTGTTAGATTTCATTGCATAATTCTATGCTGTGCTCGAGCCTCTATTGTGCCAATGAACCTCTGTTTATTTGCCAGGATGTTTTCTATCACTGCTCCCTCAGCTCACAAACCAGAATAACAATGACTTTTCATCATCGGAAGGACTAGTTGATCCCTGCTCATACAGCAGATTGTTGCAAAATGCGCTCACAAGCAAATACCTCAGGCTGTCTTCATGGCATGTTCAATGTAATCCAGCTATTAAAACGAAATTAAACTGCATTTTTATGCTTTTCTAATATTGTACTGACAATATGCATAATAACTGTTATTTATCACAATGAAGTGCAGTTTTTCGGCGAAGCCTGTAATGAAAATTTCCGGATATGAAACACTTTTGCTATTATTTAAAATCTGCCCCTGTTCGTCGCTATAGCTTCTCTCAGGAGCAGCTTCAAAGATGTTGTGGTGTAATGCTGCTCAAAATGTATTTGCATGACGACAAGATAATAGCAGGCACGCCGATTTGGAGACGTTCTGCTGTCAGGGCAGAGCTAAATCAAAGTATTAAGAGCCGTCCACGGTTATGAATTATCCACTGATCTATCCCCCTGTCTCCCTTTCTCTTTCTCTTTCCCCTTCTATCTATCTATCTATCTATCTATCTATCTATCTATCTATCTATCTATCTATCTATCTATCTATCTATCTATCTATCTATCTATCTATCTATCTATCTATCTGTAACCATTCTTAAGCAATTTGCAAGCTACTACAAGAGGTGAGAGCATTAGATGAAATTCTTTTCACCAAGACAAATGAGCAGGAAGAGGCAGAGCTGTAAATGTTGGCACGAGGCACCTACATGAAGACATGAAAGACCAGCTCCTCCCAGCCCAGAAATGTCAAGTGCAATATAACATGTGCTGCAGATACATATCAACCCTCAACGGCCCCATTACTGATGAGTGAATTGTGTGGCATAGCCTGGAAGATCAGATTTAACAGGGATTTTTCTGTGTAGATAGAAGTCTGTCTGAATGGAGCCCCCCCCCCCCCCTTCGTAGACACAGTGAAGACCAATGCGCGGAAGGAAGTGAGGAGAACTGTGATCCAATGGTGCCCACTAGTGCTCAAACAGCTTACCTGCACCTCGTAGAGCTAGGTTACACAGACTGGTGGTCCACAAACACTGCGGCATTATCCTTCACAGTTTAACTCACAGGTTCAGACCGATAACATTGTGTGAAATGACAAACAGCCAGAAGATGAGAGAAAAGGGTGTTTTGCCACAATAACCAGTTGATGCCTGTTTGCTGTTGGCTCACATCCCAGATATTACCTGCTGTGCTCCTTGTGAAGCCAAATAAATGAGCAGCATGTGCAGAAGACTGAGAGCGTGATATCTTGCTCTTAAGAGGAGGAAGAGGAGGTGAGGAGAGGGTGATAGAGAAGCGGCGCGTTTGAGGCTTGTTTCTCGCCCTCCTTGTTTCTGTCCTGGGGGATGAGAGTGGATGGTGGGATTCATTTTCTCCTTCGGCAGGACTGTTTTGTACCACACCTCCATCTGCCTGAAGCAATCGCATCATATGCCCATGCACACACTTGACACAAACACACACCCTGCCCATAGGCTGTGAAAGCAGATGTTCAAAGCAAAAAGGCTGCAAAGGATTCACACTTACACACACCGCTTCTCTGTCGAGGGACGTTAAATCAGATGAGTTTTTCTTGCAGGATAATCCATCTTAGGTGAATTTGCCCAAATTTCAGGCCCAAATAAATGCAGGAACGCACTGCTATACAACTGAGAGAACGTCCAACTGATGTTTAAGGGCACACACATTCATCCACACCGACCCTGTCCACACACACACACACACACACAGGCAGGGGTGAGGACCTTTTTTGTAACCTCAGCTGCTTCAAGCTACTTGTCCTGCTCTCTGTTTGTCACTGACAACAGTTTTCATTTACTCACAGGGAAAGGTCAGAGCAGTCATCTTTCACTAAATCACAGTGCAAGCAGGGCTGTGCACCACACAGACTGTCATTTATCCACAGCGGCTGTCCTCATCCCTCTCCGTGAAACATGTTTGTCCATTAGGTGGGCTGTCTGGCAAACACCCTCGCGAGTAATTAGTGGTGGCAAAACCTAAATGGCCATTAACAGAGATGATTTGCTCCTAATGATGGCTGTTTTTAGGTGTTCCATTACAAGTTACTGGACAAATGATTGATTAGCAGTTTACCTGAACTGAGCATGATGTCCTGAAATGATATATGTGGTCTTGAATCTTAAAAGAACCCATGCCATGGTGAAGAAGGAGACATTTCAGGCTCCCCTGCAGGTTTGTAGCACCATGTTGCTCCCCGCAGAGATGTTTCCAGAGCTTCAGACAATTAGATGAAAGGAGCTCCTGCAGTGAGGAACTTCTTCAAGAGTCTCCCTCTATGCAGCAGCAGCTTCATTTCTGCTCATCGTCTATGCATATATGCATATGCATATTAGTGTATAAGTGTCTATGTTGTGTGTGCACTCTCATTAGTGAAAATAGGTCAAGTGTTACATTAAAAAATGTTACTTCGAGCAGTAAGATTCCTTTATCCTTGTCCTCCAAGGTTTTCCTGTTGGCAATATATGCAGACAATGACTGGACACATTAAACATGGGACATAAGTTATGTACAGAGCTAATGCATTGTATAATCGTCCATGAATGGCTGGGTTAGTTTGATATTCCCACAGGGTGAAAAAAAAAATCAAATAAAAGCAAAGTCAAACAGCAGAGAACCAGAAAACAGCTAATAAAACAGTAACCATACAACCTCTTCCTTTATCTCAGCTCTCTCTCTGACACACACACACTCACACACGGTAACTGAATGTGGGTCAGTCCTGTAGAGAGACGTGAAAGTGAATAGTAAATCAAAACTGTCTATCAGTTGATGCCACAGCAGCGCTTCCCTCAGGCTTAACAGAGATGCTGGACAGCATGCGAGCTAACTGATATGTGATACAATCAGCTTGCCATACGTGCACACACACACACGCAAACCACTCACACACTGGCGACTGTGTTGAAAAGGTACAGTGGATGTGTTGCATAATTCATCAGGAAGCGGCCATTATCTGAATTCCAATAGCAGGCTTCTCCTTACTGCCTGTGTTTCAGGTATCAGCATCACTTTGCATAAAATTACCTGGGAATCATGTGAGTGAAGCGTGCTGGTGATTAAAAGTACACAGTGTTGTATTCCATGTATTCATTTAATCTCTGCCTCTCTTATAGACTCACTTAATAACAGCTTATCTAAATGCAAGTACCAGTATCCTCCTTTTATTCCTCTGTCCACCTCACTGAGGCCCAGATCTGAGAATAAATAAACAGATAGACCCGGCTTTGGACTATAGTCTATACATCACAAAATCAGCTGTGACGTCCATTTCTCCTGCTGCACTGCACCACTGATTTATTTCTCCTCTTGTTTATGTAATTGACCATGTGTCAGGTCAAATCAGTGGCAGAAGCCAAGGTTGCCAGAGAGGATAGAAACTCGGTTGCAGGGCCTCTAACAACTTTAGTCAACAAGAAGATAAAACATCAGATGTGCAAAAGCACCCGAGGACATTCTGGACAGTCTCTGTCCTGCCACAGTGGACATAATCAAGTCACAGGACTCACATTTTTCTCATGTCTCATGTTTAAGAAGCTGAACAGCAGGAGCCATAAAAATACTTAATATCTTGTTAATACCTACAGAGTCCAAAATCAGCACATTCCCCCTCATTTTAAAACCAATCCGATGAATCTATAAACAGATTATAAATCTCAAAAACAATAACATTCGGGAATTATGCAAAACACTTGAAGTTCTACAAAAGCCCAGCACTAGAATTGTAACATAAGGCAGGGACAGAGCTGACAAAACATTTTGTGCTTTTCTGTTACCGATCTGTTCTGAGATTGTTCAAGGGTGCATAAAACATTACACATCAAGTGAGTGAACCTTTGTAAGATTGTTGTCATGCTTTTAAAAACAAAACACGGTATTCAGAAGAAGTAATCAGTTCATTTGGATCACATAGGCTTTTTTTTTCTTCTGAATTGAACACATAAAACATACAAGAACTGCAGAATACCAACAGTATATATAATATAATATTCATCCAGTATAGAGTAAGAATTATTAAAATAGATGAGACAAACAAACAAACAAATATATATATATATATATATTTCTATAAATTAATATAGAAATACATAAATAAACAGCCATTCTTAGTCAACAGGCATAGATGTTATGTTATGTTATGTTATGTTATGTTATGTTATGTTATGTTTTTACCCATAAGAACATTATGTAGTCCAAAATGATACGTGAGACTACATTTCCGTGTGACGTCATCTTTGCGCGTCACCGTGGTTCCTCTCCTTCACTCTCAAACAGGGCGGTGTAGGATCAACATGGAGTCCACCCGCCTCTTGTTTTTAAACATTTTTGTTGCTTGTTGCACCTGTTCAGCTTCACCCCCGAACTTCGTCCTGATCTTCGCAGATGATTTGGGTTTCGGGGACTTGGGGTGTTACGGACACCCCAGTTCACTCACTCCAAACCTGGACCGGCTGGCAGCGGGAGGACTCCGGTTCACAGACTTCTACTGCACCAGCCCGGTGTGCAGCCCGTCCAGGTATCTGTCTGTAATTCATGCAGCACTGACACTCGCATGTTTGACAGGAAGAGTCAATGACTGAACAAACAATCTGTTTTTTAATCACTACAACACTACATCCTCATATGCACATATTCTATAATTACAGGGTCCTCTTATGCCCTGTTGTTGTTGCCTTAACTGTTAAATATACCTTATAGCAAGTATATTAAATATAACCATTAATCATTTGCATAAGAGCAGACTAAAATCACAATCTGCGTATGACAATTCACTTGCAGGGATTACTTCCTGTTTTGCATATATTTTCATGCACACACATTTTATTACGCTTCTAAACAAAGGTCTGAATATTTATCGGCTCCACTGCGTGAAGTAATACTTAATAAATGTTTAATGTTTGATTCAACTTTATACAGTACAACACTAACGGCCTGGTGTTGCAGTGGTTAATACTGTCTCCAGACAGGAAGAAGGTTCCTGGGATCTTTCTGAGTGGCGTTTGCATGTTGTCCCTGTGTCTGTGGGCCTCTGTCCGTGTACTTCCCCCCACAGTCCAAAGACATGCAGGTCTAGTAGGTTAATTGGTGACTTTAAATTGCCTGTACGGTGTACCTTGCCTCTTGCCCAGTGCCAGCTGGAATCGGCTCCTGTACCTCTGATATGGACGCACAGCACAACACTCAAAGGAGGAACTGAAAACAGACTGTGTTGTTTCCACGAGGAATGAAGTAATATGACTAATAAGTGGCTCTTGGCACTTGTTACTCAAAAACAACTCAATGCAGTGACCAAACCATGAATTATATCAACAGATACAGGTTTTGAACACTGTGAATGAGGATGGATCAAGACAACACAATACGAAACAGTGTATAGTTTACAGTAGGAACTAAGATACAAGAACATACATGACGGAACGGCTGGTTCCCAGTGAAGATATCCTAAGATTTGTAAATGTGTGTGATTTGTGAATTAAATATGATTTGTTCAGCCTTCTAGTCTTCTCATTATATAACAGGCTTTCTTTGTTTGGATGGTTTTCCAGGGCGTCATTGTTGACAGGGCGCTATCAAACCCGCTCAGGTATCTACCCAGGAGTGTTGTATCCAGGCTCTATAGGGGGACTTCCTCTGAATGAGACTACCATCGCTGAAGTGTTGAAACCTCTGGGCTATGCTACTGCTGCAGTCGGGAAGTGGCACTTAGGATTTGGGGCCAATGGGACGTTTCTTCCAACCAAGCAGGGGTTTGACCAGTACCTGGGGATCCCGTACTCCCATGACATGGTCAGTGTGAATGCTTTGTGCTCCAAACTGAATTTCATAAATGGTTATCATAAACATCTGTCATGGTATTTGTGTTTGTTGTTCTTTTCCACAATACATAATCTATAATCTGTCTCCCTGTTTACTTCCCAGGGCCCCTGTCACAACCTGACCTGTTTCCCTCCAGATGTTAAGTGTTTTGGACTGTGTGATGTTGGCACTGTGACTGTCCCACTGATGTACAACGAGCTCATCAAACAGCAGCCAGTCGACTTCCTCAGTCTGGAAAGGACTTACAGCGACTTTGCAACCAGTTTCATTACCGCGTCAGCCAAGAAAAAGCAACCGTTCTTCCTCTACTATCCTTCACATGTAAGCAACAAAAACGGACGAGAGAGTCCACAATGTTTTTTAAACCCTTGAAGATTATAGTAATAAGATAAGATAAGTACTTTAATGATTGCACCTTCTACTCTCTCCTACAGCACACCCACTACCCCCAGTATGCAGGTCCGAGGGCAGCTGGGCGGTCTTTAAGGGGTCCATTTGGAGATGCTCTGTTGGAGCTTGACACCACAATAGGAGACCTGCTGACAACTCTGGAGAAGACGGGAGTGATCAACAACACACTGGTCTTCTTCACTTCAGACAATGGGTTTGCTTCTTTTTCTAATTTCCCTCTACAGTCCTCTCTTATACTTGATTTCTTTCTTCTTATGATATTGCTTGTGTCTGTATTTTGATTTCTGTATCTGTGTGTAGGCCTGAACTGATGCGTATGTCCCGTGGAGGTAATGCTGGCCTTCTGAAATGTGGAAAAGGCACCACATATGACGGAGGCATGAGAGAGCCCGCCATCGCCTTCTGGCCAGGCACCATCAGGCCAGGTCAGGGACACCATCATCTGCACGAAATCTTTCTTTCTACATGTACCACTGTAGATTGGATATTTAAACAAAGCTGAGCTAATATCAGTTTTCCCTTTCAAAGACCATAAAAATGCTTTTGCATATTTTACACTGATTTCCAGGCATCAGCTGGTCTCCTTTGATTCAGTGTAAAAATATACCCCATAATGAAATGATTGCAAACCCATTTACATGTGACCTTTTAGTGATTGCTGTTTTTTTATATATACATCTCTTTAGGTGTGACTCATGAGTTGGCCAGCACTCTAGATATCCTCCCCACCATTGCAAGTCTGGCAGGAGCCAAACTGCCTCAAGTGATGCTGGACGGGGTCGATATGACAGAAATCCTCGTCGACCATGGAAAGGTAGTGGCATCGTACTTCATTTTTCTCCACAGATTGAAATGATCGTAAACCAAGCTGATGTACTCATTTTTTATTTTTTATACTTTCAGAGTAAAAGGAAGGCGATGATGTTCTACCCCACAGATCCCAGTGAGATGTATGGCTTGTTTGCCCTGAGGTTGGGGAAGTACAAGGCCCACTTCTATACACGAGGTACAGTTGGCTTCCTCTATACACAGTTTGTTGACATCAGGCTTAGTGAGAACTAAAGTGTTTTTGACTCCTGCTTGTCCGTGTTTGTGCATTAGGTGCTTCCCACAGTGGTACTACCCCAGATCCGGACTGCCCAGTATTTGCAGTCCTCAAGGCCCACGACCCCCCACTTATTTTTGACCTGGAAGCTGACCCCTCAGAGCACTACCCTCTTTACCTGCAGGGAAGACCTGACCTCCAAGCCCTTCTGGAAAGGATCAAGAACGTCAAGCAACAATTTGAAGCCTCCATGGTGTTTGGAGAGAGCCAGATATCAAAAGGAACAGACCCCAACCTGGCGCCTTGCTGCAATCCTCAGTGTAGCCCCAAGCCTAAGTGCTGCCAGTGTTGATGGGACAAATTCTCACGATGCTAATGATGACATTTAGAGAAATGCTGGAGGTACTGCACTGATTTTGCCTCAAGAGGTGATGTTGAATATCTGATGATGCATTGCTACTTGCTTTTGTGGACAGCTATGCTTTAATTACTGTTCGTATTGAAAAGTAATATTGCACACAATCCTTTTCCTCAATGAGGAGATGATTTACTACTACATTTAGAAGTAATGTATAGAGTTGCTCCGATACCAATAATGGAAATGACTCTGGCTAAAAAGAGGGATCAGGTATCTGCGAGTACTCATGAGTCTATGCACTCATCTGATATGACATAATTTATTTGCCCTGAAATGGGGCAGTGTCCCATTATATTCAGGTATCTGAATTGGTATAAGGATGGAAAAATGGTATCGGAACATCTCTACTAATGTGTAACAATGTACTGTATATTTCTTGACTTGTTTGGATACGTGTTTTATTATAAGATTAATTATGTAATTTCCACTTCCAACAATATTTCTTAAAATCATAACATTTGAAATAAATGTATTGATTCTTATGTGAAAATGCTTGGCAACATGTTTCAGTCACACAAATCAATCAAACAATAAAGACCAAAATGAAGGTTTCGGACATCAAGCATATATTTTATTCATAAGACCAAACCCATGACAAGGCAGAGTGATTTTTTTTTTTGTCATTTTTCTTTTTTCAGTTTTTCCCTGGAATTTTACAAGTCCTTGTTTTTAAAGATACAAGATAGGATATGTTTGTTCTGTCACATACTGGTTTGCTCTAGGTATACAGTGAAGAATCTTGTTAATGTAATAAAGTCAAAAGTTTGGTTTAACTGTTAATGTATGTCTCAGCGGCTATATGGGACTAGATCATCCTCAGAGGTTGTTTTTGTGTAGCTGTGTGGACAGAAGGATTTTTAACTAGGCTGTAACAAGATAGAAAAACATAATCAGAAGCAAATAGATACAGATCAGAGATGGGTCACACTGTTTGAGCTCAAAGGCGATTACTATAATCGGCAAGACGCAATAATAGTTTTCCAGTGGCGGCTGACTCAGTCACTATTCAGTTCTAACAGCTGATTGGTCAGTAGTCTGGTGGGTGTGTCACACACTAATGATGTCACATCTTACAAATGTGCCCTAAATGTGCTGCTGAAGCCTGTCAGTAGAGAGTTATGGAGTTGGCAGGAACCCGAATGCCACCTGTGTGACAGAGTTAACATCTTGTGTAGAAACAAAAGACACTGAAATAAAATTATTGCAGATCACAGATATTCACGTGTTTTTCTTTTTCTTTCAGGGGTTTTTGTCAGGTCGTGATCTTTTTTTTTTTTTTTTTTAGAATTCTTTTTATTTAATGTACATATTCATTTCATTTCATAACATACTCAACATAAAGGACACAGCACTATCTTAGATTCGCTATTGTATATACATGATCTAACTGACAGCGATACATATGTAGGTAACACCCTCCCTCCCCTCCTGCCACATCAACTTTCAGCAAACACTGAAATCCTGCAGATCTGAAGTGCTTGTTCTGGTGGACTGTGACTGAAAGCAGCAGAACACGGTGCTAAACAGTGTCTGAAAGAGCAATGGGGATGGTCGGCCGTGGTAAAATCTCAAAGCCTGAAGTTTTGAATGGCTGTAGTGACCACATCATTTTTTAAGAGATCCCCCTCGCCTATATAAGGTGCTAGACTGTAAGCTATGATATGCTGCAACAACCCCAGAGTAGGTTAATGTGCGAATGACCTGCTTTAACCTTTGACCAGACTAAAAGCAATAAATAAATGTGGGAACATGTGGCTATTCCTTTTATCCATCGTACTTTAAAAAACAAGTCTAACCATTTACATAACTATAAAACCTCCCTTTTAATGCTTTATTAAAGGTTTGATTACATTGTGATACCAGGACCAAATATTAGCAGGATGCTTTCACTGCACAGTAGGCACAATAGCATTACTGACGCGTGGCTACCGATCAATCTAGTCATTCCTTTTCCCTCGTTGAAACTACCAAGTCAAAAGAAAACGGAGACTAGGACGTCACTAAAAACCAGAGTTAAACAGTCATAGGTGTGAGAATATGGCTTTTCGGAGGGCCTTTGCTTTCTTTGTCCTTAAAGTCACATTAATCATAGCAAAGCGGACAGTCATCTATGATTTGCAGTTTTAACAGTTGAATGATTTCCTATGAAAGCTCCCCACGGTGAAGGTCAGCAAGCAGTGCAACTTTGAGGACTGGACAAAAAGTAAAACGGCTCTGTCGTTTCATCCAAATGTGCTGACAGTTACTGCGCTTAATCCAAGCTGAATAAAACATCTGCGGGGCTAATGCCATTCAAAGTTCATTCCAGGTCATCACAACTCCCAAATACTTTATACCTGCAGTTACTCCTGTCAGTGAGTGAGTCGGTAATACCCACAACAAAATCCCCTCCACCAATCTCAACTGTGAGTGTAATTAGTGTGGATGAGGCGCCTGTATGTCTACTTTCTATACATTTATTTACAACACACACTACGTCTTGTACGCGACACAGGGGTAAGCTCAGACCAAGGACATTTCACTGTACTCTCTCTACTTTGCTCCAATGTCACAATCAGTAGAAATCAAATTAGCAGTTTGTCAATATTGAACAAATACATATTTACAGTTAATTAAATGCCAACCTCGTGATTCTACACCATTCCCTTACTGATTGTTGCTGCTTGCCATTCACTTGGATATGTGTATTTCTTGGTGTGTCTCTGTGCAGTAACCCTACTAGCCATGCATTGAAAAGTGAAACAGCAGTAGTAGGTATATTATTTTCATTTCAAAAGAGGAACCTTTAAATAAACAGGTGCTCAGCGTCTTAGTTTTATATCATAGAAAAAGATAAAAGAAACAGGCAATCGATCCATCGAGATGATGGAAATAAACAAAGAGAGAGACATGAATGAAATCAGTCAAATGCCTAGCATACTGTAGAAATGAAGATGCCAGTTTTAGAGGGACACAGAAGAGTACAGTATTTTACAATGGAGAGAAGACCCCACTGACAGCGCCCTCTGGTGGCAATCTCGATGAACATACACAAGCTGTAGAGGAAGAAGGTGGTCGTCATGGCAACACTTCTTACTCCAGGTAGATGTCCTCGGTGGGGCAGGCGTACTCCAGATGTTCCTGGTAGTACTCCTGGAAGGCCCGTCTGCAGATGAGAGCATGACTAATGATCAACCTGACAGCCTTCCAAAGTATTCGTCTTTAAACAGTCATACTCTGTTCAACCGGTGCAAACACAAATATTTAAAATAATTCCAGTGCAAAATACACAAACACTCTCGCTGAATCAAACTGGGGTAGCTTTTTTTTTTTTTAGAAGTTATACCCTCGTCGTTGGAGTTTATTCCACAGACAGAGGAGGATGAGAAGCTGATGGATGAAACAGTTCTGCTGATCTCATCCTCCATCCAGAGACAGTGAGCTATCTGTCTCTTTAATTATTTAAACCCAATATGGCTGAATCAGACATGACTAAGTCTGCAATCAATATTTAACCTTAAACACATGCACACACCAAGATGCACTTTAATCCCGGCCTGTAAGATCAGACAAACCATCAAAGAACACTTTAAATACGATTTATAGTTCACATTATTTTCAATATCTTTTAAGGGCTGGTCATCACACGGCATCTTGACAATTAAATGTCAGAATATGGCAAAAATGCAGTATAATTTGGTTAAGTTTTAATTTGTGTATAATCCACTAAAAATAAGAACTGTGTTTTCGTCACAGTAATATATTTTTTGCAAGTTTTGTAGATGTCACTAAATCCTACATACTGGACCATTAAAGTGCATTTACACTTTAAGTGAAGTAAATATGTCAAATAAAACATGGCTTATAATATAACAAGCTCACACAGAGTAATTCTTATTATGCAATGTGGACTCACCCGACACACTCTGCTACAGGTCGCATGGACTCCTGGGATACAAACACGTGACAAGCAAATCTGTTCAGCATTGGGTGCTTCGTGATGAAGCCAAAGTAGCTGCGAAGAGAAGAAAACAAGATGATGAAACTGGTCAGATGTAACGCCACACAAGGGTAACACGAGAGCAGAAAAGCAGTATGTTTGTTTACCAGTTGTTCCTCGGATGGCATCCACAGAACGAGATGTTCTTCATCTGGAAGAAGTGACTACATCTGTCATACTAGAGACGTTAAGACAGAGCCACAGTTAGAAAAGTTGACTGCGTAAGTGCATTACTGTATTCATAAATTTCTCAATACCTCATCAAGGGTGTCATATTCATCCTCCAGGCTCATGATCAGTTTCACTCCTTGCAAGCTTATCTCCAACTCACACAGAGAAGGAGGCCGCACGTGTACCGTCCGTTTCCTCGATATCGCAATCTACCACACAAATATATGTTCATGTCAAAACAAACACGCCTTAACGGTGCATACGGGATAGTATACATGCCAGTGTCTGTGCTTTATTCTTACTTTCTGCATGGCAGCGCAGAGAATGCCGTTGCCTTGGTGGTAAGGTACCTCAACAGACCCCAGAAACTGAACGCTGAAGGTCTCAATCCATGCTGGATTTCTCTTCATTCCTACAGGGTGTGATGCACACACACATCCAGAACACGTGATTCTTCTGACATTTACAATGAGACAGAAGAAGAAACTGTGGATAACTCCCTCAACTCACCCAATAACTCCTTTGACTGGCCAATGACCTCATGGGCATAGAAGGCAGGAAAAATGCCCCTCTCCCCTGTCCGCATGTTATAGCCTCTGTACCAGTAATCATCCTCTTCTTCCTCCACATATAAAGGATCGTCCACATCTAGCTCCAGCTCATCTGCGTGTCTGGGAATGAACCTGCAGAGAGCAGCAGAGAGGGAGGGGAAAAAAAGAAAACACTGTGTCTTTACATGATCTCTGCAGCTGGGTACCCTATTGCCTGGAGTTAATTTGATCAGGAAGCATCTGTTTGGGTCTCATATGATTCCCGTTGGGAAGCAAAGGAAGGGGGGTGATGAAACAGCTGACACAGAGGCCGTGGTTGGAGGGAAACAAATAGCTTTAAATGCGGGCACTCACTTACTTAAAGAAATGACAAAATTATACATGCACAACATGTACGTGTATACAAGGGCTTGCTTTGTCCCGCTCAGTCTTGCTCATACACACAAATACAGACACAGGTGGTAGCTAATGTGATTATTACTAGTGGCCATGCTGCAGCTCTAGTGCCGTGCTGTAGCCTGGACATCTGTCTTCCTTGTAACATAATTAGCAATTCACTATTGCTACATGGCCCCTGCAGCACACCGAAAACCATGACACATAGAAGAAATATTGTTTTGTTTATCTACACAAGGACTTTCCCCCTCCAGACACACAAGCAACAAGCTAATGGCATTCACATTTCATTCCAAAGCGCTGTTTCTACAATCTATTAAACATTTTATTGCGCAATACTTTAACCTGAATCGGATTTTTGCTGTAATTCATTTTTCTCCCGCTGACATCCCATTGTGAAAAATGATTGGACTGTAGGTTGTCCTACCTGTAGACTGCCCTGTGTGTCTGGTCCCTCTCCTCTCCGTTGATGGTGCAGGAGAAAAGTCCAAAGGATTCTGTGCCTACGTGACAAACAGATAGCACTTAGGCATGACTTAATGCCCTGAAATCCCCCAATACAATAAACATAAAAGCCAAATATATCACATATATATTTTTTTGTTAGGCAGGAATTTCTCATGTAAACCTCATGTAAGGAAGTCTAAATAGCTGAATTAGATTTGTCAAAAAAAGAAATGGTAATGAGAGACTTCGTAATGGACCCTTTCATTATGCAAATCACCCTTCATTAGTGATATGAATCTTGAAGCAGGAGCTCTGATTGATGATGGATGTACTGGGAAGTAGATGCCTCCCATAGGTCTTGTGAGGCCTGCCTGCCAAATTTAGATCACATGTTAATGCATCATGCTGACAGTGATGAGTCAAGCCCTAATGGCGACTCTGAGTGGACAATTTTAGCAAAATGCTGCTGGGCCATAACCTGTCGGGTTAATGGAAGTTAATGGAATAGTTTGACATTTAGATGAATGTGCAAAGAGTTAGAGGATCAATACCATTGGCTTAACATGAAGCTGCAGCCAGGAGACGCTCAGCTTATCTTAGCATAAAGTCTGTGTAGGGAAAACCATCATCTACCTCCATTTTTATTTTAAATAAAATGTTTGATCATGATTCAGACCTCTAGGTGTGAGAGCCTGAGTGAAAGTACTCTTGGAGAAACAGGGATTTAAATGGTGTCCTCCTGGGTAAATTAGTCTTTGATGCTGTTCTCTTACAGTCCTGCCCTTCAGAGATGTTCATATTACTTCTGCTTTTCTGGCCAAAGGTAAAAATATCTACAATGAACCAGCACCACTGAGGCACAAATAGTTTGTTGTTTGTTTATCCCAAAGAATATCCAAAGAGGAAAATGTAAGTATTTTTATGAGAGCTTTAGAAGTACCTACATAGGACTGTGCCGGGATGGCTATGTCTCCCTGCGTTTAGTCTTTATGCTAAGTTAAGTAAACCTGATGATCTCCCAATTGCAGTTTTCTAAGACATAGATTTGTACTGATTATTTAACTTGAGTGAAAAGTGAATATGTCCAAACTATCCATGTAATCAAGACGGTGTCTGCGTCTGGAAAGCCTGTTGTGAGACTTACTGGAAGAGCGGGAGGTGCTGTTGACGAACACATTGAGGAACTTCTTGGAAAATGGGAGGTCAGCCTCAGGTGAGGAGTCCTCAGAAGAACTGAGAAGCTCTGGCCTCACCTCCTCCTCATCACGACCATAGCCAAGCTCTCCTGTCCCCAAAGGCTCCTCATCACATAGCGTGGAGAGCTCACTGTCATCGCTCAGAACAGAGGTGCACCTGGGAGGAGTTCAAAGTTTCAAATCAAACTTCAGTGCAAAACATCTACAAGCACTGACAGACTGCTTTATTTACCACTAAAAGGATATACCTTCTGAGGCTAACTAGTTCCAACGTAGTATTCTCATCCACCACTAGTGTGTACTTCATCGAGTCATAGGCCAGTCCGTCATCTTCATTTGGTTGCCTCAGAGCCAGATCTTTCTCACACAGTGGGAGGTCGTGGTCAGATAAGGGATGGTCTTGAACACTGGGATCAATGGGTGGTGAACTGTCAAGCTCTAAATCGCTACCCCTGTAGGAGTCCTTCCTCAAGCCACCCAGGTATGGGTAAGAGTCCCCGTCGTCCTCCTCTTCGTCATTGTCAGTGGAGTAGGTGAGGCTGAAGCAGCGGTTTGTCTGGGCAGTGGGTATGTCCAGTGTCAGGCTATGTTTAACCTCGGTGATGCGCTCAAGAGAGGCTGAGGAACGGCTCGTTGGCCTGGGCTCAGTCTCTCGTCCTTCATCCTTATCGCTGACCACACTCTCACTGAGGCTTGGTGATTCAAGATCCTTCCTTCCCTCTAGCATCATCAGGTCATTATTTGGCTCTTCATCTTCCTCCTGTCTCCTGGCATTCTTAGATGGTTTGTCTGTGAAGTTCTTCTCTGAGTCTCTAGTGGTATATAGAGAGTTGAAATCTGTGGTTCCCCTCCCATTGTTCGCACAGCGCTCCAAAATCAGAGGAGCTATGGTGTCACCGGTAGGGTTGTTCATGTAGAGACAGGGACTTATCACTCCTCTTTCTTTTGAAGACTCCACACTCCGCCTCCCTCCTGGCTCCTTTCTGTACCCCTCGCCTTCCTTTTCGCCATCTTCTGATCTCACCATCCGTACTTTCTTCTCTTGGTCCTCATCATTGAAACCATCTCCCTCTCCGATGTCTGAGGATGGTGAGATGGTGTCTGACACAGACACCTTCCTCTTGAAGCACTCCTCAGGACAACTGATTGGATATGAGCCCTCTGAGATCATCCTGTTGACCAGGTTGCTGAGCAGCCAGGGTGAATCTGAGTTCTCGCTCAGTTCATCTTCACTTTCCGATTCTGAGTCTCCCTCACTGGTTCCGTCATATTCGTCTGCATTGGGCATTAGCCTGGGTCCCACTGGCAGGTAGAAGGAGCGTTTGAAGCTCTCTAGACTGTGGTCTGGTTCTATCTGCAGCACCATCTGTCTGGACAGGCTGTCTTCACAGCGTTGGGCTGGAGGCAGAGTCTCATCTGGGTCAGCCTGGTGCTCGCAGGACAGCTCGTCATCTACATTCTGCAGCCCCATCAGAGCTTGACCATCATCATAGGCTTCAGGAGGTAAGATTGGTGAATCCACAGGGGATGGTGTAGCAATAGTGGGTGAGGGTAGAGGTGAAGGAGAAGGTAGAGGAGACCCTTCTTTGATTGGGTCAGGCTGGCCCAGAAGTAGAGAGGTTTTCAGTCCCACGATGCCACTGTCCTGTTCTAACTCTGTATCTGGGTCTAGTTCCTGGTCTGATGTAGGTGAGCTGGCCTCCTCAATGGAGTTTGTGAGGTGAGATGAGCGTCCACTGCTACTGTCATCACTGGTCAGGTCCAGCTCTGTCTCTGAGATAGATGAGATCATGTTGGAAACCACAGGACCTCCGCAGGCGAACGCGGCCTCAAGCTCCCCTTCAATGTCAGAGTCGGAGCCCGGAGAGCTGAGGTCTTTGTCCTGGTCTGAAGTCAAGTAACCCTGCTGGTTCATATCTGCTATCCCTGGGTCTGAGGAAGGAGAGGTGGAGTCATTAGCTGCTGCCTCCATAGTAGAAGGTGGAGGATTTGAACTGCTGGACCGGTCAAGAGCATCTGAACGGCTGGAGGACACATAGCTGGAGAAGGAGGCGAGCTCAGAGGGTTCAATGGAGGGGAATTCCACATATGACGACTGATTCTCCTTACACACCATATCGTAGGTCTCCTTACACATGAACTCCACTTCAAAGTCCTTGTCCAGCTCCTCATCAGACAAGGGTGTATCAGCACCATCGTTGCCTCCCATGGGTGCAGTGGATGACAGGCAGCGACTTGTTCCATCTGGGTCGAGATCGTTCTCTGGCTCCATACCTGACTCGCTTGTGATTGTGTAGGTGTCGGTGGCGAGCCGGTTCAAGTGTTTGTGGTTGTGGTCACTGTTGAGGTCGTGGTCCACCTCTGTGTCTGAACACTGGGAGTGCTCGTCTACAGAAGGTACCCTTGTCGTCTGGATTGAAGGATCTGCTTTCGTATCTGTGACATTGCCGGAGCAAGGGTGGGACTTATGTTGACCAAATGAGCCTGTGAAGATAAAAAGGTTTGGAGAAAGAAGAAAGGCCATGAGAGAAGGAAAATACAAGATGACACAAAGGATTATGAAGAGATGCAGAGAATAGAAAAAGAGAAAGGAGACAGGCAAAAAAAAAAAAAAAAAGATTCCCCAAAGTCGACTGGTGGAAAATACTTTGAAAGAATAAATATGACAGTCGGTTTTGATGAACATACTGTATATTACTGAACAGGTCAAATTCACATCACATCACGACACTGCACGACACTGATGTTAATGGAATGAGCTCTAATCTTGCTGGGTTGGCCTTTTTGTTACCGTATTCGGGCCTCTCCCGCCTGTTGCCCTCCATGTCGCAAAGGAGGGGCCTGTGGGGGGACTGTGGGTTCCCGCCCTCCCCTGTCTGTTTTGGTGGAGTACCTTTGCTCTGAGACCCTGGTGCCTGGGAAACTGGAGAGGCCGGGCACTGGCCTGTCACATGTCTGCCATCCTCCAGACATGAGTGGGTTGGAGACAGACGGCCTGGAGGGAGAATAGATATTTATCGTCTAAGTGTGTGAAAAGCCTGCAATTTGGAAATTTGATCATTTATAATAGCTTGGCTTCATTTAAAGATGGCATTAATAAATCGGCCCACCTGTGACAACCACCACAAACAAAAAGCCTTGAAAATTATACACACTGATTGTTGTGGGAAGCTATTGTGTATGTTTTTAGTCAGGGGCCTTTCAAACTTCTTAGTATGTATAAATATTTCATAAGATTATATCAAATGGCTCTCATAATTTGTTGAGTTACCAAAATCTTGTTCATAAAGATTTTGTGAGGTACCATATGTGGGAGAACAACAAATATTCACCGTCCAAACCCAAATTTATTACAGATAATTAATCATGTACTTACCCTGTGAGGCTGGATTGCGTAACGAATCCTGCCAACTTCCTTTCTTTGGGGACAGACTGCTGTTGTTATTCAGGGAATCCTAATAAGAGAGAGAGAAATATATTGTCGTATAAGTTCGACGACATTATTACAAAGACTAATGACTACGCAAAATCTGCGTCGTGCGTGTGTTCAGGAGCAGAGATTCAGGCTGCTTACCTGCGACACCGCAGTGGTGAGGTTCAGTGTGGTGGGTCTGCTCTTTAGAGTGCCAAGGGTAGGGGAGAGTGGTGGGGAGGCATAGGGGGATGGAGGTGCATCTGGGTCAACCTCTTCATCCTCTTCCTCTTCCTCCTCCTCCTCCTCCTCGTCTTCATCATCAATCATCTCAAACTCTTGGAAATCGTCCTGGAAGGAGCAGACTGGATGGTGCATGTCACTCTTCTCCAGAATGAGCGAGTCCTGGCCAGAAGACAGAGGGAGACAGAGAACGACTCATAATGGATGCTGCTATGTTATGCTTTGCTATGTTTTCACACCTTCAGTGTGTTTCACATGACAGCCACACTAATTAAAGCATCTGACAGTGGAGGGTACACTATTATTATTACTATTAACACAAAGGAAAAGGCTGCTACCTTCTATTCACTGCATACTACTTTCTTTTTCATTTAAGAGCTTTGCCAGGAGCAGGCCTCCCACAGAGATGAATAGAGCTAGGAGAACACAGATGGGCAGCATGCAACACAGTGTGTTCTGATTACACAGAGGGCATTTGTAAAACACATATCAAAGCACTGTGGTGGCAACTGTTTACACTAAGAGCCACGGTATATTTTGCTGATATGCTCTTTCTGTAGCTTCAGGTCATGTGTGTGTACCTATGAATACATTCATGTGTGTGTGTGTCTGTGTCTGTGTCTGTGTCTGTGTGCATAAGACAGAGAAGCTAAGTGCAGCCATCAGCACCAGGAAACATTGCACCATCCCCGTGAAAAGAAAAAGGTGAAAAGATGGAAGCAATTAAGCAAATAAATACAAAGTCACCCTGCAAAAAAGATTAATGAAATAGTCTGGAGGAGAAAGGAGGGAGAGACAGTGTGTGTGTCCGTGTGCGTGTAAAAAAAAAAAAAAAAAACATAGGAAGGGCAATTAAATGAGAGTGGATCAATCAGATGTCTCTCAGGTTTCAGCTGGTTTACCGGAAAGCGGTGCACTAAATGATTTTGAGGTTTAGTAGAGCACACCTCCATGACCGTGCCGTGTGTGTTCCATTGTAATTAAGTTTGCCAGACACAAGCAAGGCCCATGAAGTAGCTGACTGCCACACACATCTCCCACCGTCTGCTAAACAACATCAACAAATGGCAGAGTTGATGATAAAGCTGATTTGGATAATTTAACGTTAGAATAATGTTCTCTACAGTTCACTAAAGAACATTTAAAATTTGCCCCTGTAGTGTCCCATCTACATTCAACCTTACAGGGCAGACAAAAGTCATTTTTTTTCCCTGACAGGCCAAAAGCACTGAGTAAAAAACGTTGTCAATAAAAGCTGCTACATCATAATCTCCATAGTCAGAGAGCACAGCCTCTACCACAAACACTTTATTTTGTTCTGATCCTCTCTTCCCTACAATGCAAAGTATGGATTTATCAGGTCTGCCCAGCGCAGCACTTTCTTTGCCTCTCAGTGCAGTCTTTTTAATGGGGGGGATCAAACCTCACCCTCTCATCCATCCTCTGCACATGATTCTGCTGACGCCTAGTGGATCCTCTTTATGCTACAGCAATAGAAATCAACACTCAATCTATTACCTGGAGAGCACACATGAATATGCATAATTTTTTTACTAACATATTTATTTTCAGTGATTTAGCTGTCAATCAATCAAGTATACGAGTTCTCAGTTTACAATCTCCTGTCAAGATTGACAGTGCTGTTGCCATTGTAATCCATCACTGTGGATATATGGCCATGACTCCGTGAGCGTGTACAGCGTTCAGAGATCCATCAGAGGGGTTATGAGAATAGGAGAATAATCTGCACCGTCAGGATGCATCCTTTTAGTGAGGCCACCTGACAGACAACCTGGCAGGCTTAAAGAAAGAGAGCGAGAACTATAAATAAGAGTTGTGTGTTGGCGAGAATCGATCCCCATGGTCTCCAGTTCCCAAGGACAACCCATTCAGCCCTGTAACCGTCCCTCCTCTGTCACCCAGCAGACTTACGCAAGCATGCTGTCCTGTTTTTACACACACACACACACACACACACACAAGCGAGGAGTGAGGAGCGCATCTGCGGTCAATGGAAATTAAATTTAAATGGTATTCCTCATGTCACGCACAGACACACCCAAATGCATACAAATGGCACTGGTCCACAGCCATAAAAACACATATGTACTACGTATACAGAGCTCACATGCTTACAGCATTTCTGCAGCTCAGTTGCGTCTCCAGATGCTGATCAGTTGGCTAAGAGATATGACAGCAACAACAACAACAAAAAAGAGCAGCTTTCTGATCTCTAATTAGCAGGCCACATGCTTGTTCAGCATGGCGGCTAATTTAATTACTCCTACTGACTCTGCTGCATCAGAAGATGAGATGGCAGCTATACTGTACAGGACAGAAGAGGCTCTGGGTTGAACTGAGCTGACCAGATGAGAGAGGAAAGATGAAAGGAACTGACGACACCACCCTCAAGTGAACACTGACCGCATGGTTTTGCAATTGAAGTGGACACCGGGGGCTCGTAAATCTCCGAGGAGAAGTGGGAGCTGAGAATTAAGTGGTCTTTTAGGATCTAACAGACAGCAGGTCAACAGAAAACAGGAAGAGTCTGGTGGAGGTGCCAAACATCCCTACAGAGACGCATATAACTGTTGATTTACCAATGCAGTGATGCCCAGTGACTGCAGATGTATGGGAGTGATCTGTTTCTCTGTGCTGCAGTTAGATGTTTATTTTGGAGCACATATCTTTACAGTGTCATTTCCTGGATAAATGTTCACTGTTGCATCAGTGTTTGTTTGTATTTAGGTCACATCCTGGTCAGTAGCTATGCCTACATAACCATTCTGATTGTACACTGATCCCTGCCCTCCATCTTTTAGTGTATCTCCAAATATCTACATTTTAAGCTCAGGGTAGCACCACAGCTGAGACACAGACACCATTGCATTGCCACATACTGAATTATGCATGTGCTCATGGTGTTCAATCAGGACCCCGGAGAGATGGAGATGGATGTTAAGGAGACAGGAAGTGAAGAATCACGGCATGCGAGGCAGAAAGCAGCATGTGTATGTGTGTTTATGTGGCACAAAAAAAGACAGATCTAGAGACCTGAAAGGGAGGGGCTCCCTATGTCTTTGGTTATTGCTTATTTGCTTATTATGTTGATATGCTGGGTCAAAAAATTTAAAGGTCAAAGAAAAAAACAAAGCAAAAACAAATTACATGGTTGAAAACACATTGTCGAATCTAACCCCCAGTGACATTCGCAGATAGTGGGAAAAGACAGCTCGAGCACTTGGCCGGCAATTACCATTTCCTTAGGGACAGGAAATCAGACAGTGGTAACGAACCCGTTTGAGCGATCTGTAATTGCCTTCCTTTAGCTCAGATGACAGAATGAGCTATTTCAAGGCCTGCGTGTCCATTTGTTTTTGCTCACATGGACGTATGTGTGCTCCTGTCACAAAGGCTGATCTAAAGAGTTATGCAGATTTACTCCTGGACCCCATAACAAATTAGAATTAATCAGAGATGGGGATTGGGGCCGGAGGATAATCTCACTGTTTAGATTGGCTGTTCTTCCTCACATCAAAGACATGCTGCCCAGTATGACCGAATCGTACTGACAGATGAACCAAAAGCCTCTCTCTCTTCATCAGCAGAGTGCGGTGCACCAGGGAGGGACTGCCGCTGATGAGGATGGGCTGACAGAGCGTCCCCCACCCTACTGATGCAGGAAAACACAGCATGAAACATACAGTTTGCATGAAGTTCTCGGCCTTGTTAAAATGGATGCACACACACAAACACACACACACACACGGTTAGCAACTGGGTGTGTTTTCTATCCATCCCATGTCAGCAGGATTACTTCCTCTGGGCAATGATGTAATATAACAAGGACTGACACTATGCCTATCCTTTCTTGTTTGTGAAGTGAGCAGTCAGGGCCACTGCTGATGTGTGTTTGTGAACACATGTGGTGAGCGGAGAAGGGAAAGAGGGCACCGACGCACGGTTCACTACTGTATGACCGAAATAACATCCAATCTGGAGGTCTCCTCACTTGCTATGCAAAAACAGCAGGAGGATTTCGCTAGCTATCCATAATGTGTTTTGTTGTTGGATTAAAGTGGAGGAAGCAAAATATCTAGCACAGATTTAGAGAGAGCTTAACCCTCAGAATCAACCATCCCTGAGCTAAATCCCCCATTCCCAGTCACCTCGGCAGAGAAGAGGGAGAGAGAGAGAGAGAGAGAGAGAGAGAGAGAGAGAGAGAGAGAGTGAGGGAAGGAGAGCTTTAAGGGGGACGGGGAGAGAACAAGGGAGGAGGTAATCTGAACTCCGTCTCTGAGCAACACTCTGCATAGCGGGGAGAGAAGGGAAGACACATGGGAGGGAGGGAGGGGGAGAGAGAGGCAGGGAGCGAGGAGGGAGGGAGGGAGGGAGGGAAGGAGGTTGTCTCTGCATAGCAGCAAACTGCACTGGGTCACCCACCCTCTGCTGCAGCCATGGCTCCACGCCACCAGCATAAAACATTTACATCCCACAGGATGGAGAGAGAGATGAACACAGAAAGAGAGAAAAATGATACGAGATACTAGCTCTTATAAATTCTTTAATTAGCATCTAAGCTGGTCGGACATGTGGGATGAAGAGGCTAATAGCTCCATTCTTTGCATATAGAAGGGAGTTTGAGGACGTGCTACTTAGTGCTACTTAGACTTTCGATTATACGCTGAGGAGTTTGGTGAATGTATGCTGTTTGCTCAGATCCAGTATGACGATGACGATCTGTATGATGAGCTTAGTACTTGGAGAATGCTTCCGTCTGATCATCAAAGCCGTGCATGCTTCCCGTTTTGCTCCTAGTATTATAATATGGATATCCGAGGCTTATGGTCATTACTGAAATGACTGCGAAACTACAGAGATGCTTACATAAGATAGCCATATGCAAATAAGCAATTTATCAGCATTAGCTGATGCTCCTAAACCAGCTGTCTCTGTCTTTCTATCACCATAAATACTTTGAAATGTTCACCTCATTCTCACTATATATTGCTTGAAGATGCAGTTTCACTGTTTTATGCCTGTTTTATAATACCTGTAAATTGACATTGAAGTCTGCGTAAAGGAAATTCTTTTGAAATACATTATAAGTAATTGCTAAAAACACATGCAAAGACTATATGAACCATGCAGTACTGAAATGTGGAGTAAGAGGGTTAAACTGTTTTTCACCAGTTTTGAGTTCAGGATTTTTGGGCAAGTCTTAAACCCTGGCTCGATGATGCCCTGAAGCCATACTTAGCAAAACGTTTCCCTAGTGCTGCAATGACATACAAGCTTTCAGTGCATTAGCATCTGTGGTTCTCCGTTTGCAGGTTATTTCACTAGTGATGCTACAGCCTTTGCTAGCTAGCTATTCCTCCAATATCCCGCAAATGCGTACTCCCAGAATGCTACAATAATGAACTACAATGTCACAAAAAAACTACAATAGTCACCTAAAGCAACTGTAGAGAAGCAACATCAGACAGACAAGCTGTTTGACTGTGGACTACTACAAAATTTGGCAGAAAACAGAAAAGTATTACGGTGTAGCAGCTTTACTGCTTTACATGCATGTGAACGTGTTGCATTTCACGCTGTTTGTGTTTTCACGTATTTGAGACACAAAGAGACACAAAAGACTGCAAAAAATAAAAGAAACAACATAACAACAACAAAAGAGGCCCTCACTTTCTCATAGGGATCAGAGTCATAGTTGAGTCCAATCCCGCAGTCGTCTGTGATTTCAGAGAGATCTTCATCATCAAACTCCTCCAGGCTGATGTCGTGGGCTGGCCTGGAAAGACACAAGAGATTGTATATTCACTGCATGTTATGGGGAACACTCTGCAATATGCCATTTTCATCAGTGACAGTCAAGAGGGGACTTTCTCATTGATTTATCCCCCCACGCTGAGCCCTGTTTCAGGAGTAACCTGCTCTAACTCACGGCCTGTCACAGTCTATCTGGATCTCATATACACCGGACAGACAAACACCCACGTCCTCTATCTTGTCTTCCATTGTAACAATCCATACTAACAAGGTGTGACACATTTTTCACACAGTGGCGGTGAATAACAACAGCAACACATAAAGAACAAGAGAGATAAAATGCCAGCATTTCAAATTAGATTAGATCGATTCTATTGTATATATATGTACGAGCTGTGGATGTTCTGAACAGAGTCAGGGGTAGCTGCAGTTTCCTGTTACAGCAGAGTTTCTCAACTATTTACAGCACACTACAACAGGGAAGTCTATATGTCTCTGTAATGAGCCGTGGCATTGCAAGGTTTCTTGATTAGACTCTATCTCATCTTTACCCCATTAGTTTCAGCAGGCTCTCAGTTCTACAGGACTTGGCTTGCGATGTGTTGAAGGAAATGCTGCATTGCAGTTTTCCTCCAAAGAAAAGGACACTCCACATATTACGTATGGATACGAGCTTACATCACAGAGTCAAACAGGGTCCTGTCTACACAATGTCATTGGTCCCAGGGAGCAAATGAGGACATGCTGATGCATCTAAAAATAAAAAAAGGGGGTCATGAAAAAGTCACTGTTAAAGAGTGTTAGGGTGCTACTGACACAAAATAATGGGAATACAGAAAGCTAATCCTGGTGGAGATGTTAAATTGCAAGAAAAGTTATTGATGTTATTGAGAATGCAACCAAACATGTAGGAAGCGAATGTTACAGTAAGCCTTTGGCCTGTTAGTTCAGTCAAAGCACAAAGAATGGGCATAACCAAGTTGTCATTGGAACTGTGTGTCCTTCAGCTATAAAATTTATATAACTGCACGATGCTTTAAAAAACACAAAGTCTCAAAAACATCTAGGCATCCCACCATTTTTATCAGAGTAAGAAAAATGAGAACAATATTAAAAGTCGTGATAAGCTGAAAGGTTTTGATAAAACTGTGTGTTTAAGGTGCTACTGATAGGGACGCCAAGATACAACACATTCATTTTCCATTTGCGGAAAATTACAGTCGGACAGAAACTATTTCATTTGACCTTGCTCTTGATATAAATATCTAATCAGATATAAAATTAAGCTGAGGATTTCCAACATTAAAACAACAGAACAAAAGTCTCTTATTACAAAAATGACAGAAATAAATTCATAATGCAAACTCAAAGTCATAAGTCAGTACTCGATAACTCAGCATCAGTTTTTCAAAAGGATAAAGAGGCATCGTTGTTATATTCTTCTTCTGATTTCCTTCATGTTAAATTCCTTTTCATGCAGAATGAGCAGGAGTCATGGTACATTAAAATTTTATCTAAATTCGATACATTTACACGAACATTTTATTATAGCATTGTTTCATAATATGTTTAATAAGGAGGTTTTTGGCTGCGTTTGTAGAGTGGCTATCACATGTGTTGTATTGAATTAATGATAGATGTCCAAATTAAGTAGGAAGCTTATAAGAAAAAGGCTGAAAGGGTCACCCTGTATGAAGTGTTATCAGTCAAGTTTTGATAACGCTGTGGCTGATATGGGCTTAAACGTTTTTATATAAAGCCTGTTCAGACCTGAGCAGAGTTGTATCCATCCAGCAGTGCTGTGTGTACAGGAGGGATGATGAAGTGTCTCGTCGCTCTTTTGGTCTTGGTGGTGCTCGCAGAGGGAATCGTCAGGTAAGGAAACTGTCCCTCTGTACTTTTCAGCACTTTTCATCTGAGAGTAAAATTTGTACTTTAAAAGTTCACTTTCAAAATCCTTTGTGTTTTTTTTGTTCCTCCTTGCTCAGGATCCCTCTGACGAAGCACAAGTCTATGCGTCAGGCCCTGAGAGAAAAAGGGATCGAGCTGCCTTACCAGGATCCAGCTCTCAAATACCAGAACAATGAGTTCTCCACCTCTGCCAACATGTACATCAACAACTACGCTGATGTAAGAAATCCTGTGCACACGTGATGAAAAGCATGAGTTTATGGCTTTGTGCTTTCTTTAAACTGCTCCTCTTTTTCTGCCCAGACCACTTACTATGGACCCATTACCATCGGAACACCTCCCCAGTCCTTCCTGGTGCTGTTTGACACCGGCTCTGCCAACCTGTGGGTGGACTCCATCTACTGTAACACTCAGTCTTGCAGTGAGTACAAATCAACAGGCTTTACGCTACAAAATCCCTTACCTGTCACCCTCTTAAGAGCATATTTTCATGTGAAGAACTTCTCATGAGGACTTAAAGCTGATATATGCTAAGCATGCAGAGCTAGTCTGTTATCTTGTTTCCAGCAGATTACATATTACATACAGAATTTAAACAGCTCTAGCGTTATTAACGGTATGACACTAATCATTGTCAGTCTTTAGGAAGAATCACCTACCATGTTAGTTAAAATTCAGTGCATGACTTTTAAAACATGTGAGTTATCGGTATGTCAAAAGGCTCTGCGAGGCGTAGGGTTGATTTTGGCTCCAGAGATAATCCTGATCTGTGTCGTTTATAGACGCACACACAAAGTTCAACCCCCAGCAGTCCTCCACCTACAGTGCCAATGGACGGTCTTTCTACCTGCCCTACGGAGCTGGAAGCCTCTATGGAATCTTTGGATATGACACCGTGAATGTGAGTCATACCAAACCAGCCACCAATCAAACTAAGTACATCAGTTGAATAAAAGACTAGTATTCAAGACTGACCGAGTCATGGGTACTGCGACAGAGCAAAAAAGATCAGCGCAGCAGTTTTCTGCGTTGAATTATTAGAGCATGTACGCATTTTTACACAATGTTGATTCAGAATTAGAATTAGATAAATCATTTGAATAAATTGGTACTGTGCCATTCATCTGCTGACATTACTGTCTATGGCTGCATATAAAGTCTACGATTTGCACCTTACTTATCACGTTGGTTGGTTCTGGCACACGTAGGTTGGAGGAATTGTCATCGATAACCAGGAGATTGGTCTGAGCACAAACGAGCCTGGTCACACTTTTGAGGTGGCCAAGTTTGACGGCATCCTCGGCCTGTCCTACCCAAGCATCTCAGCTGGTGGAGAGACTCCCGTCATGGACAACATGATTTCTCAAAATCTCCTGAGTGCCAACATATTTGCTTTCTACCTTTCCAGGTACAACTGATGCAACACTTCTATTAAAAAATATTAGATATGTGACTATGTATTATCGACACTAAACACATTTGCTAACGTGGTTTGTCGTCTGGTTTAGGGGAGGACAGCAGGGCAGTGTGCTCTCTTTTGGAGGAGTGGATAACCAGTTGTACCAGGGCCAGATCTACTGGACCCCTGTCACCGCCGAGACTTACTGGCAGATTGGTGTTGACGGGTCTGTGCATTTCAACATTTCATCAATATGAACAATCAAATCATCTTCTGAATGCTCCTGCTGTCTAGCTTTGTAATTATTTCGTGTCCTAATATGACTCCAAGAAAAAATAACTTTTGGCATGTGCGGTGGCGTGCAGATTCCAGATCAATGGTCGAGAGACTGGCTGGTGCTCTCAGGGATGCCAGTCCATTGTGGACACTGGAACCTCCATGCTGACAGCCCCAAGCAATTATCTGGGTTACCTCATGCAGGCCATTGGAGCCCAACAGTCCCAGTATGGAATGGTAAGATAAATGGACAGACAGACTCGTGTATACACAAAGCATTAGGAATGTAAAGTTCGTTTCGAGTTTCTGTCCTCTCACACAGTATATCTTTGTTGTCTTGATCTTCAGTACATGGTGGACTGCAGCCAGGTCAACAACCTGCCAACTCTCAGCTTTGTTATCAGCGGCGTTGCCTTTCCTCTTCCTCCTTCTGCTTACATCATGCAGGCAAGTTCCTACATACATAAGCATGTATTTTTGTGTGCGACCCTTGATGTATGTGCGTTTTTATTTATTTTTTAAAATTTGTGAGTGTGTACGTGCTATGATTGACATTTCCGATCTTCTGTCGGCACCTCCAGCATGGATACCAGTTCTGCACAGTGGCCATCACTCCTACCTACCTGCCCTCTCAGAACGGCCAGCCCCTGTGGATCTTTGGAGACGTGTTCCTCAGAGAGTACTACTCCGTCTATGACCGCACCAACAACCGTGTTGGTTTTGCTGTTGCTGCCTAAGTGTCTTCAGTGTAACCTAACCTGACCATAAACCTGATCAGATAATAACAATTAACATTTGTCACTGTAAATTACAGTACATAATATTGTTGCACGTGTCTTTTACACCTTCAAATTGGTAAGATACAGAGCTAGTCGCGTTTGTATATTCGCAACAGAAACATGTCTGTGAAATTGCCCAAGCAGAATAAAAGTGAAAATGCAAGTGTTTTAACATTTCATCTTTCTAAATGAGCTGTCATTATCATGACAGCACAGGTCCTGGGATGGGAGACATCAAAGGGATTTTCCCCCTTTATAATTAACCTTGAACGAGCTGGTGTGTCTGTGTGTGTGTCTAATTAAGTCCCAAGACTAGCGGGCATTTTAAATGTCCTACAATCGTGGAACACGTGATGACATGTAATCAAAACTCTGGAGAATGCATGCATGCTCTATGCTTTGGATCACTTAACTCACTTAACTTATATAACATATGTAAGTTGTCTCATCACAACATAACCGCAATGCCAGACACTGAGACCAATTTATTCATATTCTGAATAGTGTGGTCTGTAAGTTTGTGACTGCAGCATCAAGACTATTCCACATAAATGCACGCATAGAAGTGCCATTAAAACTTATTTCTGTCAAAAGAAATAGTGTCTTAACCAAACCTGGAGAACTAAGGTCACTAATGAACTCCTCATCCATCCAAGTCTTCAGGGAAGCTGTGTTTGTAAGTGTAGGCGTGTGCGGGTGTGTGATTCACAATGGAAAAACACCACATTAGTGGAGCTTGTATCCAAGGCAGCTGACACTACCACACAAGTGGAACAAAGTCCTATGTTTTGTTTCTGGATGAACAGTTGGAGAGTGAATACAGGAGACAGAGACCTAATCAGAGGAGTTGAGCCGGACAAGGAGGCAAGAAGAGGAGAATCACGTAGCTGCGGGTGTTTAATTCAAAAGATACGAGTGCGCTGGAGACATAAAAATGCTGCCTTATAAATATTGTTTGCTTCATGGCACAAAGCAATTTTTCATAGTGACAAGAAACAAGAAATTCTGACCAGCGACTGCCACTACTGGTAAAATGCAGCACAGTAGAGGCTGTGATGGTTTCTAATGCCATCATTTTTAAACTAATTACACTATAACTCCAAAATGGATGTAATAACTCATAAAGATGTACGTCATTTTAAACAGTACATTTAAAGCGTGAGTTAACCAATTTTATTTCCTCCTCTCTGCTGAAAGTACAATTAACAACTTTTAACAGCAACCTTCCTTTTCACACACATAATCTGCTAGTCTGTTACGCTCCATAATATCCTAGATTACCTGTATAGCTACCTACCACTCAAGATAATTAGGAAAATACTGGATGTTATTTGCTGTTTGTCTGCTATCTGTTTTTCCTGTTCCTCTTCTCTGATCCCTTTTTTTCATCTCCTCCATTGCTCCCTATTCTGCTGTGTTTCCAGACTCCATTTTGTTTGTGTGCTCATCTGCTTAGTGTTGGACTTCTCCTGTAGCTCTGCAATGCACGCCACAACAGAGAGTGGCCCCATTTCCCCTGAACTGCAAAACCTAATAAATGTGTGTCAGTGAAAAGCTGCAGACACAGAACGATGCCCAAGCTAAAGGCCTCTGTCCTCTCCTTGAAAGGTGACTGGCTCCAGACGCACACAAACACACTAACATACAGCACAGGTACGTTTCATATGCACGCACACACGGTTCATCTCGTTTCACTGTTGTGCTCAGCTACCTCCTTTCCTCTTTTCTCTTAGATGTCTCCTTCGGAGATGTTCTGCATTATTCTGATTTCGGACTCTGTATTACACAGTGAGATGCAGCCACCACTGCAGTGTTGACATGGTTGTCCCTGTTTTGTGTTTAGACAGCATCCAAGTGAGTGTGCAGTCCCTGTCACACCATGTTGTGTTCCACTAGCTGCTCATCCGACAGCGCACTCTGACGTCCCTTGTATTCAGTCCACTAGCTGCTTGTGATCATTTTTAATAATTAGGATTTGAAGCCGAGGCTTTAGAGCTGGAGGGGAATCATCACTATACCCCTCCGCTCTCTGCAATCATGCAGGAAAAAGGCCTGCATCACATCAGTCTCTGCTTGTGACATGCTGAGCAAAATGAGAATCCTACCACAAGAAAACAAGTCAGCACAAAATTATCATTCACTGATGGCGGTCATGTTGCTGCAATGGCACACCCAGATTCACTGCTATACTGCTAAGGAGCCATCTCTGTGTGTCCAGATCCTGCTCTTTCTTCTCATTTTCTCCGTGCCCTTCTCACGCTCGAACTTCAATGACAGTTGTTCTCTGTCATCTCTGATGCCGTCGTGTCAAACCAGCGCACTGTCATCTTTGCCTGTCTAATGTTGTATGTTTGTATACTCACAACTGTCTCATTGAGCTTTGACTAGTACATTTTTCTTGTTGTATTGAAGATCTACACACTTTCAAAAGACAATTTATCATTGAAACATTTCAATAAAAATTTCAAGCAATAAAGCCCAAACTTTAATGATACCAGAGCTTAGCTGTTCCTTGTCATAAATGATAGTAAAATGATGCTTTTTGAGCTCCTGAAAACATCAAATTTTTTATAGAGCACATAAGAAAATAATCATCACATAGATCCATAATTAAAATAGTAATTCATTGCACTCTCAATTCACTATAGCTATTCTTTAAATAACCCCAAAACCTGAACTGCCACTACAAAATGACCCCTGTATTAACATGGCTAACTTGACAGCAGAAATAAACAGCCATATTACAGCCAAAAAAAATGTTTTTGGTCTCTATAGCTCTCCCATACATGACAACTGTACTGATGGTGCTTATTCATTTAACTCACCTGTTCAGATTATATTAAGTTATACATAATTAAAAGCGTGGCCACTTTGATTGCAGGTGTGTGCCATCACAGGCTGCTTGTTTGAGCATCCAGGCTTCATTCAGCCCGCCTCATCTACACCCACACTCCAGGTCTTTGCACATTTTTAGATTAGTGGGGAACCGGAGGAGGCAGGACTGCCAAGATGGTGATAGCCAGAGCCACCACTCGGCTCTACAGGGACCTGTGGGTGACGTCATGGAGTCCGTGTTCATGTTTTATAAAACCCATGGTCCAATCAAAACAAAGTCATATAGAGTTAATGCCTTAAAGTGGTGTATGAATTGCAGAATAGTGGATGTTTATAGTGAGAAATGATATGAGACAAAAATAAGAAAAGAAAAAGACTGAGGACACAGATACAAATGGGGGATGGGTGAGGGGTCTCTGCTGTAATGAAGCTGCCTTTTAACCAGCAGCACCTGCTTCACGGTGACATCATCATCTTTAAAAGCCAAGGACATTTGATGTGGTTGCTACTGACTCATTAACAAGATCAATTTCCCAGGCTTTTCACCCAGTATCATTCTCCAGAAATGCACACACACACACCCCCACACACACATGCAGGGTCACAAACACCTATGAGTCACTGCATTTATACTAATGAAGCACTCTCTGTTGTGTCACTGTCTGCTATGTCAGATCCAAACCTGAAGAACTCTGCATTTCTTTTTTCAACCAAAGACAGATGATGAATTAGTTTGCTCGGAGAAGATGATTTCATGTTAATTCACTTTGAACAGTGATGTCATCAGATGTAAAGTGAATGCTGCTGATTTGGACATTCAGTGGCATCACACTGATGGAAAAGCAAATGTCATGACCGCGTAAATGTAACTTGTTTGATTACTGTTAAATGGAATAACCAAACCAATAACCGCCGCCCAGATTGACACGCATAAAACAAGCGTTGGTTGTACACAGAGTGAGAGAGAGAGATGAAATTCAAAAATACAAAAAGAGAGACAGAAAGACAGCAGGAGGGAGGCAGAAATGGAAAGCTTAAGCTATAATGAATCTGTATTTGATTTAAGCTTCTTACCCCATGGTAACCATTCCCACCACTACCACTTCCCGCTCTCTGACTTCTTAAACTGCCTTCAAAGAGTTGACTGCTGATCATATGAAATTCACAGGGACAAGGGCAGAGGGGGAGAAGCTTGAAAAATTTGTCTAGTTTTAAAATATTGACGATCTCTGAAATTCGGTTTCTTTACCTTTCAAACCTTTCAAATCTATTGTTGAATACAGGGATAAAACTATTGATAATTACCTGATTCCTTTCTCAGAAAAAAGGTTAAAAAGTGAGCCCTTCAGAATGTATTCATTCTAAATACATTCACTTTATTGAAGAAGACTATGGAGATTGCAGATTGCAACCCCTTCACATGTTTCTACTACTGTAAAAACGTGCTATCTTTAAAAATAAAAGACCTGTTTTAAGCTAACAAAAACATAAAAACACTTTTCAGGTGACTATACACTAAACATTGTCATACATGTTACATATATTCTATATGTATATATATTCTATTTTATTTAGCTAAAAACAAGACACAAATAGTGATTTGTTGAACTCTGAACTAAAAGTATTTCACCATCTTTGGAAACCAGATCCACAATGGAGCCCACTATCCAAACCCAAACCTCCTTACTCACAGCCCAACAGCCAAAACAATTACTTCCCTGCAATAAGACTGATGCCTCAGCTAATCTACTAGAGATCGAACAACAATCCTTTCACAAACTTTAATCAATGAATTCTAAGGGATTGGTCGTTGGTACACTATAAAAGTCCCACGTTTTGACGTGTCAGCATCTTTGTTTTGTGCTCCAGGAAGCCACAGCAGGGGTTATTCATTCTGGAAAATCCATGGCATGAATGAAGCCCCAAGATAGGAAAAAGCGAAGTAGAGCACCATGAACTCCTATTACTAGTGATTAATTTTGCCATTTTCATATGGAACCACATCTTTTGATGTTGGGAGAAATATACTCACATACTACTTTAGCAACGGAAATGGAGTTAAACATGGAGTTCACCGTGTTTAACCTTGCGCCCCCGCTGCTGGAGAAATCATAGTCTGCCATAAATTTCTGGTGCTCAGGAGAGAAAGACGAGCTCTCTAAGGGATTATGTTACCCATTGAAAACAGTGTTGGGGTTATGTAAGGCAGATTACTGTAGCACACCATCACACCACCGGTGGTTCATCCATGAATTAGTCGGACACAAAAAACTCTAAGAAACTGACGCAACACATCTACAAACACAGAAATCTCATCTCCATATGCTCCAAATACTAATATTTCATCAAAGTCTGATATCAGTGAACCATAACTGGCCCAAAATAAAATATGTACTCTTGAATACACACTAAACTACTTTAAAACAACACAATGAAACTGATCGGTGTCCACCCTATGATGGTGAAGTGGTCAAAAGACTGCATAAAGAAAAGATGATCTTGTTCCAGGTGTTTGCCAGCGCTCTAAATTTAAAATATTGATGTGAAGGCCAAAGCTGTGGCTCAGTGCTCTGAACTGAGGTCAGTGGTAGTCATGCAAAAAATCAGGTCTATTGATCTGATATGATACGCCCATGAGATGAAGCTACAGTATGTAACTAAATCCCAGCATGAGTGCATGTTGTGGATATAAAATCCACTGGGACCTGGCTTTGCTAATGTGATTGCATTCTGTAAGGACATGGGACATGCGAGGCACACGCGGGACAATGAAATGTTTTGGCAGCATATACATAGAGAGAGCCTCCGCTATTCTGTATGTGCGACTTCTGGTGGCAAGAGCAACATCAGATACCCAAATCATCTTTGATTTTGATTGATTTGAATGTGCTTCTCTCCCGTATTAAACAGAGGGAGGCCTCATGGCAGCAGCAATAGGCATGGGATATGATTGCATATGAAAATCATATCAAATTAGAAATAAAATCAGATTTCTACAACATATTCCTTTATATGCCTCCAGGCAAAGGCAGATATTGCAGCAGCCTCTATACTATTTAATCTAATTCGCAGCACCACATCTTACCAGCCTTAAATAATAATAAATAAAAAAAAAACATGTACACCAAACAACCAGCGTAGCCTGCCTTTTAACCTCACACAGACAACCTTGGGGAGAATACTGTAGCTGTATCACTATTTCCGCACAAGTTATTGATCTGTGGCAACAGCCAGCAGAATCACACTCACAACGGTGTTAAGGCGAGAAGAAAAATCCAAGCAGGTTTGTCATGCTGTGTGTCGCAGAGGTCACATTAGAAACGTTGGGAACCAACATCGCTATCGGTAGGACTTCCGTACATCATTGTTCAGCAACATGCCCTTGCTTGGGTTGGACTCAACAGGGCGTGGGCCTCACACAGAGAATGCGCAAGGCGGGTGCATGCCGCGACTGCTACAGATCAATCATTTGCCATCTATTTTATCATGTAGCCTCTTTCACGCTTTAATAATAGTAGAAGCTGTGTTGGAAATGAGTTATCTTTAAGGAACGTATCAGCTCCAAAACACAAACAACCGGCTGTTCAGCTGCAGCACCTATTGGCGCGCAGGGAGGCAGGAGCAGGCCTGTCAGGTTCATCAAAATATCTATTACTACCCGTGGTAGGGAATGTGCGTCTTATTGCAGGCACCAAATCCAAACGGATAAATATGTGTGGTGTCGTCCACTCATCAGCCGTGCGCATTGTCCCCCCATCACATCCTCTACTGCCGCTCTGCACGTAAGCGCTTACCTGCAGCCAGGGGGAGAGAGGGAATGGAAAGTAGATAGGGAAAACATCTCAGCCCTGTCCGCCATCTTCTTCCACAAATGACTCAGAGCGACTGCAGAAAATCACGGATGGAGCGCAGTCCATTCACAGTCGCAGGGCAGAGGACAGTCGCACCCGTGGACAGAGGTTTCTCTCTCTGCGGCCCCACAGATGCCCCCTGGCCGCAAGCCTTCAATCAGACGAGCCTGCTCAGCACCATCAAATCTGCAGTCAACCATCCACACAAGCAGAGTACGGAGGAGGGGGGTGGGGGGAGAGTGGGGAGGGTTGTCAAGGCAAGAAAATCTCTTCGGAGACAGCGCGCAACACCGCAGATACTCAAATACAATCCTTTAGGTCCCTTCACATAAGCGCACTGTGTGCGACCGCAGTCCGGGTTTTTCCTCGCCAAATGTCTGCTGCTGCTGCTGCTGCTGCTGTGATGCTGCCTGTGTCACACAACGGATACAGGCCAGCAGTGCGGAGACAGGCAGAGACAGAGGAGGAGGGGGTGTGGAGCGCAGGCGATATAACGTCAGCGCCGTTACCGTATGAGCAGGCTGTCCTGAGTCAGTGGATGCGGGCAGAGCCAAAGCTTGAACGATCGACAAACAGCAACACAGTGGCGTAGAAGGGAAAAAAAAAAAACAATTTCTGACAATTGTTTTGCACTGACATTACAGAGGGATTTACAGCAGGATCCAAACACGTTTTCCAAAGTTAGGTCCGGGGACCACCAAGGGTCGTTGGAGGAGATCCAGGGGTTCCCCGGGAAGGGACATGCGTTTGAATAATCTTCAAGTCACTGTTATGCATGATTCTAACACATGGACTGTTTTATCTGGACCAGATTAAAAGCCGATTTGTGTCAGTCATTCTGATCATGAACACAAAGATAACAGAGCAAGCACTGTCCAAAATTCATGACGGAAAGGTGCTGACAGGTGAAGAACACAGTGCAACAGGAAATGAATAATAATAATAATAATAATAATAAAACAGATCAATATAGAGTACAGGCAAAATGAAACGCAGTGGCACACATGTAAATGAGGAACTGGTAAATTCTTAAGACACAAAAGCAAATAAAGAGCTACACAATTTGATGCAAGGAAAAAAAGTTAGATGTTATATTTAAAAGACTGCACGTTGTTCAGTTATGCACATAAGGTATCAATTTAAACAGTAGTGTAGGGTGTAGAGTATATCTTTTCAGGGGTGACAAACTGGGATGTACAGGCTATAATGGAAGGAGTAAAAGCACTAAAATCTGCCTGTACTTACATTTTTGCCAACCGATTTAAAGTAGCATGTAGCTCGAATGCATCCTTTTAGTAGAATCATCACACAAGTCATACAAATCATGTAGTTTACACGTTTGTCTTTTGAGATAAATACATGGAATGTAGGTCTGAGGAGGTATCACTGAGCAGGCGCAGTGTGGAGCTGTTCACTGCCTGTGGTGCTGAAGTGTGAAATTTCTGAGCTGCACTTCACCGTTTTTGCCACACAGGGGAGGTAAATGTTCACTCCCCGTGTGTGTGTGTGTGTGTGTGTGTGTGTGTGTGTGTGTGTGAGCAGCACATAAGAGAACAAGAAGTGCATTTGTATTGCCCTGTAATGTTAGACCTTCATCCACTAGATAACACGATACACTAAGTTATTCAACTAAGAGATGAAATAGAGGAAAAGCCCATTTCAGCATTCTTTCAACTGTTTGGTTCTTCACTTTCTGCCATTTACTGATAGGGCATCATTTTATTTCTCTAGTGACTAAGTCACGTTCAGTTTCCAGCTAAAGGGAATGATAAAGATGTTATGTGATGGTCTTATCCAGTGAATGACACAATCCTTTCACACAGTTGCATGTTTATTTCCATCAAATCAGAGGCTCACAGTCTATGAACTGGGCAGATGTGGTCCACATGTAACATTTCTCATAACACAGACGGGAATGTAAAATGAGTTTAATCACATTTTAATCCTTAAACCTTCATTTTTCTTACACTTTAATTATTATTTGTTTTTCATTTGTCGAATTCTGCTTAACATTTAATAGGGTTTCCCTCCTTGTTTAAACTTAAATATTAACAACGAGCAAGGGAATAACATACAGACAGTCATGAACCAATTATAATGTTTATTTTGATGCTCATAGCCATGGCAGGGAATTGAGTTAAGCAACCACTCTCTCTCCAATGACGAAGGGACCCAGGGTGACATCACCTTCCCATTCGAAAACTGAGGAAGAAAGACAGAGTTGCACTGTGATTGTCTTATAACACAGGCAAGGGTGCAGTAAGAAGTTAACTCATCATGGCAGTGGAAACATAAAATTAGCTCTGAGAAACACAACATGCTGACTTTAGGTTTTTCTTATATGATATCAAATACGGCAATTATTTTTATCATCTTACTTTCAGTGGGAGTCACATCACGGATCTTCCTTCCAGGAGTAGACAGACTACCACCAGATGCACTTCCAGAACCCCAGGCACTAGTTGATGCCCCAGCCCCAACTACACCAGATGAAGCGGCAGTAGAATCAAATCCGCCAGATTCGCAGGAGCTACAAGCTGCATCAGCGCCACTGGCCTCCTTCCACCTAGGAAGAAAGGGAGATGCAAGCACTAAATACAGTACAAATTATACCGTCACACTTTCGCACTAATACCCAAGCAAAAATGCAGACTCACCCATTGATGTAGGAACAAGCTCTGTGTTCCCCATCGAAGGCGTAGGCGGCAGATGTTGCTTTCAAGTGACAGGTAATGTAGAGCTGTTGTAATAATAGAGGTTTGGGTTAATATTAGATGTAATTCTGCCGCATTTCATTGCAATGACAGAACGTATGAGATCAGCCTTGCAGATGCTCACCAGCCCACTGTCAGATCCCTGGAACCTGAAGGCCTCCAACTGGAACTGAAGCTTGTTCTCTGCAGTGCGAGCCAAGAACTTAGAGCTGGAGCCTGTGATCCTAGCATCAACAAAACACCTGCACACAGGAAAACATACATTAGAGATGGACAAAATTGTATTGTATGATGTATTCTCACTGAACAGAACAACGTCAGTTAACACATTAAATAACCTCACCCATGGTTCTCAATGAAAGCATATTTGGGGTTGGAGTTGGTGTCAGCTGAAGCAGTAGCAACACAGCAGTCCACATACACACGGAGGGGCACGTGGAGGTACTCCTTGACGATTGCCTCAATATTAATCATGTCTCCCAGGAAGTACTGGTAGCTTGGCCTCTCGTATTGCCAGTCATCTGCAGTGAGATAATGACATTAGTTCTCATCACAGTTCTATAAAATATAAAATATGCAGAAAATTGACTCACCAGTCATGAGTTTCAGGGTGAAGTATAAGAATTCCTCTGCTACCTTAACAGCAGAGAACGGGATCCACAGAGGATCAAGAGGAAGGCTGCTCACATTGTGCTTCCTGAATAATTAAAGATGCTTTCTTAGGATGCAGAAAACTAAAGTAATTCTCAGATTAATGTGTATCTGTTGTTTGGAATAGGCAAGACAGATTTGGTGATCCTTGGTTACTGGGTTTACTTATGCCAAGGGCTGTACATTACATAACAATTATTGATCTACATACCTTGGGTAGTGGCATTCCGCAATTATAACAGCAGCGCTGGTCCTCACCACAGAAGAAGGGCCCAGAGGTTGGGGATTATAGTTCAGAGTAAAGGTGTAGATGAGGGAACTTTCTGTCATCTACCAAAGAAAATACAAGCAAATAGCACAGTTCGTAAACACATATTTTACCATACCTTTTATGTTAATATTCTTTACAATTCATCAGTTATTTCTTAGTGACTGCCATTGTGCTCACCGTTAATGTGCTGCCGCACGCATGCAGTTCAGTTTCAAAAATCAACACTTGAGCGGTAGTGTCCTCTGCAACAGCATTGCAGGTTCCCACGGTAAGGTCATTAGGATTGATGAACTGACCGATTCCAAACAAGTCCTTCTTAGCTTCTATGTGAGCGTCAATCTCTCTGCATTCAACAGCAACAGTTGCAGCAGCGACAGGATGTCTGAGCTCGAAAGGCACCTCAGGTTGGGGCTCAGGCTGGGGATCCTCAGGGTATTTCCAGGTGATTGGTTTCTCAAATTCTTGCTTTGCCTGTTGGGGCTGCTGAGGCAACTGTTTGGTGGGCTCCTGTTTCACAGGCGGTGATGGCTTTTGATAACTTGGTTTTGAAGGCTTGTAAGTGCCAAATTGTGCATGACAAAAGCTGCCAAGCAAGGCCAGTGCCACCAGGCACACAGCAGTATGCTTCATCACCATGGCTTCACAACAACAAGCGATCTACACGGTTCGCTAGATGCTGCAGGGATGGTTGAAATGTGCACCTACTTTTATAGTACAGTGAGCGTGTTTACTTCTATTGCATTCCCACCCCTTCTCTCCTCTGCCATTCCCAATCAGACCTGATGCGTGTAAACATTAGCCAATGAAATCGTTGCAGCTGTAGACTAAGTGATGCCTACATGTCTGGTGAGGCATCTTATTCTGATTATTCATTGTTTTATTATAATATGAAATATAAGTGTGTGTGTGTATGTGTCAAAAAAAATACAAGTAATGTATGAAAACACAAAAACATGAATGTGTAATTTACCAAACAAAATAAAAAATAGCATCAGAGGGTTAATCAGAAAGTTACCATTATTTTTTCTTAAACAAGTGACAAAAGATATATAACTATTTGGCAAACATCTACTCAGAAAGTAGTGGTAGTCACAAAAAGTTATCCTGACCCTTGGTTAGAACAACATGTCATTTTGAGGGCAGGACAAACTTTGTATTTGACCAAAGTACATTTTGTGAAGGGCTGCAAATCAATATGGCAATATATTAACTACTAAATACAAAAGTAATACCGAGAGCAGGTGTGTGTGTGTGTGTGTGTGTGTGTGTGTGTGTGTGTGTGTGTGTGTGGTTGTATATTGGGTAAAAGGCATATACAAACTTGAGTGAATAAGAATTTCCCCTCAAGAAATCAATAAAGTATCAGTTCTATGAACAACAATGCCTAACATAACAAACTGACATTAACAGACATGCAACTTATGCAACTTAAATATTCTTCAAACTTGAAAATAGAAATACACAGCAAGCATTTTGGAATTTAAATAAACACTAAGAATGTTTTCTAAAGCAAAAGTAAGTAAGTAAAAAGTCATTCCCCTCAGTCATTGTGATGTGACACAGTGTGCGTCTGAATTCTAGAAACAAGCAATACAAGTTTGGCTTCTAAAAAAACAAGTATTCAATAGAGACCTAATTTTGTTAGAGGTTATAAAGCCATCTGGGTAGAGGTTTAATAAGCACAATTTAGGACTCAAGGGAACTTCCTCACCACCTTCCTCACCTTGCCTCCAGAATGGCAGAATCAGTGGACATTCCCACATACAATTAAATAAAGTCCCTTTTTGATCTTTACATTTGACACAGTATCACAGATTGCCTTTTTTTTTTAGTATTTTACTAAATATCTCCACATAGAGTAGATATCTCCAAATTAAATTATTTCTGTGATGATTTCTGTGATTTCATTCTCGATATCTTGAATGAATCTTAACAATTAAAACAATTTTGGGAAATGGGAATTATGACTTGTCACAATGCTGTTGTAGATATATAGATAGTGATTACCTCAATATTATAATATACTATGTACTATTTTTAGAATACTCCAGATATTCATATCTTCTTAGCAGATTTCTGTCTATAACTTCTAAGCTTAAATATCCATCGCTGGGTATGGGCGCTCGGTAGGGAGAGAAGCTGGGTAAAACGCCTCGGCCAATCAGCCAACACGAGAACAAGGTCTTGATTCGGGAGCAGGGGGCGCGAAGTAGCGAGGGATCACTGTATATCCAAAGTCGAAACTGAATTTTAGATTGGGTGATTTAGAGGTTATTCTACAAGCTTCTCATTAAATTTAATTTTATATGTTATTTAAGATTTAGGTTGGACTTCATCATGTTTCAAATATTTAGCAATGGAAAACACACTTAGAGATAAGAAGAGGTGTTCATTGTGTCCTGCCCTGCTGCAAAATACATGAACAGCATGACCTGCACGGTCTAGGTCATACAAACCAAATGAAGGTTTTTGTTTTGTAACTGTTTAAACAACCTGCAATTTCAAGTTGATAACAATCGAAATGCTTTCTGTGGCAATCATGGATTAGATACTACACAATTAATATTAATGTTTACCCAGTGGTATGTTTACTATCATGTATATGGTTAGTATCTCCTCATGTAATACCTGTGTGAAATTCCTGCAATTTTTTTGAGTTTCTTTTAAGTTTTTTTTGGCATCACCTCTAATCTCTTTAGTGCAGCACCACAGACCAACCAGTAAGTGGAACATTTGATTGGCAGTTGTGGGCAGCAAATAAGGTGTGAGTTGACAACAAGTCATCCTTGCCAATACCTTATAAAAGTCAGCATATTTGCAACGTGTTTTTCACAGCATCTAGTGATCCTTATGAATCACTTTGTACTGTGAATTCATGGCAATGAAGTTGATTTGTGGCTGTCTTCTGGCACTTGCCCTGCTGGGCTATCTGGCTGATGCTCAATATTACAGGCCTCAGCAGACACAACAAGTCCCAAGACCCCAAACGTCCCAGCAGCCTCAGCAGCCTCAGCAGCCTCAACAGCCTCAGCAGCCTCAGCAACCACAGACTCTCCCCAAGGTTCCTCACCAGACAGAACCATTTCACACTTGTGAAGTGGCTGAGCACCATAAGATACAATGTGGGGGTCCTAGCATCTCTGCTTCAGATTGTGAGACTATAAACTGCTGCTTTGATGGACGTACATGCTATTATGGCAAAGCTGGTAAGTATTTCTCTGTTCCTCACAGAACTACTGTACATGCATATACTACTCTGACAGTTTCACTTAAAAATGTGTTCATAGACTGTGGCGTGAATATTGATTTATAATTTGTTGTTCTCAGTGACTCTTCAGTGTACTAAGGATGCCCAGTTCATCGTGGTGGTAGCCAGAGACGCCACCCTGCCCAACCTTGACTTGGAGACAATTACTTTCTTTGGACATGATCAAAATTGCAATGCTCGTGACACCTCTTCAGCTTTTGCCATCTACCAGTTCCCTGTCACTGCCTGTGGCACTACCATGAGGGTAAGGGTTGACTCATTTCACTGTGCAGTTTGATTTATATTTATTTTTGCCATGTATTAACTGAGATTAAAATATTATTTGCTTAAACTTATTGTAGGAAGAACCTGGTGTTATAATCTATGAGAATAGGATGTCCTCCTCATACGAAGTTGCTATTGGATCCAGAGGAATCATTACCAGGGACACCAGCTATGAGTATGTGTTTATCTTTGTTTAAAGTATTCAGACAATTCAGTGGTATCAAGGAAATGATCTGACTTTGAATTATTTAAAATGGACTAGGACAAGTTCATTGTGACATTTTACAAACCACACGCCACTTACATGGTTTTCTGACATAGACCTTATTTCTTGTCTCAGTCTTATTGTCCAGTGTAGATATATTGGCGTCACAGTTGAAGCTCTCCTCATTGAGGTTGGCCTGGTTCCTCCACCACCCCCAGTTGCAGCTCCTGGACCTCTGCGTGTGGAGCTCAGGCTTGGCAATGGAGAATGTCATAGCAAGGGTTGTGTGGAAGGTTAGTGTAAAGGAGATTTTTTTTGTGCGATAAGTCTCATTTGGCAGTGACTGTGTTACGAATAAATCTTTCTGCTTGAGCAGAGGAGGTGGCTTACAACTCCTATTATGTGGATGGTGACTACCCCGTCACAAAGGTGCTCAGGGAACCTGTGTATGTTGAGGTCCGAGTGCTGGAGAGGACTGATCCCAACATTGTCTTGACTCTTGGAAGATGCTGGGCAACGTCTAGCCCCTACCCTCATAGTCTTCCTCAGTGGGACTTACTGATTGATGGGTAAGACTAAGTGCTGGCCTGAGCTGGATATAGGCAGATATAATATATATTTTTTGAAGCTATTCTCAGTTCCTTTTCCACCCTCTCTTTTCTTATTAAAGCTGTCCCTACCGTGATGACCGTTACCTGACCAGACTGCTCCCTGTGGGTGGAGCAGATATCTTTTACCCAACCCACTACAGGCGATTTGTTTTCAAGATGTTCACATTTGTAGCTGCAGGGGGCGCCAATTCTGCCAAGGGAGGTGCTTCAGATCCAGAAGCTATGACTCCTCTCAAGGAAAAGGTAAATGACCTAACTAAACGTACTTTATTGTTAAGATTATCTTATCTACATATTTAAAAAAAATACACTTATTTTTTTACCAGGTGTATATCCACTGCAACACAGCTGTGTGCCAACCATCTCTTGGAAATAACTGTGAACCTAGGTGCTTCAGAAAGAGTGAGTAGTACAGTATTCACTTTGAGGATATATACACCACTAATAGGGGATTTGTCTGTTTTCTGTGTTCATCTGAGGCTAAATAGATCATGTTATGTCACACATTATATGAAGATCTGAAAACAACACAAAACAGTAAATTATGTCTGACATCATCTATCTCAAGTCTGACAGCAACTGACCACCGCCTTGTATTTTACACAGGGAGATCCATTGCTGCTTCTGTCCAGAATGAGCTCAGACCTGAGACCACCATGGTTAGCAGTCAGGAGCTTCTCATCACTGCACCAGGCCCATAACAACATCCAGACATTGGATGTTGAAATGTCTGTTCCTGATGCTTACTGACAAGTGATTAAATTTCAAATAAATCTCATGTTGTTGTCTGATATCATAAAATATTATTTAGGTGTATTATCTATACTTTGACCTCACAGAACTGGCATTCAATGAAATAAAAAAATCTGGAATAGTAATCCAGATCCTACCATTTTGTGTTTTCACAGTAATATGAGGGAACTTATATATTTATATTTATATATTTGTGTACATATATAATGGCGAACCAAAAGCATCCCGCCCTGTGGTTTTGTTATTTTAGGTTTCTGAATGTTTTAAAATGAATCTGCATTTCTTTAAAGGACAATAGCAGTGTTCTTGAATGAATAATGGGTAACTTTATTACTACTAGTGCTATACCCCGTTGCTCCCAAACACAACAAATAGTACGTACTGTAAAAGCCCCAGTTTGTTGTGACCCCCACAAAGGGTGGCAACATGTGTAAAGAATCACAAGATGTTTACTGTTAAAACAATCTAAAATTATTTTTACTTTTCATACTAATCAAGTAACCAAAATTCCTGACAAAGCTTCTCAAAGATAGCATGGTGGAGGTTTCCACAGGTTGTTGGAAAACGTGTTTCTCCGATAGTCTTCCTCAGGTGTTTTAAAATGTCGTCAAAGTCAAACACCAAAATTGATGCCTCAGTGGACGAGCACATGTGGCCCAGAAGCTTCCAGAGGAGCAGAGCAAGGAAGGTCCTTGCAATAATTTCTCTCTGGTACTGGTTGGAGGCATCAGAGAACTGTGGATGTCTGAATACTTGTCATAGTTTTCAGTAGTCATCTCATCTTGATTAGCTGACAAATCACTGTCCAGGCATTCTTCATCTGAGAATAGTTCCTCCTGACCACATTTTGACTTAATCTATTGCAGATGTTGTTTATCACAGATTCTTGTGTTTCAGTCTCAACATATTCCTCCATTTCTTCAGAAGAGGTTTACTGTGCAGCCTGTCTGCAGTTCAACTTTTTGGCTACCTCTCCTGCAATCAGCTGTTGCAGTTGTTCAGAGTATTCAGATGTCCCCTCTGCAACTCCCATCACTTCTCCAACTTTTACACTTCAAAAACTTGCGTCACAGTCTGTAGTCATAGAGCAAAGACCTGCATGGCACATAAAATTCAAGAGAGGTCAGGTCAAGGTTTAACCACAAAACCACAAGCCAACAGCTGCACAGTTCTTCCAACAAATTAAACTCAGTATTTTACAAAGCAGGTAATTTAAAAAAAACTTCCCACTCCAAATGACACCAGTAACTTGACTCATTTCAAATTTTAATTTGTTGTCACTGTTAACGGCTGTTAGCTGTCACTGCCCTTCTTCACAAACGAAGAAAGTCCCTTCTTTAACGTCAAAGAGGAAACACACAGCAATGTGTAAAGTCTTCAATACACCGATTGAAAAGGCCGAGAGGAGCGTGCCTCAAAGAGATATGGCAAATATTAGCCACGTTAGCTTCAAAAATATACTAAATACTGTCTGGTCTTGGTCTTGACTCGGTCTCCACAGATTCTGGTCTTGGTCTTTGGTTTAGCTGGTCTTAACACTCACATAAAGTTTCTTTTGTATAGCAACTTTCACAGAGAATGGTCACAAAGTGCTTCTCAGCAGACCTTAAAAGCAGGCAAAATTAAAAAGAGTAGACAGCAATTGCTATGATACCACAACAGTCTACAACAGGGGTCTGCGACCCCTAGGGGGTCCACAGAGGTACTGCAGGGGGTCTGCCAATTTATATTGTAATAATTTTCACCAAAATAATGGTGACTGTGAGGGTGTAGATAGTTGAGGATGAAAAACAGACAGTAGATAGTTGGATGAATCAGTGGACACAATAATAATGCAACTTTTTTTTTTTTTTTATCAGTCACAAACACATATGGGCTAATAACCAGATATAACACAAATAGGTTAATAAGGTGAAATAAAGGTTGAATAAAGTAAATATAAAAGTTGAAAAGTGTGACACATTTTTACCTTACGCCAAAGGTACAGCTGAAAACAAACACTCAATTTCCCAGAAACCTCCAGTACAGGAAACTTACGTGTAAGTTGCTTCCTAGCAACGCCCACTGGAGCTTTGGGTGTAAACGCGGAAGTGAATTGTGATTGGGCGCTGAACACGCCAGTTTGGCTCAACCCAAATCACCGTTCGCTGCGCGTGCGAGTAGGTGCAACGGTCGTCTGAATTTATGATACTTGAAGTCCGCAACAACCGCCCCTCATGCGACTCCGTCTATCCCGCTACGTGAGGCTCTTCCGGTCGAGTAGCTTTACCGGTGAACTGCATCTGTCAGCGAGTCCTCCCTGCCGAGTCAGACCGACAGTAATAGCGGGTCTTCCTTTACTCTTCGCCCGGAAACTCACCATGCAGTCGAGTCAAGATGTAGGCAACCGGGGCTTGGACAAGACAGATAAACCGGGACCGGCGCTTTCCGGAAACATTCCAACTATCACAACAGAACACTCGGGTCCTCAGGCGGAGAAGCGAGTAGAAAGCACGGTTATCGTTGACGAGAGGAGGTTGATGACTCCGAGTCCACTGTTTGGTAATGATGACGACTCGGAGGCAGAGTCTTTCCGCGATGGGAGAACCGAGGAAGTGGACAGGGAGACCAGGGACAGGGCGTTTGCTTGGTGCCGAGACTTTCTGGCGGGTTCGTGGAAGACCATCTCACAGAGTGATTTTCAGATCAGCATCATCAGGTAAATGATGACAATGAACTGTTCAGATAGCTGTTAACTCGCAGCTGCAGTGAGGGTAAACTCACTCAAAATGTCCTTATCATAATCACTGAGGGAACTTTAAACGTGGGTATGTTACAGGCAGTTCAACCAAAGGCTGAATGCACCTTGTGACACTGCTACTGCTGCTACTCTTACTTGTTTTGGCATCCGGTCTGCATCCCTCTAACTCTACAGGATTACCACTCATTGCTGTAATGAGTTACTGAACCATTCGAGCTTAACCCTATTTACAGCAGACTGAATAGACTGGATGGTGAAATAGCTTAATCTGTAAGGATGTGTTGACAGTAAAGCTGTTTTGTACTGGTTGCAGATGATTTTTGGATGTTCTGCCAGGTGTCACACCCACACAGGAAAAACACAACATCGGCGTATTTGCCCAGATGTAATAACACTGGTGTTTTTGTTTTGCAGCGGTGGATTGAGTAATCTGCTGTACCTGTGTAGTTTGCCTGATGACGTGCACCCCGTGGGAGAGGAACCTCACCAGGTCCTCCTCAGGATCTACGGCGCCATCCTACAGGTTGGTCTGTCTAGTAGGGGTCCTTATGAAGTTATGGTGAACACTCGGGTGTGTGGCTGCACCTGTTAAGTTGTCAAGGGAAGAAGAAGAAGTGTAAACCAAACCAAAAACACCATCAAACTGTGTCTGACTATCTGTATTTTTTTGTGACACAGGGAGTGGACTCCCTGGTGTTGGAGAGCGTGATGTTTGCCATCCTGGCAGAACGAACTCTTGGGCCAAAACTTTATGGCATCTTCCCTGACGGACGCTTAGAACAGTACTTTCCGGTATGATACACAAACACACATACACGCTGTACTTTTAATACTAAGACCCATGTGAACTTACTTGACTTAGTTCCAAATGTAGATTGGTAGGAGATTCAATCTTTATTTGTCTTCATTTGTTTTCCCAGAACACCCGCATGTGCACAGAACAGCTTTCAGATCCGGCTGTTTCAGCTGAAATCGCCACCAAGTTGGCACGTTTCCATGAAATGGTTATGCCCTTTAACAAAGAGCCGAAGTGGCTGTTTGGGACCATTGACAAGTAAGGACACCTTTATATTAACTTTTTTTGTATTAGAACTTTCTTTTTTTCAATAATTTAATGTGCTATCTGTTTTTTTTTCCTTTAGATACATGGATCAAGTGATGAAGCTTACTTTTGTACGTGAAGCCCATGTAAAGAAGTACAAGAAGCTGATGAAGTATAACTTGCCTGGTGAGCTGGAGAACCTCCGGTGAGTTGAGACACTAGTCTCAAATTGCCAAATATATATTTATATATATAAATGGGGGGCTGAGGTGGGTTGCTGTGGGCGTACCTGCTGAATGTAACCGCTGTCAAACAATCAGGAAATAACTTTTTATTTCACTGATTTATCGAGGTTGGCGCTCGCTCTCTGTTGTTGTGACTTGATGTGTCTCCAGGTACATACCGGTCCACCAGCAGTTGTGTCGGTTCAAATGCTTTGTTATGTCAACTAAAAAAGCCAGATCTTCCAGCCGTACAGTATCTGACAATCCTAGCAGGCCATAAATAATATATTATAAAAATTAAACTTTGGGCCGCATGAAATCTCACCACAGGCTGTGATTGGCGCCCGGGCCGTACTTTGGACACCCCTGGCCTAAGGCAAGCAGCAAGAATGATGTAAGCTGAATAACTATTGCTTAAGCCAAGTTCCCACAAGGTGTTGTTTAGTCAGCAGCTTTCTCACGTTATTTACTGTAATTTCTATTTAGACTTCAGGCACACTGGCTGGCCAACGCCTAAAATTAGTTTGATTAATCATGGCCCAGATGAAAAGATTAAATAAGCATAAATGTAAAACAGAAACAGAATACATCTTGTAAGATCAATACAAAAGATAAAGGATTGTAAAATCATAATACCACTAGTATTGGTAGTAACCAAAATCAATTGTAAATATGAGCATCTTAAGTTTTGTTTTACAGGTGTCAGTGGAGGAGGAGCATAGCTTTCTGGTACTTGAAAGAGAGTTTAAGTTTGCCCATAGCTTAAAAAAACAACCTCTCAAGACAGTTTATCTGCTTGTCAAATTTTTTGGATTGAGTCAATAATGACACCAGGATTCCTGACGTGGGCATAAAGATTCAAAGTCAACAAGTGGCTAGTTGTACTCCCTGTGATGTTGTGGGAACAAAAACACCTCTGTCTTGAATATAGCTTATCTTATTCATTCTCTACCCCTTACTGATTGTTAGGTAAGTTTATTTTACTTATTATAATCATTTATATTACCATTATACATAAGCACATGACTCTGCACTTTCCTGCTTTTCCACTTCTGATTAGATGCTATACAGAATTTTGCCCTGTGCAATGACAATAAAGTTTAATCTGAATCATATTTTATTAATTAAAATATCAGACCTTCTTATTTGCCAAGAAGGATACAAAGCAAAGTACAAAGTATGTGAATTTGAAATCCAACATGAGACAGCAAATCAGGTCATTTACCATGTGTTCAGTCATGGGATAAAGTACAGTGAGCTGGTCATTATTGAGTAATAAAAACTCAACAGTGTGATGCAGGACTTAAATGACCCTGCTTGTTAGCTTCCCACTTATTGAACAGTTCCATACTACAGAAATCTGCATTTTATTTATTCATTATTTTGTTGATTTTAAAAATGATTGTATTGTGTCTGCTGTGCTCCTCCAGAGTCTATGGTCAGCACTGTGTTCATAGAAGCGGCCTGTTATGCATAGAAACTTTGACACAGTAACTTCCATTGTTCACTGGTTTTTGTTCTGTTTAATGAAAAGGGATACATTTGGGGTTGAAACAGTTAAGTCCTGACTGCTGATGAAAAGTACAAATATAATAGGCAAGACAAGTAAACCATGTTTCTTCATGTCATGCTGAGTGGCAGTAAAGTTAGGTAATATATACTGATATGTTAAGAATTTAATCTCAGTCACAGCTGTATTTTTGTTTCCAGTCCAACGGACGACCTTTGTCCCAGTGCCTCCACGACTTCACTGCTGAGTCCTCCTGCCAGTCTGATCTCTGCAGCTAATAGAGAATCAGCCCTGTTTATTGCCTGTGTTTATCTATGAAGACATTTACTATAGTGTAGATTTGCGCTAGTCTCACACTGAAGCAGATATAACAAGACATAACAACCACTGCATGGCAGTGCCCTGATCTTTTAAGTCATCTTAAATCCTCAATTTTTTATCTGGGTTGATACAGTTGAGCAGCTCTTTTGCTTACAAAGATAGAAGAATTTCTCCCAAGTTTCTAGAGCGTTGAACACTGTTTCCTATTAAACACATTGATTCCAGAAGTTTCACAATCACCCACACCCAGAACATATTGGGTAATTGGACCCGGTTCATGTGTAGATGCTTTGAATTGTTTTGTATAAACTTACCTACAAGTTAGTGTGCTGCACAAATGTAAATAACATGAATACCTATACTCAATTGAATGTTGTACAAAGACCGGATATTTAATGTTCAAACAGATAACCCATGTTTACCACTGTGTTACATAACCTTTTCTTCTAAGCACACCAATTGCTGATGAAAGCAGAATTCTATACAACTTCAGCTGCTCAACAGTTTGGTCCCAGTTGTCATATTCATAATGCGCCACACATGGGAGATGGGTTTGGACTGCAGACATGCGCTAACACATGTCCATACCATCACAGATGCTAGCTTTTGAACTTTGTGCTGGTAACAATTTGGATGGTCCTTTTCCAAAAAGCAGTTCAAAATGTGGATCCATCAGACCACAGCACACTTTCCCACTCATTTACTTTGCATGGTAGAGTCATAACTTGCATTCTTTCTCTCCAATCTTTTTGCCTTTTGCCTGTTCATCTGGCTCCTGTCTCCACAACAGTGCATTGCTGGCAGCGACTCCATCACCAGTGGTGTTCTGCCACAACGACGTCCAGGAAGGTAAAAGTCCTCTGCACTCCTCCCTTATCCTCACACTCTTCACATTCTAATTTAAGGTGATGGATCAACTCTCTTCACTGTCACATTGCATAGGAGAGTAGTATATTGCAGACTACAGTGTAGTTATTAATAGGGGCAGCTCACATTCATCCTGAGTCAAAATGAGCCTTTGAAGTAGAAGTAGAAGGCCTGGCTTGCAGATGGATCAACTCCTCCTGGAAGGGTTACACAGGGTTAAGGTGAGAGCTTCATACAGACCTGTACAAACTCTTCCACACTTGATTCCACACAGTGATCAGAGTGTGTCAATCAACAGTGTGGATGGTGGTTGTTCTTTATTTTCTCACTACTTTGCTGCTGCAGGTAACATTCTGATGCCATGGGGCCAATAATAACATTAAAAATGAATAAAAGTTACAAATGCACTGTTCTGTAACAATTTGGTTTTCATTGTCACAATTAACATTTTTTAAAATGACAATGTAAAATCTAAGCCAATCAGGCGTAAACAAATCTAAAAACCAGTTCTTCTCTTCTTTCACATCTGGAGTCGAATAACAAAGAATAAACTGTATGGAACACCTTAAACTTGCATGAAGTTGATAGAAATCTTAAGATCATTGTAAACGTGACTTATCATGAGTGATGCAAAGTCTGTTAATATTTAAGTTTAAAACGTATCACTCTTGCTCTTGTCTAACAAAATCATTCAGAAAGTAACATTTTGTGTCACATCTACAGGTACACACAGGTCCACCAGCAGTTATGTCGGTTCAAATGCTTCATTATGTCAGCTAAAAAAGTCAGATAGTATCTCACAATCCTAGCAGGCCATAAATAATATATTATAAAAATTAAACTTTGCATGAAATCTGACCGCGGGCTGTGATTGGCCCCTGGGCCGTACTTTGGACACCCCTGGCCTAAGGCAAGCAGCAAGAATGATGTAAGCTGAATAACTATTGCTTAAGCCAAGTTCCCACAAGGTGTTGTTTAGTCAGCAGCTTTCTCACGTTATTTACTGTCATTTCTATTTAGACTTCAGGCACACTGGCTGGCCAACGCCTAAAATTAGTTTGATTAATCATGGCCCAGATGAAAAGATTAAAAGAGCATAAATGTAAAACAGAAACAGAATACATCTTGTAAGATCAATACAAAAGATTGTAAAATACTAATACCACTAGTATTAGTAGCAACCAAAATCAATTGTAAATATGAGCATCTTAAGTTAAGCTTTTCTGGTACTTGAAAGAGAGTTTACGTTTGCTTGTTTCGCTGCTGCAGGTAACATCCTGATCCTGGAAAACGCTGACCAGAACTCAACAGACAGACTCATGCTGATAGACTTTGAATACAGCAGTTACAACTACAGGTATTGTGTACGCTCTTTTTATTTTCTGATTGTGTATTAATGTGTTTTTTATTTTATTGTTTATTTCTGTCTTTAGATTCTGCACTTGTGCATCAACATTAAAAAAATATTGCATTTTCTTTTGTGTAGGGGGTTTGACTTTGGGAACCATTTTTGTGAGTGGGTGTATGACTACACCTATAACCAGTGGCCCTTCTACAAAGCCACACCGGAGAACTACCCCACCAGAGAGCAACAGGTCAGCTTAACTAAGTTTGAACTTTTATGCTGAGTATTAAAACGGTCTAATTGAATAATTGGAGGTTATTTTTATCAAAGACAAAACTTACACTTCTTTTAATTAGATGCATTACACAAAGATGGTGTTGAAGGTTCTCATAATCATGCAGAGTCAATGATTTTAGAAATATTTCTCTCATCACTCTGTAACGACTATTTGGATAGAGAGTTGATTAAATAATTTTGTACTGATTCCTTCTGTGAAGCTCTGTCAGAAACTGTATACTACATTTAAAATGTTTAAAACCATGATTTAAAATAATCTCATAGGGAATAGATGTTGTGTTCTGGTTACACCGTGCCATCTAGTGGTAAAACCTGTTAGTGCAGTTATGAGTTCAAGAGAGGACACACATTAGACACTCTTTTTTGCATTGTTGAAACTGAAATCGGTATCATTTTAAGATTTAAGAAACACATTTAGGAATTATTTTAGCCATTCATTATTGTGTGGGAGAACAGATGAAAGGGTTTGGACAAAAAAAGGACGTAAGAAATCACAGACACATAATTTCCTACATTTATTAAACGTATCCCAAATCATTTTGCTTTTTATTTCAGCTTCATTTCATCAGAAGTTATTTGGCAGAACAGAGAAAGTACTCTGACTGTGACATGGACCAGACACAGATGGAAGAGGACATGATAATCGAAGCTAACAGGTAAGACGTGGTGTTGGAGAGGGATTAACCCGGGATTAAGCCATGACTTGATTTCACGAATGCAGTGGGACATAAATTATCATGGAGATTTCTTCTGCGCAACTAGCGTGCTCCAGACCAGGCCAGGCTTCATTAGTCCTGGTGCCTTACCTGTTAGGAGTCATTTCAATTAGAAACCATGGTGTTTTTTAGTTATTTCACATTATATTGTATGTATTTTGCCTTACTCGTATAACCCTGCATTAAATACCACACTCACATATTTCTGTTATTATTGAAAGATTAAAGTACCACAGGTATGTCTATGTATTGCCTTTCAGTTAAGTACGGATATTATTTTAATACGCCTATTATCATATTTAAGTTTATCCGTGTGATAATGTTACTGTTATATTGTGTTCATGAAGGTTATATACTGTATATACAGTATGACATGACAATAACTGCGTGCACTGAAAAAGCGGTCGCTTCCAGATCACTTTCAACACCTTAAATGTCAAATTCATTTATTTTAATGCACTCAAAATATTAAATAAAAAGAAAATTGAATTCTTAAACAACAACAACAAACAAGAAAACACCTGCCGTGTTTCTCAGTTTATCTTGAATCATTTCTGTATTCTGCTCTTGTGAAATAGCCCCTTGGTTTTGCTGTGTCATCATTTTTTGTTTTGATCCGTAGGTATGCATTGGCATCACACTTCCTCTGGGGGCTGTGGTCCATCATTCAAGCAAAGATATCCAAGATCGAGTTTGGGTACATGGTGAGCAGAGTGTTTTTAATTTCATATTCTGATGTATACTCATACACTTATTTCAACACACACACATATTTCTGTACTGTGTGATGATGTGATGCGCGTATCGTAGTGAACCTCACCTCATAGTGAACTGTTTTCTTTTGCAGGACTATGCTATGTGCCGTTTTGATGCCTACTTCAAGCAAAAAGATCTCTTCTCCTGATTTCTACCATGATAACCAGAATGTGATGTCTCATTCATCCGTCCATTCTTCAAGCTCATCTCCAATTCTATGCAGCTCTGCTTATGACAGAAACAGTTGGGTGAAAGGTAGACATTCACATTTGAGCACAGTGCATGCACAATCTGAGCCTGCAGGCTTTTATCGGAACACCTATGCCCAATCTTGTTAGAGCAGGTATAGCTCTATAATACTGAATGTTGTTTATCATTTCAGATAAGGATTCACTGTTTTTTAAAACAGTCATTTTGGTAAACCAATAGCACCAAGTTCGTAATGGCAAGATTTTGTGTGTCTCTTGCTTTAGTGTTTCATTCTACCTCTTTCTTTCTGATTTTCATTCTTCATTAGGTGGTACAGAAGTCATAAGGGCTGATTTGCATCAGCATTTGAAAATATTCCTCTTTAAAGGACCAGTGAAGTTAATTTAAACGTTTACACGAGGGCTATTTTATACAGTACCACTGTAGTCAACAATAACGTGGATCTAACCATTAGAACTGTTGCAAAGTCATGTAAGTCAGTAATGTTGGATTTTGTCACCACTTTTGATATCTGTTATTAACGGTACATTTCTGCTGCACCTTTTGACTAAGTTTGTATTATGTTTTCCATCTGTGTATAACTCTATGGTGATGTTAAAAGACAGATATCTTTCTCTTTTCTGTTATTCTTGTTGGATTTGTTCTCTGGGAATCATAACTTGGAATCTGTACTTTTTACTGATACAATTAGTTTAACTAACATATGTTTATCTGGCACATACGCAACCACATCATCTCGAATGACCTAAATTACATCCAACAGTAACTGTGTTGGACTTCTGTGATGGAATAAAGTCAGATTATGACTTTCCCTTATGTGAATGTGAAGGGGACATTTTCTGGAAGCTTTTTAATTGTCTTTCTTTATCAGTATTTTATTTATTCAGACTGTCTCTGGTATTTGACTTGATGTATTGCCATCAATTAACGTGTTTGTTTTACATGTAGCTGCATCGGTTTACTCATGAGGATAGAAACTTGTCTGTGTCTCATTAACTACGTGTTTTTTTATAAGCATCATACAACTGCTTTGTATTATTGGGTCCTCTTTGCACTAAAAATATCATTCAAACGCTAATAAACATACTGTATGCGCTTCAAACCTGTGTCAATGGATCTGTTTTTCTTTTCATTTCATCTGTGTATTTGTCATAAAGGATAACGTAACAAATGCATTGACAGTTATGAAACAGAGTAACTCAGATTACTGTCATATGCTGCTGAGAAACTTGATTCTCCCCTGATGACGCCTGGAGCAAAGGAGACCATAATTCATCACAGAGAGTTGACTGTAGTCCCACCTCCATGTGCCAAGAATAGATCAGCCTGACCAGCCTTCTCAACGACCGAGGGACACTTCTGAATCAACTGGATCTGATTGGATCAGAACTCACGGATTCTGAAGTTCACGATGTAGCCTTGCATTGCACTGCACTGTTTTCTTTAGCATGCTGCTTTTGCTCGTAAATCTCAGATCTCGACTGTTTGGCTATTTTTGCTGTTAAGGGGCATGTGACTGTGAGAGCTGCAGCAGGGAAAAGGAGACGAGCTCTTGGTACATGGACTAAACTGACTGTTCTGTCCTCCATTTTTCCATTACAGTGGATGTTTGGAATTCTTTAGGGGTCTTGTTGTCCCTTGTTTGGACTGTCTGCTACATCATTTTTAATGTATTATTGGTGCAGTGGTTGTGTGAGAGGTTGTGTATGGCGCAGACAGTTTTAAAAATGGGCTGAACTTCCATCCAAACAGCAGTCGGTGAGATGAAACCTCTTAGGCAACATTTTATGATACTCATTGAGTGGATAAGCTTGTGGCTGAAATATGGTTTTACAAGAATTTGGGGAGCTTTTCCCATAGTCAACAACTGGATAGCATCCCCAGCTATCACAAACAGAGGAACATGGAAAACAGGCCCAGAGGAGTGGAAAAGCAGTGAGGCACTCCGCACATATCACCTTGGAGATGGGGATAAAACCATGGTTACAGTCCAAACTAGCACACATGCATTCCACGTAAGTAAAAAAAAAAAACTCCTAAATGTACAGGTTAATCAAAAACTAACTCCATTAACACTGGAGGCTCCATTAACATTGATTTAATAATTAATTTTTAAGGTGGACCTTGGGAGGCTCTCAGAGTTTAGTGAGTACTTCCGAGCCTTGGCCCAATCCCAAATGAGAGAGACCTCAGAGAGCCTCATCCATCTGGACCATGTATCCTCGTCCATCTTCTACAATCTCCTTGAATTCTCCTTCCATAATAGGTTTGAATTCCCTCGGGAAGAGTTGGACACACACATCCAGGTATGCAGACTTCAGATAACCATGTTTATTCACCTCAAAACCAACATACCACCTACTGATCCCTCCCCTTCTGACTCTGGAGGTCAGTAGCTATCTCCTTGCAGAGGCCTTCCTCTCCAAGTGCCTGTCAGTCCTGGCAGATGAACTCAGCCCAAATAACTGTTTGTCTTACCTGAGTCTGGCTCAGGAGATCTGCTGTGCGGAGCTGAGGATGACAGTGTTCACTTACCTGAGTAGAAACCTGCTGGAGATGCCTCAACTCATTAAGTATGCACTCTATGCGACTCTTAACAGTGTATTTAAACAACATGAAATCTTTGGCCTATAATCAGGGTTTGCTACATTTAGTTTGCAAGTGGCACACATTTCTTTTTTGTCCCTAAAACTTCACCACTCAGGGGTCTGAACAACGGAGAGAAGGATGAAGTCATCCACCTGAGGATACAAGGAGATCAGCGTCTCTGCAGCCTTAGAAAAGAGAACCTGACATCTTGGAACGACCCAGAAACAGAACGTGCACGACATATCTTCACCCTGAAAGGATCAGAGGACAGTGGGGACTGGTACCCAGATACAGAGCTTCCTTTCAGGGCTGATAAGTGGTGTTTCACTACAGTGGTCCTGTATAACTACCTGTACATTATAGGAGGTTACCGGCAGCGTGTGAAAAAAGGCTGGGAGTTCAAGATGGCTTCCTTTAGGTTTAATCCCTTTACTCATACATGGGTCACCACAAAGCCTCTGATTAAGGTGAGACAGTCGTCTAGCTTGTGAATCAAGCTGATGACCATTCATATCTTTCCCAAAATAAAACTTGCCTTAAACTCTTGCTGCAGTCATTCATACAACACTAATGAAAACTGTCGCCATCTGTTGTGTCCACAGCACAGAAGGCACTTCAGTGCAGTGGCCTGTGAAGGCTGTATTTATGCAGTGGGAGGCTGGTATTTGGAATCACTGGTGGCTCCAGACTCCAACACGGCTCTCTACACAGCTGTAGAACGCTATGATCCATGGCACGACACATGGAGGTTGGTGTCCTCTTCGTCCTATTACTTGTCTAATTAATATGTCTTCCCTTACAGGAAAGCATCTTTACATTTATACTATAACCTCTGCTTTAGGTTTGTATCTTCCTTGCCGCTCACTGACTTCCAGTTCACCATGTCCTTATCCCATGACGTGCCCCTTGCTACTAGCCTCGGACACTGTTTCTATGTGTTGGGGAGCATCCAGAGGACTGGCGAGAAACTACTGTTGCAGTACAACACGAGGCAAGGTAAGGGATAGGCATAGCATAGCATAGGCCCAATTGACAAGAGGAATGTTTTTTTACATCCCTGAAAGCTTGTACTTATAGACACAGACCATTTCTGCTAATCTGGATTAAATACGGTGCTGCTGCATTCTCTCTGTCTGTCAGACTCTTGGTGTGAACTGCTTCCCACCCTTACCAGAGCGGACGCAGACCTTCCTGCTCTTTACTTCCTGGGTGCCACTGACAGGCTGTTTGTGATTGGTGGGAACAACTTGGAGAATGTGGTGACATCATTCTGCTTGCAGTCCCAGAGATGGGGACCGGTATGAATCCAATAAGTGAATTGATAAAAAATGAAGCCTCACTACTTCCTTACATTTACCTTATTTTTCCTTTTAGGTGCACAGGACTGAGAAGGTGGCATTTGCAGGACAGGGTACAGTTGTAGGTGACCAGGTCCTGATGCCAAGTATAGAGCACAACACCGTTGCAAGGATGGATCTCCAAACTCTCTCCATCGAAGCTCTTCCTCCTCTACCCATCTGTACCCGATATGAATCTATCTTTTATCTCCACTTTTAATGTTTAATGTAGTTAGCTTGCCAAACTGTACACATACTGTCATTGTTTTGTGGAAGATAACCTCTCCCTAGGTGGATCAGCAATGTTGAATTATCTCTTTAAAATCTTTTAGTTGAAAGCATTTTTCTAAGGGCAGACTGCAATTTGTATAGAGAACTTGACTTTATTGTACATTACAATTGTTTTTAACCATTGCTCTGTTGGACTTTGGTACGTAGTAAAGTTACCTAATAAAATTGACTTTTGTGGCGTGTGTACCTTTATTTTCTGTATGCATATAGTTTCTGCTGCTCACACTTGTGTGCGAAATTCAAAATCTCAATGTGATTTTATTTATTTACAAATACGGATCTACATAGGATCTCCTGATATCCTCTAAAAGAATAGAATATGATGTCCTTTTGTTTATTTTCTTGTCTGTTGTTTACATTAAAGACATTTCCTTTCTTACTTATATTATTATTGGATATGATGTTATAATTATATAATCCCTGTAGGTCCAAAATTAAGAAAGCATTTTTGTTTAACCATGTTATTGAAGTCATGACATTTGAATTTGCTGATATTAAACTGAGAGTTGTACGCCGGTATTCTTATCACATTATTATATTCTTATTATCTGAGTTAAATATTGCTTGCAATCTCGGTCAATGAAAAGGAAATGGCACGTTGCTCTCAGTTACATCCTACGGCAGCACTGCAGCAGATTGAGTTACATAGAAGAGACCTCAAGGCACATGAGGTTAGGCTCTGTCTATGTTTGGTGTCTTGTTACCAAAAGAAGCATGTCATGGGTGAGAGAGGGAGAGGGAGAGAGAGTGGTGTTGGGGAAGGGGGAGAGAGGGAGGGTTAGAAAGCACAGCAGACAACAGCTCTGATCTCACTACCTGAGGAAAGCCACATCAAGGGCACTGGAGTCACACAGAGCATACAAGCCTGAGTACAGAGGAATTTCACTGCCTCACTGACCCAAACCAAAGTCACAGCCTTTCTGTGCCTGAGTGGATTATACTGATTCTGGTCTGACAGAAGGTAAAGTCTGCCTTTCATTTGTATTTCCTATTCAGTTCTGCACATGTAGCTGTGTTAGCTGCAGAGGCGCCTAGCTGTAGTGTAAACTCTGCTTTGATTACACAAGAGTACACAGTAACAGGTTAGGGTGGACTTTTACTTTTAGTGCTTTCATTGTGTTGTTCATGTGTGTAAAAAGTCTGATGAAAATCATGATGAGGAAGCTCAATGACACGGTCAAGTGCTACTACATTTTTGCACTTTATTTAGATATGCAGTAAAAATGAATTTTGAATTTGAATTTGAATTTTTTCAAACAATGTCCAAATTCTCACAGTGTTCTTGTAATGCAGGGGGTCAGGCTTTCATTCGTTGTACTCTGTGTTTATATTTTCATGCCCATCTGCGGTCTGCACATGCTCAGCCGGTGCACCGCTATATCTAGCCGTTGAACTTTGTCCCACTTGGTGACTGTTCAGTCATATGACATGGAAAAAGAAATACTAGACCTGTCACTCAAGCCGTTACACGGAGCGGTCTGCAAACTCCAATTTTTGCTGTTTGGAATGTCACATTTGCACCATTTAAAGACAATGACTGAAGTCTTCCAACTTTAATGTGTATATGTTTTGATTCTGACATCTGTGAATCTCATATCAGGTCCCTTGCCTATCACGTTATGAGCAAACACTATAGACAAACAGCAAAACTTTCCTTTAAATAACGTTCCAACTGTGAGTCAAAACTGTGAAGGCCTACAAGTTTGTTTTTTTTATTATTATTATTTGTCTTTATAACAATGCTATAATAATTAGTAGAACAAAAGAGAGAACTCTTACATACTGGTATAATCATAATGAATAAGGGCTCTAAAACTGCTTGGCTCAGTGGAATTCTGAGTCTTAGCAGAATTTTTCCCATGGACAGGAATAAGAGTGTGCTATTTGTTCATTTACGCTAAAAGATATGAAATATAGGCATTAAGATTTAGGTAGAACTAGCAACCAATGCTTACATACAAACAAGACTGTTTTTGAATTATGTCATTAAGAGCAAAAGACCTTAAAAACGACCTTGAGAGCTGACCCTGAAAATAATTTTAGATGTATCCATATAAAACTCTATAATACTTCAAAACTGTAAGACACATTTTCCACTGTACTTTTTATTCCTTTTATTTATTATAATCATAATTCCTGATGACTTAAGACGCTTCCTTTTGATTTCCATGTTAGTACTATTCAGAGATGGCTGAGGCGCATCAGGCGGTGGGCTTCCAGTTCACCGTGCGCCCAGATGGTGTGGACCTTAAATTGAGTCAAGAGGTCATCAAAAACATCTACCTGTCAGGAGTGACGGCATGGAAGAAGCGAGCCATTCAATTCAAGGTACGACAGCCAACACTTCAGATTTGGTTATCAGTGTTTTGAATACTGATAACCAAAGCTGAGTCACTCAACAATTACGATACATAAAGGGTTAAAGAACATTAAAGAAGATTCATTTTCTGTTGATATTCTGTTGCTTTCACAGAATGGCGTACTGGCTGGAGTCTATCCTGCAAGTCCATCCAGTTGGCTGATAGTTGTGATTGCCATGATGAGTTCCTTATATATCCGCATAGACCCTTCTCTAGGAATGATTGATGCGATCAAAGAAAACCTACCACACAGGTCAGAAATCTGCTGCAGCCAGTGTTATCTCTGTCCTTATTGTGAAGTATTGTGGACGTTTAGGTTTGCTTCGATGAGCTACGCAATAAGTCACATAAAAACAGTTATTTTTCTGTTTGATTTCATATTTTACTGTATTGCTGACAAAGTCAGTGTTGTGCCCTTTCTGAGCAGAGACTATATGTCAGTGCAGACCCGAGCGGTGCTGAGTGCCATCTTGTTTGCCACTGGACTTTGGCTATTCCTCATCTACCTCTTGAGATATACTCTCAAAGCTCTACTCTCCTACCATGGATGGATTTTTGAATCCCATGGAAAAATGAGCACCTCAACCAAAGTGTGGCTGGTACATTTTGTTCTTTTGTCTGAATTTTTAATTGCACTATGAATACCAATTCATTGTCCGGACACGCTGACTGTGCTGTTTATATAATCTTTGTGTCCCTCACTCAAAATACTTTATGTGTGTTTGTTACCAGAGCCTGGTGAAGATGTTCTCTGGGCGCAGACCGCTGCTCTATAGTTTCCAGGCCTCCTTACCCCGGCTCCCTGTGCCCAGCGTGGATGATACAATTCGCAGGGTATGTAATTGTACTGACCTGCCATAACCATAAACGAATAACATGGAAATGCACCATATGTATTCCCTTATATATGTATGGTTTTGGTGTTAAAACATCCGTGCAAGTTTCTTACAAATTCAAACATTCAAGTTGTGACAGAACTGGAAAGTAATTAAACACTGTCTAAATATGGAGTTTCTAACCAGGCTTCCAGAGACCTATAGTGATCATACACCAAAACTTTATTTAAATGTTCATCATTTTTTTTTAAACTACCATTTAAACAGTTAAGCCTTTTCTAACTTCTGATGAATGTATCTTACAGACCATACAGGCAGTAGTAGAGCCGTATGTCCTGTTAGCTGTACATGTGCTGGATGTCTTCCTACTCTTCTGTTTGTGCTGTTTTATCCTGACAACACACACCATGTTTTTATCCCATAGTACCTCGAGTCAGTCCGCCCTCTGCTGGACAGTGAACAATTCAACCAAATGGAGATTTTGGCCAACGATTTTAAGAATTCCAAAGCAGACCAGCTACAGAGATACCTGATCCTAAAATCCTGGTGGGCAACAAACTATGTGAGTAACTTTTTACAAGTGATATGACACAACTCAAACTCAATGGAAACACAATGCTAGGATAATGAGTTATCGTTTCTAGGTAAGTGACTGGTGGGAGGAGTACATCTACCTCAGAGGCAGGAGCCCTATTATGGTGAACAGTAACTTCTATATAATGGTAAGAAATGTGGATAAAATTTCAAATAAAATAATTCTCCAAAACTTTACCTCACTAAATGCCAATTGTTGTTTGTCTATTTGTGTTGCAAAGGACCTCTTGTATATGACCCCAACACACAGACAGGCTGCACGGGCAGGGAATGTGGTCCACGCCATGTTGCAGTACAGACGGAAACTGGAACGTGGTGAACATGCACCGGTAATACTAAACCTAATATCCTAAACCCTAATCCACCCAACTGGGCTGTGATCATTTTCTACCTACCAATTATCTCCTCTCTACCTATATAAACATTGAACCTTCATGCTTCTTTGAATCTATTCATTTTCTTTCCCAACATGGTTAAAATTAATCATGATTTTCTTTTCTTTCTTCTTTTCAGCTCAGGGCTTTGGGGACTGTTCCTATGTGTTCCACTCAAATGGAGAGGATGTTTAACACCACTCGCATCCCTGGTATTGAAACAGGTAAACAACTGTACAGTTTAAAGGGTAAATCAACCTTCGAATACAGATAACTCTTAATGTTCTGGGTTGAACTTTGATGTTCACAACACATGTTTTCCAATAGCTGTTTTGACATGACTAATTGAAATGCCCAGACGTGCAACTGGCATAAAAGTTTCAGTGCCCAGTCCACTGTGTTCTAGTACTGATTTACCCTCGAACAACAACTGCAGGCATTCAGGGTTAGGTATGTGGGCTAAAGGGGAGCATTCATCCATCTGTTTGTACAAAAAGGTTTTGATGTCACTAGGTGTCAATCAATATCCTACATTTTATCTTTGAGATAAGCTATGTGTTCATTTCCTTTTATTTTGTCATTTGTCCACATAACCTTTCATTGTTTGTTGGCCCTTGCCTGCAGATATTGTGCAGCACCTGACTGACCGTAAGCACCTGATTGTCTACCACAAGGGCCGTTTTTTCCAATTATGGCTATACACTGGAGGGCGCCACCTTTTACCTAGTGAACTTGAGACACAGTTTCAAAGGATCCTCAATGACACATCAGAACCCCAGCAAGGAGAACTCAAACTAGCTGCCCTGACTGCAGGAAACAGGTATACAAACACATATGTATACATAACCACGGAAAAGAAAGAGGACAGTTTTCTCACTCTGACATCCTCCCCCTTCTAGAGTTCCATGGGCTCGGACTCGGATTAAATATTTCAGCCAAGGGGTAAACAAAGTGTCCCTGGATGCCATTGAGTCAGCTTCCTTCTTCCTTACACTGGATGATGAGCCGCAGGGTTATGACCCTGCAAAGACACATTCGCTTGATAGTTATGCCAAGTCCCTGCTTCATGGAAAATGTTATGACAGGTAGGCAGGAAACCCAAGAAAAGACAGTTAGACATATGACTGATATGATGTTTCCCTAAGTGTAAGGTGTTTTTTGTCTTTTTTCACAGGTGGTTTGACAAGTCCTTCAACTTGATCTCTTATCCAAATGGAAAAGTGGGTGTAAATGCTGAACATTCTTGGGCTGATGCACCAATTGTAGGACATATGTGGGAGGTAATAATAATTTTAAAAAATGTAGTAGTAGTAGTGTGACGACAAAACAACGATTCAAAGTTTGTGGATATCTTCAGTTGCCTTTTTCTGCCTGTACAGTTTGTCCTCTCAACAGACTTCTTCCATCTTGGCTATACGGAAGAGGGACACTGTAAAGGAGATGTGAACAAAGGCCTGCCTTATCCCACTCGACTACAGTGGCAGATTCCAAAGGAGGTACAGTAGAGCCTTACATAATGTACTGCCACTGACCTGATGGTATTTTAACTCTGCATTACAAAAATATTTCTGCTTTTCTCTGTCTTAGTGCCAAGACGCCATTGAGACTTCGTACACATTAGCCAAGCAGATAGCTGACGATGTGGACTTCCATGGCTGTCTGTTTACTGAGTTTGGGAAAGGACTGATCAAGAAGTGCAGGACCAGCCCTGATGCTTTTATTCAGCTGGCGCTGCAGCTGGCACAGTTCAGGGTGAGGGTTGCCGTCATCCACTGTCCTGCCTCACAAATGACTTTACTGACACATTGTTCACTGTTGTCTTTTAAATGTTTAATTGTACTATCCGCCACCATTATTCCATCTGCTTTATAGGACCAGGGAGTGTTCTGTTTGACATACGAGTCATCCATGACTCGCATGTTCAGAGACGGTCGTACGGAGACGGTACGCTCCTGCACTTCAGAGGCTGTTGCATTTGTCCGAGCTATGGAGGATGCGGAAGCAACAGTAAGCAGAACACAAATACAAATACAGAGAAACACACACAGTTGTGTAATTAAGTGTATATTGGTAGATATTTAATAAAGACTCGGTCACCAAGACCAAGAGCCAGTGTATCTCTTCGGGTCAGTGCCCTGGACCCTGAACTTCCTGATGATCTGACAGGGTTAAATTGACACTGACATGAAAAGAAATAAGGTCATGCTGATATGATGTTAATGTCAAAAGTGTGCCGAGTTTTCACCCTTCCATGTCATTTGTTTGTGTTTGCGATCAGAATGCCCAGAGACTTACCCTATTTCGAAAGGCAGCAGATAAGCATCAAAACATGTATCGTCTGGCCATGACCGGTTCTGGTATTGACCGTCACCTCTTCTGTCTCTACATCATGTCCAAATACCTCTGTGTAGACTCGCCATTCCTCGAGAAGGTTAGAACTATAATCATCTGTCATTTCATAGGCTTCTGAATCACAGCCTTTCTCATACATGTCATGTGATTGTTTCTAGGTGCTTTCAGAGCCCTGGAAGTTGTCTACCAGCCAGACTCCACAGCAGCAGCTCAATTTAGTTGACATCAATAAGTTCCCTAAATATGTGGGTGCTGGTGGCGGATTTGGCCCAGTGAGTAAATTGTTTTATTTCAAAGGTGTGCACAAGTTAGAGTCATATCCACCCTGATATGACTCAGTAATATAATAGTATATCTTACTTACCCCCAGGTGGCTGATGATGGTTATGGTGTGTCTTATATAATTGTTGGGGAAAACCTCATCACATTCCACATCTCCAGCAAGTTCTCCAGCCCCGACACAGTAAGAGCTTAAAATGAGAGCAGTGCATATTATAGATAGATCCACCTGTGTAATGTTTTATGCGACCTTTCAAAACAAACTGTTTTCTCTCGCTCTGTCTGTCTGACATGCAGGATTCATACCGGTTTGGTCGGCACATCTGGAAGGCCATGCTTGATATTCAAGCACTTTTCAAGTCAGAAAACGATAAGAAGGTGGTGGAGCATGCAAAACATGCACAGCTGGAGAATGGGAAAAAGCACATATAACAGACACTGTGGGACGGGACAGTGTGCCGCATCGCCCTTGCATACGACTTTGAGACTCTTTGTCACGCTTTACTGATAAAAACAAAGCAATATTTGGATGACAGGTTGCACTTTTGATTTTTTTTTTTGCTTTTCTGGTGGTAGGAGCTGCTCATTCCACTCTGTCAGCCAAAAGGAAGAGTTAACCCCTCTTATTTATTTATATCGTACTTTGTAGAGCTGTGTTGTTTTGGTGCTAAGGGAAAGATGAAATCTTTTTTTGTTTTTTGGCAGTGATTGTTTCTCCCCTGAAACTTGTCAGTTCATGCCATAGACTGTATGTAAATTTAATGTAATGTGGTTTATAGTTTATGTATCAGTTGTAAATATATCTGATTCAGTCCTGTTTGAAAATAGAAATCCATGTAACATTGTGAATTTGCAGTATCTTTTTGATTAAAACATTACAAGACCACTAAATACCTATTATGTATTACGCTCACCATTAGCGGCTTTTCTGCAATTAATAAAATGTACACATACAAATGATTTTAAACTTGGCTAATAATAATTATTTTCCACTCTTTCCATATTTAAACAAGACACCAAACACAGGAAAACAACATATTATAAGAGAAGTTTATTTTAAGAGGTGGAGTGGAGGTCTTTTTCCTGATATCCATATGAACATTTACAGAGGCCTTCCAGATTCATCCAGGCTATTAGGATGAACAAAAATGATCTGGACTTTGATCTGCTGGGTACCTTCATAACAGGTTAGGCTGCTCTCAGCATGACTTCTGGCACTGCTAACCAAATCTAACCAATTCAGACTAAATAGAACAAAGGCAACAGGCAACAAGCTCACAGTTTAGAGTGCTTGTGGTTAACAACCCAGACTGCTTTTCACAGTTGCATGATTCTGTGACCATGACAATGCAAACACTATACATCATATGACTCTAAACATGATCAGATAATGGGGAAAGGATAGCAGAGGGTTTATCTCACAGATTTCTTCCGTGACTCCAAGTCACAATTTATCATTTATGACTTCAAGCCAACGCAAAACAAAACCATCTTCTATTTGAATATTTATTAGTTTAGGTGGGGACAATACAAAAAGTCAAAGTAATAAAAAAACAAATCTTTCTGGTCACGCTTTCTTTCAAGGCATCAGTTACAACAATGAACTAAAACTAGGCTTTATAACTGTACAAAGTGAATGGACAAACAGAAACACCATCACACGGCCCGCTTGCTTGATGAGAGCAATTTTAAAAGACCCAAAGAGGCAACAGACACCAGGCTTCCTAAGATTCAAAATGAATCAACAGTATCAGATTAGTCATTATCATCACTCTCTTACCAGAAGCTGCCTGCCAATCACACACATTTAACATAACAGAATACAACAGACACAAAAGGCAAATGGATTTTAAGTATGCTCTATTTCTTAACCATTTTTATCATGGGGATACTGCAGGTTGAGTCCACTGGGTGACGACATGCCCCATGCGCGACTGTGTGGGGCTGTTTTTCATGTAGATACACGCCAACCCAGTCTTTTCTGTGTACATACTATTTTGTGTATATATTTCAACACTCTAGGATGGTTTTTGTAGTTTATGTGTCTAAAATCACTCAGGAGAGCTTTGGGGTTCCGGTTTTTGATGCAGCAAATGAGGATTAAGAAGTTGCACCAGGGGTTGGGTTGACGTTCTGCGTGGCCGCTTGTGGTGCCACCTCTATGATCCGCGGTTTGTCAATGATGCGAGCAGTGCGGTTTCCTTTCTCTACAATCCCAATGATCCACGCTTGGTGGCCCTCGCCGTATTTTGGGGATTTGATCTCGGCACAGAAGCGAGCGGCCTGCTCCCGAGGCAGACAGATAAGCAGGCCTCCTATAAAGACAAAGAGATGTGGTCAGTCACGAGGGTCTCAGATTATGCTGTTAACCTGTAGTGATGGTAGTGAGTGCTTAGTTCTACTAAGTGCTGCTGATGCTGATCATGTTATTGTTGTCTTAAGGCACAGATAGGGCTGCAGTGCAGTGTCTTTCTGACTGGATAAATCCCTACAGGGACCAAACAACACCAGGCTTGTTCATTCGTTTCCATTTGGACATCATTAGTAGTTTCAGTGGAGGTTTTTTCCTCAGCATTATTACACAGATGATACTCTCAGTTGTAACATTCTCTTAAACCAAACCAATTTAACAAGTTGGCTGTCAAACAGAAAAAACAAACAGAAGAGCTCTTTAACTGCATTATTATTATAGCACAAATAAGCCTCAGTCTAACTTCAACCTATGTGAAATGTTCTTTTAACAAGCAAAGAGCAAAAAGTCGAATTATGATGCCATTCATGCTTTATCCTACTTTCCTAATATTTAATAATGATGCTGTATCTCACCGTGCTTTACACTTACTGGAACTTTAATGTTTTAAAGTAGGGATGCTCACTCTACAAAAAGGTTACATAATATACAATGGGTACACAAACACATACACACCTGATGTTTCGGGGCAGGTGCCGTGCATCAGTCCAAACATGTTCCCACAGGCCTTGGACACTGCGGCCATCTTGGCAAGGACCGGGAGGTTGTGGATGACAAACGACACCTCGCTTCGCTGTTGCCGTGCCAACGTCTGAGCGTGACCAAGGATGCCAAACCCTGTGATGTCGGTGGCTGCGTGAGCATTGAAGGTGTGCATGAGGCCGGCCGCTACAAGGGAAGACGGAGAGAGGAGAGATAAAGAGACTCAGAAGGGCATCTGGATGATGAATTGGTTCATTATGAATGCGGAAGATTCTGTTTTCATAAAGATTAGTCAGTGGAACAAATATTGATTCACAAAGACTGGAAGTCATTGTGGACAAAACATTGTGTGCCACCCTGAAAGCAAAGAAATTATCATTATGATGACAGATGTCATAATTCAAGTATTAATCATTATTAAGTTTTGCCTCGAATGAATAAATGAATAAGGAGAGTCTAACACAAGGAAAGGAAACAAACCCAGTGACACATCAGGCATATTTCTATATGGCTAATGTATGCAGCTTCTGCCTCACATGGAACATTATCTTATACATATCTATAATAAGTTATCCCAGGCTGCTTCAGCATTCAGTTTTACATGATGTGCCACAGAAGATACAATACATCCAAGCTGCTGCAGGGGCTGCTCCTGTCACTTACAAAACATGCCTCACAGTCAGTGCTTCTCTGCCCAGCAGCTTAACATGCTTATTTCTTTGAAAAATGGTTATGCGTAAAAATCAATTACTTGAGCACTTGAGCACATTTAAAGTGGTTTTACCTGTCCTGTTGAGCCGAGCCATGTTCATCATGGCTTCATGGTATGCCAGCTCTACATCTTCCTGGGTTACCACCAATTTGATCTTGTTCCACTTCTCAGGCTAAGAGGTAAAAAACAAACAAACATACAACACATATAATTAATGCACATCCTAAAAAAACAACAAGCGTTGAGTCAAAATTGTTTAGGCGCACTTACAATATCTAGCCACTGGTGTACTGCAACGGCCACTTGTGTTCCAAGCGGCTTGGTCAACACTAACACGTCTCCTGGTACTGCATTGTCAGGCCTTTGAAATGTGAAACAGTGATATCAACATCTTTTCTGCAGCAAATTGATACAAACAGCACGAGCAAAGAAATGCGTAATAGGAAGTCGTTCCCACATGATAAATTCGTTAGGCTGGCAGACTGTTGTCGCAACTCCTCCCATCACCACCCATGGGTTGAGCACCGTCTGTCCTCCCGTTACAGATGTGCCTGCCTCCTCCGATGCGTCCTTGAATCCCTGGATGATCAGTGGCATAACTTTGTCTCTTTCCTGCAAATACAGAGGGAATTCAGAGCAGAGACAGGGAGCACAACAAAGTAATAATAACACTATCTAATAACACTGTTTCCTTTCATAACTGTTCAGAAACAAAGAGTGGTGTTTTGTTCTACCATTAACTGACCGGTTCTTCACAGTTGTTTGCCTGACACCTGAGGTGAACACAGCAACAGACATGCCTCTTACCTTCTCTGACATTTTATTGCTGACTCCCAGAAGCATCAACATGTTGTCACACTCTGTCACTCCCATGGCATATAGGTCACTTAGAACATTGGCACAAGCAATTCTTCCCTACAAAGCAGAAATACTGAAAGTTAATATAAAGGGTATGTAAGGTAGGTCGATGTCAGGATCAGTCAAAAGAGAAGATCCATACCATCATGTACGGGTCGTCCACAATGGGGTAGATGTAATCTGTCGTCTGGACCAGAGAAAGGCCTCCATGTCTGAGGGGGATCACACAGGTGTCCATGCCTATGCCTTCAAAAAAAAAAGAAAGAAGAGCTTTGTGTTAGCTGAGCTGTTATTTTGAAGAGGAAGAGAAGTCTCAGACAGCTTCTGAGATGTGTGTAGTGTGTCTGTGCTGGTATTCTGTCCATATCAGAACTAAAGCTCAGGTTTTACTTCATACTTTTTTCTCCCCTGATGCAAGATCGCTTCCTAAATACGGGCCAACATTGTCAGGTCAGGACAGGTCTCGGAGGAGACACAAAACTTTCTTATCACACCTTGGCGAGTGTCCCATTAAGACATTTCTTTATCATACGTTATTCACTCACCTTCATTTTATACACAATATATTTATTTGTTATTATAGGGCTACATGTTATTAATATTTACCTAATCGAGGCATAACTGCTCCCAGGAACTGTTCATCCTCTTGATAGTGATTCTCCTGTAGGGTTTCTAGCAGTTTCTGTAATACATCTTGGGGCACCTGTGAGCAAAGACAACATCATTATTTCTATATCACATTTCTAATTCAACTATTAAAAGGCAATCATGCATCCAAAGCAGATTTTGGTAAGGGGAGCCAACCTTGCAGCCTGTGCCCTTGAGCTCTGCAAAGCGTGTGAGCCTGAAGTTCTTGTCCAGCTCATAGCTTTCAGGGTTAAAGGATTCCCTCACGGACATGTCTGAAGAAAGTCTGGGTCTTCACCACTAGAACCACATCAATGACCCGGAAAAGAAGAACAAAACAGGGGATAAGAAACACTTTGTAATAATAATAATTGAAAAAATATCCACACTGCAATGTGATCTCAGATTATTCATAAATATGCTCCTTTGTACATCATTTCACGTGAATGATGAAAAGTAAAAACAACAATCTTCAACAATCTGAAGCAACAGCACTGCAGTGAGTGTTTCCTTTGTGCAGCTTCTGTTAATTTTGTGAGACTGTGTCAGAGAGCTGCAACTAATAATGCTTTTATCACTGTCATTTATAGTCCTGATTAAATGTTTAGTCCACAAAATATCAGAAAGAAGTGAAATCTAATAGTTACAGGTTCATTCAAAAATAAAGCATTTTTAAGGTCAGGATTTACTGGCACCGAGCAGCGCAGCTGCAACCCAATCCAGTCACCCTCTCGTGTCAAGCATGCAGGACAAACTATGGTAGCCAATGTGTGAAAAACATGGAAAGCTGCTGTTTGGCTTTGTCTGCTCTGAGCCACTGTAGAGACATGACGGTGTAACATTGCGGAAGACAACCTGCAGTGTCGGCAAACAGAAAAGGTTCATTCTAAGCTAATAACAATCTGTATTTTTAGGTGATTATGCAGTAATAAAGGCATTATACACATTCAATATCTAACATATTCTGTAAATAGAGCCACCTCAAGCTTAAAGATGCAACATTGAAATGTTTCTTGTTTAGTCTGATGCGCAATCTGAAACCTTGAAAAAATATTCTAAAAATACAAAACAAAGAAACGCAGCAACCAAGCAACACTGAGGAGCAGGAAATAAAAACAATTAACAGTTGCATTGAAATTTGTGTGGACTGATTAACTGACTAATCATTTCAGTCATCAACGTAATGATGACTTGTAGACAAAACAACAAACCAAGCCAGTGACTAGAACAACACGGCCGCCTCTCTGACACCGTCTCAACTCTCAGGGGCAGATAAATTGTATTGATCTGCATCATATTCAGATGTATGCGTGCTCTGGGCAAAATTAGATCAGGTATTGCAAAAATGGAGAATAAAACAATAAATCCAGGGTGTGCTTTCATCTGCATGGACAAGATTTATTTCATTCTGTCAGTGTAGGAGTTAGTAGAGTTTGAAGTGGACACCACTACACATCCCCATGTGCCGGTGTGTGCCAATCATGGACTCTCAAATGAATGAGCCGCGATAGCATGAAAACAGTTAACACTTGTCCACCTGTCAGCGGAGGGAGAGTGGTTATTGGTTGCTTATAACACCGGTTTGTTGTCAAACTAAGAGCTAAGTGGCTGAAGGGGCCTCGGCGAGTGAACTGTGGGAGTGTTCAAGAGACAAAATGCTGGCAAGTTCATTCAACCCCGAGGCAGTGGCTAACAGCGTTAGCGCTGACCAGAGATAAACTCCTCGGTGTACATGTTAAAGCTACCCAGCCCTTCAAATCAACGCGCGCGTGTCGATGGTGACAGCTTTCGCGGCGCCGTGTTTATTTTCTGCAAATGCAGTTTTCGTTTCCGCGCTAGCTCGGGCTCGCAAACGCCGATCCATGCATGGGTCGATAGGCATAAGCGGCTCCGTTTCAACAAAGAGGCGAGAGCGTCCGGGCAGTCCGAGCCGCGCCGCCGCTGCTGTTTTAAAGAAACGCGGCGCACACACGCGCACACGCCGCGCAGACCACGGCGCGAAACGTGACACACGGTTGTTAAACGTAGCGCCAAGCGAGGCGCACATGTAAGTTGAAAAGTTGCCGTCGGAGCGCCGAACAAAAATGTCGGCGGCGGAAAAAATTAACCCTTTCCTGTCCCTCGCCATGCGATGTGTGCAACATCACAGTTCGTATGACTGAAACAGCGCCAAACACGCTGCCTGTGTGAAGTTTGTACTGATATGGTGCAATAGAAGTGTTTACAATTGTCCTAGATGCGATTTTAGGACCAAAGCGGAGTTATATTCTTGCAACATTTCCCCTTTAATTGCTCTGACCAGTTTATCCTTACCAGCCTCGCGTTAGCGGTGGATCCCGACAGAAGAGCGGGGACGACACCACAATGCAATGGGGCCAGAATCGGGCGTCCACCGAGAACGCCGCACTAAAATTCACACATGTTTGTCCTCTAACTTACAACTCGGGGACAGAAATATATATATATCACGCGAATTCGCCTGTGTTTTTAACGCATGTACGTATCCGACCACGATTTGCCTTCGTGAGACAACAAATGATTTTTAATACAAAGAGGGAACCGCCGAGATCTCAAAGGGTCCTCAGCCTGCACAGTGGCGGCTTTAACATCCCCTTTAATGAGCTGTGAAGTCTGGCAACAAAATCTCCACAATGGCGTGTACCTTTAATTTACTGTTTTCCCTCCAATTGCACCTACAACAACATAACACGGCCCGGCTCAAAGTGTGGCATTTTAACAAGGGCTGGCCTTTATAAACTTACATTTGTGGACGTATCTTTTAATAAAATCACGTTAATTTTGCAACAAATATTTTATTACATTAGAACAGTATTATATTTGTAATGTTTGGGCATCATTTCATTGCACATTCCCATTCAGTGTAAATATATATATATTTTTATCCTTAAATCTGTACATAGAGATATATGTATATATACCTTTTTATGTGTTCATGGCCTTTGTTCTTGTTTATGTTTATATCTATGTTTACCTGTCAAGTCCTTTGTTTTGTTCTGTTTAAACTGTACCTACTGCATGTCTATACATGGTTGATGTTTGTAGTAAGAGAGCAAAGTGTAACCGGATTCAAATTCCTCGTGTGTGCACACATACCCGGCAAATTAAAGTAATTTTGATTCTGATTTGGGGCCTCAAGAATGCTTCTGAAAGAAATTCATCAATATGAAGCATTTTTCTCATGCCTTCTGTTGATAATTTGTATGCATAGCATTAAAAAACAAACAAACCAAAAAAAAACAAAAAACACCAACACACACAAAATTGTGAAGAAACCATATTTAATGGTGGAAACATCTATTCATTTCATGTGCACTGTGAGCAGAAATGGGGAAAAAAAAAGGAAAAAGCCCATTACAATATTAACAACAATAGCACTGATATGCATAGCCTCGAGATTCTAATGAAAAGAAACAACTTTTCATAGAATATGGTGTATTTTTATATTTTCATCCAGATGTAATAACCTATTTTTAATTAGCAAAATGAACCAAAAATACATCAGTTATTTATTTTTGGATGTAGTGTTGAGGTGGATGCTGCACTGCACGTCACATCCACTGAAGTACTCGTCACTTAAAAGGCACAATCCACAATGGACAACTTCTTGTAAAAAGCAATTTGTGTAAATTATATAAATGTTATACAGTTACAGTACTCGTTTTAGACGTGACTCCCCCGAGTAATGGCATGTGAGAACTAGGCATGTATGCTTTTGAAGCCTTTAATGTAAACAGTAAGTCACCTCTAAACATGAAAATGACCTGTATAACAACTGTATAGTTCAATGTCTATTGGCACAAAATCCCAGATCCCAGTATGTTTCCATTGAAAGTCTGAAGGACAACAATAGGTGGAGTGTATGTGTGTGTGCATGGGAAGGAGAGGATATCATTAGGTAGGCTCCTCCCTCATTTGGTCCTCAGTTTTTTTCCCTTTACATCCATAACACAGAGCTAAAGTTGCAAAATGTATCAGGTCAGTGAAGTAATGGAAACAATCAACAAATTAGCAATAAGGCCATTGTGGTAGCCCTCGAATCAGCCGGTCATGTTCACCACTGTCCCCTTCACACTTGCAGGCTTGTTATAGTCACAGCCTAAAAAAAGAAAGAAAATAATATTAAAATTTAAAACATCATTACCAAAATAGACAGCTGGGTTCACATATTTTGCGGGCATTTTCGGTCTCATAGCAAAAAAACAAAAAACACAAACTGACAGCAAAAAATAAATGCCATTGAGACAGCGAGAATGAAATAGAGAGGTGAAAGAGGGTGTGTGGTGCATGGTGTGAAGATAATTAGCTGACATTTTGGGAAGCTGCGTGAGAATGTCAAATGTCACAGCGATAGCGGGACAAAGACATACGAGCCAATGAGCAACACCAGTTTGTGTGTGTGTGTGTGTGGTGTGTGTGTGTCTGTGTGTGGTGACAGTGAAGTAGTGAGAAGTTAAGACACTGTGGACTCAGTGGGGGGCTGATGGAAAGATGTTGTAAGATGTAGTACTGATACAAGGGGAAAGGTGCAGGCAGAAAGATAAGTAGTAGACAGGAAATGCATATGATAGTGTGTGTGTGTGTGTGTGTGTGTGTGTGTGTGGCCTATATATGTACATATTCAAATATGAGGTTCGTACTTGTGGATGGTCCATTTAACACTTCCTCTGCCTCTGCAGCATCTGCAGGGGCCAAGGAAGAACATGGTTTTCATCTTTTACTGCTAAACTTTATAAGGGACTCACACTAATATTCCTGAATAATAAATGAACTTCCTTTGAGCATGTTCACAAAATCCGTAATAAGTGGTTAAAGGAGGATATTAGATCAAATATAAGTATAAAGCAAAAGCTACATCAATAAAAGAAGGAAAATAAAGGAAGAACTCTACATCAGTACCTCTTTTCAGCCTCCTTCTGGCCAGTTTGATCTGATCCTGAAGGATTTGAACCCAGTCTCGTGGTCCAGGTAACTTATCTATTCTGTGTTCAGTGCAGTATTTCTCTGTAAACACTGGACAAACAAAAGTTACACAACTTTATTAATGTTTCCTCTGGCACAAAGAGACCAGTTCAATCTTTTGTATCTTCCTCTCCCATACCTTTAATGGCACCCACAATGTTCTGGTCCAAGCCCTTACGGTTATCATTGAGCCCTCTCTTCCTTTTACCATTTGGCAAGGAGTTAGCCAGGGTAGCATCATCAAAGAAGGCACACACCTAAACGTTTGGTGATATCAATGTTAAAACATTGCTGAACTTTAAAAAATAATAAATAAAGTAACCTGCAATGTCACGTGACTGCAAACTTAATCGCAATCATGGCTCTTAAATTCTTATACTGATACGCACCAGTTTCCTGAACAGCAGGCTGCCAGAGCGTGTATAGTTGACCAGAATGGAGTCTAGCTGAGCCTTTGAGATAAACACATCATAATCCTCTGCGAGACGCACCTCAGACTGAAAGAGAATCATGTAAGACATAGTCTCAACTGTGAAGTATTCAAGGAAAAAGTTATGTTAGAACATAAGAAAGAAGACTTTGTCATGAGTACTAGTCTTAACTCATAATGTTGCTGAAGACAATGAAAAATAATGCCTGAGGATAATCATGCAAAACTTAATATCTAATACTTTCTCCAAATTAGGATTTGAGATCACAAAGGTTCAGGGGACACTAAGGTCCTGCTTAGCAACAAAGCATGTCACTTGGCAACAGCTTTTAATATATGCAGAAACATGGCAAAGAGAAGCGATAAAGATGTTTTTATATTACAAATAGATGCAAATGTTTTTGCTCTGTCTCTTCATAAAGAAGTCTGAAAGAAAGGGCTGCATTATTTAGTTGCATGGATTGAAAACAGATGCCTATCAGTTGGTGTAAAAACACACATTTAATGAGAATCTGGAGAATGAATCAGACCTGTAACATAATATTCAAAGTACTGTTTTCATGGGAGAGAGTGCAGTATATTACAGATACAAATGAAGCACCGAAAACACACACAGGCAAGTGTACATTACCTCTAATGACTGAGGTTCCCTTAGTTGGTTCAGCAGAGGATTGTGTGTGTTGTTGACAGTTACTGGATTGTTTTGAGGTGGCAGCACAGAAACCCCAGAGGGGACTGAATGACTGTTGGTTGTAGATGAGTCTTGCTCTTTCTTACATTCTTCCCTCTTCCCAGATTCTGCAGGTGCAGCTATAATTGGTGATGCCTCCAGAGAGGTAAGATCAGCTCTTCTAGTACTAGACACTGTGAGTGGTGCCACTTTATAAATTGGTCTCCTCTTGCGGGGCCTACAGCAAGGAGCGGGACCTGGACCAAGACGAGGTTGGCATGGTGATGCTGCCTGTTCCTGTCTTTCCAAAGATGCTAGAAAAAGACAGGAAGAGATGAGAAAGTGAGAAATGCAGAGAGAAATATATATATATATATATTTCTCTCTGCATTTCTCACTTTCTCAATGTGAGAGTGTGTTCATCCACTGACCTTTCTGACTCTGCATCAGCCTCCTCATGGCACGCATTTCCTGCAAAATAGCCTGCAAGGTGCCCTTACAGTTGCACATACAGCAAGGAGGTTCTGAAGCAGCAGGAGGGACTACATCTGCTGAAAAGTCAGTGGTGCATTGGTTAGTGATTGTCTGATCAAGCATGCAGGCACAATATGTTTTCTTGCGACAACAAAGGGTGTATGTGTGCATAAGTCTCTGACTGTCTTGTATAGATAAGCACCTCTAAGTGTCTTCCGTACACACACATTTTGACAACAACACTGGACTCTATGTCCACTATATATTTTTTTTTTATCAGCAATATTTGTCTTTAGAAAATTAAAGTTGTGTCTGTTCTGTTCTCATCTTCAAACATACTTTGGTACCATACCATTAGCTTCATTCCCTTTGATCAGATCCTTAGTATTGGTGAGGATCTTTGTGGATTTGGAGCGGGTGCTGTACTGGCCACAGCCTGGACTGTTGGGGATAGGAGTGGATATGGATGAAGGTGAAGGCCCCGGGTCCCCTGCAGAGTTCCAGCTGTTGCTCTGGTGGTCCTCGGATACAAGAGATGAAGGCGCAGGCTGATGTACCCAGGTCAGATGCCTATCCTGGGCTTCCTTTGTTAAGCTGTCCTGCTCTGTTCCTGCACGCTGATAAACCCTGCTGGTTTTGTCACTCAGAAGCCTCATCATTCCTGTGATCTGCCTCTTGATCTCCATGCCTTCATCCCCCACCCAAACTAGGTTAAGAGAGAATGGTATAATTAGTGAGATCCGCAATAACATAATATATTAATCCCTACAGCCACACATACCATCAGGCACAGCAGCATCTTTGGGCTCTCCCTTGGCATATTTGCAGCTGGAATTCATCATATATGAAGTGTCTGAATCTGCAAGAAAAAGAGCAGGGCTGTGAAACTAAATCTCATATGCACAGTAAGACCTGTGTGACTGAATGATGTGCAGTGTAATATGAAGCTTATGCAGGCTGATAGGAACTGTGATGTCAACCGAAGCAGCCCCCCCACCCCCCTCCCCTCCTTCCCCCATCCCATGCAGAAACCACCACCTGTAGGTGGTATGAAGTAGTGTAGTCAGGAGAGGTGGCCTAGAGCTTAAAGCTTCAGCAGAAAAAGTAACCAATTCAAGCCGCATGTTGCATGTTCAAAATGCGCATCGATTTTTTCTCTCTCTTATTTTGGACTATTCACGTACTTATTCTTGAATCTACATTGAGGTGATGTCCACGGGGATTTTTTTTTTTACACGCAGGACTTGAATCATCAGAGTAAGCTGTTGGTTAAAACCGAGGCACAGATCACGGGCATTGTCGTGGCCATCGCTTTTGTTTACAGTCTTCTCTGCTGGCATAAAGCGCCAGACAAACACCCAGACACAGACGCGCGTCTTGCAATGTCTCGCATTCATTCAAGCAGCCTACCTTCATCCGTGACCAGTTTAAAGCTCTGTGACTTCCTTCTCCTCTTCCTTTCCCCAAACTCCATGTTCGCGGGGGGATATAGTCTACAGTAAGTCGTACAGTCGAAAATCGCTCCTCGAAATCAGTGACTAGGATGCACTCAGCGGAATCACTGTCCGTCTACCTTATTAATCAGTTAAATTTCTCCTTAGGCTGCGCTACAGATGCTGTCATCGCCAGAATTTTCACCGTGTTAGGCTTAATATTCACTTGATAAAAGCTGTGTATGATCTATTCCGTCTGCCAACATGATGCTGGTTCTTCCCTCCCGCCATGTAAATAAATTAATGACTTTAATATTAAAAATTCGTCACATATCCCTTTGCGCCACCTGATGGTATGTTCGTTCTCATCTAAAAGGTCGAGTCAGACATTTGTGGCGTCCAGACAATGGACGGGATGGGATCTAAACAAAAGCAGTAATGGCAAACATAAACTTTTTTCTTGATTCTTATTAATTATTATCATATAATTACCGTTATAAAGCTTTGATTATTGTTCGAGGGAAAAAATATTTCAATCACCAACTCTGACTGGAGCGGGCAGCAGATGACTAAAACTCATTAATGAGAAATTTTCAGGTTTAATGTTACATTCATTACAAACAAACAGTATATTTCATGACAAGCAAATCTCTGATTGTATGTATATATATATAAATCCTTAGACGTGTGGATATCAATATCTGTCTGAAGCTAGTGCAATAAAGGATGAATTTTCCCTCCTTCCAGTCATGACCTCGCTTCAGGCTACAAATGCTCGCTGGCTGAGGATATATTGAGTCACTTTCAAGTGCAATTCAGTGCTGATAGTGTCGCTTTTTCCATCACTTCCCTCTTCTTGGTAGAATATCACTGATCGTCTCTCTGAGTAGTTTGTATCATTTGTATATAATGCCAAACATAAAGCTTGACACATTGAAAATAGCTTTTTATTGCACTGTGAGAAATATAGCATCAGCTCTGTGTTTGGAGTTTTACACAGTCATATATATTATTGAAATGGGGCAAAATATAGCAACATGCAAAGGTCAGATCAGATAGAGCAAACTTAAAATGCTGCGAGTGTATCCGTGGCTGTTCACACGGTGCTTTGGAAATCTGAATATGGGTATGAAGATAAAGCAATGTTGATTTCAAGGGAATTAGACTATTTGTTGAAAAATATATTTCTTCATGTCCAAACGCTGAAATGCAACAATGACAGAGTCATCGATGTAGTCTACTAAACAGATTATTTCATTTTTTAAATAATCAGCTTGAAAAAGCCCATTGTATATGTAACCTTGGACATGTTCTTGAATAAATGGGCGTACATTGTAGACCACAGCTGAGAAATAATGAAGCTTTAATCAGCAGCCCACACAGAAATACATGCCTACAAAAACATTTTTACTTTTTCTGAAACAACAGTGAGGCTTTAGGAATGTTCACTTTGTTTTTCTACTACTGCTTTATGTTTAATTTGAAGACTCTTTGGTTTAGTAATATTCTCATTTTATTACAATAATGATACAACAATGTCCAAAGAATAACACATTGGTGTAAAGCAATCATTTTGTTTTATGATGACCAGTGTCTCTGCTAAACTCTAAGACAATAATTCTTGGTTAGTTAAACCAAGTTACATTTTATTTGAACGAATTTTATTTTGAAACACAATCGTCAACGCAGCGTGAATTACGTGAAGCACTTTTATACTGAAAGTCTGTTGTTGGAGTTTAGGTTAACTTCCGGTTTAGTCGTTTAGCTGTTAGCATTGTAGCAGCAGCAGTCCTCCGTGTGTGGTTATTTCTTGACATAAACGACCACATTTGTCTCACTGAAATGGACATACTGAAGGCTGAAATCGCGAGAAAAAGGAAACTCATTGAAGATAAGGAGCTTGTTGACGTGAGTAAACGATGACATCGCTTGTTTTTGTTAGCCCTGTTGCTAAAATGTTGACTAGCGTTAACTTAGCTTGTTCAGCCAACGCCGTCCCTCCACAATAATCGATGATTTACATATATCGATCGATGTATTGATGCAGTGTTTAACTCATACGGTACAAGACGCGGCTAACATTAGGCATACCGAGAGTATTAGCAGTAGCAGCAGTTCAGTCCTATGGTAAACACAAATGGTTAGCAGCGTAGCGTTAACGTAACAGTGTCCTCATTTTAACTTCTAGTCTCATTTAATTCAACTTTGTGTTTCAACTCAAGCCAAAATGATTATATCCTCTCCTTTAACGTTAAAGTTAAATTAGCTGCCATCTCCTACTACAGGAACAAACCCCGAGCTATAAATGCCACACATAGCATCCGGTCAGCTATTCACCTGCTAATAATATGTTTAATATAATATTTGAACATATTCTTCATGAGATTACTTCCCTAACTACATGCCAACAATTATATATAATTGTGTGGAGAATACATCTGCTGTTCACTCAGCAGTTCACAAGGTTGTCATACTGATGACAAATGATTATTTCATACATTGAAAAGACAAAATGTACAGACTACACTAAAGCATCATTAGACCATCCTCAGGGTCTTCTTCAGTAAATGCCATGTGTAAGCCTTTGTAAAAGGTATCTGGGTCTTCATGAAATGTTGTGTGCTCCCTCTGAGAGTGTAGGCTATTTCTTTCTTCTTCTTTTTTAACTTTAGGGAATACAAAGTGTCTCTTATCCATGTCGTGAAGCTAGTTGGAGACTGCTGCAGCCAGCACAGCACAATGATCCACCTAGCAATTAAGAAAGTAAAGGCAATAACTTCTCGAGCCCTGACTGTAATGGGACATATTTGGCTGGTATTTATAATCATGGCATCATGGCCCCTCTGTCTGTGATAGGCCTCATCAGCCAATAATATGAAACTCAATACAGATTTTTGGAATTTGCTTTTTTTGTATTAAAAGTGTATGTGATTCTGGAGAGATTCAATACCATGATGACTAACGTAACTAACATTAGCTACATTGTGGATTAGCAAACAAAACTAGGTTAGATATATTATTCAAATCGACGTGTGTTCTGCCCTTATACTAACTATGATGTCATAGTAAATGAAAAGGCAGTAGTCAGCATACGGCTACTTTGTTGTGAGAGTTTCACATCACTCCTGTGCTGTGCATTGTGATTGATTAAAAGTGTAAAACGTTCACTTGTCTTTCTTTGCAGGACTCCAAAAAATTCTTCAAAAGGGCTGATCTTGCACGCAAGGAACAAGAAGATTACTTCAGAAGATGTGGCTACAAGGTTAATGTCAAGAGCACCCTCTCTCACGTACACAAACACGTCTGAATCACTGCCTGCTCACTTCAGTTTTATGTCACTTAAATACTGTAGTTAAACCAGGAAACAAAATACAGGTGGGCTTCACATTAGTGTTTGTATCTGTGTTTACTGTGCTGTTTTTCCCCAACCTGCCTCTGCTGCCTGCATCTGTAGGTTCAGAGAGAGACTACTGAGAGCCAGGTATGGGATTGCACAGTGAAAGTAGCTGACAGGATGCATGATAAAAGGACAAAACACACTGTGTCCCAAAGGCTTCCGCTTCCTTGGCACCCTTTCTGAAAGTTCACGTTCTCAAGGCAGTAAGGATAAAAGCAGAAAAAACATGGTGGAGATATCTTTACTTTCCAGTGTGGGTTGTGAGAAATAACCTGATGAAGGCTGGGTGTTTTGGGGCTTATACTAATCTGACGTCAGATCTGTAGAAAGTTTTCATTATCTCTCACTCTTATGTGCTTGATAAATTTAGTCTGTTCCTTGTAATTTTGAAAAGATGGATTTCATACAACAAACAATTGCTTTGTGTAGCCAGTGATGAATGAATTTGTGCTTGCAATACTCCACCATTGTTGATATTTATGCTTCATGATTTTAAATATATGTATAACAGCAGTTATGAAAACTAGATTATATGCTGGACCAGCTATGTGCTACAACTTATTTATAAACTCAGCAACAATCACTTGTCAGAAAGCAAGGGAACAAGGAAAGGAATCCACAAAGCCAAAGTGGGACACAGACATGGTGTGGATTTCAGCATGGAATACTGAACCTCAATAAAAAATAATTCTGTTATCCAGCTGCATTTCTTATTTTGCACATAACCTGTGAGCAGCTTTAATATTTATACCAACTATGTGTTTCTCTGGTTTTGTGTCACCAGTTTGCATTGCCTTGTAACAGTTGCTCTATGGAAAAATGCATTTATGTTCCACTTTGTGCAAAATGTCAAACTTAATTCAGCTATGCTTTGCACACATGCAGTTTACTGTGAGCAAGGGCCATTGTTTGTTTGGAAGGCTTTTCGTAGTCAGTTTCTGTTTGTTCTTTTAGATTGTGCTCCTTAAACCACAATCTAAGAGTGCCAGTATGCATGTGCCCATGAAAGCATGATCTGGTAGCGTACTTTGACTTTCCTTGTTGCAAAGAATATGTTTTGCCTGTGATTAGGCCTAGGTGGTGCAGCAGCCGGCATTAAATTGAAGCTATGGATTAATGTAAAATTCAACTTGATTGCTTTTATTGCTAAGTTGCCTCCTTAGACTGCAGGTATGTAAATGTGTGCAATCCAATTTATCATAGTTAAGCACAGCCACCTCAATCCAGAGGTCTCATCTCATGAAGACTTTGAAGATTTTTTTCCCCCACATATCCCATTTGTAAATTCTAGACCTTAATTTCACATCTACATCCCACCAATAGCTTTAATTTATTTCTTTTCCCTCCACATTGCTCTGAAGATTGATAAGAAGGAAGAGGACGAGCCATCCACCTCAGCTAATCCGGTGTTAGAACTGGAGCTAACAGAAGAGAAGCTGCCAATGACACTGTCACGACAGGAAGTGAGTCGAGATGAAATATTAACATCATTCACAGTAAAATTACTCGCCGCAAGCTGAACGTGTCTTTTGCGCTGCTGTGTTTGTGTAGGTGATTCGACGGCTTAGGGAACGAGGGGAACCAATCCGACTGTTTGGAGAGTCCGACTACGACGCCTTCCAGAGACTTAGGAAGATTGAGATTTTGACCCCAGAAGTAAACAAGGTAGGAATGACTGTCGCAGTGGGGCACATCACCCCGTGAAGATATCCTGATTCAGGTCAATGCTAGGTCACTATCATTTTAATGTCTGCCTTTAAATACTCACATACAGTAGTGTACCAATTATTGATGTGTTCCTGAGGGAATACAGATGAATGTGGCTGTTTTTTGTTTTTTTTTTTCAATGCTGCGTCTGTGTCTAGGGCTTGAGGAATGATCTGAAAGCAGCCATGGACAAGATTGATCAGCAGTACCTGAATGAGATTGTTGGAGGAACAGAGTCAGGAGAAGTGGACACACAGCACGACCTGAAAGTACATGAAGAAAACACCACTATAGAAGAACTGGAGGTACTTTACAGAGTTAACACAGCCCGTGTGTTTTGTTTTCAGTTAGATCAAGTTATAGGTTATTTATTAATAAATATTTGTGCAGCAATAACTCATTTTGTAGTCACTAGAATATTGTTTAGTTGTAACATCAGTTACACATTTTATAGATGTGTTTTTAGTAAGTTGTTGTGAGGTTGTGATTCAGTTCGTTTCTGATACTGAAACTCTTTCAGGCTCTTGGTAAAACACTGGGCACAGGAGACGATGATGGAGACCAGGATGTTATCGACAAGTTTTTGAGGGTAAGGCAAGAAAATAATGCAGAGTCCTTGATCTAGAGGGAGCTGTTGGATAGAAAATGTTTACACCATTACTGCGGTTGCTGTTAATGTTGTTCATTCATTTACAGTATTGATTTGCATTGCTGTTAAAAAGGGGGAATCACTGTTGAATAGATCAAGAGATATTACAAGTTATTTTCACAGGATGCCTTAATTATATTTAATCTGTTTTATAACAAGCTGTATTTCCTGTTGATGTCCTAGTTCCTTCTTGGCGTTTGGGCCAAAGATCTAAACAGTCGAGAGGACCACGTGAAGCGAAGTGTTCAGGGCAAGCTGGCCAGTGCAACCCATTCACAAACTGAGTCTTACCTCAAACCTCTCTTCAGGAAGCTCAGGAAGAAGGTAACAATTGTGGAGTCAGTAAAAACAAGCTGCAAGGAATGTGTTTGTCAATTTAGTTTCTAATAGTTGTAATTTCTCTAAAAATCTTTTTCAGAGTTTACCAGCTGACATCAAAGAGTCCATCACAGACATCATTAAATTCATGTTGGAGAGAGAGTATGTCAAGGTATGATATTATCTGTATGACAGTGTTTTTGAGCATGTTATTCTTCATTAATTTTCCTTATTAACTGTATTAAACCTTTTGTCAGGCAAACGATGCCTATCTGCAGATGGCCATTGGCAATGCTCCTTGGCCTATTGGTGTGACAATGGTGGGTATCCACGCCCGTACTGGGCGAGAGAAGATCTTCTCCAAACACGTGGCTCATGTTCTCAACGACGAGACACAGAGAAAATACATCCAGGTGAGACTCTGACATTATCCCCGGCAGAAAACTGAACTGCTGGACCTCGCAGACCTACTGTCCACCATGACATCAACATCAAAACTGACCTATGTCCCAATGTAAAGTGAGAAACTTCAGGGTTATGATTGATGACCAGCTAACCTTCTCTAATCATGTTGCCTCAGTTGCCCACTCACATTTCACAACGTAAAAAATTCAGGCCTTACCTGAATCAACATGCTGCCCAACTCTTGACACAGGCTGTGGTCGTCTGTAATGCCGTCCGGACAGGCCTTGCACAATGAATCCCTTTCAGGTGATACAGAACGGGGCAGTGTGCCTGGTCTTCTTTCAACCAAAAGGGCACGTTACCCTGCTGCTTATCTACCTGTAGCAGCCCACATAAAATCAGTAGTCTCCAGTAGTGCACACACCTACTTACCCTCATACAGGCATACGTTACCTCACGTCCGTTGCGTTCTTCCAATGAGCGACACCTGGCTCTGCTGCCCGTACACTCAGGCCAATCCAAACTCTTCTCGCCTGTTGTTCCTCGTTGGTGGAACGCGCTACCATTTCCTACCAGATCAGGTCCTTCTGTACCTTTTTTTTCCCTCTCCGAGCACTAACACCAACAACTGGTTATGCTAAATCTAGCCCCCTCTAGAACGGTCACAGTACTTACTGCTGCACTAACTTGTCCTAGTCGCACTGTACTATTGTTTTCTTTTTTTGTAAGTTGCTCTGGATAAAATCGTCAGTTAAGTGACTAAATGTAAATGGTGATAGTTTCCAAATCTGTATTAGTTTGGGATTTGTTTCTAGGACACTGACCCTGAAGATCAAATACAAGTTAATTGCAAGATCATTATCCTGACAGAGTAGGAATTTATCGTCAGTCTTTGTCGTAACCTCTAGATTAAACTGGTTTCACACCATGTGCCCACAGTTAAATGTGGATGCATTTGAATTCCCCATACCCGGCAACAAAGCATCCAAGCATTTTTTCACCATTCATGTAGATTTATGAATTTTCCACTAAATAAATTAATTCTAATTATTCCCCTTCTTATTTTGACTATAAGTATTAGTCAGTTCTATGTCTAGGTCTAATAATACTTACATATATTACTAGACTATTTGAGAAATGAATTCATCAGGTGTGATATAGTTGTCTTCTTTTTCTACATTTCATTACCAACTTAATTTCCTTGCCTTGTTTTCCTCTTTTCACAGGGACTAAAGAGGCTAATGACTATCTGCCAAAAACACTTCACAACTGATCCGTCAAAGTGTGTGGAGTACAACGCTCTGTAACTTCTAAGCTTAAGTCATGTCAAGGTTGTCCAAAGCAGCTTGATTATTCAAGTACACCCATTTTACAGAAGATAACTGTCTGAGAAAATACACAATCTGAGCAGAATCTGTAAAACATGTTGTATACATTCAGCTGGGAATCACTCGAGAACTCTTGAGTCTTGTCACAAGATCACAAGTCTTCAGTCCTTCTTAAGAACATGTTTGTTTGTAGATACTGAGTGCAAACCATTATTGCAGGAAATATTGAATACACATATTGTTCTGTTAATATTGGCCTACATAAGTTTTTCATACAGATAAGATTTATTTTCATGACGTGGCAAGCAGTGTGTCTTGAGTGAAGAAAGATCCAGTAGTGTAAGTTTTATTACACTTGACCTATAACTGATAATTCATAACTTCTTCTTTTGACTTGCTGAAATCGATGCAGTTATGTGTGGATTTTTTTGTCAGATAACTGAACCAATCAATGTCCATGTCTTATCTTAATAAGGAAATAAAGTGGTGTTGTTTTTTATCACACCAGCTGTTGTGATTGTTTTGATGTAGTCTTTCTTCAACATAAATGTTGCTCTGTAATTGTTTTTTTGATTTGTTCTCTTGTCTTCTGCAGCTGGACTGCTGAATGGGACTATTTTAGCCACCAGTCTTTGTATTTTATTATTAGAAATGTAGCCTTTGATTTGAAACAGGGAACTGTTCCTAATAATGGTGAGCCATGACATGCTTCAGTAAAAAAAAAAAGATTGCCCACTGTGAGACATAAGAATTCATTAAGAATGTGCTAGTAAGATAAAAACAGCCAATCAGGGTGCTATTGAACAGCAATCTAACTAACTAGATTTGCAGCAACTGATTGCTGGTGGTAGTCGTAGTTTGCTAACATGGTAACACCCAGCGTCACACACTGACCTTATTACACAGAGTAACCATGGTGATCCGATCTGTTCCTTGTGGTCATAGTGTGTTCTCGCCTGCCTGAACTCGCGTCACCACAGTTTCAGTCTGTCAGCTCTGAACACGTCACTACTTGAGACTCAGCTGGGTAGGCTGAGAGTTGGCAGAGTAAATAGCATGAACTAGTGCTGTGTTTCTTCACACTTTCAGTAGCCATGTCTAGATGACAATTATTTCTGTTCAACAGTAACGGAGCATCTGAATATCTGAATATTTCCACTGTGAAATAACCTCAGAAGTTATTACGTTTGTCTGTGCATGTGCAAGTTGTTTATCGGTCTGCCCTTGAGGCAAAGTATGCTAAATATTTTGGCTCGCGTCCAGTCTAATCTGTCGTGTTGCTGTCAGTTGACGTTTGCTCAGCCAAGGCCTTGAAATGACGTCAATAGAAAGTATTTTTTTGTAAATTAGCAGGGGACCTTGTTCTGTTGTCTCCCAGACAGGAGAAGAAATACAGAGAGCTAAAAAGATAAAATTAAATTTAAATCTCTTAACATATTAAAAGTAGAATATTACCTTTGAGTGTGTCATAGAACAAATTGGAAGAAGAACGCTGTGAATGAATCATACCATCAGCACAGCGTGGCACAGTGTTTGGTGAGATGGGGCATGAAAAAAACCCTTTGTGGTGCTTAGGCAGATGTCAGACTCATCAGTCCAAAACCCATGCTGATACAGTGGGCAGCAAGGACGTCATGTCTGGCGTGGATCGAGCACAGTGGGGGAGAAGTTGCGCACGAAAGGTTGTTTAAAGTGGGAAAGAAAAGAAACGGCTCCCTGAGAAGGACACAGAGGCAGACACACTGCAGTTTTAGTGTAGTGAACGCTCATAATGAGCTTGCAGTTATGTGTAATGCTACATGCTGGATGTGATGCGACACTTTGTGCTGTGTTTCTGCTCATTGTGAGTTTCCCTCTGCACATTTGGATATTTAAATCTCAAATCATGACGGCCATGTCTTCATTTCATTTCAACATGTCAGTATTATTCAAAGATTTTGTAAGACTGCAGACTAATAGGCGGCCTCATCCCATCCCCAGAAGTGGGCATGCTCATCCAATACGGCCTCAACTCTGACAACAATGAGGGTTTGTGTTCATTGTGTGGGGCCCTAATTTGTTTTTTTTTCCTATAACGATCTCAGCTATGCATAGCCCATTTACTGGCCGTAAGATTGGGGCAAACTGATAAAAAACCTGCTCTCTATGCTCCTTTTGTTGAGGCGCAGGATTGTGCCGGGGTAGGATGTGTGAGGGATCCACTCAGTGTCATTAACGCATTCAAATCCCCAGGCTTCGTGGAAGGATTATCTCCATCGGCCCTGTGTAACTGCATATATTAGCATGCCAATATGGAAATCAAAGCAAAGGCGTAGTTTAATTGTTTTTCCAGTGTATTCTTTCATGGTACATTACGTGAGGAAGTGTATTAGGTGGGTGAGATGCTATCCACCTAACCTCATTTCAAGTAAACAATCCGTCCACAAACTTGTATTCTGAACAAAAACATAAATGCATGTCCTTTGTTTTTGCTCCCTTTTTTTATGGGTTGAAGAAAAAGATCTGAGCACGTGAAAGGTTTATTTCTCTACAAATTTGTTAAAATTGATGTAAGTGAGCGCCAAGACGATCCACCTGCCACCTGACAGGTGTGGCATACCGAGATGCTGATTAAAAAACATGATTATGATGCAGGTGTGCTTTGGACTGGTCACCATAAAAGGTCACTTTGAAATGTACAGTTTTATCCTGAAAAACACCTTTAGTAAGCGCTGAGTTATGGCCGTTTTTTCCCTAGAAGGGCAGAATCATGACCCATCCTACTCTACCTCTGACTGCTTACTTTTACTTTTTGCCTGCGTTTATATCGGGGTAAGCTGAGGTAAGAGCAAGGTGTTTCATGCCTTTGCCCTCCTGGTGAAAAAATTAGTATGTTTTGAGCTAATTCTGCATTAAGATAAAGAAAACTGTTGCTTTTTATATATATAGTGATAATCAGCGCACTATTATGGAATATTTCAGCTCATCATTTTGTTTCCAGGTAGCCACTCTCCATTCATGCCCAGGGAAATGCCTCGTCTGTGGTTGCCTGCCAGCTTGCAGGTCTTAACTGTAATTAGAGCTTCATTTCTCTTTTCATCTGGACTGGCTGGACAATATGATCGTTGCCAGGCACCTGCAGAGGTGGAAACCAATTACCGGTGGAAGCATGGTGTATCACAGCAATATGTCTCGTCCTTTTTGAATGTGCGCGTGTGTTTACCTTTCTCCCGTCACTTTCTCTGTAGATCCCTGGTAATTTAAATGGATTTACAGGCCTATCTGTCATATAGACAAATATATGAAGCTTCTGTCAGTCTCCTGCGAGAGCTTTGGCTTTTATCAGGAGTCACTTAGGTAAATTGGTGTCATCACCACCTTCAGTATGCTCATTTTATTAGCAGGGATCAAATGAGGCTTAAAGGTCAAGGCATTAGTTAAATGCTAAACCTTGTGATGAATGTGATGCATTGGGGTCATTCAAGGGTGGCAGCACAGAGGAGAAAAATGATGGGGAACTTTAATGACAGTTTGCATTCATTTATTCAGCTTTTCTTTCTTTATTATTTCTTTGAGAGCTGTGTAAGTGTTCGAGTTAGCCACTCTCTCCATATACAACATGCAGTATACAGTATTCTGTGCACAAATCAGAAGAGATACCATAAAGATCAGATATAAAAAAATTAGTGAACACATGTAAACATGTGCCTCATTTCATGACAAAACAATAAAAAGTTCCAGTGGGTAAAAATTAGAGTGAAGGATTAGGATACATGTCCAGGATAAGCGATCCATCAGAGTGTAGAAATTAAAATGAAAAGAGCAATGTCACTGCATCATCGCCTCTGTTCTGCCACTTTCAATGCTCCTTTACAATCTATTTCCAGCGGCAGCGCATAAATGCATCTTTTCATACAGATTGTCCTTGTCCTCTGAGGAGCCATCACCATGGTGAATGGTGCTCGTAGGCACTGCTTCTTTTAGTCTGCTTCTTTCAGGAGAGGGAAAAGGGCAACACACGGCGTTAGGTGAGGGCTATGATTAACATGAGAAGACAGTCAAATGGAATCAGACAAGTGGTGGAAGAAAGCAGATGTGTCAGCATCTGCTTGCTTCAGCACATTATTGATGGTAAATAACAGTAGATGTGTCTATACTTTATAATCAGTCCCCCCCTCTCTCTCTGTCTGTGTGTGTGAGACACACAGAGAGAGAGAGAATCGACTTACCTTGTTTTAGCAACAGCAAATCAATAGTTTCTCAGAGTAAAACCAAAGCACTTTGTCCAGCCCCTGCAGTTTGTTGTTAAGCATCTATTGGATTTTAGGACTGGAGAATCACATGCCTACGGCTAAAGTTTCCATTGACTTTATGAAGTCCTGGCACTTTCAGAAATATAATTTGAAACCTTTACGCGTATTAAGCTGCTCTGGTTGTGCTGACGCTCTTTGGACACACACCTTACTTCAGGATGAGAGAGAGAGAGAGAGAGAGAGAGAGAGAGAGAGAGAGAGAGTCCAGCGGGCTGCAACTACTCAACTTGCAGCTGAGGGAGCGGAGAGGACGCATGTGGCAAGTCGCAGCTGGTTTGGCTGCGTGCGTGGATGCGAAAGCCTGCTTCTTCTCCTTGCTCTTTGAATGCACAGATGATGAGAGGTCGTCCGGCTGATTGGTAAGGGGAGCACAGAGCTGCTGGCATCACATCGCCTGGCACCACATCTCGGTGTGTTTATGCTCGCAGTATGGACGGGCTGCAGGGAGAAAATGCTGGAGTTGGCGGCATCGAGGAAAACGCGGAGGAAAGGTACCGCGCGTTAGCGTATGACACTGCTCTGAGCACTTTGGTGGCGGTGGTCGTCTACGTGTTGGTTAAAGTGAGTCTGGACGGTATCAGACAGTGGCGTGCCAGGATCTCGGTGCTCATCGTGGGGTCGGGACCGGTGGGGCTGACGGCCGCTCTGGTCGCTGTCCGCTCCGGTAAGGTGCTGAAACTGACCGTGCTGGATGAGAGGTACCGGACTGCCCTGCTCTGCCGGCCCCAGCAGATCGCTCTGGACCCCCGCAGCGTGAAGTTTCTGCTGGGACTCGGGGTGGACTTTGATAACATGGAGGGCTGCTGGCACAACGAGCATTTCTTCACCAGGATAGGCGTGTTTCAGGAGTACCTGCTGAGCATCCTGGAGCAGAAGAAACAGAAGGTGGATGTGAAGGTGCAGCTGGGGACCAAGGTAGCTTATAGCACAGATTTCAACTTTAAACCATCCTACGGTGTGTTATGTAACATGTTACTACCAGGTGACACAACCTCAATTTTTCATCTCATGCAAATCAATAATACATAGAGCACTGATGTGGAAATAATGTGTGATGACTTTGTAGAGAGGAGAGAGAGAGAGAGAGAGAGACTCCTTCATCTTGTGATGACTGTGCTTTCATAGTCTGTCAAAACCTGATCCCCTTTAAGTGGCAGCGGTCAAATAAAAGAGGCTGGTGTGTGCCTGCACTTCAGCAGGGGTCTGATAGCTATCAGCAGTGATGGTGACAGAGATGTCTGTTTCTATGTCCAATCAGAAGCCCGAGTCTCCTCAGGCTCCAGAGTGAACCAGAACAAGGCAGCTGTCTGATACTGTAGCTCACTCCTTCCCTTTCTGACATTTAAAAAGCCTTTCTGCTGCTCTCAAGCAGCAGCCAGCACGCCCTCGCCCAAACACACGGAACACATTTTCCTCACCAAACAGAATATTTACTCAGTTGTCATTTGTTTGTCCTTTGTCACCCTTACCTTTGACTTTGTATACATTTCCCCAAAAGCTTCTCCTCACACACTATTGTATAATGTCAGACTGAAAGTGGGCTCATCAGTTGAAATAACCTGTTATGTAAGCTGACCTCAAACCTGAGGAGAATCCTCGCTGCAGTTTTTAGGCCACTGGAAAGTGAAAGACAGAACTGTAGTAAACAAATTCTAATCCAAACATATTATGGCATTAAAATGAAATGAGATTTTGAAATCCCATTTAATTCTGAAAGATTTAATTACAGATATTTACAAGGGATTTTTTTTTTTGAGCGGGATGCATACAAAATGAAATGTTATTTTTTGTTCTGGCACCCGATTTCGTCAACACAGTATCAAAGACCACAAACTGTGACTCTCATGACAAAATCACAAATGTTATCCCCCGTTTTATTAAAGACTTACACTTGCTTGTGTAACCCTCACTGTGAGCTTCGCCAACAATAACATGAGAGAACACTCTCAGCCAGAACTCGGCTTGGAGAAATAACCTACTGACATGAAAACCTACGAGGGGTTTCTCAGAGAGAATTGCTCAGTGTGGGCAAACAATGACTAAATGTTCAGTGAATATTTGTGTCATGGCTTCAAGGCGGGGACAAGACTTTTATTACTGCTCTGGTTGAGCTCCAGTGTTGCTGTGACTTTGCTTTTATCAAGCTTTGATACTCATCAAACAGTATAGAGCATAGCTGTCTTATTTGTACAGTTGTGTCTTGCTGCTCCTCTCTGGCTCTGCTCAGCAGCTTCTGTCCTCCTGAGCTCCAATGTCATTCCTGTTAGCTGCTGCTGCCCTTACTGCTATCCAGTGACTCACTAAACCTTTGGAAGATGGCAGACAAGGTGAAGAGGGTCCTCGATCACAACAAACTTCAGTTCCATTTAGAATCACTGCCAAGTTTTCCATTTCCTCTTGATTAGACAGGACAATGTGTTTGATGATTTTTTTTTTACTCTCCTTGCCTGTCAGTGCCTCAAAGGTCTGAGAATGCAAAAGAGGTCTTTTAAATGACCTGTTCTCTGCAGTCCAAATGGATTAAACATAGATATCTTATAGGCTCTTAGCTATTATAGCTCCTGTAAGGGCCTTTTATTCTCCCTTTCAGCCTGTCAGTCTTTTCCCCACCTCGCTTTGTCCTGCCCTGTCTCCTCTGCAAAGGCAAGTATCTGGTGTTTTACTGAGGGACAGTGATGCATACACAGGCATAATAATAAATCTCTCTGAGAGATGTACTGTTGCCAAGAAAAGCTCAACCTCTGGTGCCTATTTTAGGCCATGGCTTGTTTGGGTTTATTACAATATAACCCACCTGTTTCTTAGATTAATGGGCAGTGTTCGAAACAGGTTAGGTGAAAGTTGTAACTAATAGAGGCGTGAAAAAATAAAAGCAGTTAGTAATTATCTTCAGAACATTTAAAGCATTGATGTTGAAACCCATATAACTGAACATTTAGTCAATTGAAATTCATTGTTCATAATTTTGAGATAAAAATGTCAAACATTAGCTACGTCCAGCTTCTCACTTACAAAGATTTGCAGTTTTTCCTCTGTCGTATGTTATAGCAAACCCAACATCTTTGTGACTCAACATCGATTAAAAAAAAAAAAAGAAAATTATCATTAGCTGCAACCCTAGTAACCAATACAAAGTCTTTTATCAGTGGTCTAACTAGCCTATTTACAGTAGGCTTATGTTAGCATAGAAACACAACACCCTAAATATTTTACAAGTAAATCCTGCTTAACGGTAGCCACAACATTAGATAAGCAAAAAATCCTAAATCCTAAATTAATTAATACTTCAACACAGCAAACCTGTTCTGTTACCTCCTCCTCGTTAATAAACGGACCTTGTTTCAATAATAAACTATGAAAATGTAAATTAATTTTATAATAATCATAATAGTTTTTCATTTCAGTTCACAGAGGACTACCTACGGCGGATCCCACACAATGACTGGCCACGTGTGATCGTGGTGGCTGATGGTTCATGTGGCGACTCCTGCTCTGTGCTGGGCATCAGCTCTGACTACACTGTGGAGTCCTGTCATGCCTATGGAGCTAATGCAACGATAGAGAGACTAGACCAGAGACAGGTCAGGACACAGACACGCACACACACACACACACACGCACACACACATCTGTATACGCATACATGGACATACATATACACTAATTGATTCACTCATGTGCACACACTGAGGCAATTACCAACAGGTTGCTGTTTGTGTAAAGACTGAGGGCAGTAGAGACAGGATATTGCAGGATATTACAGTGAAGGCGTCTTTATTTGGCCTCATAAAGCTGATTTGAGCAAACAGTGATGTGGACCTGCCAATCGCAGCTGAACACAATGTCTGACTCTCATGTAAACAGACAGATTTCAGCAGACTGTTGTGGTCTCGTCGTCAGGAACACTGGCCCTGTTGTTTTGGTTTACTTATCAAATTTGATAAAAGCAGCTGTTGTTCTGATGGAGGAAGGGTGATGTGATTCATCATGCCCCCCTGGCCATACTCATAATCCGTCCCCTGCCAGGTGAATATGATTTAATATATCAAATCATCAGCTGCAATGTTTTTCATATAGTGCAGTAAGGGTCGCTTGACATTGTGTAAGCAGATGGCTCCTTGAATGATGACTCAGAGATGTCCACAAAAGACTAAGAAGATGGAAAATATGGAACACTTCTGAAACAGCAACTAAAATTGATTTCAATTCTTGCTTTGACCGTGTAAGTAAATATGTTTGTGTAATATTTTGAATATGGTGACGCACAGACAGCCGACCAGCCTTAGTCAGACAAAAGTATTCTCCAGATAGACTTGACAAACAACCAGCACGACCCTGCTAGAGACATTCAAACTGCAGACAAATGATATTTACAGCATTAGTCTGCTCCTCGTCCTGCACAGATCACCAGACATTGGCCATTGTTAATAATTGTATTGTTGATAGAGGTCAACCTGTAGACAAAAGGTTGCTCACATATACAGTGACAATCTGTACAAAAGGATGGATTCATTTGGAAAAGCAAATAAACAAGTCAAACAAACCCTTCCAGGATAATACTGACTAATATCTGAACACGAGTATAGTCTCCCTTGCTATTTTATGCCACCATCAACATTCATATCACGTTCTCTTTACTGTCTGTGTGGCTGCCTTTTATTGTTCCGCTTTTTCTCCCTGGCTATTTCCTGTAGTGATTGAATTTACCTCCCAGGATATGACCTGGTCGGCCCTACCGTCCCTTCCATTCCCACCCAGTTGCCCGCACTATCTCCCCCGGCTGCACTAACTGCTGTCTGATTCCACCCGGCTGGTTTATGTCATTGAAAAGGAAATTGATCAATTCTGGCTTGAGGAGAAAACGGGAAGCCAGATTGAACTACTGAATAAAAATCACGCTATTCTCAATCACCACTCATGTGATGACAGGTCAAACAGATCGACGCGTATTCACATCACAGAGTGCCTGTGTGTTAAGAATCAGGTGACAGGTGACGCATTAAAGGAAGAATAAAGTAGACACGCATTACAAAGGCAGATGCATTCATATGACACCAGGAGCCATTCAATGATTTGAGGTTGGAAATCAGATAAATGTTATGATATGGCCTCCTCAGTCAACAAATTTCATCCCAGTTGAACACCCATGGGAGGTTTAGCAGTGATGTGTTTGGCAGTGCTCTCCACTTCCATCATCAAAACACCAAATGAGGAAATATCTGTTGGAAGACTGGTGTTTGTCCTTTCAGTAGAGTCCAGCCCACAGTCAGCTTTCCAAATGTCCAAGTAATAACATCAAATGTAGAAGAACTTCTTACATCTAAATCGATTTGTCTTTGTCTTCAGGTACCCACCCCTGAGATCCGTGCCCACAGCCTTTACTTTGACCTGTCTGCTTACGGAGTGGAGGCTCTCCGAGAGCACCGAAATCCCACGACCAAGCCTGGCTTCCACCTGAAGATTTATGGCACCTTTAGAAATCGCTACATGGCCCTTGTGTGTCCTGCCTCCGACACTAAGATGGTCCGCTTCCTCAGGCACACGGCCAACTCCTCTGTAAGCTTATCGTCTCCTTTTGATAGAGGCTTTTTTCAGAACTTTGTTAACTAGTTATCTGATAACAGGCGTGAGCAACATGCAGCAAGATATACTTCCACGTTTATGTGAGGGAGAAAAATAATACAGGCTTTCCCTTCAACTTATTCTTCTAATTTCATTCAACAACACAGCAACTGTGCATATATGTGTGTGTTTAAATCTGTTGACATACTCGAGTGTGAGTGTGTTTTCTAAGCCAAAGAGAGCATGACATGAAATAGGAAGAAAGAGGAAGAGGAGAGAGTAGACCTCGCCATTAAGTGTGTTTGTATGTGCGTGTGTGTAGAAGCCATCTGTACCCTGCTGTTACACATCACTGAATAAATGGAGGGCAGGATACTCCTTTTCTTCCTGTGCTCAACAGCAGGCTGTGGGGGCAGTTACGAGCAACCGGGCAGTCTGTGTTTTATTTAAACTCTCTAGGTTTTTTTTATGTCAAGCACTGCTCTGATCATCTGTAGGCTGCTGTAGCTACAGCATGAGGTGTAGTACACCATCTGTAGCATATGTAACAAAGCCATCCTTGGAGCGCTTGTTGCTATGTGGGTGGCCATTTAGATGCGCTGTTACTTGGTAACAGATGACTGTGCAAGTATGGGTCGAAGAAGAGCAGAGTTGAGCGGAGAGAAAGAGCGACAGAGGCAAAGAGAGCGAGAACAAGGTTTGTCACTCAATACCTACAATTACTGTAGAATCGATGAGAAGGCGCACAGCAGAGGGCGGACACATTTTTTTTTCTTTTCTGCATCAACAAAAGTGATGATGTTCTTTTATGAGTCACTTCAGAAGGTAAAAGGAACAGTTGCTTTTGTTTAGACAGAAGAAAATCCAACAAAAAACGCTGAACCATCTTTAGAAGTGTGACTCTGCCTTGACTTTCAGTATATCTTTAAAAAACATAGTTTGAATTAGGGTTACAGCTAAAGATTATTTTCATTATTGATTCATCTGATCATTATTTTCTTGATTATTCAATTAATTTTTTTCTCTATGAACTGCCTATGAAAAAAGTAAATAAAACGTTTCTTGTTCCACCAACAATTCAAAGTAAAATAGATACAATTTAAACGTCCAGTGTGTCCAATCATTGTAGAATGAGCCTTTTATATACCACTTCCATGGATACTGCCATGTTGTTCTTCCATGTTTCTACAGTAGCCCAGAACAAAGAAAGCAAACACTGGCTCTAGATATGGCCATATGCATCTTTCATGCTTTTGTCATCACTTTACTCTCTCCTTCATGCTTGGAGTATGAGGGCAAGTGGAGAGGATTGTAATCACATCGCACCTCCACTCATAGATGTCACTAAATCTTACAGACTGAACCGTTAATATAACAAAAGCATAAAATTGCTATAGTTGAGAAATTGAAACAAGAGGATGATAGACATGTTGTGTGTAAATAGATTACTAAATAGTTGCAATAGTTTTTTGTTGAACAACAAATTGATCAGTTACCTAATTGTTTCAACTTTGGTTTGATTCAGTTGCACATTGGAGAAATTTGCCCTTACTGATCTCTGCCAGACAACCTTAAGGTGGGGTAGGACATGTTTTCTGGAGCATTTTTTACCATATTGCTGGAAAACCTCTTCATGACCCCAATGCAGCCAGTGAAATAGAAGGTTTGTCAAAAAAACTAAATGTTTTCGTCCGTCCAATCACGTTGATGGGGCTGCTCATTATGATTGGATCCTGATACGCCCATCAAACTTCAGTCTGCTTCTCCCTCCCCCTCTGCGCGTTTGAACGAATAGAGACCCTTCCATTACTTTGAATACGTGGTTTTGAGGGGAGGTCTGAAGAAAGACATGGGTGTGTATTTTCTAAATATAGCTTGCTGGAACCGTTTTCCCAACATCTCCTACCTACTTTAATACTTCCGTCATGATCACTGGGCAATAATAATATAAAACTACATGTAAACAAAACATCAATATCATCAAGGCTCAATATGCATATTTCCATTGAGTGACAGTGAAGTACCTTTTGGAGATTTCTGTTGAAATCTATTTTTTAAATACCTGTAGCCAAGAAACTGTGGTTCTTGGTGTAAATTCATTGTGGCTGCATCAAGAGCAGCACATACTGTAGGGTGGTTAACAGAGCCTTCATACATTAGTACGTGTAATAGCGTTCATGAGCAATTCACTGTACAACAAGATAAAGATATAAATAAGTGAAGCTGACCTTTGATGACGCTACAAATGATGATAAATATCTTATGTCTGTCTCTGCATTGCTGCCCAGATCATGAAGAACATCTTTCACCAGTCCTTTAATGCCTACAAGACAGACATAGAGCCTCGTCTCAACGATGTGACACTTCACCACATGCAGTGCAGCCGCCGTCTCTTTGAGATTCAGTTATCACACAGACGCATCAGCGCTGCTTACATAGAGGGGGACAACGTGGCAGTCACTGTGGAGGGCGAGGCGGCACGAGTGCTCAACTTTGACACAGGTACGCACGTCTTTAAAACACCAGTTATTTCCCCCATGAAACCAGTACAAGTTTCCAATGTGTGCTGTTTTTTTTTCTGTCCTCAAAGTGTTACTGAAGGTGAGACATAACATCAAAGCCCCGATTAGCAGAACAGAGAGCCCTTTGAATAAATGAGACAGAGTGAGATGGAGAGAAAGCGAGAGATGCAAGGAGAGGATAAAATGTGTTTTTATGCAGGCTGCATGTGTGTAGATGGGTGTGTGACTCATCACTGCACTATTGAGGTTTTGCTTGTAATGTATATTCATGTGCCGTGTGTTTTCTTTCATATCTATGACTTCAAGGCTACAGTTTAGTATTTATCTGCAAAATGGCGGCTAGAACTTCTTATAAAAATGTGTTGCGCAGATTTTATTTGATGTCTTTCCTCTCCTCTCCACTCTATCCTCCCTGCCATGCTCCAGGTTGTGGGGTAAATCTAGGTATGCGAGGTCTGGAGTCAATGGGGACGTTCATTTACAGGACAGCCACCGCTGTGGACCAGAATGATATCCTTGAGGCACTGTCGGCTAAGATGCAGCACTCCAGACAGGTGGCAGAGACCTTCAAGCAGACAGGCCTGTCTGAATCAATGTATGAATGAAACAGGAGGACGACCCGATGAATGCATAATGCCACCTAGTGGAAAGTGGCGGTGGATGTGTTTACAATGAATGTTTACAATGAATCATGAGTCTGACGCTGACATGGACCACTTATGGTTACACACTGAATGGATCTGAATGAGCGTTAGCTGTGAACAGATGGATAATGGATGTAAACATGTGATCATAAGTCTTTGTGACGTGCAGTTAGTGCATCTACTCCTAATGGATGCACAGAGAATCATCAAGGCCAGATTTAGCACAGTGCATTTGAAGCTGTTCTGTTTTCCAGGTTGCAAAACCCGCTAATGCAGGGAATCATGGCGGAAAGAGATATATAATCTCTAACAGCTGCAATGAAACAATATACACTGACTACTAATGAACTGCACTTTGATTTGGATAAAGTTTGAGAATGAACGGGGAAGAAATCTAGCCCTGAGAGACTCTGAACTTTATCATTGTCACCACTGTCATCTTTTCCTTGTGTTCAGGAAAGAATTGACTTGAATTGACTAAAATCTGCCCAGTTGTGCTCTCTGGACATCACCTCAGTGATGTTTGAGGAAACTAGACTGTGCAGTAGCATCGTCGGCTAGAGCTGAGAAATGTATAAAACTGTTATTGTCTGTGATTTAACAGAGGAGGTAGCTGCTCCAAAGTGTTCTGCTCCAAAGCCTTTTTGTCTTTGTGTTTGTTTGACAGTGTGGTGATAATTGTGCTGATGAAGTTCTGCAGTACTTGCTCGGGTGGCCTATTTTTGTGTGCCGCCTTGTAAATTAAGATTTTTTGGCATATTTCAAAAAATGTAGGCCACTGCAACCATATTATGGGCCAAATGTATTATTAAAAAAACAATTTTTGCTGGTGTCAGATTTTTACTTTCCTTTTTATATTTTGCTCCTGGTAATCAGAGAGGACTCAAATATCACCCGTAAAAGCACATCTAACACGGAGAGGAGTGTGCTGATAATAATGTCCTGCTCCTGTTTGAGTGCCAATAAAGATGGTGATTTGGCAACAGTGATATGGATGGTCTTGACATGAAACCCTTTCATTTGTTTGATGAGAGATTAAATGCATTTTAATTAAGAGCAAAAGCGACGTGAATTCAGATGCTAGTCAGGGCTAGTACACAAAGGGAGATTTGATTTATTAAATTCATATAATGTGCATCAAAACTGCCTGAACAATAACATTTTACAATAAATGTATTAATTTATCAATTTTTTGCAGTGAAATAAGATACAATGATGACAGACCCAAAAGCAGTCTGTCCATCAGTTTCAAATAAGAGTAGTAGTAATTTAACTGCAGTATAAGATAGTAAATGAAAATCTGTGCACTGCATACACGCTACAGAGTTGTTTCTATAATGATTGATATAGGGCAGTACTGTCCTCTAGTGGTGTAACCAGTTTGTTGCATCTGTTCGGCCTCAAACTTTAAAACCGAGTAGGACGAGTCCCAAGCCAGGAGAGTTACTGCTGCCCTCTATCAGGGATATCCCGATATCAGGCTGACGTTTCTATAAGAGATGCTGCAGTATACTTTCACTGGCAACATACGTGCACCTGAACTTACACAATAGTACAAAATGATTTAGATAATGTCTCCATCGAAGACATTATCAAGTTCAAATCAAGTTCAATGACTTTTCCACTGGATGATGTTGAATTTTGAGCCTAAAGAGCTGCAAATCAAGCAAAGATTTAAAACGATAATGAGGTTATTCACCTGTTAGAATCAATACTGTGATTATTCAACAGACTGTTGCATCTTGTTCATAAGTGAGAATGTCTCCAGTCATTTTATATTACTGTTATTACTGAAATGCAGTGACAGGAACATTCATGAACATGTATTGTATGTAAGTGGTATCGAGTGTAAACATTTTTCCCGCATCAAATATTTGTCTCTTTCAACAACATCATCAACACTTTGTTTCCCAGCCCAGAAATTATTCTCAATAATAACTCTATAACGGCATGCAGACATGCAAACAGGTGCGCAGTGAGCTGCATGTCTGCTTGCTTTGGTGTAGTCTTTCTATTACTGTGCGTAATACAGCAACATACTGCTGTAATAGAGGCTGCGTGCCTTGCTAAATGGTTCATTACTTGGTGTCATCTCACACTGACTGAACCAGCTTTAGCTTTCAAACGTGGGTCCAATGTTGGAAGCTCAAAAGCAGCACAGAAAAGAATGACTAAACCTTACGGTTATATATTATATTCAGACTCATTTGTGAATGAAAATGATTTCATCCTAAAGGAATTGAATAATATTTGCTACATGATTTTCCAAGAAATGTATTATTCCCTAAAGATCAGCAGACTAAAGAGATTGCTGGATGAGTATCAAGATTGGAAAAGACGGCTAAATTAAATACAGATATTTTTGCAGTGTGCCAAACAGTAATAACTCTTGAGCTGTGGACGATATACAGTAGGTGTGAGACAGTGACCTGCTGAGATCTATTAAACTGCTCTGTGCCAACCTATCCCACCCTCCAGCCTAACAGACAACTTAAAGCTCTCCTTCCCGAAGCCGTTTGCTCTGTCTAATTAAAAACATCCATCCTCCAGCTGTGCCCTCCAAGGTCAATAGTCTGGACCTCTGAACCGGCCCCTGCTGTAGCACAAGGCCTTTCATTAGATTAAACACAATAATGAGAAAATCTTTTATCTTTGCATATAATTAAAGCTGGGATGAAGGACAACTTAATCAATGATGTGGAATGACAAGTTCGTAAATGAATTAGACCTGCCAATGAGGGCTTGGCTGCAATCAATGACAAATGTTAAGCAGAGAGTGGATGGGTTGTAGTCACAGCAACGGGCATCTATCAGTCCAAACAAGAATATTTAATGCTGCAGGCATACACTGAGATTTAGCTGGATTACTTATCAGCTTCTGTGTCTGTGGCATTTAAAATAGGCAACAGATCAGTTTGCACATTGTTATTGTCGTTAATTAAAAGTCATTCAAATAAATTTGAATGTCTATGACTGGTGCATTTTAATCCTTTTTTGGGATGCTGTCAGTTATGGCAACTCAAACTTAAAGCCACAGCGGACGCCTTATTTTAATGGCGTCACCCAGCCATACGAGGGCAGTGTTGTCCTTTGAAATAGCCTCCAGGGTCTCTCTGCGTTCAGCCGGCTGCGGAGTCAAAAGGCAAAACTGGAAGAGGAACTGGAGGGATTGTAAATGGGATAGATCTGTGGCTGGACCCACAAAATAAATGATTTTTTGTTCAAAAAGCAGATTTGTTACTTTATTTTCCGGCAGGATATTCTGTCACACTGAATGCAACTAGTCTGAGGTAAAAACCCAACTCACCCTCTGACCTTGGTTCTTCATTTAAAAACATTTTGAAAAAAATCAACTGTCAACTGAACAATTATAGTTTTTGTGTGAAAAAGTAGCATTCATCACAGTCTAAAGTTGTTGGAGCTTGACATACAGTGTTGGAAAAAAAAAAATAAGAGAGGTTTTCACAGTTCTCTACTGGCCTTGTGAGTTTGTGTTTGAGGAGATGGGAAAGGATGTGAGCACGAGCTTGTATTGACAAGCCTTCAGTTGCTGTCTGACACACCGACAGGAAGTCACTGTCACATGACTGAGATATCGGCACCTTGTCCGATTGCACAGAGGGCCTCTTATGTATGCTGCCAGCACAAATACAGGCCAAGTCATTCATATACACACGTACACACAAAGCGGATCAGAGGAAGAGAACAAAGCCGGTGAAAATGGAAACGCTAAGACTTCTTTTTTTTTTGTTGTTACCCGGGGAAAACCATTCACTTAATGTCTTATTGGTGAATCACGAAATGTTCTTTTTCTGCATTTGTAAACATGAAACAGGGTGAGGTGAATTCTGCAGCTCGATTTTTACCTGACTTCGGCGTCTGTCGAACAATTATCAGTTCTCCTATCTATTCGGCTCCTATCTGTCCCATCACACTCACGCCCAATTTCCCTAAACTGTCACAGCTAATAATTGGGCCTCTCTGTCAGGAAGGAAATCAGGCCCGCTGTTCTAACTAAAACACACATCCCTCACCCCTCCCTTTATCCTTCCTTCTCCCCCCTTTTTCCTCTCTCTCTCTTCTTCCCCTCTCCATCACCCTGCTCCCCTAATACAGTAGAAATCAACTCTCCGGATAGAACACAGCCACCTCCTCCATCTCCTCCTCTTCCTCCCCTGAGTCGGCGTGTGTGTGTGTGCGTGTGTGCGTCCGTGTGTGTGTGTTGGGGGGTGTACGCTGTGTGACAGTGGTAGCCTCAGGGCCAGGTTGCTGTTGACAGGGACGAGGGTCTCTGATTTGAGGAGAGCAGTCACACCAGCGACTGCAGCTGCCTCCTCGAGTGACACCTCCCTGTTAGTGGGGGAGATGTGGACATGTGTGTCAGTGTGTGTGTGTGTGTTGGCAGTGTTGATGGCGGGGTTGATGGACTGACTGGCTGCCTACAGTGCTCAGGACAAACAGGGAAACTTTCCCTGATGAGCTGACAGGCCCTCATGTTGAACACCTAACTGGGCTCCGGTTGGTGCCCGGACAAAGTGCAGAAGAGGTGAAGGCAAGAAAGAAGAAAATGAAAACAGAAGCCATGCAGGTCAGGAAAATAAAAATAGGCGGAAAGAGGAAGCTAAACAGCATCCAGTCCTAATGTGTCGTGTTCATGTGCAGCGCGCATACGTGCCTGTGTGGGTTTGTGTGTCTGCGTGTGTCTCGGCAGTCAAGGCTGTGTAGATCACCATTCCACCTTATCTAATTTCATTAATGTGATCCCCTGTCCATCCCCTGACGGCTTAATAGCCATTATTTGTGGGTCCCTTCAAATAAAGGCTCAGCAGTAAATTGCAGTCTGTGGAAATCGAGATATAAACGCCACCCTGCATTACTGTATAATATCTTTGCCTTTAATTAACTGAAAGCCATGCTGACATTTATTGGATTGCAAGTTACTTGTTAATGGCAATAAATTGCGAAACAAAAAAAAGAATCATTGCTTATTTTACATCAATAATTTGTGGACCTTTTGCTAATGATTATTCATTACTCGCCTATGGGGACTGTCGTGTTTGGTGAGCTAAAGTGAATGAAGAATGTAAAAATTTAAGTGGGCAGCATCTACTTAGTGTTATGGCTTTGGTGCCGCGCATTAAATGCCTCGCTCTGTTGCTGTCCCTTCACCCTGTCTTCTGCATCTGGCTTTTGGTGAAGAATGTGTTCGGGTGAAATTTACGAGTTCATTCCATCACACTGAACTACTTCTACTCTTCTGTTAGCATTTTGCTTGCACGAAGACATTCTCACGTTCACCAAGAGCTTGATGTGCCGCTCGGCGTGCATGTTTGCTGTGTTTTTGCAGAGGTTTTTTTTTTTTTTATTCTCTTTACGAGGCTTTTGCAACAGCAGCATGCCATGCATTAGTCAAATTCATCATTCAACAGACTGTGCGGGCCTGGAGTTTACTCCTCTTCATCACATTACGTCACACGTGAAAAGTGTTTTATGGCCGACGATGAATCAGAACAGTGTTTTCTAAATCATTTAAAAAATAATACAACATTTAATTCAAACACCACTGGCAACATATTAAGTGTAACTGCACTAAGTACAGTAATAAATTCAAGAATGAAATCCAGTTATGGTTTATCAAAAACAATTATTAGTTAGCTGATACTCATTTAAAGTGGTCGTTGAAATTATTAAAGAGGGAAAACATTCTTTAAAATTTTAATTCATTTGTTTTGATTAATAGAAATGAACTGTTCACAGAAAATGGTCCTTCTGTTTAAGGAATCGGCTGCAAAAGATTTTTAAAAAATGACAAATACACTGTGGCCCATAAAGGTGGAATAAAATATGTTTACCTCTTCTCATGAAATGATCGTGACAATGTGATTTAAAAGTGTATCTTTATCAAAAATGTTTCAAAGTCTTTTTTTTTAATGATCAACATGCCTTAACCGCACCGTGCATATTCAAGATAAATAATACACGAGTGTATAAGGCATTTGTGTTGACATGGCAACATACGGATCTCAAGGCCTCCGTACCTGCCGTGTTTCGTTTGCCACTACTTTCCACAAAAAAAAAAAAAAAAAATGCTCCTTTGCAGTGAAGGAACCAATTTCCCTCTATAGTGCCACTCTGTGTGTGCGTCACTCAGTTGCTACCAGCTTGCTATTTGGAAGAACATATTCCCTGTCGTAGCGGGCACCCGTCAGTGGGGTGGGTGACTCTCATCAGGCGCTGCCACTTGCTTGGTGCTGGCATTGATCTGGCATGGAGGGAACGGAGATCTGACAGGCCTGCCACAAAAATAAGACCCTTCAGATGCAAGGAACAGAGACTTACTCCCCCGCCTCTCTTTGCTCACAAATATATGCACACACAAACACAAACGCAAAGTCAAAAAGAGCAGTCGGTCAGAGTGCACGCATGCAGCTATGGCCTGTCAGTGCAGATCTGAGTTGACGAGGCTCTACATGCAGAGGACGATTGGGGAGGAAGAGAATGGCAAGTGGAGGGAGGGGAGAGGAGGGGATCGGGAGGCATCAGGCCGACAAAAACACTGTTTAAAGGATGGGACGTGAGCGGGAGAGCCAGCTCACACTCTGCCTGATGACCCCTCCACCCCTGTGTACTCTCACTTTACGGTAACCTCTCCACATTGCCATCCTGCCCCTGGGTGATTGCCCGGGTTATCCTTTCTTCTGCATCATCTGTTGTCTCCTAGTTGTGGTTATGACCGGAGACAGGCTCTGAGAGAGACGTCCCTCTCTACTGATATCACGCTGTGTCTCTCACACACTTGTCTCAAATGCCTCCTACTCATCCCTTCTGATGCCTCCCATCAACCTGCGAATGAGCAACTGTGACAGGGGGAAGAGAGAGACAGAGGGAGACAGAAAGGGAAGAGGGGAGGGGGCGAAAGAAAGGGGCATTAGAGAGTTGTTTATTTTGCAAGGCTGACAGAAAACTCTCCAAAATGCTGAGTTGGGATCACGTTGAGTAACATAGACTGTGACTTTTTAGGGGAGAAACAACCTGCTTTGGTAAACTTGGGATGACTTTGGAATACTCTGGACCCCCCCTCCTCATATTGTGGAATGCCAGAAGAGAAATGCACTTCAGCAGTTCATAGCTGCACTACAGAACCATAGACAAACCATCTGAAATGACAGGTCAATCACAAAATGTCTGCGGTTCAAAATGTCACCTCTCTTCCTCTTGCTCTCCGTCTCTGTCTCCCTGGATCAGTTTTCTCCAACAGTGTGTTCCTTGTATGTTTGCAGACTTGTGCAACATTTACCAGAACCAGCTCTACAATATCAAATGGTTTATCAAAGACTAATCGTTAAGACGCTTAATGAAAAGCAGAGACCAAGTGCTCAATTTCAAACACTATAAATCCTGTCGGTGCTCTTTGACAATGAAAATTATGAGATTCCTTAGACACGCTTAGGCACACCAAGGAGGAATAACAAGTCTTGGACATTTTAAAACAGAGGGTCTTTGACAGGATGGAGGAACAGAATCACATGACATGTTTCTTTATATCTATCTTTCCATTATGTGATAATAATGTTTACTTAAGGAGTCTTGTCTTTAAAGTACTCCCGTTGTAATCAATCTGTTTTCATTGTCACTCCTGTGAGTTTGATCTGTGTTTTTAACCATAAAGCTACCTGACTGCATAAAGGATTTATGTATATATTCTTACTCTTTGCTCTCCACAGTGCCACAACTAAAGTCCAAAAAATGTTCTTCATGTTTTCTAGACGACTGGTGACACAGGGACTACTGTACTCTCTCCCAGCTAATGAAACAATAAGTTCATGCTGTCATGCCTCATACCACATAATACAACAGAGGGGGGTGAAATAAAATCAGAGGGTGCAGCACAGCTAATAAGCTAAGAGTGCCAGACATGTGAAAACTTCATTTAATCTGTAAAACATTTCTCAGAACTCTGCTAGAATTGTATTAAACACTCTATGTTACAAAAATAAATCAGTTGATTAAAAGAAAGACAATACAAAGTTATGATGAGATAAGATAAGGTTACACCCTGCACGTAATTTAAAAGTAAAGGAGAGGCTTAAGTAAAAACCATGATAGTTTTACGTGGAATCATCGGCTTGTGGCAGCTTTCTTCAGTTAATCCAGAGTTATCCGCACTTCCTTTACATAATATTAGCTCAACCTCCCCCAACACAAAGGGAATAAATCTTATCAGCCATCTGGACCGTGCATTTACAAAATGATCAATTTCAATCAAAAGAAATTAGAGGAGAGCCGGTGTATTTGACAAATAGATAATTGGCCCGCTTTACCTCTGACCCCGGTGTGACGCCTTGTCGGACTATAATCTCTTTAGAATTATTGGAGCATTCAATTAGCCAGATTAAATGGCACAGCCAAGAAGCATGTTGCTAATACAGAGAGGTGAGGCTGTGCAGGCTGCAGTCTCACAGCCTCTCGTCTGCTCTCTGTTGCTCTACCTTTCCCTCAGTCTTCTCGCTGACTCCCTGGCTCACGGCTCACCTCCCACCCTGTTTTGTAAACTGTCTATAAGCATTTCTGCTTATTTCTGTGCGTGTGTGACTGTGTGTGTTGACAGTAGACAAGTGCTACTGAAAACAGGATATTACAGAAGGTAATGGAGAGCGCAGCAGTGGCGAATTGTCCCACAGATGACAGCAAGACACACACACACATGCACACACTTACAATCTAAATATTTTCTTTGGTCACAGTTGAAATAAAAGTTCACAGCCCCTGGAGTGGTGAAGCCCTCAGTTGTCAGCCCCTCACATGTCCTCAGTGTTGTCTGAGTACTGTGCTTGCAGTGGGACCATTATCCAGTGTGTGTGTGTGTCTGTGTGTGTCTACATGCATGTCTGTGTCTCTGTGTGTGTGTGTCCCACTCCAACCTCAGCCAGCAACATCACAGAGCCTGTATAAGCTCGAGTCCCAGGGGCTGTGTTACTGTGTCACTGGACCGGCGCCTCTGTGCTTCCTCCTTCACCAAATATTCTGGGTACTGTGGTCACCGGCTCATAATCAAACCTCAGGGGCCCTCTCCTCATGTGCAGTGCACACACAGACAGACACACACATGAACAGACAAAACATGCTCTAAAATATGTGCCCTGTGACATCCAATGCATATAGAGTATACCTCTTTATTCATAAAGAAAACCTGTTCATTTGCTACACATTTGAAGGTGAGTTTTGGAATCAGCACATGAATGTGAGCGTGCGTCCCTGAATGAGTTTAACTGGCTGTGTTTGAACTATCAAATAAACCAAATTTACAGCTAGTTAAATTGCAGTGAAATTACAGTATATTATGCTGTTTGAAATGAGACTATAAACCATGTACAATAATAAGAGGGACTGTCGTTTTTTTGATTTTTGATTAGACGTGAATCCCTCATCATCCTGAAATCTCCTCTTGAATTAGTTTCCATGGAGAATACTGTACTGTATCTAACAGCTGTTGTGTTTATTAATCATGATGCACATCCTGGTGAATTTTTCTAACCACTACCAGTAACCAGTAATTTTACAGACTTCACTGTGAACTCTGTTTTAAAAATGTATTTAAAATAATCAAAACAGGTTCTGTGGGTTTCAACAATGCCTGTTTAAACCTGTTTGAGTGATGGTCACACAGAAGACTGAAAATGTGAAAAATAAACTGAATCTAACCCAACTTAATTGAAATGCTATCAATGCTATCCCTCCAACTCAAAACTGATTTCATGTGTAATGTTTTATAAGGCAATATATAATCATATAAATATTGCAAACTAATTTATTTATTATTTATTGATTACACTTGAATGAAGCTGATGTGTAACAGGATGAACTTGTATCTGTTTGATTGATTCAAATGACCAAGTGAATTATTTTTTGTATTTTACATTTCCATTATTACATTTCAATTTTAAAAAATATTTTATGTGTATATTGTGAATGTCTTAATACTCTGTCATAGGTTATGCCGTGCATTTTTAGGGCAAACCATCAGGCAATGCAGGACCACACTATACGGGTTAAAAAAAGAAAAAAGAGAGAGAGGTTAACATTCAGACCCCTTGTTTATCACCCACTGGCCCTGCACAGTGGATTTCCTGCAAGATCTCCATTAACAATAGACTGAAACAGGTGCTAAACTTCCCACCTCCTATTAATTATTGGCCTTTAATTTCACAGGCCTAGATGTGGTTGTTACACACACACACACACACACACACACAGACACAGTTTGAGCCATAAACCCCTTTCTGCCAGTGGCTGATGCACGGCACCCTGTTGACACACACTAACAGTGATATATACCAGTGGATGAATCTCTAATTAAGCTTTGGCAGGGACTCCGCAGTTACTTAGTGCCACACTTCATTATCTGCACATACTCCTGCCCCAGTGCTACAGACCTATCGTTGATTTAAGGTAACGTGGAAAATCTCCACACTACATTGCATCTGTTTCTTCTCTTGAAACATTTTTCTGCCTGAAGTTTATGTAACATTTAGTTTTCAGCAAGTTTAAATTTAAAGATACAATCTTGGATTTATTTGTCCATCTAAACTTGCGGGTATTGTCTCATATGTCACCAAAAACCATAGTATACTACATCTGATGAAACAAAGTACTTGGACATTTTTTGTGACTTTAAACAAGAGGAGGCATGCTGAAATTGCAGCGCTGGGCTCTAAAAACATGACTGTCAGACTTTAGGTTTCCTCTTGAAGAAAAACACACCAGGCAATTTGCAGCAACTGAAAAAGCCCTTACTGTCTGATACAATAGGCAGCATTATGAAACAGCTTTTGCTCCTGGGCTCCAAAGCCAATCAGTGCATTGCGTTACGTCTGATCGCTACATGCACCATGACAGGGAGAGGTCAAGAGTCCTGACCTGTGATGATGGCTGGGGTGACAGATGTCATGTCAACTTTGTAATGGCTTTGTTTTAATGACGGAGTGAGTCACCACTCGTGTATACGCAGGGTCACTGTTGAACACATACTGGATCACTGTCACACAATCTTCATTCTTCTCTGACGCAATATACTGTAACAACTTCTGATCTGTCTGTCACTCAACATAACAATGTCCTGTTGGCCTGCTGGAGAACTAATTCTCGCATGAACTAGTGAAAACACAAACACAGTAAAAAAACAAAGTGTGTAACCACTGCACATTGTGATCATTAATGGAGAGTGAAAACACCTCTCAGTTAATAGTGATCTCCTGTCAGTCCCCATTTTGAAAAAAAGATAAATTTACTGAGTGTTGCAACTTTTCACTAATTATCTATGTCAAAATTCTGCAACATATCTCAGTTTCTAACACGACCTATCATAATTTAATTTCCATTATCTGTATGTCCATGGCAGTGCACTGAATTCTCTCTCTCTTTTTCTCTCTTGCTCCGGGCCCATTTCTCTCTCAACCATGGCCTTTTTTTACATCATTGTTTGACCAGTGTGGAGGCCTACACGTGTCTGCAACATATAACAAACGAAAACGAGAACTACAAATGAATCACAGGCGGTGTGAAATTCTTTAAGAAGTGTTAAACGCTGAGTCGTGCTAAATTACAACCAAAGAAAGAGACTCTCTAAAGAATTAGCACTTAATTAGGTCTTAATTAGCATAATTATGCATGCTAACAGTGTCTCGACAGAATAGCAGTTGTCAGGAGGGTTGAACCATCTGTAACAGCAGAGGATTAATACATCATCTTTTATATCCAACAACGCTTTACCTCTTCTATCTCAAAGTGCTTTTCATTAATCAATTTCGCTTTTATTGGAGAGGAAATTTGTCATTTTTCATTACGTGCCATTATACCACTCCCTTTGCAGCTATAACGGTTCTAATTAGCCCTCAAGTGTATCCTCAAACACAAACACTTGAACAGACAGACACAGAGATGTGTTCAAACACGCGCCTGCACAATTATAGAAATTGGCAGCGTTGTGTTATGTTGACCACACTTAACATGGGTGTCATGGGTGCTGGTAAAGAGGGGGAATGGAGACGGGGGTAAGGGCGGGGAGAGGCAGGAGGATTGACAATGAGTGGGGGAGGAGACACAGAGAGTGAGCAGGAGGAGGAGGGCTCAGTAATCAATGAGAAGTCTTGAACTTAGGGAAACCTTTTCATGTTTGGTAATCAACTAAGAGTGCCCGTATCACCTCCCCGAGCCACAGAGGAGATGAGGACAGAGAGGAGAGACAAGGAGAAAAAAGTGGAGCATGCTGGACAGGAGGGGAGACTCACATTAGGGTCGAGGGTAGAGGATAAGCATGATATTTAGAAAGAAATATTTAAATTATGTGAATAATAAACACATAATAAAATAAATAATCAAGTGCCTCTCAAATCATTTCCATTTCTTTCTGTTCTCACTTTGTGGTTCAAACTTACTGTGCTTGTTCCTGTACAGTTAATGTAACAGACGACTCTCTCTCCACCTCTCTACACTCAGATGTTGAGAGTAATTCAGTTGTCAAAAGAGACAAAACACAAATAAAAGTTAAAAATAAATTTGACTCTTAATAAATCAAATAAAAATAAATATTTTTTTAAATGTTCTTTAGATGTCACAATGATGATAATAATCGAATCGTGGGGTGAAAATCTGTTACTGGGACACGGTAATTCACATGAAGAAGCATCTTAATTTAAGAATCATACAGGTGCCATGTCCAATTAATTCAAATGAATTATAAATAATTTACATAATTTAATTTACACTCTCCACATTTGTTCAGGTTATTTTCTCACTTTTGCATCTGCAACAATAACAAATGAAGAAACTGTTTATTTGTTGTTGTTTTTTTTTTGGTTGTTTTAACTTAGACTGTAAAAGTATTTTTCAGGAATATTAGGAAATTAGTTTAACATAAAATTTCCATCTCAAGCCTGTCTGCTCTTTTCATACAGTAAGGAAACACTGTCCTCATCAGAAAATAGAGGGCTCACTGGATACTATGATTTAATCCACGGCTCTGGGTTAAACTGGGTTCACGTGTTAACTTAAAAGTTAAGCATGAGAAATAATTAATAATTATGGTAATTTTACAAATAGAAATAGTCGTCTGGCAAAACATTCCCAACTAAAGGGCTACTTACTAGCTCTTACCAGAGCTTTGAACTTTAACACAAGCTCTTCATTGTGAGAATTATAGTTGATTTGGAATTCCTTTCTCAATCCACTGTTTCATGGACAAGGATACAGTTTTATGCTTGAACCCACAAGTCAAACTTGTGTAACAATATGACACAAAACTATGAGGACAGGCTTTATCATTTGCATTACTGTCCTCTTCATCGTTATACAAATTGGCTAACAAGTCATTCTGATGTCTTTTCTTGTTGCATCTCCACCTTTCTCCCTTTTCCTATATTCCATCTGAGGAATCGATGTCTTGATGGATAACAAGCGTGGCACATCTCACCTTCCTCTTTAGGGAAGGGTGACAGAATCACTCCCATTGCTGCCATTTCCATACGAGCCCTGCAACATGCCGAGGTGTGGTCAGGGCACATACACCCCGTAGCTGCAATCTATAAGAGCCCTGAGCCTTAGGCGACCTTGAGACACTCCACTCACTTTGGCCTTGCCAATAGCTAAGTGTGTGCGTCTGAGTGCACGTATGTATACGTGAGTATGTCTCAGACACGTCTTGTCTGCATATGCTCATTTTAGGCACAGTCGCAGAAACTCTCCTACACTCTGATATAAAACTCTTCTAGCTGATGTACATGCTAATTCTCTCCATATGGTATTTAAAGTGGGTGCTGAGCACTTGAACAAGGTCTCCCCCACTCCATTTCTCCCCCCTTCCCCTTCCTCTCCCAGGCCCACAGGGACATTAGCATTATCGATGAGCTCACCCCGTCACCTCAGACACAGGCTCTTAAAAGAGAATAATTTCATGCAAATGAGATATTGATGAGCTAATGATTAATTGGCTGCCTGACTGTGTTAATATGCAATAGCTGTCGTGTAATATGCATTTCTAATGACTCTGTCTCAGTGTGTTCAAACAAATGGGCGACTTTGATCATTGGGGTACTCAGAGGCTTTCCAGCATGTTAGCTCGGGGATAAAGCTTTGCCTGAAGGGTTTGTGTAAACTACCATGGGAATGCAACCACAGAGAAAGGGAAACTTGCGCGATGTATGTGTGTTTTCTTCTCCTTCTTCTTTTAACATAAAAAACTAGGATGATTTTTAGCGATATAGCATGTATAGTATCAGAACAAACAGCTCTAACACATGCAAAAGTCTGTGAAGATGTATGAGCAACTAAAATGTATAAGAGACACTTCACCTGGATTACCTGACCGCGGACAAATCACAGACCACCATGGTACAAATATGTCAGGTAAAAAAGTCTCCTTCGTGCTGCTGCTGCACATTAACTGACACTTGTTGCACTTGATGAATAATAATAATTTGTGGCATGTTGTTGACATGAGGGACATTTTTCTTTTGATTTTTCAGCTCATTTTTGCATCTGGAAGCCTTTTCTGCACACATGACCATTTTAAGTAGACCCAGACTTAATAAATACACATATGTATCGCCATCAGTCACTCTCACTCATCATTTTATCAACCATTTAACAAATAAGTGCTAATAATACACATATCTGAAGATATATATATTTTTATCTTGCTTATCTGCTGATGAAAGAACATATCCAGTGGAATAATGTCTCTTTGACTGAGATCAACCTTTGAACTCACGGACACATTCTATATTCTCATCTTTGAGCCAATCAGATTAATTATTTGAGCAGGAAGTAACCTTAACCTGAGTTAACTGTCAATCAATAAACATTCACCAGCCCCATCTCCAGACATAAAGACTGCTCCATCCTGCTACACCACATAACTTCATATCGTTCCACATAGATCACCGGCACACTGGAAGATTTAAGGACAAAAAAGCACAGTTTGATGGCTGTAACAGCTCCCATTGAGCTAATATCTGGTGATTTGACACAGATAACGTGATGGCTGGCACCAGGCTATTCCGAGCTTGGGCCATTTCTGTCCTAATGGTCCTTTTCCGAAATGTTCTAATAATGGCCAAGTCTGGTTTAACAAAATGGAGACTGTGTGTGAGGTCACTGCATGTCTGAGATGTGGATTTTTTAGCTTTCCCATAGTAGGTGACATTGTTGCTGGGCAAAAATTATGTCAGGTCAATTTAGGGTAACCCTAAGTGTGTGTGTGTGTGAGAGAGACAGAGATAGAGACAGACTGAGGTGAATTACACATACATACCATCATAGACTATAAACTCTTGATATAAAGATGTGTTCATTCCTGAAGCATTATTCTCTTCTACATATTTATAGAATGCCTTAATTTGCTCTGATTCTTCTTGATGTTTTTACAATATAAAGAGAAATAGATGCTAAATAACATTGATCCTATTGCCATTCTTATTAACATATGTTTGCAACTTATACTGTGAATAATAAATACTGGTATGAAACGTGGCTTACACTGAATGTGACAAGTTTATATATTTTAAAAATAGAAAACAATTAAGATAAAAAATTTAAAAAAAAATAGATGAAGAAAGAAGGAATTCAAGGAAGACAAATCAGCCTTAATAATCAGCTCAGAATAATTACATTTATGATATCAGTGGAGAAACATCATATTAGAAGGTGTGTTTGTGGGAGTGTGTGTGCAGGTGTGTGTGACAGTGGCTGCATGGGGCTATGAGTGTGCCTAATCAGACTGACTGCAGCTGCCCTTTGGGGACTTGGATCTGTCCGAGTGTCATTCAGTCTGTCCATCTGTCTGTCTGTCTGAGGCAAGAGGAGAAATGGTGTGTGTACGTGGCACCGACTGCAATACAGGCAACCAGGATTCAGGATTTGGTGTGTGGCGTGGTTGATATAGGACCTGAGGACAGATGGATGGAGAGACAGGACTAGAACACCCAGACCTGTGGCCAGACCTGTCAAAAGAGATAGGCCTGCTGACACCGTGTGTGTGTGTACGTGTGTATGTGTGTGTGCGTGTACGTGCACAAACCTGCAGAAATGGCAGTTGATGGCTGCCACTCAGACGACTAATCTGCCATCAGCTGAGTGACAGGGGAATGCGCTGTTGCCCTGACCTGCTCATTTAATCACCAAGTGTCCAATGAGGCTTCCCACATTGTTAGCTGTAAACATCTCCGGGTTTCCACTCAGTGAGGGTCAAGTGTGTGTGTGTGTGTGTGAGCGTGTGCAACTGCTCAAGTAAATAGTGCCATAATGGCTATGAGTTGTAGTTACCGTGTTCAAACTTTGAGTGTTATCGAGAGTTTAACCCTGGTGATGGTGAGTCTGTGTGTGTCGCTGTGTGGCATGTGTTCATTTATATAAATAAATTTAGAGTTGTTTAGTATTACTTTCACACAACCCCACAGCGGTAACTTACAATTTGCCTCAAGTCAAAATTTACAAAACTAATCTGCAGAGGGGATAGTCAGAAAATTTTGATACAAGATAAAGCATCCATCCATTGTCCATTGTTTGATGTTTGATGAAGAGCACAACTACCTAGCCTAGTCTTCAGACATTTCAAATATTTTAATTTGGTCTTAAATTAATCTGGTGTGTTCTGTTCTGCTTTCTACTTCCTGAAATATCAACATATCTCTCTCTCTTTCTATATATATATATATATATATATATATATATATATATATATATATATACACACACACCACTTTTACCATCTCTATGGTAAATATGTAACAAGAGCCAGCAGCAAGTTAGCTTAGCATGAAGAGTAAAAATAGTCAGAATCAGTTACTCTTTCTCTGTCCAAAACTCTCCACCAGCTTCTCCACAGCTCGGTGACCTTCTGCATTGTTTTACAGAAAGTAATGTGCCGGACCATTTCTTGGCTGAGGCATGTTGCCAGGCAACCAGCAGAAATTCCATGAAGTAGCTCGTCCCAGTCAATTAATACTCCGGCACATACTTCCAATTGTTCTTACTCTTCAGCTTTCAGTTGGATGAAATTAGCAAGATACACGCTAATCAATTAGTTTCAGAGGATCTGGTAGGTAGATTTTGTTACTTTTGGACAGAGCTACTGTAAGAATGTGGCAGACTCACTGGAAGACAATGTCTGCATATTCTGTAAATAAAGTCCTGCAAATTTCACACAATCGACCTTTAACTGTGCACTTACTATCAATAACTAACTTTTCAGGGGCACTGGATCTAAAGTGGGTATGCTTATCAAGGTGAATAAATGAATAAATAAATCCTAACTGTGAATTTCCACACACACAGCCAGAACAACACTTCAAAAATACTCTTACCTGCATTTACTTACAGTTAACTATGTAACTATGAACTTCCTCCATCTGGGATGGGGGAGCAACAACTTTTGAAATGCTTGCATCCTGAGCAGAAATCGGATCAATGAGGGTTATGCTCCCTTAGTAAAGCACCTCTGATAGCTGGAATATACAGTACATCCACATATTTCCAGTTTTACCGGGTAGCTCAACTTACTAACTTTCTCCAAGCAACTGCGTTTGTTGTCTAGTCTATGTACAAATATAAAGTAGTATCATAAAGCTCTGGGTGCCCACAGACGGCTGCAATAACAACAGTAGATGTCGGCACCTCTGTTGCAGCACACAGAGATCCCTTGGGCTGTCTGTCAGCCAGCAGCAGCTCCGTACCTCCCTTCCACATGGTTATCTACTTCCTCATCCTCTTGTTGGACTTAAAACAGAGTAGATGCCACAGTAACGTAATATGGCCTCACTGGGCACAAGTGGACTTTACATTGATAATGTAACTTACTTACTTAGGTAATTAATTAAGGCTTATTTTAAGCACCTTATGCAAAGCAACATTGCTATTTTTGAAATGTAGCACCCCCAACAGAGTGCAACACTGCCGTTAATATAAGCGGGGTACTTGTTATATACTACATATGACGAAAAACTAGCAAGTCAACAACTAACGGCTAACAGCTAAACAAGTCAAACAAACAAGTGCAACAACACAAGACATAGCAGCCAGCAAATATTACTTACTAGTCCAACAGCAAGAAGTCCAGCCCGGCGTGTGTCTTTCAGCCTTTGTTTTCACACCGATGACTAAAGGTCAGTCCCAGATTTACTTGTCTGGTGGCTTCTTGTTCAGCCATTCTTTCCGTTCTCTTCTTAGCTTCCTCCGTTAACGCCTCCTCAGATCTCATTGCCTCTGCCATTATGTCCAGAGTGACTGCTAGCCCGTGCTATGTACCACGCTCGCCCAGCTCTGGCTCTGGCACGACACCAGCTCAATTCCCCTTCACCATTTCCATTTCTGTGCACCCTAGGTCTGAAATCTCCTCTTCCTGGTGGTCCAACACACTGTGGTAAAAACACTGACGCTCCCACTTCACAAACTGAGCTAACATCAGTTAGCAGCAACTATAGCTTGCATTACTTTACTGTCCAGTTTATTGGACATATAGTCTGTATATTTAATTTTCTTTTGCAGCTACTGTGTTTTCTTCTTTCCTGTTAGAGTACGATGAAAATGGAACGATACATCTAACCGCTTTCATCCTATGAATAATAAACTTAAATGCATGGAACTTAATGTAGGAAGAAACAAGCAGGATTAATATAATGATGATAATGAATAAACACAAGTTGTTGAAACCCCCAACCTGGCAGTGGTCCTGCAGGTATCAGTGTCTATATACAGTATATACAGTCAATGGATTGCCTCCCAGCCAGGCTATCTTCCAACCTGTCACTGTGGGTGGACGTGGGAAGAGCTATACGTCATCAGCAGTGAAAGAATAGTGCAGTGTAGGAAAGATAAGAGCAACAACGTGTTTCCCAGCTGTGATAAATCCTCTGGTCAGACAGCACTGCTATTTCCCCTCTTTCATAAATGGGCCGTTTTATTGAATTTAGCCACTGATAAATAAATGGACTGCCACAGACCCATTTAAGCCTGCCCTGAGGAGCATATTTGGCAGCGGTTTACACAGTTGGCCTTCTTTCTCGCTCTTTCTCTCTCTTGTGATTTTGTGAGATCAGAAAAAGACGGAGGGATATTAAGAAATATGGAGAAAGGCAGACAGGCAGAGAAGTACAGATAAAACCCTGAATGATTGTGAAAACAATCTCAGAAAGCAATACATTTTTGCAAGAGCAGTAAAGCCTGCGTGGATATATGAAGCAGAGGGCAGAGACCATTTTCAAAGTGTTACAAGTCAGGAAATGGATTGATGGATGGAAAACTGAATGCAGACTCAAACTAAATTCCGACAGCAAAACAGTTAAGGCAGTTGGATGGTTGTACAGCGTCGGATAAAGCCCCCCAGAGCCTTCTGATTTCAGGATTGCGGGAGCTACGTCCGACAATATCTGAAACTCCACTACACACAATGACGTAGCCGGAAAGTAAGCAGGGTTTCTTCTTCTTCAGGGCTTTTTTTTTTTTTTAATCAATTAATCTAACTAATATGATCATTTTTACCTTCCACTGAGGTTAAACAAACTTAGTTTCTTGCATATTTTGATCCTTCCAATGACTTAAATCAGCTGCTTGCTTCCATCCGCAAAAATTCAGTATAAGCCTTAGCAGTGATTTTAATTTGTCATTGTAGAAAACGCACGTGTTACTCATAACAGTGACAATGGCTGAGTATGACAGTGGGCCAGCATGCACAATACACAGACCCGTTTTCAGTCGCCCTGCGGGAAGTGATTTTAAGCCTGCTTTACTGTTAATGTGTCCAACGTTAACACGGAATAAAAAACAAAACGAGGTAGGTACCTAGGCACCTCACAATATGCGCACATGTATACAGTATATTGCTATGATCTGTCTTTTAATTTCATAGTTTAGGATGGGCACAGGAATCTCGTACTCGTAATCATTCACTCAAGCAACACACATATGAAGATATCAACATAGTGACAGCTGAAAGAGTGGAAAAACATCCTCAGGTCAGACTGGCAACACGCAGGGCCAGGCTTTCAGGCTGCAACCGTGTGGATATGGAGGATACATCATGTTTCATCTTATGGCACAATGCACCAATGTTCAGATACATATTATTAGATAAATAAATAAAAAAAATGAGCTTTCAGTTTTCATGCTTTTATATGATTTCATGCTGTATATATAATATGTTCGTATATATCTGTGTGTCCAATCCAAGATATGTACTAAATGTATATGTAATATTTGTTACACATGTTGGTCATGACCTCAAATGGAAGATTAAAATTCACAGGATTTGTTTGTCATAAAAAAAAATGAATCAGCTTGAGTGAACAAACATTAAGATTGATATTATTAAGGAAGCATAAGCTTGTGACCTTACTTTATGACGTGCTATGACATGCGATTTGCTGCTGCTGTCTTTGATAAAGTAAGAGCTTTATTTACAGCCAAATGTTCATGTACTGTTCAGGTCTGATCAAGGTAAAGATCCATTAGGTTAGTATGCAAATGTATGTATATTAGGGTCATTGATTGGGGTGAGCAGGCTGTTCTTAAGACCTGGTGATGCTGATGAGGAGGGAAGGGTTGGTGTGACCTATCTGGGTCTAACTCAATACAGTGTCACATTACAGCACGGCTCAATCACTTACGATCCTGAGTGGACCAGGTAATAATGCCGCTTCCTGTTGGACCAGAGAGCATCACAAGATGAATGTGACCTCTACAAACCTATAGAGTGACAGCCATGGTTCACTTCCACCGGGATCCTACATGTGGGCTAGTGTTTTCATGGATTGTTGGGACTTTTATTTAACCTGTTTTTCTGTACAGACTTCACTGGATCTGAGACCAGAATTTGTTATTCTGAACCTGTACCAGGAAGCAGTTTCAAATACAATATTGTGGAAGCAGTGACAGAGCACAGAAATACTGTTCCTCTCCAAAAACTTGACATAAATCAGAAAATAGAGAAACTATGTTCCATTTTGTGTGTCGTGCAGAATCCATTCAACACAGGACACAGTAGAAGCAGGAGATTGTCACTGCAGCAGTTTTCACTGTGACAGTGGTGCTTTTTGTAAGTATGAGATGAAGGTGCCAGTTATAATTTCAGAGAGAAATACTCATCCAATTATCTAAATTTAATTGATAGATTACATAATAGATTGTAGATGACATTTTTTGTATGTGTGAGTGTAATATGTTTCTATTTTACTATGGACATTCCAGTTAATTGCAGTGATGAAACAATAAGTCAACGGATTGTTAAACTGAAAAAATGAATCACCAATAATTCTGATAATCGACCTAAGAAGTGATCCACAATTTTTTTACACACAGAGGTTGTTTAATAAGCTGTGAAAACAGTGCTATCATGTTCTGTGGCTCTGGCACAGCTTTGTCAAGTCTGAAAAATATCACAGCCTGGGCTGGGAGACAACTAAACAGAAAGCCTGCATTACAAACTGGGGGTGTGGAGTTTGAAAAATGTAAGCTTTTACCAGGCAGGGAGGGTCCAACAAATTTTATTGGTTCCATTACTGGAAATAGGATCCAGTGTTTTTGTAACCTGACTCTAAGGTGAGTCTCTCTATCTGTCTCTCGCCTTTAACTTTATAAAAGTAAGAGTGCCCCTTTCAATCTTTATTTGTCAGGCAAATGCAAACATTCACTGCTTCAGCTGCTAAAAATCTCAGGATTTGCTACTTTTGTCAGTTCTATATGATATATCTCAGTGTGTGTGTGTTTTTTTTATCATAATCCTAATTAACCAACTGATTCATAACATTAGACAAATGAATCAATAATAAAGTTGCAGATAGCTGTAGGATGCTGATATATAATTCGATAGCACATATAGGCTCAACTCATAGCCTCATTTTCTTACCTAATACTGTTAGCAAGACAAACAACCAACATCCCAAATCTGGGACAGTAAGCTGGAGTTATTGATGAGGTAAAAACTCTCTGAGGACAGGAAACCTTATAGAAGCCATACTCGGAGTATGTAAACTGCGTCAGACTGCATTGTGGGTGAGGGGGTCTGTGTGTATGTATGTGTGTGAGAAGCTATACCATCTGCAATAACAGGACCAGACAGCTCCCACACCCCTCAGTGCAGTGTGTGTCTATGGGCTCATTCAGAGTGACAGTGTAGATTAGGGGTGTAATCCTTGCAGAGCTACAGGGGATCTATCAGTACCCTGGGCTCCAGACGCACACACACACACACACACACACACACACACACACACTCGTCGCACTGGAAATTAATTGAAATGTTAATAGAGGCAAAGACTCCTTTCTTAATTGCCTGGTGCTGGATTAAGACAAGATCGTTTATGAAGAGAAATTAAATCAGGATCCAGGGCGATCTGGCTTGTAAAAAGGTTCCAGGCGTGTGCGGGAAGGTCACAAATGAGCGCTGATTATCACAGCGAACAAACCACGACTGACACCGTCTCTTTTTTTTGTGTGTGTGTGTGTGTGTGTGTGTGTGTGTGTGTGTGTGAGCAGGTCATGTTAGCAAACAGAATGGGATAATTAGTTAACAATATGTACTCAAAGAAAGTTCACTGTATTTGTCTTTTTTTTCCCCCAAAATGAAATATCTGAGGTGGCAGAAAAATAAAAGCAGTGTTTTGAGTTTTCCCGGATGTGTCGAGGAAAAACACTTAGAGGGAGGCTTTGATCTTAGTTTTAATTAGCTCCTATTCCCCTCTAGTATTCCTCTTTTCTGTATTTGCAAGAAAGCGTATGAACAATGCTCACAACGAAGCCTCTTCTGCCTATATCAGCATTTTACTTAACTTTCCCTCTTAACTTGTGTTTTTTCCCTCTTTACTTCTCAAAGTGTACCCTCTCTACCTCAAAATGTCACCACATAAAGGAGCAGCAGAGAAGAGCTCCCTCCACGTCCGTCTCCTTTCACTCACTCCCTTGATGCCTTTAAGATGTATCCGACATACCGGGCGCATGATAAATTCATCATGTGGATGTTTTTGAATCAATATTAATTTCGGGCCTTTCATGATGGCAAATCAATAGCAAGCAGCATTAAGAGGCTCCTTTGCATGTTGAGCACCTTGTCTCTGCCAGTGAATGGAGACGTGATGAGAGGTGAGAGAGCATCCACGGTGGTGCCAGCGGGGAGGCCCAAACTCACTCATTATCGCTCCTCAATTAGACCCTCTTGCTTCGCCACCCAGGGCCTCCACAAAGCATGTGTGTGTGTATAGGTGTGTGTGTGTGTGTGTGTGTGTGTTTCTATTCGCCTTCACCCTGCTGAGTTCATCATACAGGCAACCGAGGAGTGTTTCCACTGAAAATTTCTCTCACTGATCACTTAGACGTAATTGGACAGGCCATCTCTCTCTCTCTATTTTCCTCCCTCGGTGTGCGTGTGTGTGTGCTTCAGTGTGCTCAGCTCTTTAAAGGGTTTGTTGGACAAATACACAGAGGACAGAGCTGAGGTTACATTGGGCAGCGACGCACACCGCTTCAATTTAAAGGTCAATTCTGGTTAGAACAGGTCTTATTTTTACAATTTTGTTCATCATTCCTATCAGTAATAATATCACTGCACACACCAAGTTAACTGCTGAGACCTGTGAACTCTGTGCCATAGCTAATGAGTAAGAAGACGAGGGAAGAAACTTTTTTTTTAAAGGCCCGATATTGTGCAAAGTGAGACCAAGTTTCTTTTCAATTTTTGGTGCTGTTTAAATAGTCTGAGTATCAAAGTGCTTAAAGTATCATTAAAATGCTCAATCCATAGAAAACTGACTGCACTGGTTGGCCTGGCTGTGCGTCACTCTGAAAACCAGCCAGCCATCAATATTAGCGAGACAAAACCTCCAAAACAAAGGTGTAATACAGTTATCCATCCATCCATTATCTGTAACCAGTTCATCAGGGTCACGGTGGGAATGGACCCTAGAACACATGAAACCTCCACACAAGAAAGGCCCCGACCGAGGCAGCGGTTTCAAACCAGGAAACCTTCTTGCTGTGAGGCAACAGTGCTAACCACTGTTCCACCACGCCGCTGTATGTAAACACAGATAAGTTAAATAGTTAGCTCTCCATTGTGGTCTCACTTTCCCTGTCACACTCTTATATGTGACATTTTTTTATGCATGTGTCCACATCACTGTACATCTTCCATAGACTTGGTATTATTGTAAAGTTTGTATTATTAACATGCTCCAATTCAAACAGTTGTGTTGAAAGACATTGTAAGGCCACATTCTCTACTTGTGCAGACTGTGCATGTGTGATTTGGGGCTGTAATGTATCCCAGCAGCCCTGTGGTTCAATCGTTAGGCTGAGTGTGTGCGTACATGTGTGTGTCACAGCAGAAGGACTCCAATCCAACATTTATGAGGCCTGTGTGTCTGAGTGTAAGTCTCTGGCCTCTTGTAGTCCCCGAAGCACAGGTTATAACTCAGGAGGAGTCACACACACTGCTGTTAGCACTCTCGACAGGACATTACCAGGCCTGCATTACAACATGCACATAAGCAAACAAACAAGATACAGACAGACAGCGGGGAAATGCCAAGGACACTGAGCTGAGCTCTAATGAACTATAAAAGTTAAGTCTCCCAGCCTGTGTCTGTGCATGCCTGTTTATGTGTACAGATGGAGAAATAAATGGGTGGAGGTCAATTTGTGGGACGGATAGTTTCACAGTTTCACAAAAAGCAGTGAGAGATCATCTGGAGACAGTGAGATGGAGAAAGAGAGAGAGGGAGAGAGAGAGAGAGAAGGCAATGAATAAAAAGTGAGAAGTAGCAGTGTATATAATATGTGATGAGCAAAGTCAGGAGGAGCTGCAGAAGTTTTGTCTCTCCGTCAGTAGCCCAGTCCCTGGTCCCTGGGTGCGCCTTCCTACCCCCCAGAGGGCCTGTTGTTTAGGGTTGCAGAGCCACCTAGGCCTTGATGAATTTCTCCCCGTCAACAAATTAAGAGCTGCTATTGTTGCTGTGACAACAAGGCATCCCGGTCGCCGTGGGGAGCACCATGGAGACCAGTGACAGAACTCCAGAATTCTCCTAATCATCCCCAGCTGTCAGGAAGCACCTGGCCTGACACCTCTGCTTAAAACCTGTCTCCCAGGCATAAGATAATTACAAGTGCCAGCAGAGAAAGAGAGAGAAGGCAGGGAGAAGGAGAGCTAGTGAGAGAGGAGAGAAAGAGAGAATTCTTTCTTATAAGTGGCTGTGTGAGGAACGGAGTGCAGGAGCTTTTTTAGACAAGTTGCCATTGAAGTAGAGGAAGTGTTCAAAGGCAGAAGTGGAGTTGAGTGTGGGGAGGTGTCTGGGGTGTCTCCCCTCTTCCCTACAGAGAAGGCCTGGGAGGGGGTCCCTAGATAGCGCTGTGGGGGACAGGTGAGGGACGGAGCTGTCACTGGGCCCACATTCACACACATTTAGAAGACAGAGACTGTTTGACTGGTCCAGTACAAATGCTCCATGGATTGCACCACATTTTGGGGGTAACAGTTTGTGGAGTATCTTTTTTTTTATTATTATTTTAGAAAAGTTACAGTAAAAGTTCTGAAAGCTCTGGTGTGCCGTATGTATAGTCGTGGGGTTAAATAGAGTAAGGGCTCGGAGGAAAGTGTGTACAGAGCTTACAAAACAAAAACCTCACTGCTGACATGCCAAACTGCCGCTCTGTTTCTGACAAAAAGAAAAACACGCTCCTGTCACACACAAGCCCTCTCTATTACCAGCCTGATTGCTAAGTGAGAAAATACTTGCCAAATCAAATGCACTGAGCCGCCGAGGAAGAGCAACACCGAAATTCGCCCACATGTACGCACACACACAGACACGCAGACACGCACGCTTACGTTTCATTACAACCTCTCATTTCTCTAGCAGCGGGGCCTTCCTTCAGAATAACACTCCTGTCATCCCAGCCACAGGGGGCTAAATTATTCAAACACTCTAATTCTTCCCTTCTTCCTCCCACCCGCCCTCTCTCTTTTTCCAGCACTCTGCCACTCATAATTTGTCTTTTCATTGTTGCCAATTTAGAGGCAATCCCTCCCATTAATGATGCCAACTGTTCTAAATGGTGTCGGAGCTGAGAGAACGAAGGAGAAAGGGGGGAGGAGGAGGGGGGGAGAGATGTCAGCGAGAGAGGGAAGCGGTGCACGTGTGGCAAAGACAATGCTCGGGATTTTACAAGCTGCTGTGCAGATATAAATGGATGATATACTGACTTTCACCCATCTCCCTCTCCTGCCCTCCCACACGCACTGATTGTTAAACAGGCTTTGTTTTATTAACTGTTTAAATGTACATATGTGGCTTTATTTGCCTGTCACTAGTAAGCATATTTTGGGAGATTAAGAAATATACCTACATCTGTTTCCTGTGCAAGGTCTACTCGGATGCATAAAACTCTGGAATATATTTTCACTACGAATCAATTAGATCATATACTTTTATGGTCCTGCCTTTGTATTGGCAAGTGGCGAGCTATCTAAAAACCACTTTCTTTTGGTATTGACTGAATCAAAAGTACAATAAAACTGAATACATCAGCGAGGACAGTGATGATGCAGCAAAATAGCACTTAGAATATTGTTATTGTCCTTTTATGCGTTCTCCTGAGAGCAGCTCTACCTACAGAAATATACAGAAAATCACATTCGAATCATGAATATTTGAAGCTGAGAAATAATTTATTCACATGCATCAATTGGTGTTATGAACAGGAGAAACAATGTCAATATTTCATCTCTGAGAAATTATGCAGAGACACAGGCTCTACCTTGTATTGAAGCTGAATCTGCATGTTTATAATCTGGATATTTTCCTTAAACTGATAAAAAAAAGTGAACTGCATCGTCTTATGATTTTGCCTTCCTTTATGTTTATGGAGGAGAAACACAGGATTGACCAGAAACACTTTGAAGTAATAACATTTTTTTTTTTTTTACCTTTTTTAAAGCTGATTTGATGTGACGTACTTTAAAATACTGGACCCAGTGACCTTGTCTAAATAAATCAAAATAATAATGAATAATAACTTGTTGGCTGAAGGATGTTAGATCAATGTCGGAACCTCATTAATGATTTTTCCCCAGACATACCTGTGCTCAAAATGAATCTGTAAAATAATTTGTGTGGTGTTTGCAATAAAGAACACCATGAAGACTCATTTTATGTTTGTTTCAAACACAGTAGGTGCCATTTCTAAATTTCCTATTTTCAGTTCATAGTTACAGATGCTGTTTAATCTGTTCAGTTAATTATTTTCAGACCTTATCTGAAGCGATCGCAGGTAGACGCGGAGTGAAGAGTGAAGACAGAGAAAGACATGGCGGAAAGGAGAGAGAGAGAGAGAGAGAGAGAGAGAGAGAGAGAGAGAGAGAGAGAGAGAGAGAGCAAAATAAATATTGATTGCTATATGAGAAAAAAGGGCAAGAGACAGCGAGAGAGTGAATGAGTGAGAGAGGCTTGGTTAAGCTGTGTGATGGAACTGTGCTGCTATCTTAAATGAGGAATCCCATATGAAGGTCTGGATTAACCAAATTTAATCCCTCATCAAACAGACAATAACAGTGCAGCCTAATCCCCCCCAATTCTCAGATTAGCTAGCGCTCCTGCTCCTCGTCTTGGCAGCGCAGTAGGGGCCGGTGCTGGCCCATTGAGCTCTCCTCCACAATGACCTCTGGTTGAGAACAGGCTTACAAGTCACAAGTCTGAGCTTCATCACAGCAGCTGCTAGTCAACAAAGTTTTACCGGATTAACCGTTATATGAGACACTGACAGAACGTAGGGCGCTGGAGGAGAGGACGTCTGTACTGACCTCAAATTTTGTTCAATTTCATTTGCAAAGTTAAAAACAAATGTTCTTCAATTGTATCTGAGAAATGTAACCAATGCTCAGTTATATAAATATGTGATTAGCAGGGAATTAAACAAAAAGCTCAAATAAAGGTGTTTCAATTCACTTGACTTTTGAAGACCTTGATTGTACTACAAAATCTGTAATTAGAGGTTGAGATAGCGGGATGTAATTACCTCGAAGAGTGAGTACCCTGGAGTAAACAAATATGTTCATCAAGCAAATAAAGGATTACCGTGTATATGCTCACTTCACTCCTTAACCGGTCTGATTCATCTGGGAAATGCAAAGCACAACATAAGGCGAGAGGGTGAGAGAGACAGAGAGAAACAGAGAAAACAAGAACAGAGAGAACGGGCCAAAAACTGCTGACATCCGCTCTTCTGAGCCGGCTGGATGAGTCGTTCCCTTAGATAAAACATAAATAGGCAAATACTCATTGGGAATACGTGTTTAACTGCAAAACATTTATTTATGTTTTTCTTTACTTTTACTTTGGATTTTTTTTAAACTTTGAAATCCGTGAGATGCTACAACAATTTGATGCCAAAGTCAGAATTTTCAAATAGTTCATGATGATTTAGTTTCCGTGATAATAGGCCTCATAACAACTGACCACATTAAAAGCTTCATAAGGGAATGCACCCACGAAGGCAGGACTCACGTCAAGGTCTTCTTAACTAGTTTGTTTTTGCTGATGGAGTCATACAGCACAAGTTTGAGTTTATGTGAAATTTTGATTTAAACCCCTGATGACTATCTCCACTATTGTCTGTTGCTCGGGTGAATGCTGAGCTTAAGTTTCTCTCTTAATTAAAGTAATTGTGATTGAAGAGTGGCCTGTTTTGGTGTAGCCTTGAGGCAGAAAAAGGATGTTTTTGCAGAGCTAGTTGGGCTGTAACTCAAACCTGAGGCCCTCCAGGCACCAGGAGACAGTGTGTGCGTAATGTCTGCTGACCTGTGAAGACCCTGCATGTTTAGGTAAAGATGTACAGAGACACACTGAGACATCTGTGTTGACAAACCGGTGCACCTGAGTGCTAGAGGTGAAGATGGGACATGACAGAGCGTCTGAAAGCTTTTTAGAGACGAGGACTTACATGTAAAAACACAGACATAAAGGATTGTGGACTTTGCAGGGACAAGACCAAACAATATGCAACCTGAGCCGAGTGCATATATTTTGTCCTCCTCAAAGGGAGCAGTTCACTGTTTAAATATAGTCACTATTGCCATACAGTTCATCATATTATTATATTGTATTTTTGCTAGAACGCTCTCTTGTGTGTGTTACATCGGCAGAAACAGGAATCCCCCCCAGAACAGAACTCTATTTATATTTTATTTCATGCTCAGGAAAAAGAAAAAGATTCACACTTTTTTCCTATACGGAACCACAAAACTCGCTCCAATGTAAAGTTCGTTGCAGTGTGTGCACGTCTATACTGTTTGCCCCAGTTTTCATTATCCTAATTTTAGTTACCATACATACTTACACAGCAATAATTTAGCATTTTCTACTAGTAATATTCAATTCATTATTAAAAGCAGTTGTGGTAGCAGCTGTAATAACAGCAGTAATACTGCTTCAATAAAAACACATTTTGTCGTGTGTATGTCTCCCTATGCCTATAGTGTGTTAATGTGTGTGTGCAATGAATGAGCTTGTGGTAGTGTGTGTCTATGTGTGTGTGTGTGTGTGTGTGTGTGTGTGTTCTTTGGAGCAGGACCAGCGCAGTAGTTATGGAGCTCAGGCAGGCTAATGTTGTACTGCTGCCAAAAACAGTAAAGCAGCCCCCACTGATATCAGTTATTAATATTTAACTGTCCACTATTAAAGTTTAAGGCAGTTGAGATGGAGCTGGGGGGAAAAGAGGCTACTTCATGATCACTGGCCATACAGCACTGTAAACACGTTCACTAAAGCCCCCTGACAGTGTTACAGTGTGGATTTAGTGAGCGGGGGGTAACAGTGCATGAGGCTACAGTAGTTCTGTGTGTAGACACACAGTGTGTGAGGAGAAGACACTGGATCTGATAAATGTATTTATTTCTGCATGGACATGATTCTGTTGTGTCCATTTAAGAAGCCTTAGCATGGCAAGTAAAATAATTTAGTTGGGGAGCAGCGACCAACGTGAGCGATATGCATATATCTTATCTGTTAATAGGTGTGGGGTGCAAAGGCCACGTTGTGAGGCAGCATTTCTCGGCTGTTGAATGTCACATTTACTGTCCTCAGTCATCAGGGTGCAGTGAAAAGTCTTGTGTAATTTCCTTTGTCATAAAACTCCTATACATTTACTTTTATTTGTTGCTGTAAACCTGCACTAGAAAACAAATAAAAACGCCATATGGTTTATTGTGTTTTACATTCAATACACAGTTATAAATGCAAGGCTTAATATGAAAACATATATGAAAATATAACAAGGGTTTTTTTTTGTTTTTTTGCCCCCCTCACACGCGTTCCCCCGCATCCTTAATCACACTCAGCAGAATTTTCTTATTTAAAAGCAGCTGGGTGAAATTTGTGATGTTCATGTGTTTTAAAATGCACTTCTCTTGTTTCATCTTTGAATTCAATTTGGAGAATCAATTTAACACAATGTACTGTAGGGCAGCGAGAAAACAGTCTTGTAAAACTTGTTACCGCCATCGCCACATGCTGTTTTCAGTGTTTCTTTTCCTCCAAAGAGCCTCGAGTGTGACCTCCCCCCTGACGTTTTGAGGTAAACAAGTCAAACCAAGGTTAAAACAGGAAGAAATGCAGTGTGAGATTCAGCGATGTTCCAACTCGCTCATGAAGAGGTTCTATAAAAGAATAGGCTGGCTGGCTAAAAGTGAGCATGAAAAATACCCCACCTCCACGTTGACCCATATCATCCATTATGTGTGGTGATTATGAGAATAGAACTGCCTTATGGGTAGCCACAGTTCCAGGAAACAATAGCTCACTGTCAGGCTGTGTTTTAACCGTAGGATGACCAGCTTTATTACAGTCTGATTATTGAAGCCTCACTGAAGTCTCACCAGCCATCGTTATTCTGGTTGCTTCACTGAACTGCCGGATCAGTCAATGACCTGCTTCAATTTATATTCAGATAAATGAACCAACAATTGTACCACACACAGACATTTTCAAAGAGGTCACGACCACAAAGAGAGCACAGCTGACAAGGTTTGTAATAGATGTGGCCTGCACATGATACTGGATCATGCACCCACTCCTTCCTCTCTCATATAAATAAAAAAGGACTTGGAATAAAAGGTGTGTCTTTTTCTAAACTGCTTTATGTCACAGTTCTTCTCATACATAATGCATTCATGCAAATGACAATGTTCTGCCTTCAGAAATAACAAGAGAACCTAAATCTTTGCCAAAATTAGTCTTTTAATGAAATTTCCATGAATGCAAATACAGGCCGGGTCGGAGCGTAATTCTGCCCAGGAATTAAACTAAGTTGGCCTGGTTTATCTTAATAGCTGATCTCAGCCCAGTGGGGCTGGTATTAAGTCTGTCAGTCGCAGCACAGCGCTCAACGCAATCACAGCTTTGCCTTCTCTAGCGTAGCTTACTCCAGTGACCAGCACAGAATTAACATGCGCGTGGACGCGCACTCTCTCTCTCTCTCTCTCTTACACACACACACACGTACACACACACACACATTCACACCTGCACATACACAATCCCCCACACATGCCTCAGTGCATTCCAATATGATGTTTCTCCATTGATATTATGGATGTATTTATACTGAGTTGATTATTAAGACCGATTTGTCTGTGGAATCCCTCCTAAATGTCTAAATACACAAAATTGTTTAGCGTGTGACGTCCAGAATAAGTTGCACACATATTTGCGTTTATGGAGTGACAAGTGAGAAGTGTTATTTAATGTCTTTTAACTCTTTATTTGTATTGTAAAGACTTCAGTCAACTAAGGCTATAAATGTCATGTTTAATGCACAGTTGTAATTATGCTATATAGTATTAGTGTAATAATGAGGCATGTGTGTATGCGTGTGCGTGTGTGTGTGCGCACTCTCTTCATTACCTGACATATCACCTGACACATGCGGGCTCTTTGCAGGCAGACAGCACTTCATTATCAAGCCATTTGGATTATAATAGATTAGGACATTATATAGATATGCAGAAGAGACTAATGCTCCACTAATTAATACGTCATTATACTGTGATCCCAGCTTGTGGTCTGTAATGGTATGTGTGTGCACAATGTGTGCATACAGTATATGCATGTTCATATATGTGTCTTAAGTCTTTCCAGCATCTCCGTCATCTAAACAGCTTTTACTTTTCCGTTGTTCATAAATTTCATCCTTCATCCCAGTGTCTCTCCCTCTGGTCCAATGGAGAGGATCTGTGTGCTGAACTGAAGTGTCACAATTGTTCCCCTCACAGGACCATTGTGTGTTTGCTATATAGCTTCCAGTGTTGAAGAGAAATCACTGGTCCCTTCACTCTATTCCAGCACAAAGTGACTTGGAGTAACTGCCAGTGATAACTAGTAATTACATCCATTTAAAATGTGCATTATTTTACCCCTGCATTGAATAAACTAGTGAGGCAGAAAATTGTCCAGTTTTATCCTCTCCCTTATAAACACGCATTTTCGAAAGGAAGCACTTATTTTTGACAGGTTTTATCCTTGACTGAGGCTAAACATTCTCCAGGAGTTTCCATGTTAATTGTCACAGTGACCGACGGACAGAGGGAGCCAGGCAGACAGCCCGACAGACGCAGTCACAGTGAAGTACCAGGCCAAAATTAATCTCTCCAGTTCACTGCGGTGATTCTTACCCTGAGCCATTGAACTTTGATAGAGGATTCATCTTTTAAACCTAGACTAAGGCATTTCGACAAAAAAAATATTATTTTCACTATTCCACAAAGAGAACATGATTTCCTGGATGGAAATACATTTGAATGGACATGTGCTGTCTATTCACCGAGGGAACTTTCTCTTAATACCAGTCTGGCTCTGTCCCCTGTATGTGTGGACTCATTGTATGCATGTGGCACAAAGAGTGATAGGAGTCTTTAGAAAAGAGTGAAGCTCTCCACAGATTAGACTCCATTAGCATTTAAGGTACTGTCATAAATTCCACCCAAAGTGGAGGGAAGAGGCAGGACAAATGAAGTAGGATTAATAGGGGCCCGGGCTTGACCGATAGTGGGGATTGGAAGGCAGGGTCACCTTGGGATAGAGGGGCAGGGTGGCAAATATGAAGACTAGTCGAGGAAAAGGTAAGATGGACTTAGACATGCAAGACAGACATATGAAATACAGTACTGAACAGTCGAATGTCGATAAAAGAAGAATGAGCATGAAAAGGTAAAAGGTGAGAGAAGAAGATATGAGCTTAGAGTGTACAAGAACAGAAGCAGACGTTGAAGGTCTGTGACCTTCCCTGCAGTTGACCTCCAGACAGGTAATGAGATCAATGTACAGAGACAGATAGCTTCTGTGTGTGTGACGGAATTAGGGTTGGGGCTGCACCTGTGTAAAAGTACACCTGGTGAATACTTTTTTATTTCACATATATTCAAGTTCAGGAACAGTCATATGTGATCCTAAAACAAAATTATATTAAAAATATAGTTCATCTAAGTAAGGCCATAACCTGTTTTATACAAACCTGTGCTATTGCTTTCTTTATGTGATGAGAGGACAATTATAAAAAACACTTTTTCTATCATCTTACTCCCACATAATAGATGTAGGTTAGAGAACATATATGTAGGTTTAACTTTTCATCGTGTTCTCATTCAAAGGGAATTGATCTAGTTACAGATTACTGATGATTATTGTATGAAACAGAATATATGAAATAAACGTTATGACAGAGGCACGCCTGCTGTATTCAATTTAGAAGTGTCTGTGTGTATGTAAGTTTACTTTAGGCTGTACAGCAGACACTGGCCACATGCGTGTAATGTGATTACACCAAGTTCAACACGCTAACTCAATTATGAAGTGAATTCTGGTTTGTACTGGCCTTTGTTGTGAAAGCAAACAGATGTAACAGTTTACCAGTTATTGTGAGAACATATTTATAAAAGATAAAATGAATTCCCTGGATATTCACCTACTTAGATGATGGGAGTAGATGAAGACTTTCGTGTGGGTCCTACAATGGTAGGCAAGGTAGATTCACTACGTATTGACTCTTTGATTAGATTAAATGTAAACATTCTTCCTGTTGTATATTTACCTACCTAATTCTTCTAAGTGCTGTAGAGTGGATGGGAATTAAATGATTAAAAAACCTTTTTACCCGAAGTGTTGCAATAATCTGGCCCCCAGATTTCTGGCACCTTTGGTTGGAGGTTTTTCAAGCCAAGCCAAGACTTTCCTAGAGGTATTATTTCACAGTTAATCTGATAATTCTCTAACCTTCAATGTTTGATTTATTGACAGCTTCAGGACAGCAGAAACAAGCTGTAAAAGTGACAAATTATCACCCCTTTAAGTTGATAAGTCAACTTTATTAGTTGAGTTGAATATTTGGTTTTGGGCATCTATTAATTATCTAAACTTATGATCCACAGTTAATTAATATATTTGCTTCATTTAGCATGTTTTTCGTTCAAGTATTTATTTCATTGTTTTCTTGTTAGTTTTGATTCCTAATGATTGTTCTCGCTGAGATCTACTTCTTTGTTGAGGGTGGTGCTCTCATGTCTTGTGCTCCACCAGGCGTTGGCAGTGTGGACTGTACCAAGTGGGACTTTGGGATGGGGGAGGAAGCAGTGGGTTTTCTTTTTGTATTTTGTTTCCTACCAGCCTCAGGAGAATTAAATCTAGCTGAACGGTTTGTTTGAGAGTTATTTTACATCTCCATGCCTTAATGGAAAGACTTGTGTTCCTAACATACTTTAGCTTTAATTGCCTGTCTTGTCTGCCTTTGCTGTGAGCACTGTAGTTTGACCAGGAAGTATTTAAAACTTTTGTCTGATTATTTTGTCCTTTTGTCTGTCCGTTTGTCTGTGAGTTTCCTGTGCTCTTGTATTGATGATATTTTAAACAGCAGCAGCTCTGAATCAAGTTCCTGGGCTGTTCCTCATCCTGCTTAACAAGGTTGGAAATCTCTTCCTCATTAATATGGTGAACTTATGGTTCAAATGGTTGTGTTTTTACACATCCAGCAGAGATGTGGCAGTGTCATTCATTTGTAGGCATGTTTCTGGCCACCTGGCAAAAGTACAATACTGTCTTTTAGCTGTTTTTAGTCTCTTGAAGGAAATGTTTGGCTGTTAAATGCTAAATGCTTTATGTTCAGCAGCTGTTGGGTGACGTTCAAGTGAGGGTTTTTAGTTTGGGTTTTTTTTTTTGTGCTGTAAACAGCTGCCTGCTGCAGCTAAAACGACACTGCTGAGAGCAGAGAGACTGAATCAGAACAGTAAACCAAAATAAAACCAACACAATGAGCTAAAGGACACTAAAGCTGAGGGAAAGTTTAGAGTCTGGTGATAATTCTCTTTGGGTTTGTCACTATACATGATTTCTGTTGTGTTTATGGATATGTGCACTTTGATTGACGTCTCTCAAAAATGTGAATTTAAGGCGGTGTTTAGCTCTGTTCCCATGTATGAAGGCTCAGTCCTTGGTGCTGCGGCCCAGGGTTTGATTCTGGCCTATGGCCCTTTGCTGCATGTCACCCCCCTTTCTGATTCCCCCCTTCCTGTCACTAGCTATCTTTGTGAAATAATGCTAGAAAAGCCCAAAAGAAAAAAAGACAAAACAATATATCCTTAAGGGGAAAACAGTTTTTTTTAAGTTAAGGTGACATAATGTAAGACCAAAGACAGAAACATTTTGTTGTAGGTGTAAAGTTTGAATAAGAATGACTTACTATCAAAATTGTGAAATATGAATGTGCCATTTTAATCGGTGTGAACTGCACTTGTACACTATCACTGCTGTTGCTGAAATTATCATTATCATCATCATTTGACAACAATGACTATTATTTTGATTACTGACAACTTTTTAAGTTTGTAATTCCAAATTACAATACATTAAAGGAAATGCATTTTAATGCCTCCTGCTTTAAACAAATATTTTCTGGCTTCCTGAACACAACACAACAAAACTCAGCAGGCAACATGTGTTGTGCTGTACAATAATGATTTGACAAGATATGGTTAAACTAACTGTGTACCAATCACCTTAAGATAAAAGAGAGGCAGCAGAAGAAAGTCTTTTTTTCTTCTTCAGGCTGAACCTGAAACCACGCTTTGACTGGATGCTGAATCACTGACTTGCAGCAGACTTGTAACAAAGTTTCCCCCTCCTCTGATGTGCAGTTTGAATTGACTTTCAGCCAGCCAAAGAGGTGAGGGTGAATGTCTGCCTTTATGCAGCTTAACTCCCAACCCTTACAGTAGCAGGGACAAGGTGACTTACAGGTAATCTATAAGAATAAGGAGCCAGGCAGGCGCCCTGGGCTTTTATTAGATCTCCGATACTTCCCGGCCCCAACCCCAGTCCCAGCCTCGGCCCCAGATTGGCACTCGCTGGCTCCACCTAGAGAAGGGCTACGTCGCAAATTACTCCAGACAGCCACTATGACATCCACCTAAAAACCACCTTTCCTTTAACAGGGGTGGTGGAGGATAGAAGATGTCAGTGTCTCCTCACATTCACCCGTGGAGAAAGTGAGTGAGAGCGAGGGAGGCACAGAAAGAGTAGAGGGATCTATCCGTCAGAGCTTAAGGAGTTTTCTAACAGTACATTGACCTTGAGTGCTTGCCATTGATTTCCAGTAACGCCTCCCAAACAGCGTTGCGAACCCCGCCGAGCACTGCGGGACCCTGATTGGGAACAGATTTCCCAAATTCCGATAGCGTGCCACCTGCCCAGGATGATGGATAGTCCTCCTGTATCCCATCAATCCTCACCTGCTGCCGAGGAGGTGACACCTGGACCAGATTTATCATCATATACGACATCAAGCCGAGCAGCCAATCAGATAGTGGCATACTAAACTGAGGCCCCTCCCCTCTGGAGGGCTCCATTATGTTTGGAAACAGATTTATTCCTGTATGTAACAAGATCAGGGAGCGGAAGAGGAGGGAAGGAAAGGGCAGAGAGAGATGACTCCCTGCGATAAACAGAGGGTTAAACTGAATGATTCTTTAACAGCGTACTATGGTGATTAAAACTTGCACCTTCATAAAGTTGGAGGAATCAGAAGTGACCAAAATGACCATCAGAGGGCTTGATATTTTGACTTCTAGTGAACATTTTGCAAATACATTCATTGCAATATTCTGTGACTTACCAGATACGTTAAGCATGTCCTAATTGGACGAATGTTTCAAGACTACCACCATCATCCCGTTTCCAAAGAAGGCCTCTCCATCTTGCTTCAATGACTACTGCCCTGTGGCACTGACCCCCATCATCATGAAGTGCTTCGAGCGGTTAGTAATCCATCCTCCCTCCCTCCCTGGACCCCTACCAATTTGCATATCGGACCAACTGGTCCACTGATGGTGCAATCGCCACCGCCCTCCACTCAGCTCTCATTCCCCTGGACACTAAGGAGGATGCTGTTCTTAGACTTTGGTTCAGCTTTCAACACGGTCATCCCCCAGCAGTTGATTAAGAAACTGGACTGTCTAGGACTGAACAGATCACTCTGCAACTGGTTGTTGGACGTCCTGACTGGAAGACCAAAGGCAGGGTTAGATGAGGTGAGGTGAGCCAAGTGGCTGTGTGGTGCAACAGTCTCTCTCTCAGTGTGGAGAAGATGAATGAGATTGTTGTCGACATCCGGAGAGCCTCCACCCAGCACCCCCCACTGACCATCAACGGTGCTGCTGTGGAGAGATTGAGCAGCATCAGGTTCCTGGGTGTGCACCTCACTAAGGACCTCTCCTGGAGCAGCAACACCGCATCACTGGCCAAGAAAGTTCAGCAGCTCCTTCATTTGCTCTGCAGACCAGATCACCAGTCCCCATCATGCACACGTCCTGGAAGCATCATGACCAGCTACATCACTGTGTTGTACGGCGGCTGCACTGCATCCTGCCGGAAGACCCTGCAACGCATTGTGAGGGCAGCTGAGAAGATCATCTGTGCCCCCCTCCCCTCCCTCCAGGGCATTTACAACACACGCCCGGCCCGCAAAGCACTCAGCATTGCGGTTGACACCAACCCATCCCAACCACTGCCTCTTCAGCCTCCTGCCCTCTGGGAGGAGGATGAGATGCTTCCGGGCGAGAACCAGCAGACTGAGAGACAGTTTCATCCACCAGGCCGTCAGGATGCTCAATTTCCTCCTGCCACTGCCCCCCCATCCTTCTCTGCCCTCTGCCCCCACAAACTCTGGACACTAACATATTTTTGATATATATACATATATCTCACTATTTATACTGTTAATTCTGTGTACACTGCTGAATCTCCTGTATTTGCCATATTTATATTGCTTGTTCCGTTAATACTGCTGCTATTTACCATATTTATACTGTCCATTCTGTTTACCACCATATCATACTGATTATATCTTAGACTGCCATACTTTTCTTAGATCTTTTTAACTTGTATATATTTTTTATATTTTATATTTCATGTTTTATAATTCATGGTTATTGCTTGTCTGCACCAGGGATTGGGAGAAACGTTATTTCAATTCTGTGTATGTCTTGTATACATAGCAGCACTTGACAATAAAGTTTGACTTGACTTGATGAATGTAGTCTGTACTCACGTTACTTTCAAAATGCTGTTAAAAATGAGTTCACACACACATTATATAAGAGACTGGGTTTCTCAGATTGTTTTTTTTTTTTTTAAGTTTTGGAAAGCTTCCTCCAGAACCACAGAAAACATTATACAACTGTTTTCTCAAGCTGTGTAGTGAGTAAACTGATATTCACGTGAGATGCCCCTTTAAAGATTTATATTGCGGAAGTTTTTTTCCGCTCCAACTGTGGAACAGAAGCGAAAGTTATAAAAATCTAAAAGTTCTTTAAAACTTTCACAAAGATTCACTGACATGTTTGTGTATATATTCAATGATGTTTTTGTCAGTATCACTGTAAGCCAATGTGTTCATATGATTCACAATATACAGCATATCGCATGATGAATTGATCTAATTCCATCTCTGTGAAATGATCATGGAAGCAGAAGAGGTGATCACAGGACCATGAATGCGCTAATCTAATTAATATCCTCCTGTTCCTGCCACTGATTTTATGACTAGTTAAAAACCTTCTGCTGCTTTTATGGCTATTAGAAGCCAAGTGTGAGCTATCTTCTTCACTATATTTTCTCTACACCAGCGCTTGGCCACCTTAAATATTACGAGCCACCGGGGAGCATAGGGTTCAACAGACTCAAAGGGCAACTGCCTCTGGAGCGTCATGACAAATGTGTGAAAAAACACTTCAGAACGAGACCTGACAGTTGCGATGATGGTCATGTAGTGCTACCTGCTTTCTTCCCTGCAATTAACTTACCATTTCTCCTTCCTGACAAGCCTTTCCTTGGCCTCTTCTGCTCTACAAACCCCCTCCTCTTTCTCCATCCTTGCCTCCCTTTCACTTGGCAGAGCTACAGCGGTTTCTCCAAGGCTCACCAGGCACAGTGCTTTAGCCCTGTGTAATCCTGCCAACCCTATTTCATTAGCCACGCGGACTAAAGAGCTTAACGACACAGCCCCATCGCAGGAGTGGGAGAAAGAGAGAGGGGGGAAGAAAAAAAAACGACACAACACAAATTCCTCAGAATACATGGCCGCTCAGCCAGTATTTACGCTTTCTCCCTCTCTCCACACGCCTTGCTATACCTCTCCCTCTGCCTCCCCATCTCCATCTTGCAAAGGAGCCCAGAATGGATTAGAGATGGCATCAATGGGATGAGACGTATTACCAATCGATTTGGAGGGAGCGTGGCATTGTTCTTCTGAGTAGAAAACTTTGGATATGGCCAACGTGCCGATGCCAAATGCAGCTGCAGGAGTGACTCCCACTCTCTGTCTCTATTGCTCTCTCCTGTCTCATCTCATCCAAAACTACTCCTTGCATTTAATCACTGAAGTCACTGAGGACTGTTTTGTGGTTCATCTGTATTGTCTTGGAGAAACATATCGGGTTTAAGAGGCTGTAAAGTAGCTTTGTACTGATCTGGGGAGAAAGGAGGATAAACAAGCAGATTGGGAGAAACCTGATCAGTGTTAATGGTGATGGTTTAGGCTTTCGTCTTTCACTGATGCCTTCTGCCTGACAGCCAAAAACACCATTCTACTGATTAGACAGTGCTACTGAAAAAGCTAGACAGGAGCTACAGACTGATGATACCCATAGTTTCCATTACTCTTCCAGACTCATGAAAAAAAAATCACATCTGCATAAACTTTATAACACAGATACTTGTAAAATCACGATTCTACCCCCTGAGCTTGTGCTTGATTGTGCTGAAATGGCAGGTCTGAAACAGTAACTGTTGATCATTTACTTACTACTTACTCACTATCAGTACAAGAGTGGTGGGTGTGACAGGGGCCTTGAATGAGGTGTCCAAGGATGTAGTGGGGCCTGGCCGGGGTCTGGGCAGGTTGTCAGCTAAGGGCACAAGGTGTGGGGGACAGGGGCAGAAGCTGCTGCGATATTTCTTCATGAGGGCGACAGTGACAGAAGAGCGACAAAACGAATGGCCTGTCAAAAGAAATGAGAACAAATAGTTCTTGCGTTCCGTGGAAAGAGAACCTTTCAAGCATCAAGGGGCGGTTCATTTGGAGGCAGGAACCAGGACTAATTCTGCAGCTAGCATGACTGCTAACTACTGTGAACCCTGAAGCCTCTGTAGATGCCAACAGAATATGTTGATGGTCACCACTAATGAAGGAGGCATGAGGACATTTAATGGTTGGTAAACTGTCACATCCTGTCATCTTGAGAGCTGTTTTGTTGCAGGAAGCAAAGAAATCTATTTTTTCTTCAAAGTAATTTGCATTACTACTATATTACGCGACAAATTATTGTATCGTAGAAACGTAATTAAAGGTTTTACAGCTCATGTCATCTAATTAAACTCCATCTCATATCAGTCAGACAGTCACACTGAAATTTACAAAACAGTACAAAATACATGCCCTTCCAGCTGTGAACCCGGAGTTAAATCTGATTGCAGTTTCACATGTGAAATGACTCTGACTAATATTTCAGGAAAGTGACCAGTAAAATAATCCAAGCAGAGAGAAGAGTGTGGGTGTATGTTGCATTGTTTGGGTATTTTGATGTGAGGTTGTATGAGATACTTATCTATAAATACATAAACAGCAGTAAATACTACTTACTTCTTTGGCACCAACCATTGAACTTCTGTTGTCCTGTGCATGAGCCCAAACATCAGATCATCTGTTTGGGTTAAAGTTATGGACACGGCCAGAAAAACATAAGCACACGCTATGTTTGGAGGTTTTCACTGTGATCTCACAACCTTCTGATCTAAACTGCTGCGCCGTAAACCAATGTGTAGTACAGTTGGACTTATGCATAGGAATATGGAAGTTCTTGTATCTCATACAACCCCTGAGGTTGTATGATGTATACAGTCATGCTCCTCTCCCTCCTGCTTTGAATACGTGAATACATTTTGTGACGTGTATATTGGTCAGATTGGGGGAAGTTGCATCCTTTTCATTATTATTGGTTCTTGGAGTTTGGTTTTATATAATATCCACCATAGCTCCATGCAAGTTTTACCTGAGCTGAGGTTTAATCATCCCGGGGTAAATACGTGTTTAAACAGTTGTCACAGGGGATATTTCTTCAGTAGTTCCAATGAAAACTGTTTGCATGTCTTGATACCTAGGGTAAGTGGTGTGCTGGTGTCGTTTTTTTCATTTTTGTTGTTAGGGATTTAGGTGAATTTGAAATGATCTCCAGTAGTTTGTGTTTGCTGTAGAACAAACTGCCCTTTGAATGACTTTTTTGTACGAGTGCTTCATTTTCTCTGTCTCTCTACGCCTTCTTTCCTCATTCTTTGTCTGTCTTTTGGTATACTGTAGCATCTCTCAACCCTGTTTTTTTTTCTTCAAAGTCCCCTCCTCTGTCTGCCCCTCTCCACTTCTTTTTCTGTCTCATCATTAGTGGCTGTCCCATGTTGAGGGGAGAGTAATCTGAACTACGTGTCCCAGGGGTCCATTCCTTTACTTCCTGCTGTAGGAATAAGTGGCCTATTGATTAGTTATCAGCCCGTAATTGGGCTACGATCTCCCTCGCCCTCAGATATCCCCCAGATACAGTATATGACACTCCTGACAGCCTGAGAGGTGGGCGAGGAGGCGGGGGTTGAGTGGTGGCGGGGTGTTCCTCCTGCCTGCCTGCCAACATTTTACTCAACAAAATGTCTTCCTAACCAAATAGATGCCAACTGCTGCCCACGTCTCTCTTCCTGCAAAGGGATTTTCAACATCATGCCAGAGAAAGATTATTCAATCTTTCAAATTATACAGCCAGCGAGAGGTCCAGCAGGATTTTATGCTCTGTGTTAACTATGAGCACCCATTTTTGCCATTTCTCATAGGAATAAACTCTGAAATTGTAATCAGAGTTTTAAAATGAAAATGGTGCGGCTTACCGAGAAAGAAACTTATATAAGCTCAGAGTAAGTACACCATTCGCATATGGATAATTGCCTGTGAGGGATTTCAATACAAATTGAGGCTCAGGAAGCGGATAAGCAACAGGAAGGGTGTCTCTGCTCCTGTGTAAGCATCCAAATCTACTGTGAGTGCGCAAAGAACCATGACTAACTCTTACTAAGTCTGTTTGTGCGTTTTTAGGAAAAGCTTAAAGATACTTTCCTCTCTTCTTCATCTCGCTCCCTCTTACTGTCATAACCTCTTTTTTCCTCCCCAAATTATGTGTCACTTTCTGGATCTCTTTCTTTTAGAGTCAGAAATGTGTATATCACTCCGTGAATGCTCCCACACCATGAGGTGTTAATTGTGCGAGCATTTGTGAGCTTGATCAAAGTGCGCAGAGAGGAGATGAAGAGGAGACGTGTCCCGCTGGGTTCTTCAGACAGACACAACATGTCAAACCCTCCATTTAGCAGCCAGATTAACGCTTATCCCAGCCCTCCCCCTGCTCCCGCGCTCCTCCCGTCTCTCCCTCAAAACCACATCTGATAAACATCTCATTTCCACACTCAATATTGCCATAATCAAAAGTCCACCCATTACATGAAGCCTGTTCATCATCCCACTTCCCTCATTCCTGGGTGCAGCAACGATCAACATCATTCCCCTCCGCTCTCCTCCCTCGCTCTCCCCCCGAGAAGTGAATATCCCAGTGGAGGTGCATTTGTCTCCTGGCATTAATCTAGTGGAAATATAAAGGATTGTTGTATGAGGCTGTGGTGTCCTGTGGGCTGTATTGTCTCTGCATCTTCCTCTCTGACAGAGTGCAGAATAACGCAGAGAGATGTGACTTTAGTTCGCCTGCTCCCTCACACACTCCTCTGCTTACTAAGAGCTATAGGCAAATGATTCTTCAATTTCTGTGGAACAGATGAGGGGATTATCACAGGGAGGTTGAAATTAATATTTACATTCATCTGCAATAATCTTAAATCACACTGCATGCAGAGGTGTTTACATGCTCATCTTTCTTCTGGCTGAATCTCTTAGTGTCTCCAAAGGGATGAAAGCATGTGTGTGGGAAGACATCAGAGGAGGTCTGGGGAGGGAGAAGGAACCTGGGTCATGTGGACTGTTGTATGTGTAATGTGGTACATACCAGGCTGCCCCCTGGACTCTGCATAATGTTCTATCCATTTAGAATGATCATAAATACTGGTGTTTATATATCATTTAGTTAGTTTATATACATTTTTATATTCATAGTATTTATTTATTTTTACATTTTTGCTTACTTTACATATTTTTTTCTGACTAGGCTTAACACTCTAAACTGGGAATAAATATTATGTATATTTAAATGATTCCACTGCAACTGAATTTGAGTTGTTTTTAAGTTTTTCTTGAGCTCCAAGTATCAACTATTTTCATTATCGATTTAAACTTTTCAATAAATCTCTATAAAATAGTGGAAAAATACTGATTGCAAGTGCCTAGAACCCAAGGTCACGTCCATATCTCTGCTTTGTCTAACCAAGTCAAAAACCCAAATATGAATACATAAATAAATAAGTATAATCTATTCATAATGAGAGACAAAAGGCAAAAAGACAAATGCTGCAAATCCTCACACCTGGACAGCTGGAACATGGGCATGTTTGCCTGATAAATAGCTTAAACATCAAGTATCAAAATAGTTTTGGATTGCATTTCTGTCAACTAACACATCAAGTACTTAGTTAATTATTACTTTTTGTACTGCTTGTGTTTATACAATTTTAACCCTGCTTCTAAAGTAGGCTGTTTCAACTGAATTGAACTAACTTTTTTTTATTAAATATAGATAATTGCTCTCTTAATAACTCTCCAGATTAGATGGTGTTTCAGTCTTGGTGAGTAAATCTGTGAGGAGTTTATTAAGAGAGGTATTTATATTTGTGTGTGTGTGTGTAATTTTATATCATCATTCAGATGTGGCATGATGGTGATGCAGATGCGGGGGGAGGTGAAGGAGGATAAAGAGGAAGAGGACTCTTTGCACCTCCTCTCCCTGTATGACGGCACAGTTCGACTCTGACTAATGGGGAAACTCTTTATGTATATGAGTCACATTAATAACAGCACAGAGTGGACACTGTGGACATTAATAACAGTGTACAGTTGCAGAGAGCGTATAGCACAGTGCATATACCGGCCACATCAATAACGACTCATAACCTCCAACTGCAACATGAATCATCATGCCACGTGTACACTGGAAGTCACACATGCAAACACTGTGTTCACGTATGCACCTAAAAATAGAAAATCACAGTCATTAGCCATGAAGAGCTAAAATTATCCACGTTTCTCCCTCAGTTCGGACTATTAGAAACCATTAGCTTTAGGGAAAAGCAAATAGCTCGTGTACTTTTGCGTCTTGTTTTTCTTATTTGAGCGCTGACTTCTTTTACCTGCTCCTTCACGTGCCGGGTGATGCACGGTGGGGATGGCTAATGAAGCCGATAATGTAGCAGTGTGTGTCTAATGAGAGAAGATGAGCTGAGGTTCTGTACGATTCATACTTACTTTTAGCTTTGTTTGTGCGTAAACATGATTAAATTCATGAACCCGGACTGCTCCATCCTCGATGAGCTACTTCCTTTTGCAGTACTTCCAATTTCACATATTTATGGAATTCATAAAGCACCTTGAAAATCATTAATTCACAGACTGTGCTGACATGTGGATGACCCACATCACGTTAACCATCCACGCTAGAGATATTATAGTTTAAAGTACACGTGCAGTTTTGCTGGTTTATGAAGTATAATAGCGGCGCATCCCGTGTTTCACGGAGACACAGAGCAGATGAGACTGCTCAGACGATGCCTGTGATGTCCACCTGCTGTGAGAGACAATAACCAGATGTGAAGAGGAGAGTTTGACACATGCAAGTCTGCTCATTGTGGCCAATTACCAGGTTGAAGGATCCTTCTGGCAGGCACGGAGCCAGAGAGAGAGAGTGTCACAGCCTGGTTTTCTAATCAAGAGCATCCAATCATTTGAATCAGACTCTTACACTGCTTTGTTGTTTTACTCTGCACATAACATTTGCATTTTTAGCTTTTAAAGGTGCAATTGATGGTGGTGCTTCATACATTTCTGCCGCTGTAGACTTTAAAAAGCAGAACTAGATCCGGGTAAAAACAACACAGAAGGCTTAGTTCTTTATGTCAGTGTATTGCCGGTTATCCCGTGTCGAGTTTTTCTCTGGGTACGCTGTTCCACTCTCCCGTGTGAGTGTGCAGGTACACTGCAAAGTAATGATCGAACTCACTTGTTGAAGGCCTGTTTCTCCCCCATTAACCATGCAGCTTGTCAAGTCCGTACATAAACAGACAGTTCAAACTCTGAGCTGCTACCTGCTTCCTGAGCAGGTAAATGAATCGAAAAGGGTTGTAAAAGTCTGATTAATGCAGGATCAGAGAACAGGATGGCGAGATAAAGAGAGAGAGCAACTAAGCTCAAACGTAGCACTTTGCAAATATGGCACTTTGTTTCCGTGATGTGGAAGCTTATTATCTTAATATGCATTCTTTTATTCCCCCTATAAAACACTGGCAGAGGGAAGCGTGGCACCGTTCTTCATGCTCTTCCTTGTAATAGCTTCTCACAGCTTCTCATTCTATTACAAAAGATACAACAGTTAGTTAAGACGCCACGAAACATTTCATTTTCTGTCCTGCTAATTAAATGTGTCTCAGATGAGCCCACTGAGCCCACTCGTCTGGTTGTCCCCCATTTGGAGTGCCACCAGAGTTTAATATATGGCATTAAACAGGGATTGAGGATGAATATGAAGCCTGCCTCCCATTGGGAATGTAATGAATGATTATAAGGCATAATCTTGGTAATGCAGAAATCCTTTAGTTTAGTTTCTGTCATTTTATTTAACTTACTGTCTGTTAAATATGGTAATGTCTTTGGCTATTTTTGGCACGGTTAAGATTTTGAATAGTGTGAGTGGGGTTATAAAATGCACATCTTGCAGATGCATAAAGTCAGCTTTAATGAGTTTTTTTTTCCAACACCCTCAATCCTCCATTTTCTTTCTCTGCCAAAACATTATGAGCATAGTTTATCCAGCATTTACATCCAATCGTGGTTTGTAAGTTACTATATTTGTCTTAAATAAATAGTATTTTGATATGTTTGTTATTATTCTGAAGTATCTCCAGCTTCTACAAATCGATGATAAAAACATGTCTTTAAAGATGTATAACAAAGCAAACACACGTGCACAGCTTCAGGGAACCTCAGAGGCAAACAAAAGGTTAGCGCACTGAAATAAAAGTGAGGTCTATCACAATGTGGCACATAAGTCATACTGTAATGAGGATGTTTTTAATAGATGTAACAATTAGTAAAGTCACTGTAACAGTAAATCACGGGGAAGTCCGGGAGCACTGGTTATCCTTTACCCAGGATACATGAGTGTTCTCCTGGGGTGAACTCTGAAAGGTCAGATAGTGTCTCATTAACACGTACTATTAGTCGGGCTTCACATGTAGGGACCAGACTATTAACACAAAGCTGGTTTGTAGAGGGGCATTAGCAGCGTGACAAAAGAGACATCCAGCCTCAAAGAGTTCACAAATCATCGGACTGGACAGCCCTGCGTTAATTCATTTGGAGAAAAACAATCAAGCCGGTGGTTCTGTCTATCTGGTGGTTCTCCATACATGTGGTATTTATTATGATATATAGGTAAGTCGTGATCATATACGTGCAAATGCTTGTAACTTTTCACTGCACTAACACTGCATAAGCGGTCCTCCACCTGCCGTACAAGCTTATTTTATGATATATCCTTAAGTGCAACCCCGGTATATTGTATGAAAAACAAACAGAAGCATCCAGATAAAATGAAGACGGCAGTAAAGTTCAGAGCAGCGAGCTGCCTACATGAAAGTCCAAAGGGAGACAGAATGAGGTGCATACAGGACTATTATCCCTCCGTAACACAGCTGATGCACAGGACTGGACTCTGCTTGTTAACCCTTGAGACTTGCCAACCGATAAATCCTAGTTTAAGAGATCTGGTGAACCCAGAGCTCACAAAGCAGTTAGTGCCCATGCTGCTTCAAATATGGACTGTGTGTAGACACATGGACAACTTAAAGTGTGTGTCAACGATATAAGGGAATCATAACTTTGATATTTTTGATTAGTACTGAGGATTAAAAAAAACGGTCACTAGTAGTAATGTTATGATAGCTATTAAAAGACAAATGACTGCATAAAACACAACCACCACATATGAAAATACGTGTTCCTGTTACTCTGAAGTTCTTTTCCTGTATGTCTTCCCACCAGTCTGAATTTACACTACAATAACAGCAGCAACCTATAGTAACATCATATGGGACACCTTGTCTGTTTAATATTTATTCAAAAGCATCAGCATCAGCATCAGAGGGGGCTCTGTTGTGTGTTCTAATGAATAAAACACGATGTTTATCCTTCCTGTTTAACGTTAAGTCCCCATGAACAGTCACAGGGACCAAGAGAATATTTACTTGCATTGGGACACCGGGGAGTTGGATTATCTGCTGGCGGCTTTGTAGTTTTCTGAAGCATCCCCGTGTGACATGTTCCAGGGAGAGTGCTCTTATTTACTCTCCAGTCCTCTGTGTATAGCCCTCCTTATTGTTTGTTCTTATGTGCCACCACTCCTGAGGAATGTGCTCCAGGAGAGAGAGAGACAGAGACAGAGAGAAAGAGGAGAGACAGAGAGAGAGAGAGAGGGAGAGAGGGAGGAACACTGATGCTGTGATCATTACAGGAGATTCAGACTGTAGACTCCAGAAGGACACAGATTGGAGGTGTTGTCACTATTAGAAAAGGGGATTTTAGACTTACGAGACATTTAAGGTTAGTACACGTGTAAGACTTTTCTCCTCGCTGAAAAATGGCTTGTGTGTGGTTTAATTTTTAAATCCCGTCCTGTTAAATGAACTTCATGTCCAGCAGTAGGACCAGCTGAGAACAAACGAGGCTGCACAACAGCAAACTAATAAAAAAAAAAAAAAGGGAGAGATTTTCCAATTTAAGACAAATAAAATAAAATAAAATGAAACACTTTTCACCCTGGAAGGGAGTCGGACACATACAAAGCATTTGAAGAACCACTTGAAGTATTATTTTACACCGAAAGGTGGCGACGTTGGGTTTCCAAACACTGTCATTCAAATAGACTCATGCCACGCTCTTTTCAAACACTTCGCCTTCCTCGCACAGCGATCCGCTTTATCTGCACTAATCTGTCTCTGTGATTTTATTCGGTATAAAGACAGGTTTCATACCGCTCGGTGAACGTCATTCAAATGCGTTTTGTAAAGGCGTTTAACTCCGAGATGTCTGGTCGTGTGACTTAAAAGGGTTTTGACTAATTAATTAGAAATCTGCCTACATAATTACTGAAATGCACCTGTGCACAATATTTCTGTATCAGCCAAAACATTAAATGTGAGTTAGGAAAGTCTGACAAATCAACAACCGAGGCTGGAGCAAACATCGTTCCCACAAATGTGAGAAAAAAAAATCAGTTTGAAATATTATAAAGATGGTGGGAAATGCTTGAATATGTATTAAAATGATAACGACTTGTTAATCTGAAAAAGACAGACGTGCATATTTACCATCTGATCTCTTCTGTTAATCCCTCGGATCATTTTTTTTCTTGTACTTACTTTCGTTGTTTTCCCGTGAAAAGGTGACAAAAGAATGAATTAAGTCTCATGTGTCAATCTGCTGATGGGCTTGGACACTTCAGAAAAACTTTGGTTTCTATACCATTATGCTAATTACCTCCCCAGGCTGGGCTCTTCATTGGCTGAGTCTCAGTCAATTTCATATTTCAGTCCTGACGTCAGGACGCCTATAAAACTAAGCAATGCTTTTTAACTCGTCGGCTGACTGATCCTCTAGAAAAAAAAATCTATCAATCCTTGGGTGGAGTTTTTTTTTTTTTTTTCATTCTCCACAAAGCAACTATTTGCCCGGGACACGTACGTGAACCTCCTCAATTTGGCGCACTAATCCTAAAAGGAGCCATGAAGTGTTAAATGGTAGAAACAGAGAGAGCGGCGCTCAGACACCCGCACGCTGGGAGAGAGGGAGGAAACAGCGCTCCTCCAATGCGTCTGTGCAACACAGACTGAAGAAAAAAAAAAACTTATCGACTCGCAAAACCAAAACCTGCGCTGCGCAATTAGTGCGAGAAAATCCACTTTTTCCTTCGGTTTTGAAGAAAATAAATAAAGAAATCAAGCTGGCTCAGTGCGTGTCTCAGCAGCCCACTTTGACAGGTGCTCCTCACCCCCTTTGGAGGACTGTCAACAGCAAGAGGATGGCATCAGAGCTGGCAATGAGCAACTCCGACCTGCCCACCAGTCCCCTGGCCATGGAATATGTTAATGACTTCGATCTGATGAAGTTTGAAGTGAAAAAGGAGCCGGTGGAGCCCGATCGCAGCATCAGCCAGTGCAGCCGCCTGGTCGCCGGGGGATCCCTATCTTCCACCCCGATGAGCACGCCTTGCAGCTCGGTTCCCCCCTCTCCAAGCTTCTCGGCGCCCAGTCCGGGATCAGGGAGCGAACAGAAGGCTCACTTGGAGGATTTCTACTGGATGACCGGGTACCAACAGCAGTTGAACCCCGAGGCTCTGGGCTTTAGCCCGGAGGACGCCGTAGAGGCGCTGATCAGCAGCAGTCACCAGCTCCAGACCTTCGATGGCTATACCAGAGGGCAGCAGTACGGCGGCGCAGCCGGGGCAGGAGGCGCCATGGCCGGGGAGGAGATGGGATCAGCGGCCGCCGTGGTGTCCGCGGTTATCGCTGCAGCCGCAGCCCAGAATGGGACTCCCCACCACCACCACCACCACCATCACCACCACCACACAGGGGCACACCACCCCTCCTCCGGGTCTCAGTCCGGCGGCGGCGCGGGGGGAAACCACCAACACTTGCGCTTGGAAGATCGGTTCTCGGACGAGCAGCTGGTGACCATGTCGGTGCGGGAATTGAACCGGCAGCTCCGGGGGGTCAGCAAGGAAGAGGTGATCCGTCTGAAACAGAAGAGGAGGACGCTAAAGAACAGAGGCTATGCCCAGTCCTGCCGGTACAAGCGGGTCCAGCAGCGGCACGTCCTGGAGGGAGAGAAGACGCAACTCATACAGCAGGTGGACCACCTCAAGCAGGAGATCTCCCGGCTGGCCAGGGAGAGGGACGCCTACAAGGAGAAATACGAGAAGCTGATCAGCACCGGCTTCAGAGAAAACGGAGGTTCCAGCAGCGACAACAACCCCTCATCCCCGGAGTTTTTCATGTGAGTCTCGGCGCTGAAAAGTTTTAATAACCGACCCTCACAAAGAAACAGAAAAAAAAACTTTTAATTTGCGCGCAGCTAAAAAAAAAAACTAGTTTGTGCGTGCCTGTGTTGAAGTTGTTTTCTTAGTTAAGGGGAAAAAAAGAGTTTTCCTCTTTTCTGTATTTCAGTATTTTGTTTCAGGTTGAGCATCTTGTTTGATTTTATCACTTTTTAAAGGATACATAAATTGGCCTGTTTAAATGACTCTGAATTAGAATTTCCGGAGACATTTTAAAGGATTTCTTTCCAATTGGTGATGTTTGCGTTAAGACACACTGCATAAAATAACTTAAGTGAGCAGATCCGCCCTCATAGCCTCATCCTCCTGCGCCTCGTCCATCCTCTTCCCTTTTTGCAATTTGATTTCTGAAATTAAAACATTGCTCAGGCAGCAGCAGCAGCTTTATTTTGATGTGAATGTATTTTTGTTTTTTTGTGTGTTTGAAGTCCGTTTATTTTGATATGAATGGTCTCATTTTCATATCATCCATCCTATTTGTCTTGTAGGGGTAAAAAGAAAAACTGATTTACAGCAGACGTTTGGGGGAAATTGGTGTCAGACTGTAACAGTTATGTGAAGCCATGCATGCTGGTCATGTACGGATTGTGTTTTTACTTTTTTTTTCTTTTTTCCTTATTTTTGTGAACTTGTGTATAATGCTTGTATTATATCATGACTGCATTGTTCAGCCTCATCATCTTTTGGGATTTATTTGTAAAAAAACAAACAAACAAAGTCACTTTGCTTCCATAAAAGTTCCCCGCGAGCATGGACCCTTCAACATTTTAAAGGCTTCTTGGAGCCTGAGAGGGGAAAAAAGGACATTGTGGAATAAAAACAACTTTGTACTCAATATTGATTTATACTGACAGACAACGTAGCGTCAAGGTGAGCAGCATCAGAATATTTAGTTGGAACAATTCCCCCCTTTTCCTGACAAACACACACTAAATAGATATTGCGATCAACAAGTGGGGCTGAAGATAAAAAAAAAATGCTTTGAAGAGAACAGAAGCAGATTATGATGCATGTCCTGAAATAAATGAGAAATAGGCTACTTTGTCACGCTAAATTGTTGCAACAAATGATCTATTCTTCGTTGTTAATGTGTTTTCCTTTCATTTAAGGAACTTAATTAAGTTTACCCAGAACCCTATGGGTGTTATTAGGTAAATAAACTGTGAACTGTTTGGAAATGGAAATTTGATGTTCTCCCGGTGTTGTAGAATAATTAAGCAAAGCATCATGCAGCCATAGATCTTCTGTGACGCCCTGGATTTCTATACAGTAAAGTGTATTGCCTTGGACAGTGCAGTTAACTCGCAGACATCGTGTTCACTCTTTAAAAAAATGGAATTTAATAAATATACCATTCATCAATAAACCTTCATGAATGGAAACAAATATATTCTCCTGAAAATGTTTATTATTTTTTCTTCTTCATCGTTTTGCATGTTGTTTGTCACTGTGTCTCTGAGGCGACAGCACACACTCTTATCATCTTCTGCTGAGCTGAAGTGAAATATAAACAGAAGGAGAAAATGCCAATTACAAATGTAATCGAGACATCATGAACATCTGTTCATAAACATCTGGTTTTGATTAAAGCGCGCTGCAGATGTTGCGCACAAGGCGCGTAATTAGAACAGCTCCAAGATCGAGCCCAGCTCTCATGTATGTATTGAAGTCATTTTATATTTTGATTCATTTTCATCCTTTTTCTTTTTATGAAAAAAGTGAATTATTTCAAAGTCTTTTTTTTTCTTTTGGTGAGTTTTGTTTCTGAAGGAATAAAAGGGACGACGCTCTTCACCTGTTGCGTAATTAAGGTCGGAAACTCTTTAATTTCGCTCGAAAACGTCCAGAAAACCAGACTCCTGTGCTTAGTATTTCTGCTTCTATTTTATGTTTGCCTCGGGGCCTAATAATTGTGCTGTAGGTGTCCTAGAAAAGGCTGAGTTAATGATTGATTTTAGAGTAAACTTGCACTTTTTACTGTCCACTTGTTGAATATTGTCTGTGGAAAGTTTCATTTAAAATCGACCGAAGACAAAGGTCAAGATGGGGGAAAAAAAGATAAAAAACGCGGTGAGGCAAATTTGCCTAAATTAGAAAAGAAAAGAAAAAGTCTTCCTGCAAATATTCCCGTCTGAAAATAAACGTTACGCAATCAAACATTTTCTAATAACACTGTGGTGACGTGATTAAAATGTACTCAGTTATGCTCAGACTAAATGCTCTTTTAGCCTGATAACGTTTTCGCTATCATTAGAACGCACGAGGTAATTTGGCAATCCACTACTTTCGCTTCAGAGTATAGATCCTTTGTTTGTCTCCTGACATAAAAATGCTGATAAGAGTAGAAAAGCCACAGGAGGCTCTTGCAGTAATTTGGTTTTGTGGCGACTGACAAGTCCAGCAGCCTATAACCTGCCTCTGCTCTGGACTGAATCTGGCCTGCAGAGTGTTTCTCCTCCTGAAAGCAGCCTGATCTCAGAAGTCACTCTAAAGAGCAGCATGGTTGAGATAAAAGCTGCACAGGGTCTGGGTTGGGCCGCCATGCAAGGTCACCACAGTGCAATGCTGCTGGAAATCTGTGGGGTTAAGTGTGTGTATTCCTGTGTGTGTGTGTGCGTACAGAGGAGGGGTATTATCTTTTCCCACAGCAGGACCTTTGACAGTCTGAGTGCTTGCATGTTGTGTGTGTATGCACAAGTCGATGCATGTGTGTAGCTCATGGTAACTTTCAGATGCAGCGCAGCGGTGACATGCTTAAATGCAGGGCCTGAAGATTGTACAGATTCTGTATTAGCTCTCACCTGTACAGTGGCATGCACACACACACACACACACACACTCACTTGACTTGCTCATATTAGCTCCCATGGAAGCTCAGAGTGAGGGACAAGATGGGAGAGCATGATCCTCTGGTGCCTGGAGGAATGATTTTCTGTGTGATTAAAAGTGAGTGAGAGACAGAGATAGAACAGGAGAGAGAGAGAAAGAGATGCTGGCTGCCTTCCTGCTCCTTTCAGATGATAAACGATCAGAGATGCGTCCTAGCTGAGAGGAGAGGGCCTTTTAGTGAGCATGTGTCCACTAATTTATGGTCCTCCTATCTGATTAGGTCAATATAGTGTGCTATTTAATTACATTTGTGTTATAACCTAGAACTGGAGATGCTATTCTTCTTTTGTGGCACCTCTTTCTTTCCTCTGTGAGTCAGATAGGATTAGTTGAATTTCCGCTGAAGTCTCAGGATTGTTGCTCTCGGACGGTTTTACCTGGAACCTGCTTGTGCGTGTGACGACAGGCGGTCTGCTCTGTGCGATGGTTCATGGGTTTCCAGTGCTTCCGTTTCCGTTATTCAACGGGCGCCGACGATAAAGAGGAAAAGTGCTGATCATCGTCAGGGTGTGGAAACTGTGTGGGACGCATCGTGCTCGTGTGGGTGTGTGTGCTGACTTCTAGATACACGAAGGGGCAGGAGGATTCACTAGCAGCGATTCACTTCCTGTGTTGAAGGAGGACAGAAGGCACAGGAAACAATATTTCAGTGCTTCCTCTTCATTTCTCAGCACGCTACAAGATTCACCTTCTTTCTCTCTCTGTCTCTTGCTTCCTCTCTTTCATTTGTACACTATGAAAACGTGTGCACACATACTATACAGACATACACACAGACCCACCACATTATTAATCTTATCAGTATGAACTGTAATTCTATTCTCCGGCCCAGTCTATTGACTTCTGCACTGTGATCATTTGCAGTCTGTCCAATGATTAGGTTATTAAAGATAATGTAGTTGTCTGCTGTCACAATATTGGACTCTCTCTTTCAGGTCAACTATGGGAAATCACTTTGAAATTTATCAGTATTGACATTTGAATCATCATCATGTACTCTGCTTTAATGCCTCAGAATTAAATAGGACAAAGGATGTGCGCACTTTTTAGTGTCTATTTGTGTGAGTGCTCAATAACCAGCCAGCATTGTCTTTTATTTGACCTTGTGGTGGAAGGGTGTATGCCTGCTTTAACTGAGTGCATTAAATCTACGAGAACCAGTCGTTTTTATGGTGATACTTGCAGCTTTTCTGTGTCAATCAAAAGCAAATCTAAATAAATGCAATTAAAACAAACAAAAAAGACATTGTAACCTCACTTAGAAGAAGAAACCCGAAGGGCCAAAGGTTCCTAAAAAATAATGTGCCATTCATTTTCTTTAGAGCCTAAGTTCCTCCAAAGGTTTCTCTTTTTGGATTCATAACTTGTGCATTGGATTATTATCAGTTGAACAGTTTATTTCTTTAAACACCTCAAAAATATATACAATCCACTATGTTATCATTTTATCAAAAGCTGTCTATTATCATTTAATAAAAACTATTTCTTTCGTGTTACTAGAAATTGTTTTGTAACAGTTGGAGTCACATATCTCATTTGGTAACACGACAGTTTCTTTTTTGTGTGTGTACGTTCATTTTTCTTTTCTTTCCTGTGAGCGCCGCCTTCCCCAACGGGTTAAAAACATATTTGCATTCAAAAGAGGAAACAATTTCAATCTCTTCCACTCAATCCGCATCTGCATCACTCCACGCGATAAACATTTACATTTAAAGTGATTTAAATCAGCTGCGTTTATGTTCCTCTGTGGTCCGTCCATCATCTAGACCTGCAGAGCCTGAGCCTCTCTCCCTCTGTCCCTCTCTCTCCCTCCCTCTCCCCCTCTGTCTTGCAGTGTCCTGAGTTATGTGTCATTTATTTGAAACCCTAATAATTTAACTTGTCCCTCTCCTGTCGCGGCTGTGCATGTGGTAAGAATGCAGCAGCTGTAAAGAAGGTTTGTGCTGCTTGCCTCCGTGTGTGCATCTGTCTTTACATGGTGATTTTCTCCAGCAAATAGAAGCATGGGCAGGGTGGAAGTAATGTGATTGTCTGAATCCAATCCTATAGCCTTGTGCTGAATTGAGATTACTGTAAGTGCGCACAGAGGCACATGTAATGTTTTGTGTACGTCGCAGCAGAAGTCATACACTGAATTTGCATCTGTCTGTGTGAAGAGCTCTCCTCAGAATATATAACTAAAGGGCAAGAGATGAAAGCTAATTATGATTTAATTATATGTGATCACAATATTCTGACTCACGGATAAACATAGCTAAGGCTGTGTTGATGTTTTCAACACTGAGTTGAGTTGCAGGGCACAGAGTCAGTTGAGTGGTGTGTTTTGGACCGCAGCGGACACGGTGGTGGAGGTGGTTGGGGTTGCGGGGTGGGTGGGTTTGAAAACTGTGTGCATTATGTGTTTGTGTTTGTATGCGTGCTTGTGTGCATGTTATATCAGTCTATGTCTGCGCATTTAAGTCTGCGCGTGCACAAGTTTGTGTTATGCAGGGTGGAGCTGGAGCTCAGCCCGACCCCTGTGTGTTTTACCTGCATCTCAATGAAGCGAGAGGTGATTTACCCTTCTACTGCAGTCTCTCTCTCTCTCTCTCTCTCTCTCTCTCTCTCTCTCTCTCTCTCTCTCTCTCTCTCTCTCTCTCAGCCAGTCAAACAGACATTGATCTCTTTGCCAGGCAAGGTGACCCACAGTGTTGTTCAGCTCTTCCAAAGTCTCCCCTCTCCCTTTCATTTGTACCTGGGAAAGGCCTTGACCCCACACACTGCTGCCATGTAGCAGCCCTCCACACGTGGAACCGACTTCCCTTGTATGAAGCCCAGCGTGTGTGTGTGTGTGTGTGTGTGTGTGTGTGTGTGTGTGTGTGTGTGTGTGTGTGCTAGTTTAAGTTAGCACACAGAGTAGACACGTGTATGTACAGTGTATGTCTAAGTACAGTGTGTGGGAGTATGTATACATGCCTGCATGTGTGAATGTTCCTTTGTGTTTGGCTCCGGTTGTGTTTGTCGGGCTCAGTTTGTTTGTGTTCACCTATAGGTGTGTGTAACTATGTGAAGATTCATTTCTATTGAGCTGAAACTGTAAATTTTTAACAGAGTTTAGGTACACACGAGAGGCTGGCGTGCCCAGAGCATTTTGCAGGTGACGGTAGACTTGTCTCTGCTGTAGGTCTGTCACTAGGAGCTTCTACTGTATGTAGCTGAATGGGTCAGAGTCCATTTGGCCACAGTGTGAATCGGATTACAGGGAAATGAATGGCTCTCATTGTTGCTAAAAGATGGATTGAGGGGCATTAATATACTTTCTTGCTCCTTCGCCTCATTTCTTTTCCACTGACGCCGAGCGGAAGGTTTTTCAGGATGATTCGTCTCTTGGTTTTCGAATCAGATTTTCTTTATCCACAGTCGTCTCAGACATGAGCTCATATAATGCTCAAATGTGTGTGTATGTTGCGTTCACACACAAATGTGTGAATACGCTGCTGACAGACACGCATTCTCCTGAATTAATGTAACATAATCCTGAACTGACTGACCTGGATGCTTAATTTCAGTCATTTATGGACTAATACATTTATTTTTAATTTATATTTTAGTTAAATTATTTTAAATAATGCACATTAGGATTTTATTATTTCAGGATAGAATAGTTATAATAATAATGCAGTTCAGGTGTTTATCAAACATAATCAAACATAACATTATAAACTGAAATTTATTTCACATGCTATACTTTTGATTTTACTTTTGAAATACACTGCAGTGCATGTACGTGTGTATGAATGTGTCCATCGGTGTACAGAACGAGTGCATTTATGAGTTTACAAAACAAATCTAAACCTTCCGTTCAACTCTGTTATAAAAGTTTGAATGATTAAATTTTGTTTTTGTGTTCCTCGTCTGAGATTAGTGCAGCCTGTCTCTTCATCTACAGCTCTGCTTCTACATGATATGTGGTCATTTTCAATTATTTAAACTGTTTATCCACATTGTTTATGTTTTAATTTTTTAATATATAATTATTTTAATTCAGGAATGCTTGATAGCATTTCATGACTCAAGTGGGGAAGTGTTTTATTCAGTTTCATTGGTTTTCTAAAAGGACTAATGTTCCTTTGTCCCCAATGATGCCTGACTTTATCGTTCCTCTCTAGCGTGTCACTTTTCCTTAAATTCATGGTTCACTTTGTAACCAAACACCCATTATTTAACGTTCAAGCAGACTTTCCTGTGTTTTGGGATAAGAGTGTTGGATTTTGTAATAAATTTCTATTTCCTGTTTTTGCAGGACATCACGAAAATTCCTCCATCTGTGATAGAGAGCTGTGACCTCTCTGTCCCCTCACCCGGGAGTCTGAGGTAACTTGTCCTGTTCGGTCTTTAATCTTCAACACTTCACACTGTTTACTCAATTCATTTAATGCATTTACACAATGTTGAAATATTTAACACGAACGCAAAACTACACCCAAAGTTTAGTGTTGCAGACGTCTGACGATCTTTCATGTCACATTCAGCAAAACACAGCACATAATGTTCACACTGAACCGCTATATAATGTCATGTTTGGTAATTGATTCTGGTGTAATTTAAATATTTTATAATATTTGTTTTATTTACATTTTCAAAATTTTGGATTTATCTACTAATGGACTCAACCTCCTTTACTTTGATTCATGTTTACACCCCCAAAAAGTCCCACTTTATATTTAAGAACACAACCTCCAAGCAAAAATTTGGGATATTTTGCAGAGAACATAGACAATATAATTACTGCACATTTTTAATCTTTAAAACTATTCTTTACATTTAATATTTTAAAATTCAAACTATTTGAATACAATCAGTCTTTACACGGTCAAAGAAAACAGGAGCCTTGAATATGTACCCCTGTAATATCTAGAATATATTCACTCTTTATATAAATGTGACATAAATGTGTATCATGGCTCTGACATGAAATGAGATTGCTGCATCTTTCTTCTGAGTGAAATCAAAACCACAAACAACTTGTTTGTATTGATTTCACTTAACAAGGAAGCACTCATTTGGGACAGCAGAAACCAGCGAGGGTTTCATTATCAGATTTTTTTTTCTTCCTCACTTCATATTTAGCTCTATGACGATCAGATGCTCTCTTGATGTGTGTTGTGTGCGATGTTATGCATTTCTCTGTTTCGGGGCTGTGACAGAGCTGCTTGACTGACAGGAGGCTGACATGCGCAGTGCTCATGGGATGAGGGTAAAACCTTTCTCCTGACCCTTTGACCTCCTTCACTCTCTCAGTTCTCTCTGCAGAGACAAACTGTACATTTTTTTTCCTTTCTGGCTGACATGCAGATGGACGAATGGCGGGACTACACAGGGTGGCTGAGCGTGATGGAGTGAGTGAAGGGAAAGCAAGGGCTAGGCTTTTGCACTCTCACAAGAGGAAGGATGGATCTTAGGGAAAGTTAGGGAAGGAGTTGAGGGAATGAGGAAAAAGAAGGCACCTGGATTTGAATCCAAGCATGCACACCGGGATGAGAGCAGAGGAGGAGGTGAGGAGGCGAAGGAAGGGATGGTAGGAGGGCTCCTGGCCGTGAATGCAGACAGACAGGCAGGGTAACCAGAGGCAGGCGGTGACCTTCTCTGCTGCTGGAGGATCGAAGGCTTTATTTAAAGGCCTGGTCAATGCTGGGTGCTGCTGAGGTATCAGCCTTGCAGCCAGGCGACTCATCACCACTGTAATACAACTCTCTAACCCTAACCCCCCTCCCACACGCACGCATACACACACACACCCGCGTGCGCTCGCACACACACACACACACACACACAGACAGACAGACAGGACAGGACACTCTCTGGACACCTCAGGTTTTACACTGTACAGTCGAGAGGCTGGACAGAGGAAACTACAGCATCAGCATCAGCTAATTTTACTGTGCAGCAGACAGTATACTCTACTTTCCTCATGTGCTCAGCATTGTGATGCACATGCTTGTTTTGCCTTTGATATGCTCTCCATCATTGTCTTTTTTTTTTTTTTTAATGTCGACTAATTATAAATGGACTGTATATAATATACTGTTATATGTGATGGTGTTGATGCAGTGAGGGGAAAGAGGTGGGAAAAGAGTTAATAAATGACAGGATGTAGGCTGCTAAGCTAGGACACCTGCGTCTGTGTGTGTGTGTGTGTGAGAGAGAGAGAGTAGAGCACGTGTTTGTGCGCTTATACGTGTGTGGCTGCAGCGTTAGGACACCTGCATGCTTCAGCACTTTCTGGCTGTCAGGAGCTCTGAGGTCACAGGCAGGGGAGTGGAGAGGGCACATTAGAGGAAGCTTCAGTGCCCCCACCCAACCAACCACCCACCCACCCAACCCACCTCCACGATCCCCCCCCCCCACACACACACACACCTTCCACCATCCCAACCCCCATTTTTCCTTCTTCCTCCAGTTATCCCCCACCTTCCCTCCCCCCCAACTCGTCTTCCCCCCTCGTGGTGACGGGGTGACTCGGCCACTCGGGGGGAGGGGGTGGGGGGGCAAGGTGCCTCTGTGGCTGACAGCAGGCAGGTCAGGTTTTTGTAGACACGGCAGAGGAGGAAGGACACATGTGTACATGCACGCAGACACATTAAGGTGTATGACTGCGTAAGAGAGAGGAACAAAAAGAGAATATATTTAAGGGCCTGCGTGGACACGTGGGCTGTGCACGTAAGCACCTCCAAAGCTTTTTCCATTAGTCTGAAAGCTTCAAACACAGCAGTATATAAATATCAATTGGGCAGATGATCAATAGTGATGTATATAATGATATCTGTTTTGGCTTGGTAATGCGCGTCACATTGGTGAGGGGAATCAAACTGGAGCATTTTTGAATTTCCCAGCAAATAGCAAATTATGGTTTCAATACGGTAAACAAAGCCATATATCATAATGCTTGATACTGAAGCAAAACTCCACCACATGATTTCAGATGATAAACAGCAAATATCGATGTGTCGGACGCTTAATTTAAACATTGGATTGTCACTTATAAAACACTGCGGCCGCGTTGGGATCTTTTGTATTCTGCAGCGACAAGGATTTGCTCCATCCACAGTTTGGCACACTTCACTATCCATTTGCTGCCTGGGATATATATAACTACTAGCTGCTCAGTGTGAGACTCGTTACACTGTTACAGTCTTGATAGTGACACAGACGTCACACCTCACTCCAGAAAATCTAAATGACAGGGAGGATATGAACAGGATGTATGCTCATTATTAAGCCTGGTCTAAAAGAGAGAAGTTGAATTGGGTTTGGATTAGAAATAACAAAAAGGGAAAAAAAAGAAGATTTCATTGGCTGCAGTCGTAAAGATACACAAACTGAACGCAGAACAACTGTGTTCAGATTTGGATCGTTTTTAAAAATGTGTTTGTTTTTACTTTTATTACAACAGAACTGATGATACTTGAGGAGAAAGCTGCACCCCGGAGCCAAACCTCCAAACATCTTTTCAACTTATGTTAATATACAATCTTCCCTCAGTTATTTGAGCCTGGATTGTGTTGTTTTATTCAAACATAATTAGTTGTAAAGCTGTTACCACACTCTCTGTGTATGTGTGTTTGTGTGCGAGTGAGCCTCAGAGCCACTGTTGTCCTCGGGTTGTGACTGTGTGTTCACAGCATGATTGAGAGAGGAACTTGTGATCAGCCGGAGGTTAGTGTGATATAATGTATTCCCCTGAATCACCGCAGCCAGCAGCCCAGGGCCTTCCTCTCGCCCGCAGCCTCCTTCTCCTTACGCACACACACACACACACACAAACACACACACTCCTTCCCTTGCTCTCCTAGCGTCACCATCCCCTCCTCTCACTTCCCTGCGGTGACTGCCCAATGCTAGCTGCTTAGCGTTGCACCCAGTGTCTAATTGAATTCCAACACTCCAGCGTTAGCTCCCGATGCTATAGAGACGTTAACACGGCACAATACTAACAATCCTCGGGACGTGTTTCAACACCCTGCTCCTAAAGAGAAAATTAGTGCTAAGCTCACTCTGACAGCACATGATTTATTCAAAGCTCCAAACTATGTCTTCTGTATCCCCTAAAGGATCGTCTTTTATAGCCATGAGCGAATCAGCACTTCATATACACACATGCAGAACATGCAGAATATGTATTGTGACCACGCAATTGGTGGACAGAATGTGTGTTTCCACTCGCTTCTCATGCCTCTCCTTGAGTGTTTCTATTGTCCCTTATATAAATGTGTCTGCTGGTCTCTCTGCATCCATATTGTTGCCGATGCCGTCCATCCCCTCTGCCTGACACCCTCACTTTTATTCCCTGGCTCTCAAACACTAGCTCTGGGCTTTAATGGCACATATTTCCTGGGCCCGGCTGAAACGGGATGCATCTTCTCCTTGTTAGCTTGATAAATAACCTGGCTGCTGGGAAAGTGCTGAATTTTAGCTTTCAGCCTCTATTTTCTGCTGGATGACATTAATTTTAAGTGCTGAGAAGGAGCTAACTAATACAGACAAATAAATAAGGAGGAGGAAGGGAAGGTGAAGAGGTGTTGGAGTCACTCTACTGTCCCTCCCCCCTGCTACCTTTTTATACACAAGCATTCATATATGCAATATGCAAACCTGCAAAAAATATATATATATATAATACACAAGCACAAGCACGCACCCACTCTTCGTTTCTCGATAGATGCTCCTGTTGTTGTCCAAACTGTGGAATCATTTTCTCCCATTATAAGTGCAACTCCCACAGAGGTCAAATGTTTAACATGTTGCAGGTAGACAGACAGTCTGTCAGGTAGACAGTAAGACTGGCTCCACATGCTTCTCTATCTACTGTCTGCGTCTGTCTGTCCCTCTTAGTGTCTCATTCTGTCTTCCTGAATTATGCGTTTCATTTGAAAAAGTGATTAGTGGGGCAGTGTTTACGTGCACAGCTCTATTGATAAATTATATTAATTTGAGTGTATAGAGACAGCAAAACAGATAAGGTTTAAGTCTACATAGCTCATTTGTAGATTGTAGACATTAATTATTGTTGCTGAAAAGAAAATAAAAAGTTTTTTTTTCTTTTCAGGTTAACCACTTATATTAAAGTGTGTTTAAACAGGGTGAATAAAGGTTAAATTAAATTATTTATATCTCTGTTTGTCTGTGCCGTATTTGTGTGCAGGTAGCATAATTGCCTGTGTGTGTGCTGCGACAGCCTGAGAGCAGGTTCATCTCCAGCATGTTTTTTCATAAGCATTCGGAAAAGATTCTCTCTTTTTGTAGTCAAAATCTGACTCTAAGCTTCATCAGCGGTATGATTCGACCTGCTGCTGACGAGCAAAATAGAATGAAATGTTTACAAGATTCAAGAAATATCAGCTTTAATTTTCTTCACTTTTTAAAATGTATTTATTTTTTGGTTTGTTTTATTTTATTTTATTTTCCTTTCCCCCCTCCGTTTTACCATTTTAAACCCACAAAACCCAGGACGACTTTACATTTAGAAAAAGCATTTGTCACATGACAGCAGCAAAAGCACAGCAATAAACATGTTTTACTGCCGGCCCATAAACAAAGAACACGAGGATGTCGACAGGACATACAGAGCACTACTGACGATGTGAATCTACTCAACACAACATCCAAAATTAAACTTAAATGTATGTTGCATGTCACTACACACACATCACTGATATATATTTTGAACGCTTTTGTTCGGTCTCTTAACATCAGACAGGTAAACAGCTCCTGGATGCACATTCAGTATTTTTTTTTTTTTTTCAATTCCATGCAAGCCGCACACACACACACACACACACACCTCTGTTGTGTATAACACAACACAATGAAGTGGCTTTGGCGGAGACACCTCATACATTATTTTAACAATGTATAGCGCTGTGAATAAAAAGGTCAGTGGTTGAGAACTGGCTCCATGAAACAATAAGATGCATGAACTGAGCACTGCAGGCCCTTCAGTCAGCATCCTGCTGCTGAACACATGTGAGCTGGAGTGATAGATTCTACTGTAGCATGCGTGCACGTGCGTGTGCGTTTATGGGGCACCCTTATGAAGCACCTTATAACAATAGATTTACTTGGTCTATCATTATTGATCGTACATTTTCTCCCCCCCTTTGCCCTTTGCCTCACTTTGACAAATGCCTTTTTGTTATGATAACATTTTGCTTTTAAAGCACATCGTGAGCTGAGATTTTGTTTTTAAAGTGGTGCTTTTATTAGACAATTCTATTTTTGTCAGTATCCGAATACACTTGCCTCGCTCTGCAGATGCGATGCAAGCAATGCGTCTTTCTGTTTGCAAAGCAGGGTTTAATTTTCAGGGTGTATTTATCACACGCTGTCATGTTGCGGTCACATGACCACATGAACCACTGCCAGCAATTAAGGCTGATAAATCACTCATTTACAGGAAGAGAAGGAGGGACGGAGTGGGGAAAAAGGGAAACGAGAGAGTGATAAGAGAGAGGGAGAGGAATAATGAATAGCCTGTACCCCTTCAAAGATATTTTATTCTTTCATATATTTTTTTTAAACCGTGATGTTGAATGTTATTGTGTTTGGGCAGTGTAGTATGAACTGTTGCCAGTGAGGCTCATTGACTCCTACAGGCAGAGACAAAGAGACAGATGGTAGTCGTTTGTGTGGTTTACTGTGATTGTGACCTGACTGCACCACTTTATTTACTGTTGGAGGTGTGTGTGTGTTTGTGTGTGTGTGTGTGTGTGTGTGTTTGTGTTCATGTGGGTAGCTGAGTGCACGTCTGCACAAGCAAATGCATTTGTGTCATGACAGAGAAAAAGATGCAGAGACCATACGTACACAGCTGTCACTTTTCTCTCTCTCTTGGGTTCCCGCTGATGGATTTCCTCTCATTCTAAACAGGAGAGCAAACACACTGATGGCTCTGCATGCAGCTATTCCAGCAACCAAACAATGCTGGAATTTAACTACAGTATCCTTTATTTTTGTCAGTTTGCAGATGGATATATTGTTAAAAAGCAGACTTTGTTTTTCTTGTCTCTCTGACCTTCTTGCACAGAAATTGAGACATAGCATATAGCTGTGAGCCTTAGTTGCTGACACAAGTCTTAGAGAGCTCCTGGATTGTGCACGGGGTCTAACCTGCGCGGCGTCTGTATAAGTTACATCAGAATGTGTGTTTCAGCAGCTTAGGTCAGTGCTCTGCAGAGTCTCAGCCTGCCCACTCACTTGAAAAGGCTGATTAAAGATTCATGACAAAAAAAAAGAAGAAAAAAGAAAACAGCCTGCTTCTAATGGGCTGGAAGAAGACGAGGAGAGAAGAAGACGAGAGGAGTGGGAAGAAGACGAGCTGTTTTTTCCCCCCCCGACAGCCTGAACTCTCATTCACTATAGACAGCGGTCACCAACTGACTAAAGGTGCCTTTACAAAGAGATCACTGAAGGAAGTTGAGTCAGTCTGTAGAAGGAACATGATAGCAAAAGATCAGGAATCAGCTCTTACTCTGTAGGTGTTGTCCAAAGAGTTATTATATTTTAAATTAATTGCTGACGTCTGCTGTGCAGAACAACATTTCATAGTGTGTGTGTGTGTGTGTGTGTGTGTTTGTGTGTGTATAAGTGCTGTATTGAGCGGAGGTAGGACCCTGTCGTCTGTATGTACAGCCTGCGACTGGAGCAGCTATTCTGGGGAGAGAAATAAATTGTGTACACATTAACTGCACTAGAATACAAAGTCAACTCTGTGACTGTGTGTTTTGTGTGGTATGTGAAGTATTGCTAAAGACTGCCTGGCATGGGAAAACCTCTCATTTTTCCAGAGGAGGGGACACACAGTGTGTGTCTCCACATTCTCTCTGATCTTTGCTGGCTTCTCGCTTTCTAGTAACATCAGTTAGCTCTGTAAAACGTTTGTACTTTATTTTTTTTGCCTTGTTATTTTATGGTCAGTAAAGTCACAGAAAACAAGTATTCAAATTTTTTTTTTTTATGACTGGAGTTTTATTATTTATTATTTCTATTAATACGATGTAGCAGATGGAAGTAGATGTGCATGGCAGTGTGTGCAGTGAATTTCTTTTGATTTACACCCTGAAGAAGCCACCGCCATCCGTTTGTTTTTTCTATACATAAGTGATGTAAGAAAGGTGCTGCAGCGCCTTCGTCTCGCTCTTTCTCATCTGTGCTGGTTCAAGGTTGATATACATACAGGGACAGAAGAGGGGGAGAGAGAGAGGAGACACGAGGGAAAGAGCAGCAAACAGGGGAGAGGGGCATCGGCCTGCACACTATGTGTGGACATAATGTCCTGCCTATACAAAACGAGGGGGGGAAAGGGACGGCGTGGGCTACGCGTTCACCTTCTTTTAGTCTCTCTCACATTTTCGAACACGCATGAACTTTTCAAAAGTGGCAGCGAACTTGTTACAAGAAATAGTTATTTTTACGTACGAGAGGCCCAAAGCGTCAGACTGTAACACTGAATGTTTCTGAAGTATGATAATTGTCACAAAATACAACCCACCTTTATTCACTCGGGGTAATAAATCACGCACAAGGATGATGCTTGAATATATTGTTGATCATCCATTTAATGTCACACTGCGGTACTGGTGTGAACACTGAATTTGGCCACAGGCTTCGTTAGGTCTGACACCCATTACTTACACAGCAGATACATTAAATAGACTGGATCAAATAAAAGATTACACAGCAGGTGCAGTGAATAGATTATTGATAACACAAAGTCCACAAAGGGCTGCGATCTCTAATTACACCATCAGTTCTTTAGTGTGGAACCAGCAAAAATCTGTGCTTTTGATGCAAAGTTATATTTCCAAATTAAGAAATGATCAATCTGAAGATGTCTGAAGATATGTCATAATTTCATTTGAGAGAAACGCTCTTTTAAAATGTCTGACGTGCAGCTTGGCGGCGCTGATAGGAGCACCACAGTGTTCTGTACTGTATATTTTATGTGGCTTTATCTCGAGTGAATTAAAGGGCCTGTAAAAAGTGGAATGTTATTAGCGTCAGACCACCTGGGGTGAACATCTGCAGCCTCAAACTGCAGACCCAACATACATCACTGTTTCTCTTCTCGCTATTTACTGTCACACACACACACACACACACACACATATGGCTCAGCTGCATCCATCTTTTGCGTGTCTCTTGTCTTATTGACATATGCGCAGTTGTGCGTTCCTGCAGGGGAGGGTGAGCTGGTTATTAAAGACGCCACAAGGTTGCAGGTCAAGTACAGGTTCTGCTCTTTTGGCCAGTCAGAGATCAAAGGTCAGCAGGTTAGTGTCGGAGGCCAGGACGATCACAGAGCAGCTCTCCGGTAATCCACCAGCGGTTTAAAAATCAAAGTTCAGGGTGATTTGTGGAGTTTTAAATTCCTCCTGTGCATTATTCTGCTGAGTTCCGCATGAAACCTTTTTATTTGTTTATCGTATTTTTCACTCCTACAGTAACTACTCTCCTTTGAATAATTAGATGTTCTTTTCATGTTCTATTAGGACTGTTTTTCCACATGTCTCTGCTTTAACACTATTTTTTCATCTTCAAAGTGAAAGCTAAAATAGGGCGATCATTGCAATTTAATTACTACAAATCCCTTTGTGAATTTGCTCTTGTGTTTGTTTACATGCATAGATTTGCCGGCTTCTGCATTTTTTATTTTTTTTTTCACTTTTGTGTGTGTGTGTGTGTATGTGTGTGTATGATTCAGTGAATATGTTTACTTTCTTGTGTCGCTCTCTATATTCTTCCTTATTTATAGTGAGTGTGTGTGCGTGTGTGTTAATGAAGTTGCAGTGGGGTTTATTTAAATAGATAAGATGGTGTTTTATTCCCAATCAGAGGAATCTCCTGTCGCATCTCTGTCTCTTCATAATAACCCCCAGCATTGCTCCACATCCCCCTGACGCACACACACACACACACACACACTGAGTATTGCAGACACTGCAATTTTTTCTCGCTCTCTCAGGGGTGTGAGGCTTTGATAAATGAAAATAAATACTTTTTCTTCATACAAGAAACAGAAGAGGGGAGAGGGAAATGGCAGAAGTGACAGGAGGTCTCTGACAGTTTGATGCTTTCAATACAATCAAATATGTGACCATAAAAAAAACACACTTTTTAAAAACTGCGTGTGTGTGTGTTTGGGTGTGTGTGTGACTTAGTGCTAAAACACAGGTACATCCTCAGTCACTGAGAGTGAGGAAGCCCATGAGTTGAAGAGAGGGGAGATAGAGGCGTGCAGGTTGACGTGTTAACTGAGTTACAGTGCGAGAAAGGAAGGAAAAAAAAACACAGCACATCATATGATTTAGGGGAAACAGGCTCTCCCCCCTCATCCGTCTGTTTCTGTGACTGCAAGGTCACGTAGACGCCTGCCTCTCTCTCCCTCTACACCTTTGTTTCCCTGTGCTCCTCCGGACCTCATTTCATTCAACACTCCCAAACCTCCGACAGCTCCATAACTATAACTCTCTCCTCCCTGTCCTCTCCTCCTCTCTTCTCTTCATCCACAGCTAAATGACTCTGTCAGAAATAAAGAGTACTTATCTTATCTACTGCCTCCACTCTGCTGTCTCTAGCCCCGTCGACGTCACGCACAAAATACGCACAGAGAGGACAACAACTTAACGGCTAAATTGTAATAGCAACAGACAAACAGACACATTACAGGCTTATATCTTTTATTTTTTTATTATGACAGTCATAATTATTTTTCGAACTCATAACCAAAACCTTTTTATTTTCTCTCGTCTGCGTCGTAATTATTCCTCTCAGATGGAAGATTAAGTCTTGTTCAACAACATTTCAGCTTGTTGTACTGACTCAGTCTTCAACCACCTGCCACAAAGAAAGACATACCAGCCCACAGTGTTGCGCGCAGACAGGTAGGCGGAGGCTTGACAGAGGACAGCTGTCCACTTATTCTGTTTCTGTTTCCCTCCACCCCACCCTTCCTCCACTTTCACGTCTTCCGCTCCTGTCATCCCCTTCTTCTCTCCTCCCTGTGGTGTGGAGGAGACAGAGGGATCTACAGCTATCCGCAGCCAGCGGAGGGCTTACTGTGTGTGTGTGTGTGTGTGTTTTTTTTTTTTGTCTTTGTGCGTGTGTGTTTATGTGTGTGTGTGTGTGTGAGTGAGCCACCTACCAGGCACTCAGCAGGGGGCCACAGAGGGATGAGAGGAAAGAAAGAAAGATGAGGCGGTGGGAAGTGAGTGTGATTGGGATGAAACTCTCAGCAAGAAAAAACACACAGTAACCAGCTACATACACACACATCTCCCCCCGCCACACACACACACATACATGCTCCAGCAATCTGCTAGGTCTCCCTGAACACTCCATCACTAATAGTCACGTTACAGAGTGCAACATAGACGCAGGTTTTGATCAGCATGTATTGTGATGACTTTGCCTTTCTGTTACCTAAAAGTGCACACACACACAAAGTTGTTCTGCTTTTACAGTTCAGGGGGGGGATCAAAGGTTATGAGTAAACTCCATCGACTGATTCGTCTGTACGTGGAGGTCATGCATATGTTTATTGAACCTTGTCAGCCACCTTACCTGGGTAAATGAGCTTGAAGTATTTGCGTGCTAGAAGGTCTGGCACCGTCCTTTGTTCGCTCTTCTGGAGGGCCTGGGTAGCGGGAAGAGGGAAGGAGAAAAAGAAAGGGAGCAGCTCTCGCTGTGAGCAGATAGTGGATATGTGTATGCGAGGATGCGTAAGAGACGGAGAGATGAAAAGAGTGATAATTCTCCTGCTACCCCGAGGCCTCTCGCAGCCTCGCGGGCTCCCTATAGGTCCCCTGACACATGCCTGAGCAGAAAGCCGGGGCCCACTAATTGGCCCCTGTGATAACACCAGAGAGAAAGGCGATGTGTGTGTGTGTGTATGGACGCATGTTTGTGATTTGGTATTACAGCAGCGTTGAAAGCTTATATTTTCCACAAGTAATAATTTATTGGTTTGTAATTCGCCTTTGAACGGTGTTTGATTTGTAAGCTGTGAGGACATTTATTATGATCTGCTGGCTCATTGAAGTTGGAAGCCACTGAAAGACAATTAAAGCATATACACTAGTTCAAAGCGCTGCTTCAATCTTTAAGCAGCTTGTTTCTCTCTAATTGTTTCATTATCTCAGTGTGCTTATTAAATGTACGATAATTGTTAATTACCACATGAGGATTTGTAAAGGATTTGTCTTGAGTATCAAAACAAATTAATTAAACTGAACACATTTAAAACAACAGCAATGATAACAGCAGGTGCAGAGTACGTGTGTGTGTGTGTGAGTGTGTGTGTACACATCCACATTTCCAATGCAATGCCTGTTTGCTTGAATCTCTATGTTTAATTGAGATTCATAGGAGGAATTTAAATGAGATTCAAATGAGATTCATAGCTAATTGTAGCAGCACAGGTAATATGCAGATAGATTTAATGATGATTCAGTGTATCTTGCAGTCTAACGAGAGTTTGATTAGACCATTGGAAGACACTGGCTGAAATCATTACCGTGGTTTGAGAGGAAAGCAGCCCAACGAGGAACTGTTGGAGGCATCTGAAGGAAAATAAAATAAAGTTTTCTGAATTACAAAACCACATTTAAAATTAGATTTAGAGAACTTGGTTTGTTCTGAAATATGGTGCCCTAAAACAAATATGCAAGCTTGAATCATGTGTTTTTTGGGCAGCGTACTGTAAGTACAGATTAAATCGGGGATAAATTCCTCCGAAACGAAATATCCCAAAGTGAGGACACTGTACTGTACATGTGATGCCATACACTCACCGGTTTAATCTCTGTAAAATCCAGCTGCTCACGACAGCTGGGACATTATAAGTAAATAAAACGCAGCTCCTGAGCTTGCACTTACACACATGCACACACGTCAACACTTATTCTTCTGTTGCCCTCCATACATGAGCAACGAGTTGTTTCCTTCCCTCTCTCCGGCTGTACATACGTCTGGACAGATGTGCACTGCTGGATACTGTATATTTATCTATAGCATGTTTACCATAATTAAATTGATGGGGAAAGGCATTATGCACTTATCAGTGTGTGTGTGTGTGTGAGCGTGGGTGTATCTTTATTCGTGTGTGTTGGAGGATAAAGGAGGTGTGAGATTACCTTTATAACAAGATATTCACAGTTGCAGAGACATCTAGACTCTTGTATGTACTCAAATACAAAGACTAATAATTTTCCTCTTTGGGGTGCACCCCATTGTAATCCCTTAGGACTTGCATGGCCATGACTACAGACTACATGATCAGCACAATCACGCATACAGAGTATATACACTCCGAAGCCCTACATTCTGTCTTATTTTCCTTACTTACAGTCATTATACGCTGGCTTACACACCAGGTACCATGAACACACACATAAAATATATGCATGGTGATGAGCCAAACAATGAAACAAATATTCTGTGGGACTGGTTAAGGCACAGCAGTAGGCACAAGGCTCTCTCTCTATTGTACAACTGCAGTATTGATAGATGCTGCAGAGCCTGAGTCTACCGTCCCACTTTATTTCAATTAGCTCACAGGAAGCAGGAAATAACCTGCAAATCAATTGTCATTTCTACGGGGCCGAGGCTGGAGGCCGGGATTCACTTTGTCCACCAATAAAAGATGATGTAGCTGTGAGGAAGATTAAAGGGAAATTTCCTCCTTATGTAGTTTCACACTGCTCTAGCGTATATCATCAGTGTGTGATGCTGAAGCCCTTTAAGGCTGTCGTGTTTTTTTTGTTGTTGTTTTTTATGTGTTTTCATAGCGTGCACACTTGCCTTGTCCACTGCTTTCCTACATAGCTCGAATCCTGCGCTAATAATCCGACCACAACATGCTGCATTTTGAGTCAACTCAAGAGTCAAATCTCTTGTCGCTGCATTGTGCAGTGCGCTCTGGTCTTCTGAGGATAGCTGAGGAGGAGATGTTGCCTCTGGATTTCTCTGGTTGTTTTACAGTATGGCACAAAAATGGCGAGGAGTTCACACCTAAACCTTAACCTTAAAAATGTACATTTTGTAGCATAACATTTTTATATTATAACTTCACTTACTTATTCTGACTTGAAGACATATGAAAAGAGACATACACAATCAACACCAAAAAAGGAGAGAAATCCATGTGCACATTTCCTATGCTCCTGCACTGCCTCGATTCGAAGTGGATTTAGCATTTTTTCGTCTTTACGATGGACACTGGCGCTCACATTAAATCAGCCCTGGAATCACGCCACGAAAAATAAGCGCGGCGAATGCTGATGTACCCTTTTAATGACCGAGCACAAAACTGTACAGTGACAGAAAACAGAAGGAAAGGAGGGAAACCGTATATGCACCATGAAACACACTGAAAAGCTTTTAGTGAGGGAGGTTGAGAGAGGGAGGTCAATATGGATTGCAACCAAGCAAGATATAGAAGGTTATATGGTATATGATCATATCAGAAAACACAGTCATGTATGAACCCCACTTTACAGCATATCACACACACAAACACGCACTCACCTGAAAACCCCGGGACGCACCGCAGTGTGATTTGTTTGTGTTGTTGGTGCAGTGGACTGAAGCGATGGAGGTAGTAACTGTTTGATGGTAGGCTTTATGGAGACACTATATAACGCCTGTGACAGTTTATTCAGTGCATGTCAGGAAGGGGGGATTTGTGACACTACAATGGCTGGGACACTCCTGCAGCCCCATGCACTTATGCACCCACCATTCACAGCTCCGGAGGGAAAAATGAGTGAGGGAGATGTGAATCTGTTTGCATGTTAAATGTCATGGAGCTGTGCGCAGTATAATGCTGAAACAAGGCTGTAATTGTACAATACAACAAGAATTAAACTGGGAGACTTGACAAAAAAAAAAAAATCTTTTTAAATTTTAGCTGCTGATTTGAATGTAACGTCACGCTCATCCCTTTGACGTGCTCGAGCAGACACACGTCTGAAACAGTTTAATGAGAGATTTCTCCTCTGCTTCACGGCGACAGTGGCAGGTGATTGGACACCAGACTGAGATCGTTAGACAGTACATTTTCTTTACAGAGAAAGAATTTCTGCCTTCTTTTTGCACTAACTTTTTGTGCAGCTAGTTATTCCCCAAGGTCCATTAGCCGAGTTCTCATTGGTTCTCCTCTCGGCTGGATGCTATTAGCACTGTGATTGGGTATTGAATTAGCCTGCTGATTGGGTATTGAAGGAGTGAAGACTGATGAGAGGATTTGGCTAAGCTTTCTTCTCCAAACCTCATTACTCACACTCACACTCAAAGTCTCCCACACACACACACACACACTTTTCCAAGGAAGATTTAACAACTTAAACATCATCCTATTCCACCAATCGCCTGCAGGTAGAGGGACAATTCATTTCTCACAAATAGACACCGGCACTGCTCTCTCAGCTCACCTTTCACACCTGCTGCAGACAGAGCACGGTGAGAGCCACTAAACAAATATATGATATGACGCATGAGCAGGTGCTGCAGAGGCCGGAGACGCTGGGAGACAAACCTTCTGTACTGAAAAGAAAGTGTTGTCGGCCCAGGAGAGTGCTGCATGCAATTGGAGGCTGCTAAAGAGAGGGATGTGTGAAGGGCTTTGTGTTGATTTATGCTGTGTTTCATCCCACAATAAAGATTATGGATGATGATATTGATTTAGCCGGGGCTGTGGCCATGACTGGACTCAGGCTCTCAGGTTGGAAGAAAAGAGAATTTAGCTCATTATCATTCTCAGACACAGCGAAGAAGCCTTTCTCTCGCTGTGTGTGTGTGTGTGTGCGCGCGCGTGTGGATAAATGTGTGTCTCTATATCTGTGTGCCAGAGTCTTAGATCATCCTCTGTATTAGCAGCACGACTCTTTCCTCCTTTAGTGTTTGTGAAAGTGTTGAACCCCATCCTGTCCTCCTCCTTTCGCGAGCCAGAGAGCAAGCAGCAGGCGTTCCCAGCAGCACAGCAGAGCAGACCAGGAGGGAGGGATGAAGTTATTGACTCCACTTTGATTTAACCTCTCTTGCCTGATCCTCAGAAGCGCACAGACACATGCAGATTGGGGAATTCTCAAAATAACAGCTGCCCTCTCAGGGCTGTGCACATTAAGGATGCATTTCAGAATTTATTTCAGGCTTGTAATTGTGGATATATTTGTATATGTCAGTGGTGGAAGTAAGAGCAAGGTCCTTAACTAAAGTTAAAGTAGAAATGCCACAATGTAGGAATACTCAATTACGAGTAAAGGTCCTGCACTCCAAATATAAGTTACAGATATTTATACTTTAAAATAAAATTCATTTCTAATGTGGAATAGAGACTGAGCGCACAGAAGAAATGAGCATGCCAGTCTTCAGCAAATGTTCAAAAACAACATGTGCTTACATTCAAGTGACAAAGCCGTCTAGTAGACGAAGTAACCATGACTCTTGTCTGTAAAGAGCAAAGGAGGACATAGTGTGACTACTAAAGGTTGGACTCCGACTAAAGCAGGAGGTGTCTAGTCTAGTTGCCCTGTTTCCTACCAACATTCAGTGTTGGCTTCATTTAACCATGACCATGTTTATTATTGTATGACAGCATGCTGTTTTCTATTATATATTATATAACTAGCACTGTTCAATTACTGTTCAATTAAAAAATGTGATCAATTATTCATTCTAAATAAAAATTTAACATTAATTACATTACTTTCTGATTATACTCAGCTGGAAACCTCAGTGTTAAGAGACAGGTGACAACCAGCTTCATGGTATGGGCTATTATCCAGGATCATCAGTGTTAGTTTTAGGACCTCACAACACTTGGCTACTACAAACTCTTTTTTGTTGTTGTAGTTGTCGCGGACAGCTTCAACGTGACGTGTTTGAGTAATAAAATGTGTTGGTGCTCACCTTGGACCTGCATGTCATCAGCCTCTTTTGCCTCCACTGTCTTTTTACAGTCAGTTTTCTTATCGGCAGGTGTGTGCACACATATATACACATGGGTGCAGTATGTTCTGCTGGTGTTTCTTTTGGGGTACTACATTTCACTTCACTGCAATGAATGCCACCTCCATCTGACCAGGTGTAATTAAACAATGAGCTTGAACTTGATTGTGACTTGCCTTGACAGTTTTTGATGGAGTGAAATTTGCCCCTTTTGAACACTGAGGGGGATGTGACCTGTGGTCCTCAGTAGAAAATTTGCACATGCTGGTTACATAAGTTTCCATTACCATTAGTTTCAGTCCCGTCAAACATGCCTTTAAAGCCTCCACACCTCCTGCATCTTCTGCATTTAACACCTGAAAACAGGACATTGTGGTCTACAGAGCAGCCAGCCGACATTTACTATAAACGCTGACTGCATTCAGTGATGAAGTCCCATCCACAGGGTTCATACACCTTCACAATCTGAACAACCTCATTTCTAGATGTAGCAGTCTGTCCACTGAACTAAAACTAAAAATTAAAAAGTCCTCTATCAAAATACTTGTAAAGCAGTAAACAAGCCAAAACGCAGCAAAACTCTGAGTTTAATAACTGAATTTTAATCCTTTAAATTCTTCAGATATTCTCCTTCAAATAATTGTTAATAAAATAATATTATCACAAAGTACTATAACATGTGACTAAGTAATGATTAAACACTGATTACAAGCTAGTAATTATTGATAAATGATCGTATATGCAAATTTTAATCTTGGAGACAATCAAGATTAAATTAATTTAATTTACTTTATGCACTATTGAGTTTAATCTGTAACAATGAATCATATTTCATGGGATTTGTTCTGTACATATGTTGGTGTGAAAAGCGTTTTTATTCTTCTGAAGAGTGAGTAGAAAGTAACAAGAAGTAAGAAAGGAGCAGTAATAGTAATACTCAGGTCAGGAAAAGAATACTTTATTTGCCTTACAGTCCTCCTGTAAATGTATTTACAAGTCCTTGTTTGACTCGTGAATACGCAGTAAACTCTTCCCTGCGCATTATGCTGGTTTAGCTCCACAATGTTTAGCTAATACATTCCTAATTTCAGATTGAAACAACAGCTATTATTACAAGTAATATCACTGAATGCCGTTTTGCTGAATGCTGTTAGAGTTGTTGAACAGGACAATGGAGCCAAAGTGTACTTCTCTTTAATTAATTACCCGCTTTTGTTTTGAGGGGCAACACACACACAAACACACACACACACATACACAGGCAATCGCACACATGTACACACTCACAAGAGTTTGGTTTTTAGAGGGAAAAGGAGGGAAGCGAGGGAGAGAGGAAGAGGGTAATATCAGCAGGCTATCTATCCTCTCTTCCACTGGTGCATCCCAATCCTCTTTGGAAATAACAAATGCATAAAGGAGCCACAACACAAATATATCTGCCTGGCTCAGATAGATAGGGCTATGCGAGAGTTTAATACCCTTATGTAAACCAGTAACAATCAAGCCCTAACACACACCCCCACATCACCACTAAGGGGACAATAAGGAACACGCTCTATTCTCTCTCTCCAGATATGAAGTGAGGAGTGATTGTGTGTGTGCGGATGTGTGTGTGTGAGTAAGAAAGAGAGAGACCGAGCTGTTTTCTTCAGCAGATAGTGAACAATGCAGTAGCCCAGATTGGTTGGCTCCCTGGTGCTCATTGTGGTGGTTGTTGTTTCAGAAGCAGAGAGTGATATAGACCTTGACCTCAGAGACCACAGCACGTCTGATACTCTATTTCATTCATCCCTCACCATCCAGTCTTTTGATATCTCACTCTCATCCCTCTGCGCCAATTTGTTTTGATACTTTACCTCCTCTCTCATCCTCCCTCTGCTCTTTTTTTCCCCTCCTCGCTAAAACTGACGATTCAGTAGACAAAGAGAGGAGCGACACTAAAACCGAGGAGCCCATTTGTCTAAAAAATGTTGCCACTGAAAATACTCGAGGACTGACACATTTATCAAATTAATTTGTGTAATATATGCTGCACATATGGCAGGTTTACTCACTTTGGGACGCTCAGGAAAAGTTAGCACATGCTTATAATATATCTTGACTTCCCAAATAAAATACAGGATGATTCTGCATCATTCGTTAACTACTCACACGCAGATTTTTACCAGGAGGGAGCAAAAAACGACGGGGCTGTCTAACTCTAAAGGTGGATCAATACAATTAGTATGCCATGCATGTGTGTGTATGTAAGTGTAAGAATGTGTGTGTGTGTGTGAGAGAGAGAGGGAACTATAGACAGGCGCTAGGATAGCAAAGGTTAATATCATACATCAGCTGCCATCTGCATCTGTCTCTGAAGGAGAAAAACACTCTTTGTCTCTGTGCTCTCAGTAGGGTTGATCGCTGTAAGATTATACACCGGCTGACATTTCACACTTGCTAGATGGAGAGAAATTTGGACACTTTCTTCTGAGGTGTAGCAGGGGCAGCCATAACAGTTCAGCAATTTAACACAGTCTCTCCGGCGGTGCTAATCTCTCTTTATTCCACAGGAAACACATTGTGATATTTAAGACGTTTGTTAACAGTATTTCTAATAACCAATTTTGGCTAAAACAAAAACGCTTTTCTTTACAGTGGCCTTCTAGTGTTAGCAGCTTCAGACATTCAGAGCTTTTCTACAGTTTTCTTCTTCTTCTTCTTCTTTTTTTCAAAGCATAACAAGTTGCTGTGCGAGAGTAGCAGTGGTCTCAAAGATGTAAAGAATCTGTCTTTTCACTGCAAGCTCAGCGAGACATGATCAACATCTGTAAACCAAGCACACAGAGAAAGTGAAACCCAATGCAGTGCAGAAAGAAACAGGCAGACAGAGCAGTCTGTGGTGCATATGCGTGTGTGTGTGTGTGTGTGTGCCTGGATATTTGTTGGCTGTACCGGCTTGCACGCGTGCTTTTTCTGCGTGTTTGCGTGTGTCTTTGTGATTGCGGGTGTGGAAGCATGCCTTGAAGTTCTCCTTGATCATCAAGCTTAATGCTGCACTCTCTCGGCCATATAAGACCCTGCTAGGAAACCATCAAATATTTATACAACATTATCCCCGATCCTATAGCCTGTAAGTAAAGAAAACACTCGACTGACTTTTCGTTGCATTACAGAGATTCAGGATTGGAATTCTGGTTTTGGTGCGGAGTTGTTACGGATTCATTTCCTCTCATCCACCACCAGGTTTTCTTGGGGGAAACTCAACTGGTTGTGGCGACAACCCGCTGGGTAAATTATACAGTAAAGAAGACGCAGCATCACAAATACTGTTTACAGCTCTCACCGCAGGATTTGTGGCAGTTTTTGATATAGTGATTGAGAGGGAGGATGGCGGAAAAATACAGAAAGAGAAAGCGAGAGAGTATTAATTCTACATCCCAGACACTGAATGGCTGCTGTTGTTCTGAAGGCTGTTTTATGGAGCAGAAACAGTCTGATCTCTGTGTTGTTTTCTCCCTGATTGATTGCCCTGGCCTGAGGCTCCTCGGAGTGTGCTGCGTTTTGTCTGAGTATTTACTGGAATGTTGGGAGGATAAAAATCACAGCCTCAGTCATCACACTACACAGGCAGAGTGGCAAATACAAACACAAAAAAAAGGCAGAGGAAGCCCACACAGACAGACAAACGGGAACGCAGAGGTCTCCCACTTTCTATCTGTCCCCATCTCCCACACAGGAGAACGTAAAGCACGAAGAGGCAGTCATACAGTAACATAAACAGAAGCAATGCATAGAAAAAATAATTTGTTAAAGCTGTATATTTCCTGCAATTAGTCGGTTTCCTCTCTGCGATCAATACAATTTAGTGCATCCTTATTTAAACCTTATTTTTTTTCTGTCATGCTGTTTTTGCGAACCAGGAAAAGTTTTACTTCCTGAATAAATCTTGATAACCTGAATCTTAATAGCCTTGCTAGCATGTTTCCTAATCATTCCCAAATGATGCAGATTCATTTCCGTTCAGCATTTTGACTTGTCACAGCAGGAAAATCAACTAACAACTCAAACGAGGTTCCATTTTGGCAATTATTGCAATGCAAAGCAGCAATCAGTGACGTTATTGGTAACACCTGTGTTTGACCAGTCATATTGCTGTGCGAAAGATCAATTCATCTTTAGCTTAACCTCACAGTTTTACCTCAGTGATGTGCATCCTCCCTAGAATGGCTCAATCAGAATGCAAGGTCAGGTAATTCCTGTAAAAAGAAAAGTGCAGCCACAGTCTAAGCAAGACATTATATTTCTGACTAAACATTTTGCTAATAAACAGTAGCTCACCTTTCATAACCTCCTGCCTTTCCTCCCACTTCCTGCTCTCTTCCTTTGTCGTTGTCACCCCCTCTCTTGGAAAAACTGACAGATCATGCAGCAATTTTTAAGTTCACCTATATAAGCTATTTATGAAGCTTAAAGCAACAGTGTCTAGAAATGGGTTTTTTTCATGATTTAGAGTCCAATATCACTGTCGTAAATATGGGCAGCAGTATGTGTATTTGTTATAATTAGATTACTTATGATCAAAAACTAGTGAGTCAACAACTTTGCTAACAGCCAAACAATCAAGCAAGTACAACAACACAAGATATAGCAGCCAGCTAATATTACTTACTAGCCCAGGGAGAAGCCCAGCTCCGTGTCCGTCTTTCAGCCTTTTATTTCACCAAGCTCTCGCCAGCAACTAAAAGTCAGTCTCAGATTTACTCTGGTCTGGCAGCTTCTTGCTTGATCACTCTCTCATATTCTCTTCTTAGCTGTCCTCTTTGGACTCTTGGACGCCTGTACCATTATGTCCAGCAAGGCTGCTGAGCCAGCTCCAGTTCTGGCATGACACCGGCTCTGCACCTCAGGCCTGAAAACCTTTTCTCCTTTCGATCTTTTATTTTTTAATTTATGGTAGAAAAATTACTCAAAGGGGCTTTAAAGGACGACATAAGTTAGCGAATGCACTGAAACACCCCGACTCAAAGCACCTGATAATACAAACTAATACAACAATGAAGAACTTAAAAATGGTCATAGAGATGAATCAATAACTGTCTGACACTGTGTGAACATTATAGCCTTAACAAAGAATTTTGCTGCAGATCCGCTGTATTGGATTGTATTAGTTTGGACGGAAGTGCCAAATAAAATGGTAACTGAGTGTAACTCAGTACAATATCACTGGCAGGCTTCAAAAATGACTTGGCCCCTTACAAACGTCCACAGGGAAAGCTGGAGTAAAGGTGCGTGAGCCCCACCTCACACTGTGATATTGGACAACAAACTGTAGCAGAACAATTTGTTGCACTTTCTTGCATTGATTTCACTGCACACCCCATGGCGCGTTCATGTTTCAAAAATGAGGAATCAGTCAGTTACAGACATACAGAAGTCTCTGGTGTCCCACTCGGCAGTCAGGAATCTAATTTAAACAGCTCAGCTTCTGATTTCTCAAAACGAGTACAAGCATCTCAACTTTCATTTTCAGATTTCTCAGTAATGTTGCAGGCCGTCATATCTACACTTTTTCTGTATCAGAATGTTTTCTGCGTACACAGAGGTGATGAAAACAGGAGGGTGGGCTGTTAGAGTTAGATAGGCAGTTGAACTGTAGGGCTTCGCCGTAGACTGTGATATGCTGTGGACAGGACAGCCCTTGGCTCTGTCTGTCAGTGTATGAAGCCCCTGTGTGCAGTAGTGTGGACCGAGCTGTTCAGGGTTCCCCGCTGTTGCAGACCTGTCATGGTGACAGAGACAGACTGACACGATGTAACACCGAGAGGTTGCAGCCTTCAATCTGTCTCGTTTTTTCCGTTCATCCATTCATGTTTCTCGGTTTCTCTCATTCAGTCTCACCTTCCCCCCTTTGCCTCGCTTTTTTCTCTGAAAACGTTATGGAAAAAAAGACTGTGGGTGTTGAAATGTGTGAAATTATTAATACTGTGTATTTTTCATCTGCATCACAACATGGGTTTTAGTCATTTTGCAAAAGTTTTTGTGTGACATAATAGAACTGTGCAAAGAAACTGCAAGTTTGTCACATCTCAACTCTGTGTGTGTGTGTGTGTGTATTTACACTGTATCGTCAGCCCTGTGATGTACTGTGGGAGGGGAGTTGATTGCGTAATCCTACAAACCTCGAAATGGTGCTTGTCAGATGATAATCTGCCCACTCTGCAGATTACCGCTCAGATTAACACACAATGACACACTGGGAAGGTGTGGGAGATAACACCCCCAATTTGTGTGTCCGTGTGTGTGTACATATTCAGTTGCCTGTATGTGGGTCTGTGTATATATGCTGAAACATTTGCGTCAGTGCCAATGAGTGTGTGGACGTTTGTAGGTATTTTTTTGTGTGTTGCATTCTGTAGTCGTGTGTGTTTGCATTCACATGCGCTTGTTTGTCTTGTTGCTGTCTATCTGCGAGGGAACACACACACACACCTCCTTCGATAGCCTGGGGGGTCTAGCAGCTTATTATGAGTCCTTAGTGGGAAAGGGAGGAGAGAACAAGAGGCTGACTACACTTAAGTGGCAGCAGACAGCAGAGAGATTTACTTCTCTTATTCCAGCACACAGAGATTTAAAGGAGCTCAGTATGTGATTAAGAGAAACTACTTCTATAATACTATAATGCTTGAGTGTCTGCTGGCAAATATAACGATTAAGAGAGAGAGTGTGTGGCAGCATTTCCTCCGTGAGGACACAGAGAATATTACAGAGGGAGTGCACGCAGTCGTATGTGGAAACGTAGCTATGGTTGTTTCTGTTTGATGAATGCCAAATTCCTCTTCCCTCATTTCCTTCTTCTCCCTTTTCTCCCCATCCTCATTCTGTCTGCAACCACGCCGAGGCTGTGTGCATGTCCGTTCCCTCTCTGTCAGGTTTATTTCTGTTATGTTTCTTAATTAGCTAATAAAGGTCATGGCATCTCTCAGTCAGGGGGGTGGGGGGGGCTGGCGCATGCAAATGAGCCAGAAGGTCAGATGGATTAGTGACCGCCTCACACTGCCCAAATATGGACACGACCATGCTGCCATACAAATACCTGCAGCTATGAAAGCGTCTCTGTACCGATACACACCTACAGAGACACGGATATAAATATGACTGGCTGCTTGTAGTTAAACGGTGTTACTGCGATGACGTGCTCTGGAAAATTCTCAAGTGGTAACCTCTTAGTAACCTCTTACAAACCTCTTCGAGCCGCAGTGGGTGGAAATACAAAGCATCTGACTGTTCACATCCTGTTTCTTTTAATCATGAACACAATCTTTACCTATCATTTTAGTCATCTCTAGTGGCACTCAGACTGTCAGTTATATTAATTTAAAGCAGAAGCTCAAGTTTCAAAGTCATAAAGACTGTATCGTTTTGTGTTTTCCTCTGAGCCTAGGTCTGTGAAGACAACAAACACCACTTTGGAAATAAAAGAGAAGAAAGAAGCTGAAGAGGTGAATCGAAACTGTCACAATTTTATCTCGAATTTGGAAACAGGCAAAAGTTATTGTAATGATCAGCAATCGATGGTAATACATAGTTTGAGTAACGTTAAGACTTCGCAAGTAACTGCGATGAGAGCGAGGTTTTGAGGGAACCAATCAAAACATGTGGGTGTTTATCAGGCAGAACAGACTCTACTGAACTACACCACAGGAATTGTTGGATCCAGGGATTCTGAAGCTTTACTTATGCCAGGGACTGAAATTCAAGATTTGCTGCTTCAACTTCAACAAAATTTGCCTCCTGCAACTACCCCAACTTAATTGTGAAGTGCAATATAGGATCTCTAGTGGAGCCCCACTTTAGCCAAGCAGTTACTCTCTTTTAACCGTGGCTATGATCATTCCAGAGCCCTAACTCGATAGTTTTGGTGCCTAAACCTATCCAAATGTTAATCTTTTGTATGCGTTTTAGATGGCACTAACAAATGTCCTGTAAAGATCAGATCGGTTCATCATTTTGGAAGTCAAAGCCACGTGCCATATTTTGCTGTTCAGTTTGAAGAGCTTGTTGGTATTTCCTTTACATGTTTTTTTTTTTTTTTGTTGTATAAGTACATTATCATTTCATACTGATCCACAAGATAAAACATGTGCTTATAGCGCTCATTTGAAAGTATCTCTTCCGCACAGTCAAGTGCTCTCGTGATGCTTTCATCTTCAAAACATGTGGTGCAAGAATGCTTGCGTAGATAAGATAAGAGAGGAGGCACAGATGCTCCAGTGCTGACACAGTCGACGCCGTAGCTTTGCAGTGGATCTGTTACTAGTCTTCAGGTCTATCACCTTTCGCAGCAGAGCTTGTCTCGGTGTCCTTTAGCCCTAAATCACCTGGTTGTCTCCATGTGTGAAAGCTCTCTCTCCCTCTCCGGGTCTATAACTCATCCTGTCTGTCTCGCTTCTCTCTTTCTCTCCACCATCTTACTCACTCTACCTCTCCCATAACTCACTGGGTCTCTCTCGCACACTCCTCTCTCATAGGCATTCATGATTATATCTTTGTAACGCCCCGCTTTCTCACTTCCTTTCTTTACTCCACTCCTCCCCTCTGCTCTTTCACCTTCCATCGTTCTTTCTTCCTCCAAACAATTTTCGAATCTAATTTTGACGTAGCATCAATGATCTGAGTCATAGCAGCCCCCCCCCCCCTTTTTGTTGTGGATCTCTTCCAAATCCCACCATTCATCTATTTCTCTTGAGTGGGAGGTTGTCTGGCTGCCTGCCTGACTTACAGCAGGCAGAGTGATGGACACGGGGTGAGACCCAGTGCATTACACTCCTCTGCAACACAGCACAACAGAGACCAGACACTACTGTATAACACTGCACTGAATACAAAATGATGCACAGAGGAGGATGATAGACAAAATAGGACTCAAGTGGAGAGGGAATGATAAACAACGCATCACTCTAGGGGAGCATCTCCAGCCTTTGAGCTCATTATGTTCATGAACGAAGATAAACGCAGCCGCATATCAGCGTGAGTGGAAACTCTAATAACAGAGATGTGAGTTAATGCCAAACTTTCTCACACAGGATGAAAACAGATGTGAGTAAGTACACTTACTATCTGGAGTCGCAGACTGTTTGGCCCGCAGCATTAAAAGTGCAGCTAAGAGCGAGTCAAACTCTGTCAGTGCCATATCTTCAGCTGAGCAGACCTTCACAGGAGATGATAGAGAGAATGGGACTTTCTTTGTTTAGATCCTTTCCTCCTCCTCCTCCTCCTCCTCCTCCTCCTCCTCCTCCTCCTCCTCCTCTTCCTCCTCCTCTTCTCGTTGACTCAGTAAAGTATTTACCCAGAATCTAGCCAGTTGTTTCCAACACATGCTTCAAGCCTAAGCTGCCCCAAAGTAAAAAACAAACAAACATTCATTCTGCAATACCTTCTCAGGAGCCGGCACATATACACAGAATAAAAAATACAAACACCGCTCAAGGAGTATGTTTTACAGACATCGAAGAGCGCATTGAACCTTTCTCTGCCTTCACGTGTCCAGTGTTTTCACCTCTCTTCTTGACACTCGATCTTTCTGAATATTTCTAAGACCCGTCTCTTCCCTCATGTAATTTTTCATCCTTTTATCTTTGAATATGCCAGTTTTTTTTTTTTTTCACGGCCACAACCCCTACTGTCTCATACCAAGTCAATCCTTCCCTAAAGCCCTCTCTGACTTTGTCGCTCCTCTCTTTTCCTCCTCTCATGATTTTCCAAATGCAAACATGTCTCCTGTCTTCTAAATGTCTCTGTACGCCCCTGGGGGCCATAAGATTTAAAGCCGTTTTCAGAAGAGTTTAAAAAGGTCCGATCCATAATCACCAAAAGTGCCTAGGCCATCTGCAGAATTACAATAACATGCATTTAAATGGCTGAGCTCGGTATGTGTATCTGCTGTATATCACTGCTAGTCATGACTCATACTGCAGGTTTCGGGCCAAGCTGCGCGTTTAGTTTCAGTTTCATGTTAATGTCCTGCAGATTAAGTGGCGGGGTGACCATTGTATCGCCGCATGTTTGCCTCTTGTTTTTCCACGCAAACACAGTGGAATATAATTAGTCAGTAGATGCTTCGCGCTCAGGCGTCCGCTCACCGCTAATAAATGCTAACAACAAAGAGTGAGGCCGTATGTCATTCGCTGCATTAGCTACTGTACAGTTTTGTCAGGCAGACTGCTTGCGAGTACATTACATACATTAGCAGTGCTTCCATTCTCTATCAGTCGTCTGATTACAATAAATGCTCCCTCGCATTGTAACGATGGGCTTTACAATAATGGGCCATAAATTAATACAGTGCACCACAGCAAATACTATTATGCTGTTAGTGTTTACAGTATACCCATGTATATGTGGCTGAATTGATGGATAATTACCATTCAGAAAGGCAGTCACTCCAACACAACAGCCACTTACTGTCTATTTGTCACTGTGTCACCGGGGATGGGGGAGTCTGCGTTCAGATCGAGGATATCAGTGCCCCAAATCCTCATTGATTTCAACAAGAGATCAATAAGTGTATCACTAGATATGCCCAGCACTATTAAAATACACCAGCAGCGGGCTGGATCTCTTTTCTTTAATCTCACAGAAAAGGAGGGCAGGTGTGAAAAGCTTATTAAGGTATAATTCACTGCTCTGTCTGTGTCATTTGGGCTTTGTGTTATCACTGAGATCATTCCCACACAACCACACTCACACAAAGTGTGTAGAAACGCTGTGAGTGAGTGGCAAGCAAGCAAGCGTGTGTGTGTGTGTGAGTGTGTGTGTGTGATAGGGGGGGTGCTTCCATATGAAATGTACACGAGGGTGAATCTCAGTGGTGTTAATGGCTTTTTAAATGTCAGGGAAAGTCAGAGAATGATAAAAGAGAGATCTGTTATCCACTGTCCTCATGATCACCGTGGAGCATGCCGCTGCTCTCACCTCACAGAGAAGCTTCAGTCTGTGTGTGTGTGTGTGTGTGTATGTAGGAGTAGGCCAACTTCCACCCTTGCTGATGTCAGCATGATTTATGCACCAATCAGATTAGCTCTGAGAGAGGGAGAATGAGAGAAAGAGAGTGGGGAGGGGGCATCAGACATTACTTGCTGGTTTATTGTCGTGTTTTTCATCTTGTATTTGGTTGAATCAGAATCCAAAGATAAATAAATATCACTTGAACTGATGCAGTTTTGTATTTGATCGACTACATTATGTGTTAGTGTGTATTCGCTCCATACAGATGGATACACAGTTATGTGCCTCAAGGAGAATATTTACTCACTGTAGGTTACAGTACCTGCAGAACATTACTGTAGAGCTGGCTGATATAGAAACGTAAACATCTTCACGATAATGTGAAGATGTTAATACGATTTCTCCGATGTTGATATATCAGGATATGGCAAAGGTGAATTCATCTCAACTAATATATGTCTGATAATTTAAGTGTCTTAAATATGCCTGAAAATATACATTAACTTGAATCCAACATATTACATAATAGGTCTATTCATAAAATAATAATAATAATAATTTACACAACATGAATCATGCATTAGTTATGCGAGTTAGCACTATAGGCCACTATGCACGTTATTTTAGGCCCAGTTTATTATACAGACGGTGCGGTGCTACAACGGTTTGTCGTTTTTATATTTTTCTGAAGATGAGTTTGATGATGGGGGTCAGGGTTAGATGAGATGTGTATAAAAGATCTGAAAATAAAAGCAACAATATTAACTTAAATAATTGCATTTACTGTAAATAAAATAATAAAGCTGATGTACAGTGCCGTTTTTTATGCATTATGTCTGAAACAAATTGGTAAAATGTGAAAACAAAACGTTGTTTCACTCATTTTGTTTCTATTTGCAAATATTTGATTTAGAAACAGTATAGTATCTCATCACAACGATACAATAATGAAACAAACTGCAAAAATCACTGATGACTAAACCAGGCTAGACTAGACTAAACTACAGTTCAGTCAGCGTGCCTCTTTCCAGTAACTCTCTGGGAGCGACGCCACAGGTTGTTGCTGAGACTCGACTCACATTTAAGGAGACGAAATCTCACGTTTTCTCTCGGCATCCCGTATTTTTCCCCAAAATCCACACAAATCACACTATAAAATAAATATTGTGTATAATGTTGTGTGTGTGTGTGTGTGTGTGTGTGTGTGGTTTGCGGTGCCCTGGCCTGCTCGAACTGAGGGTTGAGAGTGATGTCACAGCAGACTGCATTTTAATAGAGAGGGAAGCAATTAGAGAGGGGACAGGGCGAGAGGTGGAGAGATGGAGGGGCTGTCTGCGTGACACACAGTACACACAGTTCACACACACACACACACACTCAGACACACACTCATTACTAAGGATGAGTTAATTAATTGCACAGTGATTCACGGTACTTGTAATTAATCTCGTAAGTATGTGAGTGTGTTTTTGAGAGGTGACTCTTCTCCTTTCCATTTATAATACACACACACACACACACACACATACAGCTGCTCTTCACATGAACACACACATTTCCATTCTCTCAGAGTTACAAACCAGTCTTTCTCAATGATGAAATGTACAGTATTTTCATATTAACCAGGTTGGTGTTGTTGTCAGGTTAATTAGCCTTTTACTCCATATTCTTGTACTTAAATATATTTCTTGCCCGTTAAATTTATTTGCATTTACTGTACCTTCATTTATTGAGCTTTATCTTTTACTTCGGGTGCAATTTTGTTTTTACTGTTTGTCTTTTATGCAGCTACTCTGCCTCATGTCTCCTGTGTCTCTGGGGTGCCCATGCAAAAGAACTTTACAGTAAATAAAGGTTGAATGAAATGTAAATTAATATATTTTTAAGACTTTAAAAGACATTTAAAAGACACAGTGTGTGTGTGTGTGTGCGTGCAACCTTCAGTGCCCACAGGGGAGTTGTATCTCACAGAATAGACAGTAAAACAGTGGGAACTCACATTATGCAGGTAAATAAATGACAGAATTGGAGCTATGAGGTCATCGAGTCTTTTCAGCACTGTGTATTTTGGCTTTGTTTTTTATTTGGTTAAAAGGCTTTTCACCCAAAAAGCTTGAGAGAAAATGCACTGTGTGATCTTACATTTATTTACCTTATAGTACTTGGTTACATCATGTCCCGGCAGAAAAAGCTTTTATTCCTCCTCAGAGCTCTTAGCACATTCCTTTCTTCCTTTTCTTTTTCTTTTTTCTTTTTTTGAATTGGTCCAGCTGAAAAATTATGTGTATTAATCTTAGCCTCCCCTACCCATGATCCTTTGCATTTATCAGCGCGAGCGGGAGTGGTGGAGCAATCGCATTTGGAAATTAAACAAATAAAAAAAGTTGAAGATAGCTGAGTGAGTGATGAAGCCAGCCAATTGGCAGCAGCATAAATCTCCGCCTGTCACCACCCCACCTCCGCGTACACACATTTGGATATTGTTATGATTTTACCGTGTTTGCATATATGAGCCTAATTTATTAGAATCAAACACCATCACGCTTATTTACAAGCAAGTTCTGGTCCGCTGCCAGTAAGCCCATTAAGTGCATTGTTGGAGAGTGGTTATATGATCAAATACACAATAGTAATTGTGAGTGGAGAGAGGCCGGAGCGTTTCTCAATGAGGTGATTATCTGCGCACAGGTTATTGTGCTATTTCAGCATGACAAGTAAATCTGCATCACGCTGTCAATCACCGTCTCCGCTGTCAGAGAAGTGAGGCGTGAAAATGACAACACTAAAGGATGATGAGGGGGAAAAGATTAGAGCAAGAAACCAGGAGTAAAAAGTAACAAACACTTTGGATTTGGAAAGAAATAGAAAGATTGTTTTTCATTTTTTTTAAGAAAATACAATCTTAACGTTTGCAGATGGTCCCAGCAGAGGACATAAGACACTTGTTCTTTCTCTCCGTCAATCATCCCTTCCATCCATCGCCCTCCTTGGTTTCTTTGTGCTCTCTGTCAACATGGTCCACATTTCACACCACATACACACATTACAGTTAACGTAATGCACTTACGTGTAGTTGAGTGTGTTGTAAGCAGGACTGGATAACATGGAGAACATCTGGTCATAATATTGTTTACTTATTCTCCTATCAGGCAGATTTAAATCAACATTTTGCATTTTTAGACTATTTTAATGTGGCAGCATGTGAGAGACATTTAACTTACGGGAAGTTCTAGCTTCTTGTGTTCAGTTTCAAAAAGGGTAGCTTAGCAGAAAAGCCTCTTCTTAAGGAACCTATTATAATGTTAATACTTAAACTCTTGTAACACATTGTTGTCATTATTGAAAACTTTCAAACAAAACCCTTTAGGGACTATTAACCAGCTCCAAGCCGTACGAATACAGCAAGGTGCACGTGCATCCAAAATGTTTTACTCTTCCTTATTTAATCATACGGACGCCCATGAGTACACACTCGCGACACACTCATACACTGTCACACATCGACTGACAAAAAAGAGACAGAGAGAACGGGGGTCCGGGGGTAAGTAAGCGGTGCACCAGGTTATGCGTCATTTACCGCAGCTCAATAACAACCTCTCTCTCCGCCCGACACACCTGGTCACACAAAATGACACTCGCTGTCCTCTGAGAACACACAAACACACACACACGCAGCATATCTCCTTTCACCCTATGGTGGCCTTAACCAGACACATTACATCCCCACTCTACTATCTGCTTGTGACAGATGTATTTATGTAATGGTTTTGATAGGTATTGATTCACACGGCGGAGCCAGTTAAGAAACAGAGAAAAATGAGATTTCAAAATCAACATGGCTGAGGGGGGGGGGTGGGGGGGGTGGGTGGGTGAGGGGGTGTGTGGGTGCATGGTGTTGGACATGATGCCTAACAAGAAGACAAGTGACGCACAAGAGGAGAGGTGTGAGAGGAAAGGATGTGCGTGGAGAGGAGAGAGGTCAGCGGCGACGGCAAAACATTTAGAAGAAGAAGAAGCTCAGAAAGAACGCACTGAAAACATGTGTGTGTGTGTGTTTGGACCAGCATGATTAGGTGTGTGTGTGTGTGACCTTGGCTTGGCCCGGTGGTAAAGTGGGGCGTCAAGAGAGTCAGTGTGAGAGCAGCCAAGCGTTCTCCCCCAGATTAGCAGGCTTTATTACTGCCACCAACCACTAGCCTGACAAATCCTCTTATTTCATTTTACCTTCCTTTACCACTGCCTTGCTCTTTCTCTTTCCCTCACTCTTTTATTTAACTAAAACCTCCATCCCCCTCTTTTCTTCTGACTCTCAGGGTAGCTTTGCACGCTTCGCCTTTGCGCTCCGTCTGCCTTGTTCCGAGTTTCCCTCACAGCGTAACGGCCCTATTTTCTGTTTCCCCAGTTTTTTTCCCCCCTCATTGTCTTTCCATCTTCCATACCGCTCTGCCCATACCTACACAGCTCTTTCTTTCTCTACCTTCCTCGACTCCACCTCTTGCTCCACTCGTCTCCCCCACCCCCCCCCCACCCCCCCTCCCTCCCTCTCTATAGTGTGATGAATCTGTAGACAGGGGCTAATAATTGTACTTCAGCCCAAGTGCTCATTTTTCTTTGTGTTTGAAAGCTGTGACAGGCAGGAGCTCTTTTTTCTCCAACCCCCCCTCGTCCCTCCTCTTTCTCCCTCTCTCTCTCTCTCTCTTTTCTTTCTATCCTCACACAATGGGTGAGTAAAATAACTCAGAGTTTACAAGGTCATGCTGTCTAGCGGTGAGGACACGCTGGGGATTTGGGGCTGGAAGGATTTCCTCAAAGGTGCCGTGTTGAGACTTCAATAAAAACAGAGAAAGTTATAGATTGCACAAGCAGATCTACAGGGGGAAATAAGTGCATTTGATAGTGAAGAGGCTCAGTGAATCACAGCTATCTGAATCCAAATGTTATCAATGCTGCCTCTAAGATTCTTTATAAAAGCGCGCACAAAAGACAGAGAGAGTGGAGAGAATCTGTCTGCTTTGTCATGTGTGCCAACAACTCCAACATCTTCATATTACACGTTTCATCACTTGCGAGGGGTAAACTACTTAAAATGCTATACTTCCTGTCACATATTCATACCTTATGTGCGGCGCGTTCCTGAGCATGTTGTTTTAATGGTGTGCCAAACATTAAAGGGTGTCTATGTTCACTGCTACTGGTTTCTTACATCTCTGAGAGAAATGTATCCGGCACTGCGAGACGGGGCAGCCCCACTTCACGGTCTACCTCTATTGCCTCACACAATTACACACTCACACGCACACACACACACGGGCTGTGGTGGTTTTGTCAGCCTACAAGTGAATTAAAATTACATTTAGAAAATCAGCAAAACAAGACTCATAACGTAAAGAGATTTTCTTTGTGACAAGCAGACTTTTCTTTTTTTTTTTTTATTAAAATGTACTAATTAAGTACAAAGGAGTCTGGGGGAATGATCAGCTAATTTCTCCTCTTATTAAAAAACATATACTCTCAAGATCCATCCAAAAAAAGCAGTCTGCAAGCAAAGCTCAAGTGTAGATATTGAAAAGAAATAATATTTCCATCGACTCTACAGTGGTACTTTATGAAAATTGATCAACAGTTTTAATCACAATGTCATCCTCAAAAGAGAGAGATGGAAAGAGAGCAGGGTGGGAGGGAGGAGAACTGAGAGCAGGACTTTATTGCCTGCTGTAGTTAGATGGTAAATTTCCTCCTGGCAGATATTTATTGAGTTAGTTGAGTCTAGAGAGAGCTTTAACATTGATTGTGATCATTAAATATATCCGCTCAAAATGGCAACATGGCATTCCCTCAGTCAATGGAGCCAATAGGAGTAGAACAAAGGCATAATCAAATCAATCCTCTCATAATTATTCTTTGAGAGGTGAAATTAATCACAAGAAGATATAAAAACAATAATGGAAAATGAAATGGTCAGTCGTAAACAATTACTGCCCAAATTGAAATAAACTCAGTGAAGGGGAAAAAAAATCAACTGTAAATTCAAGTAATTAAAATAACATTCGAACGTATCGGTTATTTGGTTTATACCCACTTTTTAGTTATTATATTGTCTTGTTCTGCTTTGTACAGAGAGATAAAGAGACGGAGAAATGAAGAGAGACAGTCAGATAAAGTGTGTGTGTGTGTGTGTGTGTGTGTGTGTGTGCAGGGCCCGGTAGGGTCAAAGGATCAAGGTCCTACTCCTGTGAGAGCCATGCTTCTCTCTCCTCCCTGCTCGCTGAGAGGAAGTGTAGCATATTGATTAGCTATCAGATGATTCCGATAGGGCCTGATCAATAGGACTTTGTATGAAAGCCAGGCAGGACCCTCCCTCCTCACTCAGGCACACACCCATGGATCGGCCACTGCAGTGCACAGCCGCACCGACGTCTGGTTGTTTGTTGTCCTCCTGATGATTTTCCTTTGTGTCTCGAGTCCACCCCTCCAATCGAAGGTTTCCTCAAACGCTTCGTCTCCTCTCTTTACCTCCACTTTCATAGAGTTGTCATTGATAAGCTAAACCTGCAAGCTTAGCTGAGCGCGAGGATGTCTTACGCTCACACATTTACCTATATTGGCTGCTGAAGTGTAGTTCTGAAATGTTATTTGGACTTGAGCGACCAAAAATATGTGTGGAATTTTGAACAAAAAAAACTTGCGGATGTACTGAAAAGAAAGCTCCATTAGTCAAACTGATGTGTTTACAGCACACAGCCTTTATCATTAGTTTGTTTCCTGGTGCAGTCACAAACAGTTGACATTATTCTTATGGTTATTTTATTCCCAGAGTGAGACTTCCTCCTTTAGCAGGGAGGTGGAGAAGAGAGGGCAAACATTACATAAGCTGGAAATAAATGTGTGGAATTACTCTCTTTAGGATCATCACTGAAGCAGGCCGTGAGTCTCTGCAATAAAATAACCATCTTAAAAAGTTATTTCTTCGAGAATCCCTTTGAATAAAATTATATTTCAATGGCAGTGGAGTGTGACACAATGCAGGAGTCAGACCCAAATTGAGAGAATCGTCTTTCCAGCGGTGGAACAAGAAGTCTACCACCGGAAACTTCAAACAACAGGGCTGACTAACTAAATATGTCACTGGGGTCTAACAACAGACCGAGGGAAACTAAACAGCTGACACGTTGACCGACTGGGATTATATATATCTGCTCAAAACTGAATGAGGCGGACACCTGGGAAGGGAACAGCGTTTGTCTCTCATGTCAAGGCTCAGCAGTCTGCAGAATGAACACACACGGAGTAAATATGCCCTGTAATTGATCAACAAGCAGGCAAACTCTCACGTGTGCCAAATGTTTCGACAGATAGTTCGCCAAAGGTAAAACAAAAAAAAACAAAACACAAATGAGCCAGACTGTGATCAGCACCATGGACAGCGGCTGGGAAATCCTCCGTAATCATTATTATTTTTAAACTCTGCAGCCACGTCGTAGCTAACATCACTGTTCCGTCCTATTTTGTACACATACAGCAAAATCACTCCGTGTGTAACAGTAATTGCGTTCAGGGATCGCGTCGTCATACGTAAACACAGATGTGTTGTTTTAGACCCAGAGACAAGTGTTTTCTCACTTCTCACACATGAGACATGCTCTTGCAGATGGTGTGTGTGTGTGCGCGCGTGTGTGTGTGCTGTATCTCTGTTCTAGGTATGTTCTGTGCTGTGAAAGGACAGTGATAAGACACCTGTATTCTGGCTGCCGTACAGATTATAACAGGGCAGGACATCTGTATCAGTTTCTGCACAGGCCATGTCTGTGTGAGGGAACGGCATGTTTCTGACTGAATGCATGAGTGTGTGTTCTGCGAGTGTGTTTGCATAGGAGGCACTGAAGAGGAGACAGAAAAAGCAGTCATGAATTGTGGTGTACATGTTTATGTGCGGGCCAAATAGAGCATTATACACATGAAGCACATTTTCTTCTCCTCAACTTAGTCGGATTTCAGTGTTGATCACTTCTCAGGTCCCTACACAAATATCTCCCCCTAATGCCTAATGGCAAATGAATGGATTTCCACTTTCTGTGTTTAAAAGGATTACACACACACACACACATTACTGTAAAACAAACTTTTATTAAATGTTTTCTATCTTTTTTTTGTTACAGATATCATGACACTGGAATGCTGATGTTTCAAGAGCAACCAACGGCACCCAGACTGCCATAAAGCACAATGTCTCAAAAGCGTCCCAACAGCGGCTTCAGGGCAACCAATCCACAGCAAACCCAAAGCCAAGAGTTCCATATTAAAACAATGATGATAAAAATAATTACAGGAGACTGAAACCACTCACATTCTTCTGCTCCAACAACAAGGAAAGAAACACAGAAATTAAAGATCCTGGACTCCTGGAAATAATATTCTCCGCCATCTGTATTTGCTATTCAAATGGACAAAGATCATCCCAGAAATACCTCCAAATTGTAATTTAGACTTACAAGAGTTTAGATTATTAATATGTAGGTTGAGTTAAATAGCAGACAGGAAAACATATGATGTCCACACCCCTTTAGCACATGCCCAGAAATCAGGATATTGTAAATATATGTACAGAAAACGAATAGGGACATTGATAAGAAATAAAAATTATTGCAGAATAATGTATATAGTCATACGAACCATACCTCTCTAGTGTGTTTATATATCCATGAGTGTCACATGCCCATTACTCCTTATTTCTTCAATGCCCAACAAGATTTAGCACAAAGATTAACCAACGCGCAACTTATCTCAATAGGAAACATCAACATCTACGTAGAACTAGACAAGACGTTACTGAATATACAGACATTAACTGGGAAGACAAAATATTTGCCATATAGTGCACTATTGCTGGAAACAGATGCATACGCCTCAGAGTGTATGCTTATTAGGTAACCCTGTATTGTTAGCAAGACAGGTCATTAGCTTCTTTGAACTTTGCTCTTTTAAACAGACAGTCGTGAAATGGAGAAGACTTGAGGGAGTTAAAAAGAGAAAGAACCAACTTGAACAATTCCTGAATTTGTCCCGAATCTTCTCCCATCCACAACCTCCCATTGTAAACTACCACAGCAGAGCTGAACACAACTCCAACTTTAATTTATTCAATAGAGTGTATATGACCCCCCCCCCCCCCTCCCCCTCCTGTACTGTACTGTATATCTCGTGTGTTTTAGCCCCTGTAGTGACATGATATATCCAGATGGACTTCCGTGGTTTGGCAGCTCTCTTGTATAGTACAGTCAGAGTACAGTTACCTTTTATTCAGTTCAACCTAACTGGACATCACCACTTCTCTTTGATTTCTTTGGCTAGTCCCCCTCCTCTTTCTCCTCTGTCCATCAGAGGGCCTGTATGCCTGCAGACCTTTCTGCAACCAGGCGCTCGCTCAGCTCCCACAGGCTGGCAGCGCTGCTCTGGTCCTGGGCCTGGATGGACGGCAGGCAGCGGAAGCAGTTGTTGAAGTACATGCCGCCTAACCCCTCCAGCTCCGGAGCTATGGCACAGTACACGGTGGTGGCCGCCCCTTGTTGCTGTGGACAGAGAAAAACAGAGAGATATACGAGTTCACTGGGCGAATCACGACAATGAGACAACGGGACGGCGTCAGCCTGCAGGAGGAGACAAAATACAGAGAACTCATTTACTGACGCACAGACATTAGGACGTGTCCTGTCCAGAGAAAAAGAGAGAGGACGAACAGCGGACACCAACTACGTCGCTATGTCCTCTGTGAGACACATACACCTACACACACGCACGCACAGACACACACACACACACACACACACAGACAAAAACGAGACAGCAGGACAGAGTGTCAACAGGAAAAAAAAAAAAGAAAAAAAAAGACTCCACACGCTGTCTCTCCCCTCTCCTTGCAGCCCATGATGACTGGGTCATATTACCATGGGAACAGCATAACCCCATACTGTATATATATTTATATACATATATTTATTTATTTATTTCTCTACCCGGTGTGTACAGGACCTCTGGCTATATGGGACCATGTGAATGCTACAGATGTATAGACTCACAGTGGAGAAGTTGAGAACATGGACATGAAAATTACACCAGCTCCTGTCTGGAAGGGAATCACCAGGAAAACCACAGCTTTTATGTATATTGTAAAAGAGCAGGTTTTAACGCCATGGTTATGAATATGTATATTTTCACACAATGTGTATATGGGTTCAGCCATGCTTTCAAATTTGAGATTAAGTATTGGAAATGATGCAAGTACAATGCTGTATCCTAAGTGTTTAAATCAGAGGTTGGTTGGTCGTAGATGAACGATATTTTCACATAATACACAGACAAACACACACACATTACAAGACTTTCCCCCCCGGCTCTTTCTCAGTAATACCTCTCTCCTTTTCAAGTAAATTTAAATCTAAAAGTCACTCAAGTCTCAACCCAGAAATTAACTCTGTTTCATGTCGTCTCAAGCCGTGACGCACTGTAAGGGTAACGCCACGGTATTTGGACGCAACCTGCTAAGTTCTACTAATGCACCCTGCTCCATCAGTCAGTAATTAGTGGGGATATTCTTGGAGGAGGGATATTTCTGTGACATTTGTAAATGAAAGTTGAAACTGCAGCAGAATAAACACGTCAGAGAGAATTACACACATAACCCAACTGCTCAAAGAGGGATCTTTCATGTTGCAGCTCCGGCTAAAAGCTGCTGTGACAGCTTCCCTACAAACTCCAGGGCTGGAGACAACTTCTATATGGCCACATGAAATGGCTCGCCTCTTTATCTCCCAATAAGAGGCGGTGAGAGTGAGATGGGGGGGGGGGCACTGGCACGCAGTGAGACAACCCCGTATACGCGGTAGTCAAACATGGGCAAGCCGCACAAACATACACCACACGTGCATAATGGTGTCACATTACATGCCAAGTGTTTGAACAGCTTCCTAAAGCAGCTGCGAGAACACACATGAAGATCCATCAAGGTCCAAAGCACTTATACTTTCACATGCAATTACAAAAATATGCACAGAAATGTAAACGCAATAGACAGAATACGCACACGGACCAGATTCCAAGAAATATTTTTTCTCATTAGCACACACAAAGTGACACGCGCACACACACTTGCACACAACCCCCTCTAAGCACAGAGTAAACTTCCTCCAGGAGGAGCCCTGCTTGGTAACGTTGCAGCAGCAGATTGAGCGTGTTTGAAGCGCAGTGTGATGAGAGAGCTGGTAAACAGCAGATGAAAAGGCAGCATCTCTCTGTGTGCCGCTGTCTGTCTCACCTGCCAGTGGGGCGATAACTTCATCCACATCACATGTCGCCATATCAAAGACAGACAAATGCCAAGCAGTGTCTCTGAGTTGCAGGTTCACACGCAGTTTCACAGCTCAGTTTAACTCATCTCCCTCGCTTAGGGCATCTGATTTAGCTCGTCGTCTGAAAGCTAAATGCCTTTTAAACTCCACTGAAGATTTCAGTCCTGCAGGCTCTGACTCACTGACGCCCCCTTGAACTTGGCTGACTTTCAAAGCAGTTTGTTTGTGTCCAGTTACCAAACACTGGTCCTGCAGTAAGTTGAAATAGTGATAAAATAAACTTTCATCTTCATAATCCAGATTAATGTGGCTGACTTCAGAGTGAAGTCTTCGGTATTTTTTTTTTCTGAAAAGTTCTCCATTTATTTATTTTTTTTTCATTTCTTTATTCTGTACTAGTCTTTCTCTATGGACCGCAACAGTTCAGTTAGCAGTGCATGGATCAGTACATGAACTGTGCTATCTTATTGGTGTTTAGCTCATCCCCCTCACCACTTGACCTTGTGACCTCTGTAGAAGATAAAGCAGATGAGATTAGGCATTAACATGCTCAACCACCCACCACAGCCATCTATCATTTTGTGTGTGTGTGTGTGTGTGTGTGTGCTTCCAGATAGAAAGCCAGGGGTGTGTGCAGTGGTAAGAACGAGAACAAGAGCAGGCTGTGCAAAAACCTCGATACACTTACATCACAAAATTACACACGAACACACGCGGTATTCATATGTGCATGCCTGAACATGAGCATGCGCCTGCACACAAGCACGAGCAGATACGCGAATACACACTTGGAAAAATCTACATGAAAGGTAATGTCACTGAACCAGTGTGCATCATACATATCTCTGGTGTTACGGCCATTTCTAACCCATATGGAACTGTAGATTATGCCTGTAAATTTAGCTGTCTACAAACTGATGGATTTTGTTGCGTGTCTTTCTATCTTCTGCAACTAAATGTGAATCATTACCTTGTGTACAGTATTTTTCAGAGAAACATCTGTGAGTTATTCTCCACCACCCAGAGCTGTAGACTTTGACTCGCCTGACAGCCTGACTTGACACGAGACTCAAAAACAGTTGGTTAAATTCTCAATAACAACAATTTGCCGCCGTTTGCCATGTTGCAGGTTACTGTAAAGGTTTTGTAGCTATAGTAAATAAAGTGCATTTACTTAATAATTCTGATTACATTTTTCATTGTCTGGTTTGCCTGCCTATTGCTGTGCAATATTCAGAAAGCCAGTCACATGGATCCATTTTCAAATATCTTATTCTGGGCCCTAGATGTCATCTCTGCAGGAAAAAGGGTATGATTTTAACATTTCACTTGTACATTTATAGCTATTTATTATTCTTTCAGGTCTAATGAATTGCATTTAGGAGACATGGGCTATGTAAAAACATTATTTAAAAATGTTCTGCCATGTCATTAATAATCACAGTCAGCATTAGAAGACCTAAAAGGCAACACTGAAGACTTGAGACTGGACCGGGACTTGAGACTTCGCTTGGACATTTCCCAAAAGAAAACCAGCTCTGCTACTACCACACTGATTTGGGGAGGGGGGAGAAGATGGGACATATGAAATGCACCAAAACAACCCCAATACTAAACTGATCCTCTACTCGAAAAAATAAAACGACCACAGCAATATGACAAACCAAAGGAGCAGGACAGTAACAAGTGAGAGCAGATTTTACTTACTTCTGTGTATCTTATTTTGCGGGTAATAAAAAACACACCCAAATGCTGAGAGAATACCCACAAAACAACCCTGCAATAAGCTGACTGTAGATAAGCAGCAATGAGCCCTGCACGTAGCCTGGGATCTACTACTACGGCTCTGGAACTGCTCTGGGATCAGATCCAAGTCTTCCAATCTAAGTATCGACTCAATACCCAAGGACCTCATGGACTTGCAATAGAAATGTCCTTGTATAGCGTTACGCAATAATCAGTTGCTGAAAACTCCTTATTGAGCGTATTCAAAAGCAAAAAGGTTCATGTGGGGGAGATGTGATGTTGTTGAGTTAACAGTAATGTTACTTTGCCGTGTTCTGTTCTGTGTCTTCATCATCAAAGTTGTACTCAGCTGTATGAGCTTTCTCTGACCCTATGCATGTGACCCTTCACCCCAACATCTGTAGTTATGACATTGACCTCTCCCTCTGACCTGGATGTAAATAAACCCAGTACTGTAGAGCAGTCTGTTTTTGGCCCATCCCTGTACATACGAACCTGTAAATACAAACAGCTATGCATGCTGAAAACCTAGCAATTCTTTCAGGTACTTTTATAATCCCCAAATTCTCATATGGCATGTGCTGAAAATACAAAAAAAAAGAACCATTTAAAAAAGTAGAAAAAAGAAAAGATTAAAAATAAAAAAAAAATGTTTAAAATAAATGAGTTGATAATGTTGTCAGGCAATATCCTCTCTTGGACAGTGTGTGTAGAGTCTTCCTGTTTTCTTACTCCTGTGGGTGGTTCTCTTCCTTTGCCTGTCCTTCTGTGTTTCTGCTCACCATCTGTGTCAGTTGTTGTCAGTTGGCATTTGTACAGCAGCGAGGGTTGAGGCAGAGCAGAAAAGAGAGGGGAGCACTCACCAGCTGACCTCTGTGATGGCACTCCAATTCAGCAGCAGTGCAAAATGTTGGCAACGCTATTTATGCCTGGGACACAGCTCGAGAAGTTCAGTTCCTGGCATGAACCACAGATCATTACAGCATATGTCCATGCTTGTCATGTGAAGGCCCTCTGGATATGCAGCAGGTCAAGAAAAGAGTTTCGGCCTGAACCCCAAATTTTTTCTTTCTTTCTGAATTTTTGTCAGCTTGCTTCAAGTTTGTTAAGCTGCCAATCGCAGTCGAGCAGCATCCCGTGATTTGAAGTACCCACGGCGTAGTGAGCAAGAGCAGATCATTAATTGCAAATACTATTTTATCCTGTTTATTCACATTTTAGGAAAACAGACATGTAAACTACAGATTTCTTTCTCATCTATAACTGGTAAAATTCTAAACGTACTTGATGAATAAAAATTATTTTATACAATGCAATGAAATAAGGCTACAGCATGCATTTGGAAAGTATTTCCTGGCTTGTAGCCCCAGTAGGGATCAGGAGGAGTGCAGTTTTTGCCTCAGCCCTCTGCCTAGCCTCGTGGACTAGCTATCCTGAAAGTGGGATTCCAAAGGGATTGTGATTCTGTTTCAGGAATGTTTTTTTTCAGCCTGTGATGTTTAAAATAGATGGAGGTGTCTGATTTTTAATCTGTGCTAAAGATATTTTACATTTAATAAATAACCATTGAAATCAAGAACTCCCTCTGTGTACGTGTGCGGTTCATGTGTGACTGTGAGCGTGTGTGTGTGTGTGTGTGTGCACACAGCTATCTTTGCCCTCAGCCGTGGTAACCTCTGCGAGCTGACAGCTCAGCTGAGCGTGCCTGGCCCAGCTGTAGGGGGACTCCTGGGTAACGCGGTCCCCTCAGATAAACAAGCTGTACATCCATTCAGCTTGACCACTCAACCAAGAGGAGAGGAGATTAGCACCTCAAACACCTCAGCGCACACTTCAGAAAGCACCCTGACATTCGCCCCCGTGATCCTGCGGTGACCTCTTTCACCCCGACTGAGATAGCCCAAAGGTCACATGAGACATAAGCAAAGGTGCTGCACACTTTCTCATTTCTAGTACGATAAAATTACCCATGCGCCATCCAGATTATTCACTTCTACACATCCAACAGCATTGAATATAGGCTAAAGCCTTTATCTGGAAGCCATGTCCAAAATCTGACTGAGAGCTTGCTTAGACCCCCAGAGAATGACCAGCTTTCCTCATCATGCGTCTCCCCAGTGATTAGTCTACCCGTGGTCATCTGTATGTACTAAACTCTATTTCATACCCTCCATTAGCCCACAGGCTGATGGCTAATATGCACCTACTGGTAGTGTGCTCCCCTGAGGGGCATTAAGGACAGGATGGAAGGACCGGCCTCCTCCCTCCCTCCTTCTTTTTCCATTCCTTCATCATGCCCGCTCAATCTCTTTCAGTCCGTCAGCCTTGCCCCCTGCTCCTTCCTCGGCCCCTTCTTTTCCATCAGCCCTTTTGCAGATCCCTATTCCCCCTGCAGCCCCATCCCCCCTCCGGCCTCATAACCCACAGGACTGGGCATACGGTGCTACTGTGGCTGAGGTCTCATGGGTAAACGGTCATAGTAAGATCTCTTGGAGGTAAATGGATCTCTTTCCCCTGGAGCCCTTGATCACAGATGAGCCCTGTTGACGTTCTTTCTTTGTATATAAGTGAGCAGAGTGATGTAGGAGAAGATGAGGAGGCAGAGAGAGAAAGGAGCAGAGGAATAAAGTATGTAGGAATGACAGGAACACAACAGAAAGCACAGCTGAAACCCCCCACTGCAATGTTTTGCTCTCTTTCTCTCTGCGGCCCTCTCTTTACCCCTTTTGCGCCAGATAAGATCAACCAAGTGTCAGTCATCAACAGCCTCCTGTCACACGGTGATTGTTCATCTGTTGTGTGTGTGTGCGTGTGTGTGTGTATGTAAACGTGCAGTCCAATGCGACATCCCTGCATACATTTAATGTCCGCGTGTTCGAGGGAACAATAGAAGAGGAAGTGAGGAATGAGGTGGAGGGAATGCAAAGGACAAGAGGGAGAGGAGGAGGGGAGGCATAAAGATGAGAGGAGGGACAAGGAGAGCAGGGAAGGAAACGAAGGAGAGGAGCAGATGAGGGAGCTAGGACACAAGGCAACCAAGGGGAAAACGACAAGGAGTCAGAAGGACTTGCGCAACGACTGTGAAACTATCTCATTTTTATCTTGCGAGAGGACTTCCGAAGTGATCCGCACAACCTAATTATTTTCCCCTAATAAAAGCAACATATGCTAAGACAATAAAAGGCCTTATTGGACACCTATTCATTAAAGAGGAGCAGTAAAAGGAGCAGGACTCTGGCACAGGGATTAGCTTTTAAAAGGGCTTTTCTCTGGCTGGAAATGGCTTTAGTCTTCCTTTAGCACGCCCATATGGGTGCATAGTCCACCATAAAAGATCTGAATTATACATGAAGAGGCCTGGCTGCTTTATTGGCTGTGATCTGCTTTTTCACTCGCACCTGATTGTGTCCGAGTACGAGATACCTCAAAGTTTGGGCCGAAACACTCTTCGGATCTCACGCACTCTGCGTACGAGCGCTACGGGGCGCGGAGTTCTGGGCGAAGAATCGCTCAAATGTAAAGTACATACCGGTAACGACAAGCATTCAGCAGCAGTAAGATAATCCATAATTCACAAAAGTTGGTTAAGTTAGTAGCACCTGGTTGAAATAACGCATGCTGGTGACTCACGTCTGACAGCTTGACACAGTGAAGTCATTATTCCATATGGTCAATGTACTCTAAGTGTCAGTATGTTTCTATTATGAGCAGAGCATTGCTGTCGGTATGTGAGTGTGTGATGAGCTGGTGTAATAGGGCCACACACAGGTGTGTGTATGCTCACCTCCTCACTGATGCACCAGCTAATTGGTCTCCTGCGGCAACCTGACATATTCACACACTCACAATCTCTCACACACACACACACATTTTCAGGTGCGCACGTACCAAAACACACACACACACACAATGTAGTGTGCAATAGTTATATCCACGTGTGTACAGAGTGCACAAATAAGCATACATGTGCAAACACAACAATGCGCCCACATGCACAGGCAGCCCGCAGAGTCTATTTCCAAATGAACTCATTATCACAGTGCTGACTCCAAGTGAAGAATGACACCTTAACAGACTGCTCATACTGTACACACACCTACTTTAAAGTACTGTGAAAGTAAACTAAAAACCAATGACCAGAAAGGCAGAGTGTAAAATACAAGCTATGAAAGAAATTGTACCCAAAAGCCAAACATCTCTAGACTGCACCCAAAATATGATGCAAAGATGATGTCTTTTTGTTATGTTAACACCGGCGACGATAGCAGCCTTCGCCCCAACAGCAGACACGCACGCAGCTGTAACAATAACCGAGACAGTAATCCCAGAATTTAACGTTACAGCTGGGAAGGGAGCCTAATTGTTCAACAGAGCGGGGCTACATTTAAAAACCAGTTACGCTGAGCAGAGAGGGAAATGTATTTTTAGGTAAGTGACTGAAATGATTGGACGAAAACAGTGAATGATAAGTAGTCTAGTCCCATCGGATGCTCGCACAGCGGGCTTCAGGTCAGAAGGTTTGCCTTTCTGCATGCTTCATACTCTGCTTGTTTGCTCATACTAGCCCTATCTCGAGTTCATCTTCCTCTTTGGCTCTAGAAGAAAAAGAAAGTCTGTTCACATTGTCTATTCTGCTCATTTATCCATTCCCTCTAACCCATTCTCCCAGCCGCCCCCCTTCCCGCCTCCCCCCTTTCCCTCGTGGTGGAGGTCGAGAGAGGGATGTTCTGTTTTAAATAAGAAGGCAGCACTGGCCCATTAAACTCTGATAGTAATGATATTAATTTGGCAGGAACGTGTCATTTTCACAAGAGAGCAACTAGCTGAACTGTCATTACGCACACACTTAAACACACACACACACACACACACACACACACACACACACACACACACACACACAGACGAAGCATTCGGTCTCATTCACACTGTCTCTCACACACTTTCACACAAATGCATCCTCTCTCGCTCCCTCTCTCTCACTCCCGTCCTTCCTCACACACACACACACACACACACACACACACACACACACACACACACACACACACACACACACACACCGGGAACATGTCACAGGAGAGCAGCTAGCGGTAACATTATGAGAGAGTTGGAGAGATCTGCTAATGGGATAGATTAGTGTGCCCTTGGTCACAACGGCTACAACAGAGTGACTGGAGCTGTGACTTATATCCATGTCCCACCTCTTCACCCCATTTTTACTCTCCTCTACAGCACGTTCTCTTGCTTTCTCTTCCTCTGACCCTTCATCCTCTCTGCCTTCTGTTCCTACACAGCTTCACATTTTATGGGGTAGACTTAGATTCAGCCTTGTGCTGTGCTTTCCTCTTCTGTGTTTGTGGGGCCTGTCCTCTTTCCATGTCTCCATGGTGGAGAGGAGGTCATGTGGCACAGGGCCTATTGGTCCTAGCTGTTTGGTGTTCTTCAGATCCATATTCGTATCTCTGCTCCTCTGTCTGAGGTGTTTTTTGGGGGGAGTTTTTTTTTTCCTTATCCAAATCAGTGTTTTAAAGTATATATGGTGTTGTGTTGTGGAGAGATTGTAAAGCCCCCTGACACAAATTATGATTTGTGATATTTGGCCTATATAAATAGAATTTATTTGACTTGTCATCACCAGGTTTATGACTGGGTGCTGAAAAGTTTGTCAGAACAGAAGCTGAGGTGAAATCCGGGAACAATAATAATAATGATGATAACTGTTTGTGTTGCAGCCAGAATAGAAAGCAGTGACAGATTATCAGACTTTTGATTTTTTTTTCTTAATATGGATCTTTGTTAATGAGGCCTAATGAGCACAGAGGAACTTCCTAATCAATACACAAATAAAGCAGCAATCACACAGTGGTAGTTCTATGCTCTAGTTGTTTACTCTTCTATTTTAAGTAGAATTTTTACATGAATGGATTAGAGGTCATTATTCAAACACGTTTCATTTTTGTTCACATGTAGAAGTTTGGTCATTTTTGGTCGTCTTTGGGTCAAGGCCAATGCATGTAAAGGTTTGTGTGCTTGTTCATGCGAGTGAGAAAACCTGCAGATGAGAGTAAATGGCAGAGAGAGAAACAGCTAGAAAGGACTCATTTAGCAGTAAAGAGAGCACTGAGATTAAGAAAAGCAGGAGTAAAGCTACTCTTGGGGCAAAACAAAAAAACCCAAAGCTTCTGACTGTTAGCTGAAGCAAGAAAAATATTTTTCTAAGTGCACTTATTGATTAAAATGTGAAATTTTAGAAAGACGTGAACGAACCTGCAGTATTTTACCTGTCTATTCCAAGAAGTCATTCTGCTGCATTTATCAGTCTGACACTAATAAGATCTGTCATACACTCACACTAACTCCTTCTCCCACACAGGTCACACACTGTATGCACGCACACATACATTCAAACACACACTGACCCTCAAAGCAGTAGAAACACTACAGAGGGATGTGCCACCACATTGTGCAGTGTACGAAGAAACTCAGTGCATTTACCTATTTTTATTGGTATGCTGATCCATGTCTATGTGTTTGTGAGTATGTGTGTGAGTGCATGTATGGGTATGTGTGTGTGTGTGTGTGTGTGTGTGTGTGTCCATGCTGACCCCATCTTGGCACTCCTGACCGGTTGAATGCAGGCTGCATAAATTAGTGCTGATGCTCTGCGATGTAATTATGCTGCTGTCAGGACGGCCCCTCTACTCAAATTCATTTTAATAAAGTTGGTCTCCAAGGTTACCGACCGGGGGTCACCTTCGGTGTCAGCCCCTATGGATCGCGCCCACGGAGCATTCTGAAAGTCTGCGGTCGGAGTACGGTAACACCTTAACACGACAGCCTGAACCCCCACAACACAAACACACACACACACACACACTGACTTGATAGGGATGAAGAGAGGCAGGTGGCAGAAAAGCGGAGGGAATAAACGAGTGAATAAAGGGGTGGCACAAAGAGAGAGAGGTGGATCAAAACTGTTAAAATGGGAAAAAATGGGGAGGTACGGGAGGGTGAAAAGAGCGAGGTGAGCGCATGAAGGAAGGAATAAAAATAAGACAAAAAAAAGAGTAAAAAGAGAGAAGGGGACAAGGGTAGAGGGACAAGGAGAGGGCGAGGGAGTGTCTCTCTTGGGCAGATGGCGGGGTGTATTCTCATTTGTCCTGCTACAGTGTGTGTGTGCTAACACTAACCTCCAGGGCAGAGCTGCAGCACAGAACACGCTCTCAATTAGCCAATAACACAGACCTGCGCACACAGCTGGGAGAGGGAAAGGCACTGCTCTGTCGCTACAAAACAAATAGTTAAACATACAGGGACGGTGGACACGGTCACACTACCAGCACAATAAAGAAGACCCCATACAAATTCACTTATCAGATAATCAGATTAATGGCTGTTTTAATTGTTTCTGCTTCATGTCAGTATGAACTTTCAGGTAGAGCAGTCAAGCTCGGCCATTTCTAAAAATGTGGAAAAGGTTTCCAAGAGCGACTGTCACATTAAAATTACTCGTTGGTTGGACTATGACACACTGAACTCGACAAATATCAATCCTCTTTAACTTTATGCATCAATTTTATATAATGATTTTATTTTTCTATTTCCAAATTTTCAGTTAAGCAACTTTAAATATTTGTTTTACTTGTTTTTGGAATGTCATTTGTACTGTTCGATTAGTTACAATAGTTATAAAAGTTATAAATATAATATTATAGTTATAAAAATAAAACGCATAATTATTAAAGTGACACATTAATAAATAATTGAATTTGAGAAAAACGGCTAAAAATAGCGGCAGACAAATATAAAGTACAAATCAGAATAATCCTAAAAACACAGATTTTGCTGTTTGGTACTGAGCTATCGTGCTGATATTACGTGATCATCTGCCTCTCTGGCTGGCATGTATCATCACCTCGACTGCCTGCTGTTGAAGCTGTATGCTGTGAATATTGAGATCTCAGTATGCAACTGGCCAAATTCACAACAAACACACTTCTTGCTCTCTCTTTGGTCTGCTATCTTTCAAGCGCGTAAGAGTGTTTAGCCCAGCCGCGTGGGGCCGGGGTGACTTTGACTGCCTGTGTAATAGTTACAGCCGCACGCTTTGTTAGCTGCAGGTAATTTATGGTTGAACTGGCCTGATAGTCTGATACGATCGACTGCCCCGACTGTCTTTACCAGCCGGCCCCAAAGACACAGAGGAAGACTCTATCTGAGTAGGGAAGGTAAGAAAGAGACACAGGGGGAGAGATGAAGATAGCAGGCTGCGGGGCGACTTAAACTGTTGCTACAGGAGGGACAGATCTGGATTTCGACGACGAGATGCGGAGAAATAATAAAGCAAAAATGAGTGTGACAAAGGAGCACAGAGGAATGAGTAATGCAGGTGAAAGGCACTGAGAGGGTGAGAGAAATTAAAGAGTTGCAGAGCAGTTAAGTTCTCAGCATCTCTCTCGAGGTGTGCTGAGAATTAGATTGCATTAAAGACTGACAGTCCATTCATCTGAACCATACCAAGAAGGAACATTTAGTTAATTGAATGATTAATAAATTCAGCTCAGTCACACTATTTCACTCCGGTGTTGGCTTTGGATAAAAATGTCTGCCAAATAGGAGACGTCATATATCACTTGTTTGAAACCCTTTGCCTAGGACTCGCGCCGAGCATCAATATAACTTGAACTAGTCAAGCCGTGTATACAGAGTAGAGGAAATACATGTACAGCAGCAGCAGCACAGTGAGTTGTTTAACCTTGCGCCCGTCTGTCTTCCTCTCCTCTCTGTTTCATCAGGAGAAGATTGTGTTTCAGCATGTGAAGTTTTTTGTTGCTGGCTCATCATTACCTCCGTCTGTGAGACACGAGTCCTCCGGCTCCAACTAATGTGCAACTGGAGAGCTCGCCAACACCTGTCTTTCTAATACGAACAGGCACATGAGTCTCCACGCCCACTTTGCTGCACCGTCCTTCCCCTAATAAAGACAGGCACAGACCCTTGTTCCATGTACACCTTTTTCTACACCCCTCCCCTAATCCAGTTAGGCAGGAACATCCTCACCCTTCTCTCTCCTCCCTCGTACCTCGTTCTCCAGGATTGGCTACCCTAATCCGGTCTGTCAGGCCAACAGGGTCCCTGACTGCTGTTCCCCTTTCATCTCCCACCTTCAAACAGAATGAGGATGCTTTCATAACACTGGGTGAGTGACAGGTAGGGGAGTCAGGTGGAGACAGGCCTGTGATATGGACAGGCACTTTGTCCTGTTTAAATACACTAATGGAGGATAAAGAGGCCTGTCACGGGGACAGGTGGAGATGGGACGGGACACAAGACAAAGACACTCATCTCTACTTATGGACGAATTGTGAATGCAGAGACGGGGGATGTGCAATGTATTACATCAGATAGCGGAGGATGATGTAGAGTGCAAGCACCTCCGGTCTCTTTCACCTTTAAAAGATAGACTCTCGGTGCATAATGATGTGAGGTGAAACCAACTTTTCAGGCTTTTATGCCTTTAGAGAACAGTAGTTCTCCAATAGTTAGCCACAGAGCAACTGACGGATGTTTGCAAACACAAGTCCAAGAACAGTGTTTCTCTTATTCCTGGGTGGAACACTTCCAATTTCAGCGTTACATTAACACACAAATCACGGGCGAACGCGCACACACACACACACACACACACACACAAGCATACACACTCATCTGAATCACAGCTTACACACCCAATAGGCAGCCTTTTGGATAGATGGCACCTGCATACAGGAGGAGGGGGCACACAAATAGGATTCGAGAGTGGGGTGGGGTGGGGTGGGTTGTGTGCGGTGGAGGTGAGTCCATAAATAGGATTGTGTAGGAAGCAGGGCGAGCTAAATAGGATTGTAATGTACAGGAACGGATGTATAAATAGGATATGAGAGTCAGAGCTGTGTTCTCACTAGTTCCACGTCCCTGTGGTATAGGAGTTCTCTCGGACTCGCTTGCAGCACGCATGCATGTGTGTGGATATGTGTGTGCGTGTGTGTGCATGCGTGCGTGTATGTGAGTAAGTAAAGGCCATTAATGTGGAGGCTAATCTTGAGGCACCTGTCTCCTCGGGCAGAATGTGACCTCCAGTAGCCAGGTTCACCCATGTTTGTCCTCCCATCCCATTCCTCACCTCCTCCTCTCTTTCCCCCTCCTCTCTCCCCTCAATCCTCGCACCCTTCTCTTTTTTTTCATCTCTTCCAAACTCTGCTTTTCATATTTCATAAATGAGATCTGTGTTTCTTTCTCACTTCTTGACCTCTTTGAGCAGGTAAACTGTCACTCTTGCCGTGTGTACACTGCTCCCCCTCCAGGAGAGGTCGGCGGTCAAAGCTTTGTCTCCCCTTCCTCTCTCTCTCTCCCTCTCTTTCTCTGTCTCTCTGCTTTTGGGGTCAGTGGGCTTTGGGAGCTGTCAGCTCAGCGCTGGTGTCTGTTGGCTGACGGACTTGGGTCAAGGGTCAGGGTCAGGAGTTAGAGGGCAGGATGTGACCCTAAAAACAAACAGCATGGGGAGAGGGTCGTACCCACGAAAGAGCCTGTCATTCTCCACACGGGGGGGTAATGTAGTGTGAGTCAACACGCAGTGTGTGCCTGAAAGTGGTTGGATCCCTCACATTTACATGTCGATGCCCTCTCTCTTTTGCATAGAACTCACACCTGACCTCAACGCACCGCGTGCATGTGCGCGCGTGTGGCACACGATGTGATGTGATGTGTGAGATGTGCCGTGTTAGCATGGCATGCATCTATTAGACTGTTTATGGTTCCTTGTCAGAGCAGCTCCTCTCCTCCGCTCATGATTACATTACAAACCCGTTTACACAGCCAAGGTCACAGCGGCCCGCTCTGAAAACATCATCTTCTCCATAAGCCAAGGCAACAACGCATACGAAACTGACAGAGACACAGGCAGTTAGTCACACGCAGTGAGCAATATATACATACTTTCATACAGTCATATCATCATATTTTAAGCGCCAAGGTAACAGTGTATGTTTGTGCGTGGGGCCCAGGAGAGCACGCTGCCTCCCCAGACAGATAATGGATGGTAGGCCTGAAAGAGACTGAGGGGAATTAAGATAAACACACTCTGATAAAACTAACCTGCCTTGCCGCACCGCTGTCTGTTTACAACGAATTAAAACATATCACATGAGCTGCATGCACATACAAGCATGTCCGCACGAGCACGGACACCTACATAGATGCATGCACGCACACGCGCAGACATACTTTACACTTAAGATTGCATGATGGATTTATACACAAAGCCATGCTTAAACAGTGGAATAAATGTTTGGACAGTGGTGGCTCTTTGAGTAATTGATCTATGAATCACACACAAGAGATCTTGTAAATTATGAAGACAAATAAACTCTCCATATATCAGGCCCCTATTATAAAATGTTAAGCAGATTTAAACAGATAGAAATGTATCTGCTTAGACAAGGACATGTATTTATTTATTTATTTTGCGCTCTGAGGTGTCCTGCATACAGATTACAAAGACTAACACGGTGACAGTCTTATTGTGGGTCTCGAGCCAAACTCGGGTCAGAGGAAGGAATGAAACTGGTCCTAAAATTATTTTTGGAGTAATGAAAGAGTCTGCAGTGAGCAAAATAAATGTTCTCTAAAGTTACTTTCTACTGTAAAAAGAAGTTCCTTACATAAAAAAGAGCATCAAATCTATGTAAGCTACCTAACACACAGTAGTATTTTAAGGCAACGTTATCCACTGTAGGTACGATGTGGAAAATACTTTTTATTATTCCTAAATCAATATTTTGGGTCATATAAAATATAAAAACATAAAAAAGCAGATCCCAAGAGGAAACAGTAATACCCACGGGCCTACTATGCAAGAGGAGAGATGGGGCCAAAACTTGGTGCAGCCACACGCTCCCCAGTGCAAACATACTTCATACGTGCACACACTCCTTTCCAAGTTTATGCACCACTGATCTAAGTACATAATGAAGTGTGACATATCAAGCAAAGGCGCTAATGGGGTGTGAAGTCATTAGTGAACTCCCCCTCTCTCTCTCACACACACACCCTTGTGTGCGAGTAACAACACCCACATTGGTTCAGTCTTTACTCGGAAGGTGTGATTGTGAAAAGCCCTTTAGGCGATCCTGACTGCAGGGTAATATTAGTGAACCATGTTTTACAGAATAGTCCCTTAAAAATAGATTTCCACCGTGTGGGCGTACCGTATATGAGTTGTGTTAATGCAAACTTTATCATGTGCACAAATTAAGTCGAAGGTGCTGGAAATGAGAGTTGACACAGTTGCAGGGTTTCCCTCCTTTACTGACACTCCCCGACTTCTTACAAATGCACGTGTGTGTTAGCCTGACATAACTGACAAAATGTTGCCTGACATACTCCACATTTACAGCTGGCACAGGAATGTGGAGAAAGGGAGGGAGAGAGAGAGAGAGAGAGAGAGAGAGAGGGAGAGAGGGAGAGAGGGAGAGAGGGAGGAAGAGAGAGATGGGAGGAGAAGGCGAGGGGAAGGGAGAGAGACTCTAAAAGCTTGTCAGTCCCTCTTAATTATTCTAATTGCTGAGCTCAAGCTTCATGCCAAGGCTTAGGCATTCCCCTGGCACAACAACACAAGCCCCCCTATCACACACACACACTCACACACACTTAAATGCACGCACGATTCAGCCACTGCATTGCCTTGAAACCTCACTCTTCGTCTCGTCCTCTCCCCTAATCTCCATACAGAACTCCCCCCATCTCCCTCTTTTCCTCAGCTCCCTCTATCAGCATCCCTCCACCCTCAGAGCACCCTCTTATTCCTCCACTCCTCCTCCTCTCCTCCCATCACAACAGACCCTTTTGCTTCCTCTCCCCAGCCACTCCTCTCCTCCACCCCTCCGTTCCTCCGAACTGGATTAAAAGTACTTTTCATTACCCGTGCGGGAGATATGGCACTTAAAAATCACCCCATTATCATTTTTCACCCAGCAAACAGCACACACTCTCACAGAGACATAATTACCACACCCTGTCATACCAGGGAGATGGAGGCTGCTGATTTCCAGCCAGGCCGTGTGTGTCACTCTGTGTGTGTAAGTGTGTGTGTGCATAAGAAACTGCTGCCTGTCCGCCTGCCTGCCTGCTTCTCTTATTGATATTAAAAGCGCTGCATAAACGAGTGTTTAAAATGGCTGTCAGAGGGGGAGAGAGAGGGAGAGGATCCACTCCAATCACAAACTGCAGCACACATCACTGGATCTCTTTCCCAGCTTGGCACATGGTAATGGCCTGGAATAACAGAATACTGCCGGATGATTCCCATTCCCACATTCCAAGTTGCGTAAGGCTGCAGAGGAGGCAGTTGAAATGGGAAAGGATGAGTGATAGAGCTCGCTTTAACCAGTCACCACTTAACACATAATGAATTGGGAGTCATATGATGAATTGGATTTATGGTGACGCTTGTTCTTAATGGCTGAAGTGCTTCAAATTGTGAGGCTGGGGAGGGAAGGGGGACTCAACTCATTCACACTAATATTCATTTAGGAAGCCGCTCCTCATCTAACAGTTAGACCAGTTCTGCAGGGGCCATGCTTTCACTCACAGCATTCACAAGGGGGTGTTAAGTATATACGTGTTTAAAACACTCCCCGCACCCCTAAGACATTCATCACCGTGACAACACTGCGTGGCGGCCCCCCAATATCACTCCGCAGGGGCCTGCCGTTGGCCTGTCACAGGAATGGGTGTCTATAATTATGCCTGTAGATAAAGCAGGGACAAACGTGGGTCCTGCATGATTAACTGGGTTGCTGTTTGATCACATTTGACTAATTTGTGGCATAAATCTTCAGGCTGGCGCCCCTGCTAGAGGCCATTAGCCCTGACACTGACACCCCTGACACACACACACACGCGTACACACAGACGCATACACATTCTCAATACTCATACCTTTAAGAGGAAACTGCAAAAAAGGAGGGGCGTGCGCGGCTAGCCTTTTAATGCTGCTGCGTTGGTGGGGGAGAAAATATGAAAACAAAATAGATAGAGCTCGCTAACAGTTTCGGGCAACATCAATTCCAAAACTCTATCTGTATGAGGTCAAGGGTGGGGGTGTAGGTGGGGCAGCTGGTACACCTAAGCACTATGGAGAGAGAAATGCAGGTGTACTGGATTATAATATTAAGCAAACATGAGCTCTGAGGTCTAATTATGACACAGGGGAGGTTAGAGAGCGAGAGAGAGAGAGATTCAGTGCTCTGTGGTTGAGTGGATGCTGAAGCCAGCAGAACCAGCCTGGTCATTTGTAAACAGGTAACGATGCAGGCCAGGTGTATGAGCATATGTACCAATGAGCAGGGGAGGAAACGGGGGAGAGGGAGGGAGTCAGAGAAGAGAGGGAAGACGGGGGAAGAGAGTGGGAGGAGTAGAGGGAGGATCTAATTAGGGTGAATTTACAGTGCCCTGTGCCAAACAGCTAAAATGGCCAACTGGGCACAGAGATTTATTACTGGGTTAAATTAGGTTGTCTGGTGAGGGTTGGTAAGGCCACCTGCAGCTGTCAATTGTCACAGAGATTATTATAACTGTGGAGAAAGACAACAGTGATGCAACACCAGCTACACAAACACACAACAAGTGCATTGTTACATATGCAGGCTCGTGAAGAGAAACCGATATTCTTTTGTGTTTAGGACAATATCAATTGAGTCAAGTGAGCGATTAAGAATGATGCTTGAACCCATTTAGCATGAATCAATGAACCTCTGGACAGAAGGTTTCCAGTGCAAGAAGCATTTGACTCCATTTGCATCAGTATCCTTGATCAAATCTGCAAGGTAAACAGGTTTAAAACCTGATGGGGGATATTAAACTTGCAGATCGAGCCCGACTCCCCCCTCTCAGGGCTTGTCTGGAGCTCGAGGCTGGGGTTTGGGCCTCTGCATTTGACTCTGGCTGCTGAGAGCAAGGACGTGGCACAGCGAGCCAGCCCTGAGCAGCCATACTTTCATGGTCGGTTTCCATTTAAATATCTGACTGACAGGGAACATGGCGCCATTAAGGCGTCCCGAGGGCCCAGCACGAGAGGAGGAAATGGGCAGATAAAACCCCCCAGGGGAGAGGAGGGGGGTGAGAGAAGGGCCATGCTGCCTAAAGCCTTTAACAGTGGGACCTGCTCTTAAAACTGTATAGGCACCACTTCATCCATTCAGTCCTCCATCTCTCCACACCCAAAACAACCTTGTCTCTCCGGAACAAAAGCAGGATTTATCTAGCATGACTTACAGCCCCAACCTGACTTTCTTCCTCTGTTGGCAGTATGAGGTCATATAGCATGTGTGACTGCACATGAGTGAGTGCGTGTGGGTTCACATAAAACAGTAAAAGATTCCTCTAAGTCCCTACACTGTAGAGTAACTCTCAAACATTTAATACTCACGGGGGACACAAGAGCACACTCTGCACCCTGAAGCAACAAGAGTTGTTCAAGAGCGTCATCAGAACATTGTCTTTCCCTTTGTCTCTAACCCATTTTGTCTGTCCTGGTCTTGAACTCAAATGGTGAAATACTCTAATTCTTTTTCTGTCCGTCATTCGTCAAGTAAAAACCAAACAATCGCCCACTTTTTTTCAGATGTGAAGATTTTTCTGATCATGTGACTGATGAATAGAAATCAGAAGCAATCATACATGATGTTAATCAGAATTTAAAATAACCCTCAGCTGTAACCCTAATCTGGTGATCTCCAACAAAAATAAAGGATTACTGCAACAAGATTAAGATTTTATTCTTGTGTATCACGGGCTCTTCAAGGGAAACAAAGACCAACATCTATACACTGAACTCCAGAACATCTACTCCACATCCTCCCAGTGGTCTCAGTCTTAGTATGCTGTTTTTTTCACTGTACTGTGTAACCAGGCTTAAGACTGAAAATAGCATTGTGTTACATCGACAACAGGCTGGCTGGTGGGGGCGTTTTGTTTCAGGTACCTGTGAGGCGGTGATGTGTGATGCAGAAAGGCTGGTTTGTGTGATGAATCCATGATTTTAAAGGCTTATTAATACCAACAGACCAGTGGCAAACTTTCTTTATCTTTTATGGTACGATGCCAAGGTAGACAACATTAACATGCCATTCATTATTACACAGTTATCTACTAGAAACATGTTTGCACATAAGTCATAGGTCAAAGCAACACCTTCCCAGATATTGCATTGCTTCACAGGAAAGTTGAGCTAGGTTCAACTTTTTTGCCTACAACACTATCTGTCAACACTGTCAGTATGAACCTGTCCTTAAGCATTAAAACTAACAGTCCGGTCTTGGTTGTGCCTTGGACTAAACTAATCGAGTCTTGGCTACAGCACTGGTGTTAACTATGCTGAGCTCCAGTCTGTTGGGTCAAGAATCTTAACTGTGGATGCTGCCAGGCCTAGAGGTTAAGTGGCTGTCAGAAACGGTGAAACAAAGCCACAAATGGCTCTGACACACAGACACAAATGAGCAAAGCCAGCCAGCCAGAAGGCCGACCAGCCAGGCAAGACAGTGGCACCATGAAGCCACTTAGCAAGACCGAGAGAGAAAGAGAGAGGGAGAAGTAGTATTGTCTGCCAGTGATACACTTTTACCTCTTCACTTCCCACAATTCAGCTTTCAGAGACCACACTCCACCCCCCTCCCTCCCCCCTCCGTGCCACCGTCCATACTGCCATGGCCAATAAAGGTCAAGTCCCTGCCTTCCTCTTAAGGAGCTCATTTGCATCCCACCGGCAAACAGCCAGTCAGGGCTTGTTCAAAGGGCCTGCTAATCCAATCAGATTGCTCATCTGTGAGGCCTTATCACCGCAGACACCAGCATCTGTGGGAACCACATCACAGGGCATCATGGGGCTGCTGGTTGTGATTGGTGGAGACAGAAAGTCAGAGGATAGTATGCATCACAAGGCTTCAACACAGCTCTGAGTTAGCCAGGAGTGACAGTCAGAGAGCAGGGAAGGCTTAACCAACACTTCCCATGTTATGACGGCTGCCCCAGGAACAGCACAGATACATATTGGGTGTGAAATATGAATTAGACCGGTAGGATTTCATCTTTATCTACTGTTGAGCACAGACCAAGAGGTTGCGTGGTGGATGAACAGCGCACAAATACCGAGACTTAATAGGAGAAGTAAATGCCAAAAAAAACTTTTACAATCTACCGTTTGATGCCAAGTGTATTTCAGGTCCAACAACACAAATAAAAGGTTAAAACTATAATTAGAAAGAAAACGAAGGTGAATAATTTAAAAACAAAACAAAAGAGATATTGAAAACACACACGGAAGGTACAGTATGAAACAAATGAATGTGTATAAGAACTGTTGTATATGTCCTTCAGCCCCAGAGGGAGGCAGACAAACCTTGTGTAGGTTAATGTCTAACTTTCAGCACACGCATATATATATATATAAATATATATATATACATATATATGTATACACAGAGCCATATCACCAGTACAACAGCAGCCACAGGAGTAAAAACACAGTTTGTTCATTCAGGTATATAAGCTACAGAGGTGATCTGGCTGTGCAAGTGACTTTGTGTCCAGGGACACGGCTGGACATAAAGGGACATGGGGGGACATAAAGGTACAAGGGGACGGAGAAACCAACTTGGCCGTCCTTGCACACAATCCCACAGAGACCGCAGTCCCATCCGTCTCTCCTTCTCCATTTCTGCTCCTGCTATGCTCCTCCTCTCCTCTGTCATCCTCCGCCAACTCTCCTGCTCCTTCTCCCCGTCCTCCGTCTTGCAATCTGCTCTCTGCCGCCCTCCCTCCTCCTGCTGCTCCATTCCCCCCCAATTGTCTCGCCCTCACACTTGCTCTCGACCCTGCCGGTGTCACTATTAGCAGCATCACACTGGGATCACATGGCCGCTGAAGTATGGAGGCCGAGTCAATGGAGCGTGGCACACAAAGACGTCCGTATACCCCCATCGCCACTGCTTACTCCTACTCCCTCCTCTCAATAATTCTCTCCTGCCTTCTCCCATCCCTTCCTGATCATTAGCTTGGAATGAAGCCAGATTGGATTTAACTAGCCAGACTAACTGTATTTTTTCTTTCAATATATCGTGTGCTTTCCTCTGTAGCACTTCAGCTATAGAGGGGGAAAAAAAAGCAAAAACTTCTTAAAACTCAAAAGTTTAAAATTATACAAACAAATTATTCTTCATAATGAGTGATTATTATCTGAGTTCTCATTTTAAAATAGTGGATATATCATCGTGTAGCAGGACCACAGCGTGTCAGTTGTGTGACCTGCTCTTTGTCCCATCCTTGGCAGACTATTAGACCTGGAGCAAGAAGTCAGAGAGGTGAGACAGGCGTGAGGAGGAGGCAGAGGTGGATCTATAACAGCTCTCCAAGCAGAGCGCCGCTCCGAGAGAGGCAGCTATGGATTCAACCCATCCCTCTCTTTTCTCTTACCCTCTCCTTTTGTGTCCAAGTGCGTAAGGTTGCGTGTGTGCAGCATGTTAGCGAGAGGTGTGTGTGTGTGTGTGTGTGTGTGCGTGTGTGTGTTTCTGCACCCCGTGCATGTGATAAGCCTGTAGTGGTAGTGGTCCTGCGAGGGACCTAAGGCCCTGTTCTCCTGATTAGTCATTTATCAGGCCTGGCAGCCCAGACCCACCATAATCACTCTTCTCTTACCCCTCCTCCTTTTCCTCCACTGATCCCCCTCTATCCCTCTAGATCTCCCCTGTATCCACCCCTACAACAATGCTCTCCATCCCCCACCACCAAAGTCTATATGGTGGTGCGTGTGCATGCCTATCCAACCTCTACCTGCCTCTATCCGAGCTGCACCCACTCCATCCACCCTGTCCTCTACACTCACTCACTCAGTGTTTCTAACCAGGAGCCCCCTTTCCATCTGCTCTTCGTAAACTCCAATCCAATTTCTCTCCTTGTCTGGCTGTGTTGCGCTTGAGCTAAAAAGCCAAAGCCGCGGCTAAAGACAAATTTCCAATTTGTCCATTTGAATTTTGTGAGCTGGAGCTGTTTAACGCTTAAAAAAAAGAGAAGAGGGGTAACATGATGAGAGGAAGATGGGAGGGCAAGTGTCTTCCGGAGCGGCAGGAGGATCTCCCTATCAACCAGCGCCACACTCCCTCGTCCTGCCATGTCAACAGAGAGGGATTAGGGTACCAGACGAATTGAGGAGGACCAAAATGAGTTAATGCAGTTAACCAGCTGCTTCTTCTCAACCTGTCTTCCCTTGGTTGGGAGAAATTGGAAAAGCTGTCTAGCCAAGGAAAGGGAATGTAATCTGGACTATGCAGACCGGAGGATACAGGCACATGAAAGGGCTGTCCTCCTGCTTCCCATGCCTCTTTTCTCTTTCCTCCACCCTTCCCTACCATCATTCCCACTCTCTTTTCCCTATCTCTCTGAGAAAGGGTGGGGTGGGAGGGCGGCATGCAGACGACGCTGATCCCAAGATGGGGTTAAAAGAAAAAAACTGCTAATAAAAAGAAGGAAACTGGGGATAAAAGGGGGGTGCATAGATATGGGGGAAGAGACCAAAGCATGCGCATGTATGTGTGCGTTATTACAGTGCATGACAGCTGTTTGAACCCCCAGGGAGATAACAGCTGGGACTCCACCACAAACACACACTCCTTAACATATCCCTCACTTCATTTCTTCTTAACCATCTCCATATCCCTCCATCCCCGGCCTCATCTTTTCCTCTAGCTCCCTTTTTCCATTCACTTAAATTTGATTCATCTCGCTCAAACTCCTCCTCTGGTTTTCTTGCAGTTTATTTATAGGTTCCCTGCTCGTGCGTTGTATTTTTCTCTTTCTGTATCTATTTCTTTTCTCTTTTTTCAATCTGTTTTCAAGACATATGGAAATGTCTGGATGGAAAAGCCAGTGAACTGCAAACATGTTAATGGGCTGTTCTTTTCTTTAATTGTGGCTTTGTTGGCATCATTTCTTTATTTTGTTTCCCCCAGTTACACTCCTCAGGTCTTTTCCAGAGTAAAAAAAAATTTAATAAGTAAATCTCCATGTAAACAAAGCCAGCAATGAGGTGACAGAGTTTAAAAGGCAAGTGTCACACTACAATTACAAAGCGGCCCTTTAACCACACCTCTCCCCCGCTGACGGTGTCTCTTTATAGAGCAGTCTGCGTAATAGGGGCTCTCTTATAAAACACAGTGCCGTGTCACACACACATTACTCAGCCCACCACCCCTTTAAATGATCCAAAGATGTATGAGGCCATCTGTGGGCCGCAATTAAATACCAACCCCTTTAATTCAGCTGCATGCTACATTACCACACTGCGTCCAAAGCCCCGCAGACCAGTAACAGGACCGGGTGAAGTCACACTACAGCGGAGTTAGTTTAAAAGGTGGAGTTTATGTCTTATTTTCCTCACAAGTGCCTGCTATTGATTGATTCATTTCATTTGATAGTGATAGTCGAGAGATGACAGGTAATAAGGGGGGAAAAGTTCACGGTGCGGGCCGCAAACCCGGCCGGGTTAAATGACAAAATCATTGCTGATGTTTCCCCTACATGCATGAATCACTCTGCTTCCCCTGCTCCTTCAAAATGACTCCTTCTGCCCTTCATTAGCAATCAGTGATAGAGCTTCATGAAATTAGCCCGCTGTTGAACATGTGCTCCGGCTTTCTCTTCTTTCACTTCACCCCCATCTGATTGCCTTTCATTGTCAGACGCATAAAAGTCGATCTCTCCGCTCTTCCTGTATCTCCTCTAGCTTCTTAGAGAGAATCTAAAAAGACCATTCCCCAATTATCCGTCTGTCTCTCCTTCATTTTTTCCCCTCTCTTTCTTCCTCCGTCACAATATATTCCTCTGCTAAACTGTCTCACCCCACATTGCCATTCCTCGCCCATTGACTGCGCTGGCCTTGTCTCGGAGCACTAATTGTCTCATTCTGAGGACTTAAGGATGCTAGATGGGCGCTAGATGTGTTAAAGAGACAGACTGTGAAACCAGTGTGTGACTGGCAAATTACATCCTTGGCCTTTCTATGGTTGGCAAAGACACTTAATAAGCTTTCAATGTGTTCAACAGCTAGGTGAATAGTTCACTGGCTCCACTGTTGAATCTGAATAGCTCTGTAAGATGCCGCACAGAGTGTGTGTGTGTGTAGGTGTGTGTGCTTGCATGCGTGTGTGTGTGTGTATGTTCAGTATGGTGCTGTTTGTATTCTCAGTGCAGTCGACCCGGCGTTCTTCCCAGTGACAGGATCGGGGCAGATCAGCGTTCACTTACAGAACAGCTCACCTGAGGAAAAACTCTCCTCTCAGCACGTCGCCCTTTTCTCTGTCTGCTTTTCTTCTCCTTCGCTCTCTCTCTCTCTCTCTCTCTCTCTCTCTCTGTCTCTGACTCCTGTCTCTGACCCAGACAGAGATCCCCCTGAGCTACTGTACTCTCCCTCTCCCCTTTTCTTTTTCGGTTTTCATTCTCTAACCCTATCTGTCTCTTTTCATATCATGCTCTCTGTAAAGATACCCTGTGGGAGGGCAGTATCTAACAAACACAACCGCACACACCGAACTGTACACGCTCGCACTGACATTGACGTGCATGCGTGTGCGCACACACACGGATGCACGTATATATGCATAACCTGCAACACTACCTTCCAGTATAGTTTTCACCGAGAGCGGTGACGGGAATAAAGGATTCTCACACTCACTCGCTCGCTCTTCCTCTCACGCAGCCCCACGTGTGCACAAACACACAAACAGACACACACAAACACACAGACAAGAACCCTACCAAATGCTCTATTTTCTGCCGCTGTGTGGTGATTTATGAAAGGTGTTTCTCACAGCAGGCAGATAGTCCTGTTTGGAATGCTTCATTTCATAAATCTATTCTCCATTCTCATTTCTCTGCATCCCCTCCTTCGCCTCCTCTCTCTTATTTCCTCTTTTCTCCCCTGTGCAGGACTCCCTCAGCCTCTGTTGACACATACACAGTATACTGTATGTTTGTGTGTATGTGTGTGTGTATGAGTGAGTGAGTGAGTGTATGGATGGGGAGGGGAGAGAGAGACATAAGTAGGCTTTGTCTGCAGTCGGGGTAATGATGCAGGAACAACCAAAGCCCCTGCAAAAACCCCATTCTCCTGGGGTCTCTCTCTCTCTCCCTCTCTCTCTTTCTCTTTCTGGCTTTGACTCTACTCTCCCCCACTCACACACACTTACACACACAGGCATGCACGCACACACACATGCGGGCATGCCTGACACAGAGTCAAGTAGCGTTAAGTTGTGTAAACAAAAGTGAGACATCAACTGAGATCCAACTCCCCAATGAAGCTGCACATCCAACTAATAAACACACACATTAATAACACTTGATATAGCACCTTTATTAACACACACACACACACAGAGGGAAGGAATAACAGCACTGGGTTAGACAAACAGCAGAGGTGTTTATACGTAATATTGGGAATAATAAATAGGCAAACAGAGTAAGTAGAAGCAATTTGTATTTAAAGGTGTATACATATTAATCTGCTGATGGAAACAAAACATAAGGTGGAAAAGAAAAAAGGTTGGTGACGACAACTGTCTTGGAAAAGGTGCTAAATATTACTAAAAGCAGAAATATTGCATAATATACTATAAGATTAGAGTGTATTAGTGTTTGTAAGTATCCCTGTCTGGACGTAAATATGGAGCAATTAACACAACTTTCTGTTGAGTATGATATGATTGTTTTCAAGGCTGGATTTTTTTTTTCCAGTACCTGGAAGAGTACCTGGAAGTTTCTGTGTAACCTCAGATTCGGAAATGTACTAAATACACAACAAAATAACAACATACAGACTAATGCATTCGCACAAATGAAAAATGCAATATCCAGAGAAATCGTAAATGTTACAAAGAACTCAGAACTTTTTAACAAGTCGATATGTAGTGTGCATGTAGAATTTACCAACACACAGTGTGATCACTTGATCATAATGAATTCTCCTCTGTGATCTGTGGATCCGGTGAGTAAACGAGCACTTAGTTGGCTTTTTGCTGCGTTGTGTTTAAAATGTTGCAGAGAGGGATGAAGACGTCGTTTGTAGTCCTGAAGTTAAGACAGGAGCAGCGTGTGTGTAAGCTCCGGGTTCATCATGACTGTGGGTCATCAGATAGTGGCAGTGATGAGAGCATGGTGGGAAAACGCTTCTTAAAAGCACAACTCTACATCTGCTGCAACGCGAGTGTGTGTGAGAAGAAGAAAGAAGGGGGGAAAAAGGGATAGAGAGTGAGAGAGAAAGAGATGGGGGCCACAGTGTAGATAAGGCAGTCTTGTTCCTTATTTATGTCTTATTATAGCTACAGCGGGGCCAGGCCACAGACACAGTCACCGGGGACACAATGATGAACTACTCGACAAGACAGCCTGCTCACTCCTGGGAAGACACACTCCCTCTATTCCTCACTCCTCCACTCCTTCGCCTTCTTCTTCTTTAACACTTCCCTTTCCCTCCAGCCTCTCCTGCTTGTTTTTAACCCTTTTCTCCTCTTCCCTTCAACAACCTCATTCTGTCTCTGTCCCTCCTCCACCTCGAGAGCTCTCTCTCCTCCTTTGCCATCATCCCTTTCTGGTCTTTTCTGTAAGACGCAGAGCAGAGAGGACGGGTAATGTAAACAGGGAGTAACCCAAAGGTGCTGCAGTCAGGTGGAGCGGCAGGCAGGTGACATGATTAAGACATCCCCTTTCTCCCTTAAGCACACACAGAGTACCTCCTTCTCCTTCCTGTTACACTCCCTCTGTTGTCTCTAATCCTCTCTGCCTCTCTCTCATGGGGTGACCTGCAGAGGTGTATGTGACTGAGCTCATTACCTGCCTTAATGAGAAGACAGCACCACTGAGACAGCAGCTGCAACTTACCTGAACGCTGCACACACACACACGCGCGCGCACTCACTCACTCACAGGAGAACGCATGTAAATACCTGCTACTAACGACTGAGACGAGCAAATGCACTTGATTATACCTCAGAGAGAGAAAGACTCAAGGTGTGGGAGAGAGGAGAGTGAAAGGAGGGAGAGGAAGGAGGGAGGCGTGTGAAGTCTCCCAGGCTTGCTGTTGATACCACCGACTCTCTGCTGTATCTTAGTTGTTGTTTTATGGAATTACCCTTGTACCAACATGCTCTTCCTGTGAGTAAAGCTTTTTTTTTTTCCTTTTTTTTTTTTTTTTTTGCCTGGTTCAGGAAAATTAATGTCTATGAGCGCAATACAATCCATCATAAGCTGAAAGCAGAGGTCATTCAGGAAATGATAGCAGGCAAGATAGGCTTCTCCTCCATGTACACACACACACACACACAGACGGAGAGAAAGAGTGTGTGTAAGGAGGATATAGAAACATGGGGGGCATAGAATCCTTGAATCGCTAAACCTTTCTCCCATTTTACTCTTTGACTTTGGTAAGTTAGAGAAGGTAAGAAGCTGAAGAAAGTTAAGCATGTGGACTTTACGCGGTGACAAAGGGACTGATGCAAAAAGAATAGTTATTTCAATGCCTTTGTCTCTGAGAGATGTAAACTTTATCTACACAACACTTTTATATTTTTGTGTTGTTGCTGAACCAGAACTATGCTGAAATCACATTTCATTAAGATCAGAACCTAATCTCTAAGCATGGAGGGAGACACACACTGACCACCTATTGTTTACAATGCGAGCTCACAGGTGTCTTGACACGCTTCAACCTGTGATGCCACACATCATCTCATTAGGATACACCCCTGTCCTGTTTACCATTGTGGGCGCGTGTCAAGTGATCAGAAAAACAGAAATTGTCTCCCACTGGCTCTCTGAATCTAAACATCTTGGCTCCTCTACCGCCTCTACTTATTCCACTTGTATGACAGGGTCAGTGTGTGCTATTGGTGTCAACTGAAGTGCATCAAATGATATGCACACGGCGATATGACCTGTGTGTGTTGCACTTCATCTAAAGGTATCCTCTGGAATTTTTGATCACCTGTGCTGTGAAATAATCTCGTAACGAGTCCTGTTTCCATGAGCGGGTGACAAGATATCAAGATATCAGAGATGGTTAGTGTGTGTATATTTGTGCGTCACTGCTGTGAAATCAGGAAACAACTTTATTTCACTGATTAACATGCTGTCTCCTTAATCTTATTCACTGCCTATGTCTCTCGACCAATGCTCGACCTCTCCCTCTCTCTGTGTCAAACGACCGGACACAAACCCGAGGAAACGTATATAAACTGGGAGCCAAATACAGATGAACAAGCTGGGCGCATGAAAAAAAAAATCTACAGGTAGCGTATCATAGTTTATTCCATAAATCCGCCTGGATCACGCTCAGCTTCACTGACATTTCACGTGGAGGGGTTTGACTGATCTGATCATCTGACGTCTGATCGCCTGGCAGCGGTATGAAGCGTTACGTAGGACTGCGTTTTTCCAACTACTCCACCGCGCCGTTTTTTCCCCCACAACCCCCCTGCGGACGCCCTACTACTGCGTTTAACAAATTTGTCAGGCCTCAAGGATACGCACAAGGTGTTCTGATAAATGACGCTAAAAGTAAACCTACCTTTGTTTGTTTACAATAACACACGAGAGGGCACCTTTAACAGGAAAGTGGATCTCATCAGACGTTTGATAGCCGCCTTCTGGTCAGTATCAGTGTCAATCTTTATGATTATTGATCAGTGACTTAAGCGTAAAACCTCAAATCAGATAAATAACAAGAGTGGCATCACCACATACAGGTGTGACTGTCATTAAGTCCCTGAAGCGTGCTCTCTAGTGGGGCACGAAGCGGGTCAAGACCGCACGCACATATATACATGCACACACGCACACAGCAGATGCCCTTCTCATCCTTTTTCACATGTGAAGTTGTTGACAGATTAATCACATGCATTAATTATTGACAGTAACTTCAATGTGAAATGCAAACATCTGTCACCCTCGCCCTGTTTTAAATCATTTATACCCTCCCTACATGGATAATCATATGGCTATTGATTACGATACTTACAGCACAAGGGCGTATTGATAACGCATACATGCACACAGCCTTACATGCTAGATGAGCTCAGGAGACAGAATCCAAATCTATCTAAAGCGAACACATGTCTAAGCTGCCAGCTGACACTGTCCTACATAAGGCTGACTGTCATGGAGGTGGTTGAAAAGTGTGTGAGAGGATGGCATGGAGAGAGGCACATGTTGACACGGAGATAAAGACAGGCGAAGAGAGCCGAGCCTTGTCCTAAAAATGGACAGATGAGGGCTTCGCACACTCGCACAGAGATGGAGAGAGGGGGTTTTATCTGTCTGACAGAGTGAGGGATGTGTGGTCAGGTTCTACTCTGATGCGCCTGTCCTTTTAGTAAATCAGCCTTCACTGTTGTCACCTGGCCGACCCATGGTCACACATCACTGGTGTCACCCTTACATGATGTCAAAACCCCAACCCCCACCTCCAACACACACACGCGCGCACACACACAAAACCAGATCGTATCATTTCCCTTACTTAAGCCAATGACATGAAAGCAAACGAACCAAGGGACTGAGCGAGAGAAACCACAGAGCAAATGAATGACAGCTGGTCTTAAAAGATGGAGGTTCAGCGTTGAGGTGTGTAGCTGATAATCATGTAGTATTTCTCCAGTGATGTTTCGCTCTGAAAAATGTCCTCCTGCCTTCCACTTAACCTTAACAGAAGGTGTATTCAGCAGCATAAGCCATGAATAAAAACACCAGCTGGACGATCTACTGTACTCGGAACATTCCTGCCAGTATCACGGTGAAAAAACAGAAAGGCACACTTTTACATTTATCTAATTTTCATATAAAACATTTTTTTTAATCATTATTATAATTACTATTAAAGCAGAAAAATATTTTAAAACAGCATCAAGTGAAATCTGAAAAAAACAAGTTTCTAAGTTTAATAATTTATCAGTTCTCAGATGTGTTTAAATAATCAATCAAAACCATTTTTGTTCTACTTTTCCAACAGCATCTTTTATAGAAAACTGCGAAAGCAATATGTGAAAGCTAAGCTAAGCTCAGAACAATAATAAACATTTTGAGGGGGAGTAGACTTTTTTTTCTTTATTAAGTCCTAATGAAATAGCCCATGTTTTATGACACTAAGAAAATGACTAAAATCACATGTGCTCTAAAGTTTTTAATATCTGAGCTACAGTTATTGCAGAGATGTCATTATCTCTATAAGTGCTCCTCAGACATCAGTAATCTATCCATGCTGCAGATAATCAAAAGGATGGGAGGGGGGTGGAGGGATCAATACGACCCTCTCAGAAGATCTATTGCTTTCTGATCGATTTCTCACTCTGATCAACCTCTCTGAGATCAACACGCTTCCTGTGCTTTTGAGTGACTTTTAAGTACGAAGCAGCAAAAACCAGTACAAATGTTATCAACTGATACTGAACTTACAATCAATAAAGCATGCATGGCTAATCACATTAAAGCTACATGCAGTCTAAAATGTTTTTGTGTTCCGTACTAAACATTAATTCCATTGTAACCAATTGTTTTTTAAATGGAAACAAATGAAAGCTGCTGAACAGAGAGTCATTAATGTGCCCATTAAAAAGACAGAGCTCTGTATGCTACCCACTACAACGTGCTAGTACCAGTTACCTATATTACTCCCCCCACTCTTCTCATATGCATCATGCAGGACAAAGTCATATACACCTCCGCCCTCACGTCCCCCCTCTCCCCGCCTTTCCTACTCCTCCCCTGGGTTCTCCTCTGTGATTGGAATGAAAGGTAATGGTCCTGAAAGAGGAAGAAAGGAGATTTTCCTCCACTCTTATCTCTTAACACCGAGAGTCAGTGGAGCAAACTCTCGCACACAGTCTGAGGCGCCCTTATGTATGCACGCATACACACATACGCAAACTGTATATCTGCTGCAGGATGACGGCAGAAATAACATTGGTTTAATTGTGAGACACATCAAAAGAAAAAACACATCTCGCATGAGGCATCTCAGAGGATGAAATAATGTAGTAATAGCAACAGTTTTGTCTCTTTGAGAGAATATACATAAAAAAAAAAATCCGGAAAGATGTAATACTAAACAGATACAAAGTCATTTAATAGGAAGTTTAAAATATTCATAAATATTGAATTAATCATTTATAATAGATCTTAAATTAACTGCCGTCCTTAGATGTGAGGAGAGAAGCAAGAGAGAGAGAGAGAGAGAGAGAGAGGGAGAAATAGAAACGATAAAGAATGAGCCCTCTAGACATTTTTCCTTCCCTGTGCTAACATCTCCTCAGTCTGATGAATGAATATTCATGTTTGATCCAGACACTGCTGCTCAACAAAGGCAGGAGCAGCCCTAAAACAGATATCGCTCTACTTCTGACATAGTAACACCGCTCAGACTGGAGGTCAGGTTGATATCTATCCTACGTCACCGCCGTGTGCCACGTCTGCGAAGACGTCTCAGATGGTGGGTAAGGTGATGAACCACTGATATACACAGGAAAACACATCTTGCTGTGAGCTGTATGTTTTTTTTTATGTATTCCTCTGCACATGTATTCATGTGCGTGAGCCTGTGAGGGACAGACGGTGGAGTTAAGGACAGTGAAGGCTGCTCTGATCACATCCTCACTGCTGTTCCCGCTGACGCAGCATCCTGCTACTGGAATCTAGCTGGTGACCTGAAACTATTCACTCACTTCCCCTGAAATCCCCTTGCGTTAGTGGAACGCACGCGTGTGTGTGCATGTGTGTGTGTGTGTGTGAATAAGGGCTGAGTTGGCGTTCTGTGAGCCTCTCAGAGATAGCAGTGTCTTACAGTAGATTACAGTGGATCCAATCCATACACCCACCAGGCTCAACTAGACCAGCTCTCTATTCCTGTCTGTCCCAAAGCATAAGGAGGATAATAATGGGGGGAAACACACACACACACACACACACACACACACACACACACACACACACACACACAGCAAACGAAGAGAGGCTGAACTCACCAACAACTGGAGTAATACAATAGCAGTTACTGCATATAGAGAGATGAATATCATATCAGTCATCAGTGTTGTGGCTGTCAGTCTAAATGTGCACTGTATTCATCATGGGCTCACACACTGATAGAGGGGTGGAAACCTTCATCACACACACATAAAAAGCATCACCCCCCCCCCCCCCCCCCCCCTCTCTCTCCCTCACTCTGCGAGGATATGAATGACACATCCTGAAGAAAAAGTGGAGTTTTGGCAGCCGTGCACAGAGCAGCTACTCTGGCCAACAGCTCTTCAGACGCACGCTGCAAAAACATTTAACAAGTCAATTAGTTGATTCGTGTGTATGTTAAATGATTATAGTTTAATAAAGAAAAGTGGATCACTTCACTGCTGCTCACGTTTTTTTTTTTTTTTTTTTGCATTTTTTTGCCTTTCTGTTTCCCGCCTTTATAAATCATCCAGCCATCCATTATCTCTAACCCTTTATCCTCACCACGGTCACAGTGGGGCTGGAGCTATCCCAACTGACTAAGAACAAGAGGTGGGCTACACTGTCGGACAAGTCGCCAGTTCATCACAGGGCACACAGAGACAAACAACCATTCACACTCACATTCACACCTGCAAACAGCTTAGAGCACCAATTAACCTATTCAGTGTCTTTGGACTGTGGGAGGAAGCTGGAGAACCCGGACAGAACCCACACAGACGCGGAGAGACCACGCAAACTCCACACAGAAAGGCCTCAGCCGAGGTTTGAACGAGGAACCTTCTTGCTGTGAGTGCGAACCACTGCACCACCAACCGTCATCATAATTCATTTTTCTAAAATGTATTTATACATTTTAGCCCCGCAGCCTCCGCTCCTCTGATGCAAACCTTCTGACTCTACCACATGGGACCAAGCGGCGAACCTGACAGTCTGCTCTGTAGCTACCCCCGTGCTCTCAAACTCTCTCCCCAAACACATCTGTGACTGTGCAAATCCCTGACTAAACACACCTTGTTAAAGTCGCTTTAAAGTGTTTAGTTAGTTTACTTAAGTTAAACTTTTAAAGTTTAAAGGTTTGACTTAAGTCTTGTGTGTTTTTAGTGTATTGTTTGAATGATTTTACCCTGTAAGGTGTCTTTGAGTACCTGGAAAGACGCTCTATGTATTATTTTTTGTTTAGCTTGTTTCTTGTTATGTGTTCTTGTTTTATGACAGTGTACAGACTAAGTATATGAAATGATTAAATCGTTACAAGCAAATGGAAACGACTGATTGTCGATTTAATATCATTAGTTGGAAATTTTGTTTATTTGTTTTATTTTTATTTGCTTTTCTTTTTTACTTTGTCTAACTTAATATCCTGTTGCTGCTGTTTCCTCACCTTCACCACCTTGTTTACCACCACCCTTACACTGACAAGAACCATCTTTAAAAAGTGATGTCTGGAGATGTTCATGTTATTTCTCACACTTGTCACACTGGGAAATAAATACACCTGGAGGGGGTGAAACTGCAAGAAAGAAAAAGAGAGAGAGGAAGAGAGGGGAAGAAACTGTGACATCTTATTCCTTGACAGACGTTAAGCATGTCCCGTTGGGTGTGACAGGAAAACAAGAGGTGGGTGAAGAAGAGCTCAGGTTGGTTTAGATGTGCATTCGGTTCATCGGAGAGCGCAGAAAAAGAGAGTGAGGAGATAGGGCAGAGGGGTTAATAAGGCAGTGGGAATAATACGAGCGCTGGCAGCTCAGTGTGTCACTGCCTTCAAGCCCTCTGAAAGAGCAGGACACTCAGACACACACACACACACACACACAGCAGGAGAGAAGGACACGGACTGCTCAGTATGCAGCCCTGACATTGTCCACATCTGATACGGGACATTAGCCCCTAACTCCCTCCATACACCGCTGCCCTTCACTTTATATTACTTTATGTTAATAGAAAAATATTACATACAACATCATTTGTCTTTGTTACCACGGCACCCCACAACTGATTTAAATGCATGTGTTTACCTCTACAGACAGGTGAAGACAGGGGGAAGGGTGGGTGACGGACTGCGTGTGTGTGTTTGTAAAAGGGGAGGGTACAAACACACGCATCTCGTTCAGATTTATCGATCTTACCCACCTCTCACCAGGACCATGTTGTGACACATATATACTGTATATACACATAGTGTGTGTGTGTGTGTGTTGCTGTGTAGATGGGCGTTGAGTGCAGGACCCTGACATCAACCTGCCATCACCCTCACCTGCAGCTGTACACTGAACACTGGTTCTGAATGGTGTAAAAAATGTTTTTAAAAACTACTAAAAATTACTTTGGAAAACTTGTAGATGCTTCTTGTTTTATATGTATCAATCTATTCTGTGTGCATTGATAAGCAATAGCAAAAGACCTATGTTTGAATCTATAATAGATGTACAACAAGTCCCAAGAGTAAATGATAATCATGTTTTAAAAGTACCTAAAACATACGCCTGCTGACCTTCTGTCTGTAACTGTAATCTTTAGCTGTAGTACAGCAATGAAAATTCGAGTGTGTCCAGCAAATTGTGCAGAGTGGTACAAAGTGGTGTGATTTTTCAGATATTTAAGTTTGACATGTGATAATGAGAAACATGTTTGTCAGCTAATAATAAATTAAATTAACTCTAATAGGTGTGGACGTGAATAAACGAACAAACATTTCACTCCACCGTGTCGGTGGCCACAGTAACCATGAAACACAACAAAGACTAACTAGCAAGAGCTCCCTGTTGACTTTTGACATAAGCTGCCACATAATAAGCACAGGGAATAGGGAAAACACATCTGACAGACAGGTCGATGTCAGACTGTCTCACATCACACCGTCTCACCCCTGATGTCCTCTCTGACCGGATGCGCTCACCTTAGAGGTCGCCTAGACCCGTCTGGGAATGCGCGGATGCCTGTGCGAGCATGTATATGTGCGTGTTTGTACTGTTTGTCATTTCCACATTCTCTGCAGGCTATCATCAGTGTTCCCATTAATCCATAAGTCAATGGATCAATGTTGGGCTGCAACTGAGGCTGAAAGCTCTCAGTTGCATCGACCTGTCATTTAAAACCCTGATGATCACTGGAATTTAATGTAAATGCCGCCTTAACATCAGTCAAACTAACAATTTACATTTATATAAGGTATCTGTCCGCGGACTATAAGGAGGAACCTCCTGCTGCAGATGGAGCGGCCTCCTCGCTTGAATTTCAAAGATTATTATTTTGACCTGTGTTCTGGAGCTGGCTGGGTTCAAATGTGCAAGGACTTCATATCAGAGCTACACACATGCCATAGTGTGAGGCTATTGATCGCGCAAGTGAGTAAATGTGGGTACATTGTCATGCATGTAAATGGTGTGGCATTAGCAGAGTGCGAGGGCCCTCTGCTGTAAACGATCCTGCACTTTGTCATCTCTGGGACGTCAAAGCTCATACGTTACGCTGTTAAAACGCACCCATAACTCTACCGCCCAATGCTGATCCTACAGCGCCTTAATATGTACATGAATGCACACGCATGTGTGTGCTGTGCATGTATACTGCACGAGTGTGCGTGTGTCTGTGTTTATAGTATAAATTGCTCAATCCCTTTAATGCTGATTATGAAGGTGAAGATTGATAGTTGCCCTCGACACAGTGTTTAATCATATTGGCATTCCAAAGCAAAGAAAAATGGCAGTTGTTATGAATTAGCACGGTGACATCATGTTGGGGTCATTCATTAGCGGAGGTTCAGAAACTGAGAAGAGGCACAACACTGTGGAATTGGATGGATGGCGTTTGAATGATATGCAGGGTCTAAAAGGGCTGACCCCGTGTGATACAAAACAGCGAAAAGCAAACAGCAAGTTAGGAAATCCGACAACCGCCAGAAAAAAAAATCCTACGGGGTTACAGAAACCTGCCATCTGAAACCTGTCGTACTGCAGTTCGCCTATTGGAGAGGTGCAGAGCTGCCTGTCAGGTACATCACTTTGTCTGACAGGTTCAAATTCTGACACACAGGCAGTAAAGACATCTTCAGGACTGACAACTTTCCAAAACTGTCAATCTGACATTCGCTTTCACTCGCTTCACGCAGCCATCGTCCAGGTGCAGGCAAGGCAGATCCGAACTTCTTTCAAGCTCTTTTTTTTTATTCTTTACACAACTTTTTTTTTGCCATTTTCATGTGTACATCTGAGTGCAACATTATGACTTTGCTTTTCTGTCAAATGGACTGACACATATTCAGACAATCGGCTCTTCAACCTCTTCCGAGTGTGGCCATTTAAAAACAGCCGTAAACTCCTTAGACTTTCAGCATGGTGGAAAAAACATGTTGTACAAGAGTTAAATCTGGGGGCAGCTTGACTTCTGCGAAGACAATCACCTCTCATCCAAGAGGCCTCTTTGGTTTTCACTGACAAGAACAACGGCACCAACAAACCAGGTGGAACAATGGCCTGGACAACAGTCCATCCTCGGCTAAATACCTGGATCCAGTCAGAATACCAGACAGTAGAAGTGAAGAAGCCTCTTGGATGAGATGTGAACATCTTCGTGAATCAACCAACCAAGTCCAGTTGCCCCAGATTTAACTTGTTAGATAAGAAAGATGATGTGGATAACTGATGACGTTCACACACATGTTGTACGAGCTCATACCTCTGGCCTAGTGCTACAGTTGGAGTACAACCAGACTAACTGGTTGAAAAATGACCAAATGGCCTCACAAAAGTGAAAGACTTGAATTGGACACGAGTCTTTCACTTTTAAAATGTTTCCCTAACATGGCACAGTATAAATCGTACAGCACTTGAGCCTTTCATAGGCTAGTGAGCATGTCCTGACTAATACAGATTTTTACAGCTATCCAGTACTCATATGGACATATAACATGTCTCCCACTCCTCTACACACACACACACACACAATAAACGAAACAGGAAAAGACAGAGAAGATGGGATACTGGGAGGAGGGTATAAGAGCTCATGCTCATTACAATCAATTAGGGTCAAGTTGAGAGCAGAGAGGTGGCGGTGAGAGGGGAGGAACGACGAGGACTAGGGGGTGGCATCCTAGCAAATGTGGAAAGAGGGCCAATTAAAGTGAAAGGAAGGGGAAATATGAATGATTTAGTGCTTAAACACACATGGGGACACACACATATCTATGCAAACCATACATCTATCGAATGTAATGTCAAGCTTAGTGTAATCCTACATGAGTAACTAAAGGGTCTGTAAGTACCCTACATGAAAGGACCTCTCAGCCCCCCCCCACATAAACACTTTGAACTCTGCAGCCCTCGTGCCACATATTCACTTCTGTTTGACTCTTATAGGACTCAAGGTTGCAATCATTTTCTCATGTTGAGCTGAAAAGAGAAGAGAATCAACATCAATTCAAGCTCAAATAATGTTCTTTGAGGTTACATCACCATCTTCAGCCACTGAGCTAGGTTTCCAATTACCGAGACTAAGGGGTCTGAGCAAGAGGCAGACACCACAGCTGAATGTTGAAGTCAGTGCAAGACGCAGCTCCTCTACTAGGCCACTAGATTCAAAACTTTACCATCTCTTCAGAAACAAAAAGTATTTTCCACTGGTGGTAAGCAGGGTTTCCCCCTTGGTAATTGGTTAGTGGAGGCAGTAAGTGCTCAATTGTCCATAAAATTCAGAAGGTTTGCAGAAGGCCTAAAGGAGTACTCAACCGATTTAGTATTGTACATCCATAAAAGTTGTGGGACTCACAAGCTCAAGAAAAAAAACAAAACAAAACACTGGATCCTTTCCCATAATGCAACACAACAGTGTGTTCTATCACACTCTGTCTCCCTCCAAAACGGCCATCTGATGATTTAAATTGTGCTTTTTTTTCTCTGACTTCAGAGACCTCACTCCTGAGCTACAGAAGACATTAAACAACTGTTTTCACAGACTAGGTCCCGTAGCACGGCTTGTGATGAGTAAACAGAACTTCCCCTGGAAAATCAGTGGAGTGTTCCTTTAAGCAACATATTCATCTCTTGGCTTTTAAACATCCCTGTAGGTAGGTGTCATTACGTCCACGATTTTCACCTTTGTGGCTAAATCCAATCCAGACATGAATGAATCTCAGCCACAAATTTGTTTGATTGGTAAGTAAGGAACTGCAGCTGGGAAGGCTTTATTATTACTTAATAACCTCAAGTGTGAAAATCTCACAGCTTAAAGAAGAAAGCACACATGTAACCTCGAAATTTCAAAAAAGCACTCATCCTGATACATCTTTCCCCGTCCCACTCCTACTCACACACACACCGACACACACACAGTGCAGCCTTATGTGCGTTTGACTCATCTAAGTGAGATAATCCAGTTTTCCGAATGAATTCGCCTTTGTGTCCCGAGGGCAGAGATTAAGATAAAGATATTAAACAAACAAGAAGCCCAACTCTCTCCCCCCCTTCGCCCCGCTGCCCATTCCTCCCCTCCAGTATCAGCCTCTTCCCTTCTCCATCACATCCTCCCCTTCCTGTGGCCGAGCCAGGCTTGTTGCTTCCCCTTTTTCCGCTGCACTTAGAAGACGGCACATCGGACTGTGTTTGCTCCACACATGCAGGTCCTGAGCAGTCATATAGTAAGTCATTTATGTGGGGTAACGTACAGGGAGACAGGTGAGCGTGTTGATCTGAAATGAACCCCCCTCTTCCCTCTGCTCTGCTCTTGTGGCAGGGTTGACTGGCTCCAGATCAGAAGAATAAGAAAACACGTCAAAGGCAATATCAACAGTACAACATCTATGACTCTGCTGCCATCAGAGGGGAAAGAGAGAGAGTGGCTTCACTTCTATTCATCGTACAGACAAAAACAAGATCCAGATTGTCTTGAGCACCTTGAGTGACCAGAACACGAGAAAAACTGAGTGATCACAGCCTAGTCATTGAAAGTGGCTGACATTGGTGAACCAGAAAGAGATACAAAGAGACAAAAATCACTTCCTGTTATCATAGCCTGTAAAAAGACAGAAGAATATCTCAAATAAACATTGAATACCAGGAATTTAGAATAAATATCAATATACTTGTACACTTTGCCATAAAAGCAGAAAAACAGTCTGAGGATTTTTTGCCTTTTTATTTTCTTCTGTTACTGTTACACTAAATTGTTAAACTGTATTTAATCTAATTATATATTTTTTCACATATTTATCAGTTTTTAGGATCCCCCGAAGATTTCCGTTGTGTTGGAGTTACGTTGTTCCTCTCTCTCTTATATTAATGGTCAAATAGGTAAATGTGTTTCCTGACTTGTTTGTGTTTTATTCATTTTTATTCATCCATTGCCAAAGTGGTAAAACACTTCTCTTCATTTGCTTCTGTTTTGTCCATTTGCTTGTTTTCTTAAGTGGCTGCGCGCTGAGCTGCATCTCATGTGCACAGTGTCTATATTTTTATCCCTAATTATCACATTTCAAACTAAACCATACTAACTTTACTGATTACATATGAAAATGTGTCTCTTGTCTTTGTCCATGGAGGTCAATGTTTTATTTCACTGCAAGGAAACTTGCACTGTACACCGGTTGATGGTGAGGGCAATAAAGCAAATGTGAATTTTAATTTGAGAGGCGCTGAGTTTGAATTCTTGAATAACTTGAGAGAGAGAGAAAAAAAAAAAGAGTTGTCTCTTAATGCATTAGTGTGTAGGAGGCGAGCGAGGGAGAGAGGGATGGGTTTGAGGGGAGAAAGTCTATGCTGAAAATCTCTCTCTCTTTCTCTCTCTCCTCTTCGCAGGAAGACATCAAACAAACACACCTGCTCCCCGGACTAATCCCCTCAGCACTGCCCCAACTCTCGCTGCCTCCGCCATAGACTCACACACTCCCCATTCCTTATTACACACAAGCACACACAGGAGCGCACAAAACACATAAACGTGCACACACTCACACATGCGCGCGCACACGGTCCCATTCCTCATTACACACACCGAGAGCAGAGCAGTGAGAGATCGCGGAGAGCGAGCGGGAGCGGTGCTTTGGTGTAATGGGAGGAAATGTTGGTGTTTCATCTGGAATTGATGAAGTCTTGTTTCAGCGGCTCTCCCCGGAGCAGAGCCGCTGTGCGCTGGCTGTGTAAATGAAAGGAGCAGCCGAGACTGGACCGGAGGAGCAGAGAGCCAGTCGATAGAGCTACTGGAGAGTCATAGTGAACTGCTTAGAGACTCACAGCTTTAGGAGTGGGAGAGGGCTGCTTCACAAAACAAAATGTCTATATTCGTAGTACAGATAGAGCAGTTTTAAAAAAAAAAAAAGGATGAAGCACAGGAAAAAAAATCTCTGCGTACAGTAACCATTTCGTTTTATCACGTCAGCAAATTATCTTAATAACAATAAGAACAAAGTTCATGATAAAATAGAAAACAGAGCAGGAAGACAGAAACTCAAGCAAATAAACTGCACAGACAAAGAGTGAAGGGGCAGCACATCTTTACAGCTTCACGCCGGTTTTGCTCATATTTATATTTCCTTATCCACAGTCTTCTCTGGAACTGGCTCTTCAAACAAAGCGACAGGCACTGATAAACCCTGACCCGGTGAGTAAAGACAAGCTGGAGAGGACTTTGCGGGACGTGCATGAGCACGTATCTTGAATGATGTAAGAGGTCTTAGATCTAATAAAGCAGGCACAGAGGCTGATGTAAATGCTTGTTCTAATAAAACCCTCGTGTTAGGCGGGGGGGGGGGGGGGGGGGGGGGGGGGGCAGAAGCAGATTTAAGTGCTTGTTATAATCAGGCTCAACTTAGTGTGTCTGTACTCTCCAGTCAGAGCGTGTTGTCTCAGGTTAAGCAGACAGATGTGAAAAGAGGAGGAGGTCACCTCCACAGACAGACGTCTTTTATATGGAAACTACGACGCTGAAACAGAAGTACAATAATCCGAAGAAGCGCTAACTTGGTGCTCGCTGTAGCTAAAGTAAATTTCACTTCAGAATTCATTTAGATTAATGTATATATTTTGTGCTTGAGGCTCATATATATGGCACCTTTTCAGATTAGCAAGGTCCCAATAAGACACAAAATTGAGATCAAATACAAAAGTAATAAATAAAATACAGATTAAAAGGATTATAGCACAAAGCAAGCAGTGTGTATGCATTCAAATAGAGAGACTACCCAAACCCTCTGTTCAAATACACACACACACTCATATACTGCAAACATCTCATCCTCACTACAGCAGGATGTGTGTTAAAACTCAAACACACAAGCAGACAACCCACAAACAGCAGCATCCACTCGCGGCGTTGGTCTGAAGTAAACAGCGCGAGTGTTTGCGTAATCGCTGCGAAAAAAGTTTGTCTCCATAAGATAAAGGAGTTCAGACAGAAGGAGGGGATCGGATCAGCAAACATTTTTGGACGAGGACAAATCGAACCAGGCCCATTAGACAGATCAAACATGTAGGGTTCACACGCCTGGCTTTGTATGGGACAGCTGTTATGAGGGTTGGCTAGGAGTTAAATGACACAAACAAAGACGGGGAGATGGAGAAGAGGGGGTTCAAGCCTCAGTTAAAGCCTCTGACTCCTCATTCATGACTGACATAAAAAAAAATAGTACTTCTGTCTCCACACACACAGATCACACTGTCAGATACACTGTACACAGAGCCATCTCAGCCCGACCGGGCTAGGGGAGAAGAGATTAATTAACATTTTTATGTAAATGAGGCGTTTGTGTCTAATTATTTCTGTTATTCCAGCAGCGGCAGCAGCAGTAGCAGGCTTTGATGTGCCAGCGGTGGATTTAAATAGAGGGAGATTTCCATCACATCCTCCCTCTGCGTCACAGTCAGGCAGGAGACAGAGACAGCAGAGATTACACACTCTGCTGGGACACACAGACACACCGTCTCCTCTTGCACACACACACACACACACACACACACACTCACAGGGTTATTTTACCTCAGAGGAAAAGTCTTTATGCATTTGTGTGTATTTGCTGCCAATGCTCACACTCACACAAGCGTTCACATGTTCACAAACCCACACTCACCCCCCCACACACACACACTCCTCCCAGCTGAGGCAGTCAAGTGTTGGAGATGTGGACCCCTTAATTGGCAGAGCATTCATCAGTGTGTTATCTATCTGATGGGGAGAGGGTCTCCATGGCCTGTTTGGTGCTAGTTTATGAGCTGATATTAAAGGCTGTTAAAGTACATAAAGGGGATAAACTTTTACAACCTGAACTTATAGGCAGAAACACAGACAGCATCATAAAGGGCCGATGTACACTCTGCACACACTGCACGGCCAGGTCAAAGAGTCTACAGTAACTCTGGAATTACCGCGGAGACTCTCGCAGGGTCTGCTTTGTTTAAACAAAAGCAAACTCTCAAAAGGAAAAAAAAGAAATTAGAAATAAAAGCTCATTTCAGGCTATTCTACTGATCAACAGTTAGCAAAGAAGTGAAGCAACACGCTTTCAAAGGCCGTTCATCGTTAAAAGAAAACTCAACGCGGCGTCTTTAAATCTATAACTAAAGCGATATCCAACATTTCATTGAAAGACATGATGTGGATAAAAAAGAAAAGTTCAATATTTCATAAACATTCTGAGACGCTGAGACAGCCGGGATTTATTTTTTTACATTATGACTGTTGGTCACAATAAGACAAGACAAGACTTTTGTGGTAGAGATCTGGTAATGGTACTTTCAGGAGGTCCCAGAGGACTACTATTTTACTTTATTTGGTTTTCCCAAATCTCCAAAACATAGCTGAGAAATGTTTCATTAACATGATAAAAAAAAAAAATATATGAGGAAAAACAGAGTGTTCTATGAGACTGGAAGTTTCCTTGAAATCACAGGTAGCAATTTGATGAAACCTACTTCATTCAAAGGGTAAAACTTTAGCTGTTTCACTTTCTTTCTTATCTATCTAATCTCTTTCATCCCAACTGGGTTTCAACCAGTAAGGTGATGTGTCAGGAGAGCAGCGGAAACTTGGTGTGGAGACACCCAACCATGCGGTCTGGCTTGTATGAAGAAGTATGGAGAAGACTGATGGGAGGACTGCTGACAAAGAGAAAAGGAAAGGCAGACATAAAGAGGAAGAAAAGGTGTCTGAAAAGGGGGAGAGCTGCTGTAACTGTGGGAGAAAAACACATCTGAGAAGTGTGTACAAACAGGGATCAGAGAGGCAGAGAAATGAGGGTTATTCCTGAAGGGGCTTTTGGGTCTGATCCTACAAGTGTTCCCTCCACGCCCGCTGTAATAATGTGAAGGCTTGAAACAAACGTTGTGAAAACACCGTGGCACTATATCCTGTCACTCCGAGCCCGAGGGAGCCAAAAAATACCAGGTACCCCTCTCTTTCATAACTCCTGACACCTAACACTGCTTGGTCTCTTCCTGAGCTCTCCCGGCTTACATTCATCCTTGTATCACTGTCAGCTAATACACACTCAAAAATACACACAGACACATGTATTGTACATGCCCTAACAGGTACTCCGCACACACATTTCCTGCACGTACCTGCGTGTGCGCTGCCATGACTCTCAAACGCGTTTTAAAGATATTCCTTCTATTCATAACACCCGTGCAATGTTGGGGAAGTTATATTGTCCATTGACTCCACAGATAAGCGCCTCACTTCAATTACATGTAGTGAACCCAGCAGGGCTCTAATCTGCATGTTAGCATAAGGATAACTAGCTTTCTCTCTCTGGGTCCAACCCCCCCCCCCCCCCCCCCCCCCCTCTTTTCTTTTCTGTCTGACACTTCATGTACTGCTGATAGGGATCACTGAGTGTATTATCACGCGGAGAGTATGGGCTGTGCTTTCAAACTGGGGAGTATTACTGGCTGTATGCGCACATGTGAGTGCGTGTCATACGCAGGTGTGTGTGCAGGGTTAATAAACACTATTGGGCTCTTTAACAAAAAAAAGCCTTGATCTAGTGACCATCAGTTCCCTTTGGTGTTGGCTTAGTGGACACACAACAAAGGTTAAACGCCCTTTATTTCTTTATAGCACCATGCGGTCATAAGTTATTTGGGAGAAGGGGGGGGGGGGGTCTGTCTTGTTAAAAGGTCTTTGCAGTGAAATATCTACAGAGATTATGTGGGCTTTTCTTGATATCATGCCGAGAGATTACAAACGGGGCGAAGCATCACAAATAGCGTCTCGTGAGAATATTACAAATACAAATCCGGACGTGTCAAGACTTCTTCGCGGCTCTCTCTGGAGTGACTAACTGCTCATTATGTTATATGTTCAGCTTTTCTGAATGGTCCATTTTCCATTTCCAGTGTTGAAGTCTGCTCATAGAGGCCATTGATCCAAAGACAAGCCGCCTTGACTGATTGCTGGGAGGAAACGCTGGCATTATGGGCATCTATGCATGTGTGTGCGTGTCTGTGTGAGAGAGAGAGTGAGTGTGTGTGTGCGAGTGTAGGAGGAGGCAAAGCGGGTATTAGTCTGATGAAGTCATACAGGAAATCAATGTCGTATTGAAAGGAGAAAAATGCCCTGCCCAAGGGTGGTTGCACACGGGTCTGCACACAAACACACGTACACGCTTAACAATGAGACAAAGTGTGATGTGCTATGAGCAAAAAAAAAAAAAGACAAAAGGCTTGATACTGAAAAATGAGTTGGTGATATGTCAAGTTCAAGCACAATGCTAATGAGAGAGAAAACCAAGAACAGGCCGTCGAGGCTTCCAGGTGCTACCACAAGTGTCCCGCCTCATATCTACAGTTTTGTTGGTTAGAAGTTGTCTCTCAACGCTGACACTTTATTAAGAGTGCGAGTAAAGATCAGACTATAGGTTTCTATATGAAAATTGCCTTCTGTGTTTTAAAAGAAACAGAGTACAGGGCAGACTCCAAGAGAGCAAGTGTTTAATAATGTATGGCGCCCAGAGACAGAGCCCTATGGATGGAGATGGACTGGGTGACTGAACTGTCAAGACACGCACAGATCTGTACACACACAAGAAAAAAAACACACACACACACACATACCATACTCCATCTTGTTCGCAATAACATACACACATAAACATACACAACAGTCCATCTTAGCCGTGCTTCTCTTGATCTCCACTCCGACCACATCAATTGTTAATAAAGCCAGGGCCCAGGCTGATTACTAAAGATTATTCCACTGTTTATTCTGATCAATACAGCATTTCTATTCCTGCAGGCCCTCATGGAGATGTTTGAAGGAGCTGGCAAGGGAGGGAAGCAAAGACAGAAAGACAGTGAGAGAAAGAGGTGGGTCTATATCTTAATGACTTTAGTCGCAGCGGTGTCTCTCCAGCGCCTGCTGGAGCTCGGCGCTCAGAGGGGAAGTTAGGTAGATCTTAGCCTTGGGCTACGTCTCACGATCCCTACCAACAACTTCAAGACTCGGAGCCTAGCTTAGTCTGGAGTGGATATTAATTTCACTGACCAAGTGGCAGACAGGGGTGCTCCATAAGACCATCAGTCACCAGCCCTAAGCTACTCAGCGGCTATTACTATGGTAATCTATACCCCAGGCGTGTGAGTGTGTGTATACTTGAGAATGCGCACGTTTGGTGTATACATGCGCAAGAGGGAGGGAGACAAAGACAACAGAGAGGGATCGAGGAACTACTGTAAGCGTGTATCAACACTCATTAACAGAGACATACAATTACGTAGTCCCACACTTGTGTTGCTGTTCAACCGGCATATGATGTTCACCGAGTAATTAATCATAAAAGGCGGAGAGGGGGAGGAGATGAGGAAAGAGGGAGGGGGCGGGGTGGAGTGGAGGGTGGAACAACATTATGAGTCTGGGTAATTGTCTAATTTTCCTTCAGAGAGAGCCCAACGAGGAATTAGAAAACAAACCGCTAGTGCGGCCGCTCACTTCCGCCGGTGAAAGATGAAGACGACTATCAAAGCACCGACCATTGACAAGACGAAGAAAACGCCAAGACGTTTGTTGAAAGTTAAAACTCGTAACCAGATGTTTTAACTCAGTGAAAAGGGCACAGACTGTTTGTGACTCCCTGAATGGAATAACAAGAAAGCAGAATAATGAGGTGTCCTGCTCGACACAACACCTGAGAGAGACGTGTGTCATTGTTTTGTTGGTGATAAAAAAAAAAAAGAAAACTCAAGCACTCAAGCGAAGCTCAATGGGAGATGAGTACACCTCCTGTGTGTGTGAGTGCGCACCAGGGGTACACATTTTGCACAAACATACAGATGCGTATGGATGCACACAGCAGCTGTCAAACAGATGCAAACACGAACGCTCAAACGAATCGAATGCACGTGTGCGGTTTGTTTCAGATTTTGTGTCTCTTTAAGAGACAACGGCAGGAAAAAGAAATGATCAAGACAGATCAAACGTGTTGCTACTAAATCCATTATTACTGGAGAAAAACAGACGAGACTGAAGAGAGGATGGGCCTAAAAGTGACAAACAGACAGACAGACAGTAACTTGTTAGCCTTCCGGTCACCCATACCCACTTCTGCTAACGGTAGCACTTTACTTTAAAGCTCTCTTTCCAGCAGGATAAAATAACAAGGTAAAAGTGTGAAAACAACTTAAAGTTACCTGCACTTCAGTAAAAGCTGTTTCTCCCTCCAAAATTAATTGCTTCTTACCGGGGACATTGAGTGCACATGACAGTGAAAGTCAAAGAGGTAGGAAGGCATCGCCTCGGTCCTCCTTTGTTCGGTAAATGACTAAATATTTAATGTTCCGGGGCTCTTAAGATTAAAGGTAACATGTTGTCAGTAATAGTGGAGCTACTTCAAAGGATGTAAATTATGCATTTCTTCCTTTAGCAGAGAAATCAAAGCAGGTAATGAAGATTAAAGTTTGTGGACCTCCATTCTCTCGCTGGTTGAGGAGAAAGGAGGAGAGGAGACGAGGAGAGAGGGAAGAGGACCTGTGTTAGGAAGGTTAATCTATTCGGAGCGTGGGTTATCTGATTAAAGAATCATTGTGTTCATTTAATCTGTTCCAGTGAAGCTGGTGTATGGGGCCGGGAGATAGTGCTGGGGCAGGAGCCTAACCACCACTGTTGAGAGGCGCCGAAGCCAACCAAAGGGACAATCGCAAAAGTGCACGACTTTGGGGAGGCGCGCGCAAACCAGCTACGTTACAGCTGCTCTGAGTTCACTTGTGTTTGAAGTAGACAGGTGGGAAATTACGAGTGTAAAAATAAGAGCCAGGGGGATGAATTAAAGAGCTTCCAGTCACAACAGCACCCACAGTGCAGGCATTAAACCCCTTCCAAAACATGACATTTGACACAGTCTCGCTCCTGTTCCTTCCCGTTTAACCTTTTCCCTCCTTCTGATGTATCTGTGTACAGATGGAGATTACACTGTTTCTATCAGTCCTGGACATTTTTTTTTTTTTTTTGTCTGCAAAGAGCCGTGCTTACGACTCCCCCTCGGGGCTATATTTTACTCCCATCCGCCTGTCTAAGACACCAGTTAGAGCACAATCCCACTGGCCACCAGAAGGAGTTGACATTTAGAAAAACACGCTTTTTTTTTTTTTTTTTTGTTCTCTAACAGTCTGCGCTCCTCCGTGAGAAATGAGGAAAACGACAGGAGACGCTAAAACGAGAAGAGAGGCGCTTGGCCCTGTCGTCACACCCATCCACTCTGCGCCAGCTATCGTTTAGGCTATCCCACAATGCACCTCCCACAGGCTCCAACAGAGGAGTCGGGCCCATTAGCCTAGCGACGAGAGCGCTAATCGTCACATTCCATTACAGTCGATGGCAGCGTGGTGATTCTAATGCCCATTTGGAAGAAGTCACACAAGGGCCGATGTTGCGTCACCGGAGCAGAAGGGGGGACACAAACGGGAGTGACTTTGAGGTGACGGAGGCTTCTCAAGAGGAAAATTATTATGGTGTGTTTGGGGTATAATTCATCATGATTTGGGCTCACTTTTGGATCATTATCAACATTTCCTCTCACACCCCCTCCCCAATCCCCGCGAGCGCAGCTACAACCCTCAACAGCGTCTGAGACAGTGTCGAGAGGCACAAATGCAAAGTGAACAAAGCCCAGCGTTATTCTATTGGAATCAGATTCCTCTTTAACTGAACATAGACTTATCGATCAGCGCGAAACTACACAAGAGCAGCTTCCAAATGAAGGAAGGTGTGAGAGAGGGAGAGGAGCGAGGCAGAGAGACGGAGGGAAGGAGTGCGTGAGAGAGAGAGAGAGGAAGGGGTAAATAACATCTTCATCTCCTCTCGCGTCTGCAGCAGCCAGTCAGTCAGGCATCATTAATCCAGCGAGGAGCCTCATCCGTTGTGTATTGGTTCATTTTACAACACTATAGTACTGTCTAAATATTGACAGAGCGCTGTTGTCTGGGCTATTGACTGTCATCAGAATGCTCCCCTTCAGAGCCGAGTGTAAAAGGGAACTGTGAGGATCTGATGTGTGTGTGCATGTGTGTGTGTGTGTGCATGTGTGTGGGACAGAGCGCTCGTCTGCGCAGAGTGCTGCCTTCACCTGGGCAGCCCGTGTAACAGCACAGGTGAGAGTGGCCACAAGAAAGCGCACTGAGCGCATGCTCGTGCAAAAACTTAAGACACATGCATGTATTGTCAACAAACACACGCAGACACACACACTCAATCCCAGAATGCACAAAGGGGGGACTGTAGCTTCTCACAACTCTGCTGTCCTCTAAAATTCACTCACCTCAAATGATTTCTATGCAAATAGAGCGGCGGAGAAAAATGCAGCAGCTGAATTAAATCCAAAACACATTTGGTCAAAAATCAATTCCCCTGGTCCTCCGCTCATCCACATAGACAGCCCACTCTCCACTCTCCCTATCCCACAGCACACAGCCCTGGACCGCTGATAAATATTCATTTTTTTATATTTATGTTACAGGAAAAAAGCTGTGATGGGCAAAATAGGAAAGCATCCCCTACAAAAGGCTTCTGCAAAACACGCACGCACGCACACGCGAACATGAGAGCACGCTCACAGTTTACAAACAATCAGATAACTACTGCGATTCCACGCGCATGGATCGTTTAATGGAGAATAAATAACACTAGATCTGCATTATGATTTAACCGTGTAACACTTTAAATAGATTGGACGTGGCGTGTAAAAAGCAGCTTTTTGACCTGCGAGCGCGCGCGCTGCTTTTAAAGTCCTTCTACAGCTTTCCACTCCGCGTGCCAGAACAACCACGACTCTCCTAACAGCACTTGAACATTCTCTCTTTACAAAAAAAAAGGGATGGTAATTACTTGACAAATCACTGCCTCTTTTAAGTGCCAGATGAAAGACTGTAAATGGGGGAAAATTCGTAGGAAATAAAATAAAATCCTTCTTTTTTTTTTTCTGTTCTCAGTTAAGTGGCCGGAGAGGGAGAACGGAAGATATTTAATGTTGCTTAAATATGCAGTGTGATTCCACCCGCTGATTAAATTATAGCAGATGAGATCTTCTGTTGGCTGGAAACTTGAAAAAGTCCAGAGCTGTTTAAAAATGCATCAAACATGCTGTTGGATTAGCTCTCTGTCTCTGTCTCTCAGTGTCTCGCTGAAGGGGAGGACGGGGCCGTGCGGAGGGGGAGGAGAGGAGAGAAGACAGAATCAACTCGTTCGCAAATGAGACTAATGCTGGTGCGTTTGACAGAGAGCAAATATGATAATGAAGAAGTCAAAGCGCGCTCAGTAATGAAAGGAATGGAAAGGGAATTATTTGAATTAAGTCAAGCCGCTGCAGAAATGCGACAAAGCGTCTGCAGATGTGCGTATACATCTGTGTGTGTGTGAGAGAGCGTGTAATTAGTGTGTTTGCCAAATGGTCAAAGCGAGAGCCCACTGGGTCCTGTGCTCTGCACTTTTTGCCCTCTTCCTCCACTCCTCCTGCTCTCTCTCTCTCTTCCTCTCCAGAGCCAAGATGTGCATATGTTTTGGGCTGCTTTAATTTCTCCGCTCATAATTGGGCTGAACCGCAGGGAGCCCTCATCCACTGGGACAACACTGTAAACATGAGTTTACTCTCTCTCTCCCTCTCTCTCTTGCTCTCTTTCTCTTTGGGTGGGAGAGATGCTCTCAGCTCATTCTCTCTCTCTCTCTCTTACTCACACACACACACATACACGCACACAAGCTGAAAACACAATATAGCCAACTGATCAAACAAATAAACTACCAACCAAGGCGACAAGAAAAGGGGCTTTACTCCGACCCTCTATTTCCAGTGATGAACAAAGAAACACAAACCGCTCAGAGCGCTGCTCCCGCTCAGTCAGTGACAGAGAAAATAAATAAATAATTGAGCGCAAGAGAAACTGTTTGAAGAGTCAGAGGCTTCTAGCTCACCACATTGCATCAGAGGGCCAGTAGACATAGAGTACTTTCCTGCAGAGACGGGTAATGAAGGCGGGTGGGAAGTTATTCATAAGAATCTGACCATGTAAGCACTTGTGTAGAGACATGATGTTTAATTTGTAGTTTGAGCAAAAGAAGTTTTCAAGTCCGGCTGCAAATACGGCACAATAATGTCACACTTGAGTGGGCAAACAGGTCAAACCACCTCCATTGTGCTCCTTCGGGAACAGCCAAAATGCAGCGTGGGACTCCAGCACGCCGGGGGTTAACAGATTGAATGAGCTTTGGAGCGGTAATAGGTTGTCCAAAAATGTACCGCTTATCTTATATAGCATACTTCCATAATTTAGATGCTGTTTGCATGTCTGTGTGTGCATGTTTTCGTTTGTTTGTGTATGTGTACTGCATGTGTATTGGTTGGGGCTAAGCAGGCTGACTGCCTGAGTGTACGTGCGCGCGCTGCCGTCTGCGTGTGCACGTACTGTATGTGTGCAGACATGCTCCTGAGTTCAGAGGTAGTGACAGCTTTGACAGCTATACCTGCCAATGGCCAGATCCCGGTGATAACCCCTGCTGTCGCCACAAAGCCGACAGAAAGGCTCCAATTTCCCCCCCCCCCCAGACACTGGGCCAGTCTGTGGAGGCAGAAGAGAGACGGGGGGGGTGGGTGGACGTAGAGAGACAACCTCCAGCCATTCTCCACAATACACTCTACTCATTCCACCCCACTAACACATGAATGGGGATCCAATTGATTCTTTTTCACCCCAGTCCATTTTCCCACCCGGCCTGACACAGAGAGAGGATTTTGTGCTCATCTGCCCTTCCTTGTGTACTTCATATCGGGGAGAAGACTTATAGAAAGGGAAGGTAAAAAGGGGGGATCTTTATCAGAAAGCGAATTAACGCTCAAAGTGCTCCATTTGGAAGGTATATCAGGCCAATCCATTAAAAGGGCCTTCAGAAAAGAGCCGGCACGGAGGACACCTTGAGAATGAACAGAAGACCTTGCTGAAACAGCACTCTTCACACACAGGAGGAGAGAGAGTGAGAGAGAGAGAGAGCGAGAGTGTGAGAGAAAGAGGGGGAGAGAGAGAGAGAGAGAGAGAGAGAGAGAGAGAGAGAGAGACAGAGAGACAGAGAGAGTGTACAGGGTTTGTGCCACGTGGGGCTGCATAATCACCTGCTAAATAAGGGTTACACTTGTTACCTGAAGAAGACGGAAATTACATCAATAAACTTGCTTAAAAATCTAATTAGTAATTGACAAAATCACTCCTCAAGGCAACACTGTGAAAGAAATTTCATTTGGATTTGTCTCATTATTGTCTATGAGTAAATAACTCCTGTTCCCATTTCCAGCATACAGTCTCTCTGTCACACACTGGCCTATGTGCATTTCCTCTCTCTCTCGCTTTCTCGTGCACACACACACACACACACCCACGCACGCACACACACCTGCTCCAGCAGTGAGTTCCATTAATCTTCTCCTAGGCCCTGTCCTCTGCGGGCTGACCCAGGTGAGGGAGGGGGAGGCTGGGGTCAGAGGCTAGAGGAGTGCCCCTGTCTGGATGGAGGCCTCATGAACATTAGCCCCTGGCCAGTGGAAAGGGGGGCGGTGGAGGGACCACCCCATACTGACTGCGAGAGGTCAGCGATTAGAAAAAGAAAAGTGATTTCTAAGAGCATCTAAAGGTGGTAGGCACTAGACAAATGGGCTAATTTAATTTATCTATTAGCAAATTAAAAACATAAAGGCCTAATTCAAGGAGAGGCATACAGTAAAGATCACCACAGTTAACATGATGCAGTCGGAAATGAAGCCAAGGTAGTAAAAGGAATAGAAACCCAGTTGATTTTTTCAATCAAACACATTTTCAGGGAATGTAAAATAAAGTGCAATGACCAATTTATAGATTAAATTTAATCATGAGGCCAGGTTTTGTGTACTGACCAAACATCTCCAGCTATATAAACTCGAAATGTGGAAAAAAACACAACTGCATGCACATCTGTTACCTATGTACAAGTTCAATGTCTAAAGAAGGCCACCAGTCAGTTAATAATCATTTTTGATAGAGAGGTTACAATCATGCTTTGTCAGGTCATTTAATAATAAAAAAAATCTGCTGATACAAAGTCTAATCTGATATTTATATTTTACTCCATAATACAGGCTTAGCTTACAGTAAGCCTCTATTAAAATTAAATCTTAACCGCTCTCCATTTAGAGAATATAGCGTGTGTCTTCGCTTGTCCTTTGATGGTCTCCTATAATACTTAATATATCATTCCACTGTGCTTTATATCTGGGCATAGGGGAGTTTCAGTGTGGAACATGAATTTAGATGCATTATTCACCCGAGAAATGGTGCCAAAAAGTAAAATATTGTACCAAAGCAATAATTTTTTTATCCTAAGCCCCTGTGCTCATATCATTCATTTTATTGAAACTGATAGCTTATAGCTTTATTTGTGCCACTCCATGCTTCATTTGCTCGCAACGCTGTACATTAGGAAAAGGTTTAAGGGTTTTAGTGTGGAACCTTATAGCATATCTGATGATTTACAATAGACAAAAAACTGAAATGAATCATACTTTGTATTTCAGAGTAATTTAAAAGATGTATTGATCGGTGTTGAGTCTTACAGATCAGTTTGGGACACTTCCACTCATTTGTTCATGATAATAACATAGTAAGATTCAATAAAAAGAAAAAGTCTGTGTATACAGACGCAGTCAATCATCACAAACGTTGTGAAATGGAAAGGCAGAATAGCAACATTCCTTTTATGAGGACAAGATAGACGCGTCTTTGGCTCTTACAGATCCAGGCTGTGCCACCGTGCAGATCATCCCAGAGCTGACCTCATTCTTCCTGCTGAAGCGAGAACAGAGACCCGGCCCCAGGAGTGAGTCTACCTTTTTGTGCCTATACGCCCCCACAATCTACTCTCCAGGGGAAGACCCTGAAACAAGCAAGCCCTCTGTCCAGAGCACCTACCAAGAACAGAGACTCAACTCTTCTCCTGGTATTATCACACAACTCAATGACCAGGGAGGACACACAAAAGTTACAGAAAGTGAGCGAGCAAAGAGGGAGGCAGGCAGAGGGAAAGGAGCCAGAAGAAAGAGCTCTCATTTGTGTTAGCATACATACACAAGGCCGCACATGCATGGGACTTGGCAATATAGTTTGGAGGGGATGACTGGTCATCAACAAGTATTTTATTAAACTGAAAAGCCTCTTCTCTCTACACAACAGCAACTCTTCTATCATCCTGCAATCTCATATTCACTGCAAGGTGTCAATGATCATAATGACAGCCGATGACGATGACTGCGTGATGTTTGTGCCACTATTTGAGTGCAACGTTGTAGTTCAAAGAAGGAAGATTGTCCTTTTCACCCGATCAAACTCAGAAGTGAAAAGTAAGACAATATTTTAAAGAGAGCGCATAAAAACTTAAAAACACCCGCTCTCCTATTCCTCATTACTACATCCCCTCCCACCTACCCACAGACTTGAAAGTGTCTGATATGCGAGGCGTGTTGATCCTGTTTATAATGGCGAGTTTCCTGGTGTAAGCTGTTGGTCTCCCCTGGCGTTGGTCTCCCTCTTCTCTCCAGCCCCTCATCTCTAATGCATGAGCCAGCCAGAGAGACCGCGGAGGCCAAAGAACGAGCGAAAGAGAGAGCGAGGGAGCGAGGGCGGACAGAGGGAGAGGCCAACCCTGGCACCGCGGCGCAACACTTTCATATTCTAATAAACCCAACATGAATACACCCATATACAGAAAGGGAAGAAATTGCATTTCTAAAACTCTGTATCAAAGGGCATTCCGCTGAACATCTCTCATACACACACACACACACACACACACACACACACACACACACAGACACACATAAACATGCAGTCCAGCATTTTCCAAACCGGGAAAAAATGGACTAACACAAACATACACACACGCACAGACACAGGGAAGGCTCAGAGGGATTACAGTCTGCTGACGACAGCAGTTGAATACACACACACACACACACACGCATAAAAACACAGAAAACTTCTTAAGAGAACTTCTGTTTGAGGAAGTTCGAACTGAATGTCAGACGCATGGAAATGGCGCGGACCCGTTGCTCTGATCATATCAATCAATCGCATCGCCGAGAACATGTGCAAAGCAAGTGACGGGTAACAGGAAGGGAAAAGAGAGACAAAGAGCTGGCCAGAGGGCGCAAATTTGCAGCAGGGAGGCAAATATTGTGCAAAACACGTACGCTGAACTCCAACTCAAACCGTTGCCTCATTTCTGGCCTCATCTCCTTTAGAGCAAGCCATTTAATTTCAGGCCGCTGATACCCATCCCTCCTTTCACAAGAGTTAATATCCCATTCTCCCTCCTCCTCTCTGCTGGTGTGTGATGGAGCTTCAGTGACAGCCTGTAATGCAGGCCTGTATGCATTGATTATATGACACCCTCCATTCAGGTGTGCTATTAAAGTTCCCCTCCTCTCTTCCTTTCTGCTCTGCCGGCGGAATAATGTCCAATAATAAGAGAAGCAGGTGACTGGAGCCGAGGCAAGAGCCAGGCTGGCCCCAGACAGAAACACTAGTTCCCTGGGTAGGACTAGATGAAGATACGCCCACGTTATTCACCCCAGCATCGTAAGCCATGGAGGAAAAGGGTGTGCGTGTGTGTGTGGGGGGGGTGCATAATTGCATTTAAATTACATGAAGGGTGCTTTGACTACTCCCTTGTCTGGTTGCCACTCCCCCCCTGCATATTTGTACCCATGTAAAATCAACCCATCCCACCTTCTGGAGCTCCCCTCCCCCACTGCTCAGTAAGGACGCCCTCCTGTCCGTGCCACAGATGAGCATAGAGCAAAACAGGACACAGAGAATATGCCTTTAATTAGTGCTCAGTAATGAGTGCGTCCCGGTGTCTAAGCGCTATGAGATGGAACAAGAGCTCCATAAGGCAATATATGGTTGAAAACCAGAGGAAAGGTAAGTAAAATTGGAGACGGAAAGGTTGATTACATTCCTTAAAACTCCTAGAAACTCCAAGAAAATATAAAACAATGGTCAAATCTAAAACTAAATATAACTGAAACAAAATATCCAATAAGAAAGTCGAACATATATATATATATATATATATATATATATATATATAATACTACAGTATATATCTAACTTGAGTGAACAACTGCAGTCTTTATGAAAAGTTGTGCATTGGGATAAAGGACGGATTAAACTCTAAACTAGACACAGTTACAACAACACAAACAAAAGGTGCAAACACAACCAGCTGCCCTGAACAACAGGGTCAGTGGCATTTCACAGCAGCCTCAACCCAAAATGGAAACTCTGATTGGGCAAGCGAGACTGGTAACCTCGCAGCCAATCAGAGAGAAGCCAGGCTTGTGTTGGTAGCTCAGTAAAACCGGGCAGACCTGCGCGGGAGACAGAACCAGCACATACCCACCATAAATAGAACAAAGTACCCAGCAGAGGCTGTGACAATTATGATACAAAATGTAGCACCGGGTATCTGTATGTTTATCGAATGTATAGATGCACAATCCCTCATTACGCTCGGAATTCTGTCACAACAAAAAATGATGAGCCAAGGTGGGGGATATTCAATCTAATGAGGTCCTGTAATCTTTTAGCTCAATTCAGTTTTATTTATATCAAGCCAAATCTTAACAGAAGTTATTCCATGACACTTTCCATGGAGAGCAGGTCTAGACTGTTCTCTTTACACTTAATAATATTATTTACAAAGACCCGACAGCTCCAACCATGAGGAAGCATTTGGCAACAGTGGCAGGGAAAAAACTCTTTTTAAGACGCAGAACCCGGCTCACCGTGGACGGACCATCTGCCACGGCCGGTCGAGCTTAGAGAGGGGGAGAGGCGAGGACAAAAACAAAGCTACACAGCGGCAATAATAATCATTCAGAACATAACAAGGACGATTAAAACAAATATTTCTACATTTTCAGAACCTGACTGCAAATTTATAGTCTATCCTGTAGGATGGGCTGTAGGTTGGTACACAAACCCATTATAGAAACTAAATCAGGTCATATTCTACCAGCTGTACCAAGCCTCAGACAGACAACATCTTTAAGCCTCACCCACACAGTATTCCTGCTGTATAGCGCAGCAGTCTACCTTCACCATCTCCACCTTCTCTTTCTGTCTTTCTGGGAAGCTCCAGGCCGAGAATAGAGCTCAGAGCTCTCCGGTTTACATAAACCACAATACCTTCTCAGCTTGGAGGGTGGAAGAAAGACACAAGCATCTGTTTTTGTTTGCATTTTATTCCAAAACATAAAATTGAATCAATCTTTTAATACTCTGGATTGTATAAACATGGGAGAGAACTGCTTGAATAAATATCAAGAATGAAAATGGATTTCTCGTCGCCGACTATTATCTGTGTGGTTTATTTATGAATACCACAGCTGGTGCCAAAATAGGCAAGACATAAAAATACAGAGATAATGTCTTTAGCCTTTTTCATTTTCGTCTTTTTAAGTGAAAGAATAAATATTAGGATTTACATCACATTTACATTTTTATCAAAATCACGTTGGGCGCCACTAAACCTGGATGCACCATTTTCATCTGCGGTTGCCAGGACAACTGGGAAAATAACAAGAGCAACATGACACTGACATCTTTAACAGGAAAATCATTAAAAGCAACATGAGGGGCCAGATGATGCTGTCTGTGCCACAGTCAGTCTGTGACTGATAAACACCACACTGGATCCATAAATAGACTAATAGCTCTTTCACTGCTCCCACTACAATGCACTCAGTCGGGACGGTTAGTGGGTGTTTTTTTTTTTTGTAAAAATGATAGATAAAATCCTCTCAATCTTAGGGACTCATAATAGTGGTGTGTGTAACATCAGTGTGAGATGCAAACATACACACACAAACAAACAGTGCACACACCTAAACATATCCCAGGGCCATCTATCGCTGGCCACACAAAACCCTGCCGACACTTAACTACTTCTCATACACACATATATTCATAAGGTATTATGCAGAATAACAGTTTTATGGATTTTAAATGGCATTCATTTACGAACACTGTGGCTAGCCATCACGTGGAAGGGCTATTTTATCCCCTCTTAATGTAGATCAGTCTTCTTGGGTGAGATGCAGAGGGAGGTCCAGGACATTAGGGAAGTTGGATCTGTCTTCAGCCACTGATTAAACACTAGGCTGAGGTGAAGGAGTAGAAAGGGATGGCATCAATTGGGACTGATGCGCAAATGCATAATGGAACCATCACATGAACGCTATGCCTCCATTAATATCCTTTGAGTGCGAGGATCCCAGATAACAAGAAGGCTTTTCCGCCCATATTTCTTACCTCAGATTTTTTTTTTTACGAGCGGCACTCTGGTTATTACCGTACACCGCACAGAGTGAAACAAACTTCACACAGCCTCACTGAGAACTACAGCAGATTCTCCACAGCCAGGGAGATGACTTTCTATAGTCTGTGCACGCCCCAGTATGTGTGTATGTATGTGTGTGACAGGTTTATAGGAGTCATTTATCCTGCTCAGCGGGCTAGTGTAGTGCGGAATGGTGGCCTGAGTGCCAGGCGTAGCTTATTGTTGTGTAGCCTTTATGGGCTACATTAAGTACAGCTGAGTGAGAGGGAAACATACAGTACAATACCCTGAGCTCACACATGTCATACACACAGAGATTAACTACCTCCCTGGGCCCAGGGCAGGCCTACATCCACTCAGCACAAGACCCTGGCACACTCCCACGATTTGCAGACATGGGCGAAGGCATGTGAGCGTGCGAGAATGTCTGTAGACACTCAAACTGACTGCAAAAGTTCAAGGAGGCGTTGAGGTAGCATCTGAAGAAATGAGCAACGGCTGATGCCTTGACTCGATACTTGATCTGCTTAAGATCACAGGGACCGATCTTGCTGTAAAGTAGACGACGGCAGTTAGAAGCGCCACAATCCAGATGGGAGCAGGTCATTAAAAAAAAAGTCCCTCTCTCCACTCCGCTGATCAATCTGAGCAATAACAACAACATGGATTACACATCGCCACTGGACTGCTCATTATTGGTTTCATTAATAAAAAAAAAGAAGAAGATAAGAGAGGCATAACTATTTGCTCACACACATGAACAAATGCACACACGTTTTCTCAGACACGCTGGCACAGACAGGTCCAACAGTCAGGTCCAGCAGTTTTGAAAAGCAGTTTTATTCTCTCACTTACCCACTCATAACACCCTCCGCCCCTCCACCTGCGTGTCTGCTTTTTTGAAAGCTTCATAAGCGTCGCCTCTTCAACTGTGTTCCACAGTGTAAAAATAGAGGCCATTATATTGCCTAATGCCTACCTGCCAGCCCTCTATGCTCCCTCCTGTACACGGAGGCTTTTACATGATGAGGTGGCTGACATGTTCCACACAAACCATCCATTACCATATGTACACTGGATGAGACTCAGCCTGCGCAACTTATACTAATGCATGTTTGGTATGCCCTGTGGGGGTGGGAGACATGCACGCGCGCACACACACACACACACACACAGATATAACACGCTTGAACAAAGAGATGCGCAAACTCTCTCCCATACAAATATAATGGCATCACTGTGATATGCCACTTGTATTAACAGCAGGATGCTTTTAAAGTAAATAAAAACATTATAGCTGGCTCTCTGGGTGAGGCTAGGTCCTGCTTCTCAGATATGTGTGTGTGTGTGTGTGTGTGTGTGTGTGTGTGTTTGCGTGTGCCTAGAAGAGGGGGGCAATCCTCTGCTCTGGGAAGGCAGTTCCTCCTCTAATTGCCCCTCTAGGTGCCTGTGTGCTGGAGAGCTGAACTGAGGGTAAACACAGATCTAGAGATGATTAATAGCCAGAGGTCAGGGCAGAGCACAAACAGGCAGAGAGGCTGAGACCTTACTCCAGCCCTACCCCGGCCATCCAAAATCCACACACAAAAACACACACAGTGCACGCCGGGAAAGTCTATTTTTTTGACAGCGGGTCACTACATGTGTTCACACTCACACATAAAAATCCAAAAAAGATATATCCACGCCGGATTCCTCTCAGCTGCAGAGGTTGGAGATAAACGAAGAGGTAGACTGAGCGGGTCAGTCAAGGGTGAGGGTGAAAGGTAAAGTTGAAGGGTGAAGGGGAGAGGTGAGGGTCAGGGTGTCGGGCCCACAGCAGAAGTCCTTAACAAGCCGTGATCAATACATGACCGGGAAAGCCTGAGCTCCTGTTTCTCCCGCCTCGCTCTGCAGCTGTAGGTGGTCTCCCAAAGATTTTACACTGTAGCAGAGAACGACGCACACCCTGTTTCTATTACCTGCCCACTTTGTCTTCTCTGTCCCCTGACAAACGCACACACACACACACAGAGTTCTCTCTCCCGTACAGTACGTCCCGTGCACACATTTCTATCTCTCGCACCAATCTGCACACAGCAGACACACACGCGCGCACGCAGCAGCACATCCCCAGCTGAATGGAGTCAGGTTGGGCGGCTCTTCATTTTTCATGCAAACGGTAATTTAGTGAGACTGCCTATTGATTGAGCGCCGCTTGTCTCCCAAACAATGCCACTTCAATCAGCGGCCGGTGGGGGGAGGGGGAGGTGGGGGGGTGCCGGGGGGAGAGGGAGGAGATGGAGGGGAGCAGGTGGGGGAGGAGGGAGGGCTGCCGATAGCTGCAGTGACTGATTTAAGAGATGGATAAAAAGCAGATACGTCCCCCGCCCCTGTACTGATTAATGACAGTGGCCAGAGCAGCCCTGGACTATGCATCATGATTTAACCACCAGCCCCTCATCTAAAGATTAGCGTGCATGTACGCACACACTGTAAAGGCACCCACACATACACACACACACACACAGTGTGTACTGTACCACACAGAGAGACAAGACGTGGAAGGTGTGAAGGGAAGAAAGGGAAGTGAACCAGCAAGAAAGACAAGTGAAGGGATAATGGGACCACAAGGAGATGCTGTATGAAACGCGTTGAGTTGGGTTCACTGGCAGAAATGTGCTTTTCAAAAACCGGACAGTCTGGGACATGCTGGAGACAAATAAGGAGACAGACATGTCCAGCAGAGTCAAATAACGTCACGCGCTCGCGTCACTGGGAGTGAGTTTGTGTTTACACGGTAATTTTCTTACCAGTCATGTGGTTAATTGTGTGCACCATCAGCTGGACATGGAAGAGAGTTCAGGGAGGAGAGTGCAGGTGTATGGAGATGTGTTACAAAGACAGCACTTCAAATCTAGCTATTAGAGCAGTGAAAACAGGCTGGAGTGTTAGGCCGCACCTGACAATAAATCTTATTATTGACTAAAGTGCAGTTTATTTCCTCAATGAAATTGTCCGATCTATACAATGTCAGGAAATGGTGAAAAATGTTTTTCAAGAGTCCAAGGTCAAGTCTTTCAGAGTCCTGTTGTGTCCAACGAAGAGTTTAAATCAAAAGCAGAATGTTATTCACCTTATGGCAACATATAAGAACCTAGAGAAGAGAAGGACGGTGCAACGTAATAACAGAGAGACGATGGTCGGAACTCTGAATGTAAAATAAACAACTGTTGTCCTTCAAAATAGTGACAAAATCCTGAAGTACTGAGGGAGAGGGAGAATTCTGTGATGAGCTTTAACGTCTCTCTCATTCTACATTGAGTATATTCAGTTGAATTAGAGCATTCAAAATGTTGTGAGAATGTTTCTTCTGTCGTCTTGCACCTCAGCAGAGCCCAGCTACAGTCCAATCAGTCCCAGTGTTTCCAGTCCATCCCGTCACTGCTAGTCTGGTCTAATACAACCTGGACGAACCAGACAGGGCAGAGTCTAATGTCACAGTTTGTGCAATCAACCCAGAGCGCGATGTAAAGTTGTGCAAAGGAAAACACTGACTCTGGTCCATTAGTTGTGTTGGAAGATGAGGAGGAGGATTGGAGCCCCTCCCCGCGGCTGCTAAAATATTCATCAGACTCCCCGAGAGCATGTCTGCTAATAGTTACACATGGAGCAGGAGAAAAGAAGTGAGAAGGAGGAGGAGGAGGAGAGGAGAGGAGAGGAGAGGGGTGGGAGTGAGGCAAGAGGAGGAGAAATTGGGGAGATGAGCGATGCTCCCTGTGTGCATGTCAGCTAATAGTCAAACATGAAGCGCGAGGAGGGAGGGGAAGAAGAAAAAAAAAAGAAGGGGAAGAAAGAGAGGGAAGTGAGGAGTGGGGTTGTTTAAATAGTCTGTAGCTGAAATCACAGGGGACGGACCACGTAAAAAAAAGGAGACGTGAGGAGGAGAGAGAGACAGAAGGAGGAAAGGGAGAGAAAGATTGAGAGGGAGTAATCACTCCTTTTCCTCCCCTGCCATCACTCGCCCCTCTGAGCTGCATTCCAGATTGATTAAAAGCCCCTCTTGTAATTGTCAGATCTTGTACGAACCATCTCTGTGTTTGAGTGTGTGTGTGTGTGTGTAAGAAAGAAGGGGGGGGGGTCATCTGTGCGAGCAGGACAGAAGAGAAACCCAATTTCAATCACGTCAACCAGTGTAACAATAGTCACTTCAATAGCCACCGGTCGCTACCGCATCAATCAGAACTCCCACTCAACTAAAGAAATATTGTTGATGTTGTTTTGTCTTTACAAACAGCGGCACAGGTAGCCGAGCTCCATCTTTGTATCCTACTGAAAGGGGGGGAAAAAAATACATGTGCATAAACACTCACTCACACACACACAGTCATTTCTCCAGTCATTAAAATGAGAAACGGCCGTTGGTGTAGGAGCTGTTGAAATACCATTAAGAAATGGAGACAAATGCAGTGGATCCCAGCCTGCTATGGCAACCTTACTACAGTAAATCAGACAGTGACGAATATTACCGAGGCCGCGCTGCATGCATATGTACACACAGTTACTCACGTAGACAAAAGACACATGCACACACTCGTCCGCGCGCAAACTGTGCAAACAATCTGCGAGGCACCTTCCAAAAAAGCTCCTTCTGTGGATTAATGAGTAATTATCCTAATTAAATGTTTCCTGATCATCCGTTATGATACATGGATGATTATTATGTTCGGAGATGATTCAATGATCGTATAACAGAGCGGTCTGATATCATTTCAAAGAATTAATGAGCGCTTGTGCGGAGGAACCAAGTGGAAATAAGGCACAAATTAAAGACTGAATTAACTTTGATTTAATCAATTCTGGAATAATCGTGATATGCGGTGATAGGAAACTTTTTTTTTCGCCATTTAATTACAGGTGGAGATGTATGGACTGTTCTGGTTTTTTACGGGCTTCTCCTGACTGTTTTTTTTACACTCGAGGAGATAGTGACTGTAATGCGGAAAAACAGTTTGCAGTGTTGTAGAGTAGTAAAATCTGCCAATATGTTCTTCTTTCCTGTTTTTCTACATGAGAAAATGAGAGCTCGCATGAGGGTCGGCTGTCTAATCAGTCAACTTTTCTCCAGAGATGTCACAAAAAAAAAAAAAAACTTTTCCTTTGATCCTCTGAAGACATATCTGCTCTTATGACCGGTTGATTGTGTTACTTAGACTAATGTAAACCAATAAACGAGGCTAACCTTGTGAGCAGGGTCGATGCTTATTTAAAAGCTCATTGATTAACAGTTGTGATTATTGATCATGCCATGTGGCCCCAGACTGGATTGACGGATCTGATAGGTCAGGGTCCAGATTCACAGAGACAGACAGATAGACGGGACAGGACGGGGGGGGAGAGGAGAGAGGGTGGGCGGGCAGAGAAGATAGATAGATAGAAACACACACACACAAACACACGCACGCACACGCACACAGTTCCTCCTCTCAATCATGTACTAACTTGAAGAGATTACTTGGAGTATCAACTTATTATCTGTACAGTACTTGAACCTCTTCAATATTTTTGCCCTAACCCCTATCTCCCGCTCCACCGCCTGATTCACTTCTCCATACAGTTCACGGTGCAGAGCAGAGTAGCTGCATGTGAAGGAGATAGTAAGCAGTAATATTCAATTATTGTATGCACGGCGTCCCCGTCCCGCCCTAAATTGATTTCTTACAGAACGGGAGGCATCGCTCAGCACTGACACACAGCCATGTTTCCCCCATCTACCACATCCCACGCAAATTACTCCTCCATCTGCTCTCCCTCACTGCGTCGCTCTCCTCCCTTCTTCCCTCTCTTCTCTTCCCCTTCCCTCTCCTCTGTCATCATCTCCTCATCTTCTCCTCTCCTCTCCCCCCGTCAGACTACACAGCTATCTGTGGTTGGCATAGGCCCCGGCTCCTGTAGAGTGCGTTTAATCTGTCTTTAATCTCTTTGCATTGTAATGGGAAATGGTTTTGTGTTTTACTGTTTGATTGAAGCTGCGAGCCCGCCCCTCACCACCGTGGGACTCTGGGTGTTTAGGAGTGGGAGGTGTTTTCAATTTTGCCCTTGCTCAAATTGTCTTTTATCAAAGAATTCATATCAGTAATATGATTCTACATATTAACCAGGCTGTTTGTAAGTGGCCTAATAGGAAAATAGCAAAAGAGTGGAGCGAGAAAAGATAGAGCCAGACAGGAAAATGAAAACCGGCTTCCGCTCTCAGACCCCTTTTTTTTTTTTTAAATTACACTGAATTAAGTAGCTGATGAAAAACATTTTTTCGTCGTAATATTCTGAACCCGGAGTGGCTGAATGTGGTTTGGGTGCTAAAGGAGAGCGCTTGTTTTCACCTGGCGCTGCCACACAGCAGTTGTGAAAGTTTTCTTCCGTCAGGTTATACCATCATCATAAAGACCTTTACAATTGTACCTTTAATAAAGCCACACAGAGAGGGAGAAGGTCTAATCAATACTTCATATAGCGGGGATTATTGTTTGTTCAGACTCAACATAGATTCAAAACATCCAGGCTCGATAGTCATGTAAAGCTAGAATTGATTTCTTCATAAAAGCAGTGAAATTTTTGATGTTGGTGTCACATTTATGATTTTTTTTTTCTCTAGCATCACATTTTTTTTTTATTCACGCGCACATTGTCACTTTTACAAAGAACAGGCCTGCGGTTAACACTGAATGGCATTTACAGTCGCTGATGGTTAAAATCAACAAAACTCCAAACACATGCTCAAACAAACATGTGCGTACGCGCACAACACACGCACACACACAGCCTCCTCTCTCCTATTCTAATTAAAGAGACCTCTCTGCCCTGGGTGTGTGTGTGATATTGACACTTAGCTCCGTACAATAAACTTTATTGGCAAGCCCTGCTTGATTACAGCACTAAACTAGAATAACAAGGAATATGGGAGGAGGGGACGTGGATTATATACTAAACAGACATTAGTGGGCTCTATTCAAATATCTGGTGCATTTTAATAGTGAGCCCTGAAAGGCCTCCCGAAGAAAGAAAAGACTGCGTGTGGGCACTGGCAGTGAGATGAAGCTGAAATATACTGTGCACAAATAAAATATGACATGAGTGAAATACAGTAAAGGTAGAAAAATAGAACGAGGGGAGAAAAGAGATATATATCGAAAGATGGAGGAATGGAAAGAGGGATAGATTTCCCGTCATTAATGATCTATGGAAAATCCTCTGTCTATTTTCAGATATACTGTTAATGGCTGCTCGCTGCCATTAAAATCGTTGCCGTCCTGAACTCAGCTATTCACGTATTGGCTGCTGCTTCATCTAATATTCATCTACTGGGGGTCAATGGCAGTGGTGGCATGCTTAATTTGTATACAAGCAAATTAAGGGTGGAGAATAAGACTTTTAAACGAGTACAGAGCTGAGGATGAACAGATATAGATTGTGTACGTTTATAAACGTCTTGGAGGTCTGGCTCATTTTAGCTGCCCCAGAACGTTTAAGAAAATAAAGATTTTGCCCTTTTTCACGTAAAACAAAGACTCTATGGATCCTAACACGTTCTCGACTGAAGTTGTATGACGCAAAAACACAAACAGACATGCAAAGAGGGAGAAAGGAAGAGAGAGTTTGTCTCTCCTCAGCACTCCTGGTGAAAGAGGAAGCCTTTTAAACAGAACAGACTGTAATTATTTCCTCAACAATGGTGTCTCAAACAATACGTGGAGGCAAAGCCCTCTTCATCCTGGGCGTTAAATTATCAGCCCAAGTGCTAAATCAATTAGGCTGGACAGGCAGGTGAAGCAGAGGCTGGTTTGTTGGTCGTTCACAAGTGTAAACCTGATCTTACTCCCTCTGCCCTTTTGGTACTTTTGTGTTTAAGTGTTAACGAGGAATCACGAGGATACCAATCAAGAGATCCACTAGGCTCTGTGCCATTACCAGCCTGACTTCAGTGAGCGAGCGCATCAAGCATACCTAAATGACCCGAGGCCTCCTGCAGAGGTCATCAGCTTTTAAATGTATTCGACTCTTATCAAAAAGTTTAACTGAATAAAAAAAGATTATGACGTGTGTGCGGGAGGGGGGGTATCTGTTCAAATGAATGCTAAATTTTAATTCCATATATTCAGAAAAGCCTGCGATAACAGAGTTGTGACTCAAGAGCAAATGAACTGCAGCTGTCTGTCCCGCAGCTCCGACGCTCACCGGTGCACTCTCTCTGCTCAGACAGTTGAACTACAATGACCCCTACTGGCTGAAAATGGTACTGGGTTGTGCGCTCCTCAGACAAAGAGCTTGTACTTCACTGTAAACTTGTGGCTTTCCAACAGCTCTGGAGCTTCAGCACAAAATATATATATATATATTTTGGAGGAGAAATGACAGAAAAGGTCACTCTCTGCTCCTTCATGTAATATAAACTGTATTTTCTCATCCGTGCCACATCTTGTTATTTTAAGTTTCTTTCTTCGTCTTCTTTGATTCACTTCCATCTTGAGAATCCAAATTTTTTTCTCCTCCCCCTCACCTCTCTCTCTCTCTCTCTCTCTCTCTGTCTCTCTCTTGCTCTCTATCTCTATCTCTCTCCCTCTCTCTCTCTCTCTCTCTCTCGAGGCCTTGGCACCCTTGGCAGGGCCCCTCCTGCTGGGTGTGTTGGCAGAGCTCCGTCTCTGATTCACCCACAGCGTGCCCTCTGGCTTAACAGGCTGGCACAAGGACACGGAGCAGAGTTGAGAGAGGAGGGCAGAAAGCATGGAGCTATAGACAGATAGAGCCATATATTACGGAAAGAAAGTTATCATAGAACCGGCGAGCGGTTAGGAGTTAAGTCATTTGACGTGCAGACGACGGTTTTAGACCTGTGGTTTTTGTGAGCAAGGCAGAAAATGTAAGATTGGAGCGGCAGGTACTACTCCACCGGTTTGCACGTGTGTCTGGAGGAGAACATTAGAGTGAGACACACATGCGGCCTCACCTTGAAGAACCACTGACCCCGCACACCTTTATTGCATCTCCAATTAGAGGAGAGGGAGGGAGGAAGGGAGAGATACAGAGAGGGAGAGACGGAAAGAGAGAAAGGAAGAGGGGGGAGAGATGTATTTCATAAATGTAGTTCCATAAAGAGCACTGACCCAAATGGCATTCAGTAATTCTTCTCTGTGCCAGAGGAGGTGGGATAATCAGAAACTTCATCAAGCTCACTCCTTCCTTCTCTCCTTCCTTGCGTCGGCAACACCTCCTACTGTCCCACCCTCTCCTAGAACCTCTTAAACAAAAATCATCTGTAATAACCGCATAACGTATACAGTGCATCCGGAACAAGCATCAAAGAACATCCCTCTATCCCCACTTCATCGCTTCATTTTAATTAAACAAGTTTCCAGCACTCAGAGTCTCGCCGTCTCTCATCTCTTTGATCTGTTCCCATCCGACTCACAGTAAAAGAAACAGGCCGTCTCCACTTTGAGAAAGTTGTAAGTGTTTGATTCTGAAGACGTCCAAGCAGCAGCGGCGCAGCATTGATCTGAACGTACACAAAAAGGCATCAGAGCACTTAGAAAAAAAAATTACTGAAAACGTAAAAAAAAAAAAAACAGTTCCTTTGTCAAACACTACACTATGACTACAAGCCCTTATGGTCCATGTGGGTCTACTGATAAAAGCAGAACAAATTCCTTTTTGAAACTGTTCAATAAATTCAAATCCGTCTTCATGACAATGTCGGCAATACATATCAAATCTGTCACTGCTGTGTTGAGATGGATATGGGAGGGCAGAAATCTGAAAGAAAATAATACAATTAAAGTGTGTCTCAAGCACCAAGTCCCCATCGATCCATTCGCTCTCTTTTCCAATACACTATGGACTTAACATGGACTTATTCTTTCTTAAGCACAACTGGGACTGCTCCCTCCCCCCGGGGTGCAACACTCACACAATGCTTCAAAAGAACATTTTGTTTATATGTTCAATACCAGCAACATCAATAAAATTATCCAATCATTAATTTCCTATTCAATACAAATTTAATGCAGAGCCACGGAGTAGCCAGCTCATATCCAATGAGGACATCTATCCCCAATCGCTCAGCTCTGTGCTTCACATTGCGCGCGCACACACACACACACACAAACAGACATATCAATGGGACTGTCCCTAAAACAGCAATTCCTCATAGACTGGCTCAATACTGTAGAAGAAGAGAAGGAAAAGAGCAAATAAGGAGGATGGGAGTGGTAGGAGAGAGGGACGTATTATTTCTTAAGCACCACTGTCAAGGTGAGGGTCTTGACATTGGATGGTCAAGCAGGACCAATGGAGACATCATTTCTTGTTCTGGTCTGCTGTGTATACAAGTGTAAAGTCTGGTTTGCTACATACAGGAGTATGAAACCAGTGGTGAAGGGACTATATAAGTTAAAGCAGCAGTAATGCGATATAAAAATACTCCTGCAACAAAACCTGTCAGAGTTATATTATTGGGTGATAGTTACTGATGCGTTAACATGTAGGCAGCACTTAAATGAAGCTACTTTTAAAGGAGAAGTGCAACAATTTGACACATCAAAGTCTGATCATGAACATGAGAATGAGAAATCTGGAGTGCGGAGTTAGTGACGAGCCCTCTGTATCCCACTCACCATCTGCTCGAAGCTAACGCCGCGAGTCTACATTAGCCGCTATTAGCTAAACACAAGAATCTCTGACTGAATTATGTGCGGGCGAGTTGCATTGTGGGTAACGTGGCTGCCAGGTTTTGACATGAGGACAAATGTGTGGTGGAAAATAATTTGATATATCTGGTTCTGCTTCATTGATATTGATTTTTGTTTATCTATACAATTTTATCTAAACATTGTGAGTCTGACGGGGAGTGTAATGCTAAATAGGCGGAGTGTTCTTTTAAACAGTAGAGTAGTCGTGCCTGGAGAAGTGGGAATACTAATACTTAATCTTAATCTTAATTTATGCCTCCAATCTTTTTAAGTGGCCTGTCCAGCGACTATGCTACAACTTCTTTTGCATAGTTCACTCACACACTGATTTTCACACTTAACTTGTTGTGCTTAACTTCAGGGACTAACGATCATTATGAAATCAGCATTTGCCACAGAAGCGGCGCAGAATTTGCAATAAATACAGCTCAACAGACGGGTGTGTGACAACTACATAATAAGTATTCTTTCTTCTTTACTCCATCCACTCATGAAAATTGGACAACTATATCACGCCTTCATCATCCGGGGGAAGAAACCCAACACACAACCCGACAGAATGATGTGCATCAGAGGGGATTTAGAAGTACAGGAAGTATACTAAAATGTGACTGAAAAGTAAGTGTGTGTACTTCTCATACCATGCATTACACCACAGATGCACTCTATATACAGTTGGGTAAAAGATACAATATTTCCCTCTTGTATTAAGCAGCATAAAATAGAAATACAGTAAAATAGTAAAGTAGCAGAGAAGTGAAATACCTTAAAGTTTTGCTTGGTTGTACAGTAAACGTACATAGATTATATATCTGCAGGGGACAGGTTTATGTAAGCTGAGGAACCATGCAAGAATGGAGGTTGAGGAAGACCTGAGAACTCTTGAAAACATTTCACACATCATAGTTTCACTTTGGCTCCTGTAAAGAGCTCTCATGCACTCCAATCAACGAGCTCATTCATGGTAAATTTCAAGATCAATGGCAGGTTCAACAGTTCCGTGCTCGATGATAAAATCTATAGCTCTCTGTTGCATGTGATTAGGAAATGCGTGAAAATGCCATCGGTATCGAATATCATACAGGTAGTGAACCCAGCTGAACCCGCACCTACTTTAACCTCCGACATGATACATACCAGATGGAGCTGTGAGCCGCGCGTGTGTTTAACATGTTAGAGTTGGCGAGATGACACGAGATCCAGAGTTCACAGGTCAAGTAGAGTCAAACCAGGTAGACGATTGGCTGATCAGGTCTGAGTGTAATGACTAATCAATGGTTGAATGCATTAGTCTAATCTAATGGGCCAGGTGGGAGAGGACAACGCTAGATGCATGGAACACATGATTGAGCACAACATGCAACAGCAATGCAATCAATAACACATAGAGTGGTCTAACCCCAGGGGGGGTCCCCGCTACTGGAACGACCTGCTCCACATGCATTTAGGAGGCGCTCCGTATGCGTGTGTGTGTAAATATGTATGGTTGGTTGGTTAGGGGAGGACAGAAAAGGAACCAAGCTGTTTTAGTCTGATTGATTGGATTATGAAATGAAATGAGGGAAATCAAAGCCTTTTGTTTCATCTCAGTGAGTAGCTGCTGTGTGTTTCCGCCCACCAGTGAAAGAAAGAGAGAAAAAGAGAGAGTGGTTTAGGTGATCGGGTGCGTTTTTTAAAACGCAGAAAAGAAGAGTGTTGTTTAAAAGAAAATGCAAAATTCTGAAAATAAATCATCTGTTTATACAGCCGGGGGAAGGACAGGTGAGGAGTTCTTTATATTTAGGTTTTGTCCCAGGAGAAAAGACACCCTCCACTGTTTGTGGTTTGACCTTCCAGCATCACTCAGTGACGAGCTTTATGTGAACCCGTTTGTGGGTTAAAAGCATTGCTGAGCTTCCAGGTACTAGTCTGTACATTACTGAGGTCATTCACATCTCTAACCCCTATCAGACGGATGTGTTTTAATGCAGAGTATGTAGTGGAGAATAATGATAAAACAACAAACCAGACACTGAGATCTGTTCAATAAAGGACGGGGCTGGATCGCAGGACTGGAGACATGAATTGTGATGTGCTGGGAAAAGTTGTTGGGAATTTATACGAACTATTAAAACATGGCAACGCATTGATCAGCTCACAAAGAGATCAGCCATGAAAGGAGAGAAAAACAGAGAGAGAGAGAGAGAGAGAGAGAGAGAGAGAGAGAGAGAGAGAGAGAGAGAGAGAGAGAGAGAGAGAGAGAGAGAGAGAGATGACAAGTTAGGGACAAGAGCCAGTCAGAACAGAGGACAGGCCTGGGTCAATACTTGCAGCACATGCTGCTGACACTGCACAGCTCAACACACAGATACACACATACACACACATATGTGTGTTGTGTGCCACACACACACACACACACACACACACACACACACACACTTCTACATGAACATGTACACAAAAGAATAGAGAGACATCAGACCAATCAGTCAGCCGATGTCAATATTTCAGGAGGAAGAGAGAGAAAAGACACACACACACACACACAGAGTACACACAAATATTACTTAATTATCTTTTTTTTTTCCCAACTAACTAAAATAAACTAGTCCTGTATTTCGCCACTTTCAGCCGAACAAGGATCCCGGCACTTAAAGGGTCGGTTCACCAAAGTTACAGTAAAACATTTCCTCACTAACCTCTGCTGGTTTTTGGCAGTGCAGATAGTTTTGGCTTTATTATTCACGTTAACAGCGACTCGGTTTCTCAAAAACAAGTTGCTGCTTGGGGCAGCGTTTAGCTCAGCTGGTAGAGCAGCTGCCCCGTGTGCGAAGGCTCCGTCCTTGCTGCGGAAGGCCAGGGTTTGAATCCGACCTGTGGCTTTTTCCCCTTTTCTTCCCGCATTTCTGCCACTCTTCAGCTGTCTATGTCAAAATAAAGCTTGAAAAAAAAAAAGGCCCAAAAAAAAGTTGCTGCTAAATATTTCAGATGTGATATTTCAATGCTGTTTGAATGAACCAACTATTTAAAACTATAGTTTGAATGTTTCTTTTTCTTTTAGAGCTTTAACACTTTATCAATTAAGGGGCATAAATGACTCTAATTACTTTAACATTTAAATGTGAACACTTAGCACTTTTCACAGTCTTCGATACTAAACAGATGTGACAAGATATCTAAAGACATCACGCCCGTCAGTGAGAAGCTGTGACTGACATTTTTGACTCTTTTCTTTTACATACATATAAACTTATAGACCAAACAAATAATCAATGAATCAGGTACATAATTAAAAGATTAATAAATAATAAAAACAACATCAGCCACAGTTCTAATCTCATTATTTTGTTTAGTGCCTATGAGCATGTAAGTGTGCATGCATGTGTGTGTGTGTGTGTGTGTGTGTGAGAGAGAGGGGTCTGTGATAGGGGCCTCTCCATCTTTGAAATGAATTAGCGTGCGGTGCCTTATTGAGTGAGGTCCAGTGTTTAAGTGAAACTGATGAGAGATGTGTGAGCAGCGAGGACTGGGCTATAAGTATGTGGCTGGGGTCACAGGTTAATCCCTATTGATTTACTCCACCGTCTGCATACAGCCACACAGGAAGACAAGGAAGGAGAGGCCTGCTTCACCAGCTATCACGGAGCGTCGACGCGGGATAAAAATCGCTGCGTGCTCGCACACACCTACACACTCTCGGTTACCTGATGCTAAGTAGGGTAAGGACAAGAAAATTAAGTATCATTTAATCTAAATAGGTAGTTAAACGGCCTCTACTTAGAAGGACTGCAGACCGTGACCTCCTGAAAGATCAATGAGAGATATGATCATTGGCTTCACTTGCACGCGATCGTACGATCAGAACTTGTCCTAGCTTGAAACCAACTATGGAGAGGAGCGCGTTTGTCAGTAAAATCGGGGGTGAAACACACACACACACACAAGCGTGCGGCCATATCTGTCAAGGGTTTCGGCAGATTCAAATGCTACCATCACACAGCGACAAAGACCAACACGGCGTGTTTGATGAGAAACCCTAATAATACCAAGACCAAGCTGTATTTATAAACAAGCTCTTCACAATCTCACCCCAGAGGAGGAAAGGTGAAATATTACATTAATATGAACAACTATTAATAATAACCCCCCCCCACGCCCCCCTTCTCTCCCCACCTCTTACCCCATCACTCCTTCTCTCTCCATCTCTATCTCCCTCCCCTCCCTCCCTCTCTTCCTCTCCCTCTCTCTCTCCCTCTGCCTCTAATCCTATCATGCGGGCAATAAGTGTATGCACCATGAGCACATTTAATTTCTGCGGTTGGTTTTCAGCGAGCCCAGAGGTGAGCCTTAATAAGGATCAATGGCACTTTATCTGGGACAGCACCCACTTCACAGCATGCAAATTACACAGCAACCCTTAAAAAAAGAAATGGATTTAATTAAAAAATGTAGAACCACGGGCTCTGGAAATTCAATTAAAGGATTTATGCAAAGGTTGGCTAGCTTTTTGTGTTGCAGTTCCTGCTTATATAATGAGCTTTTCATATTAAAAATCAATAGGTAATCTGGGCTAGGGGATCGGCTGCTTATGTACATTTTTGAAATCAATTTGAAAAATAGTCCATCAGCTCCATGTCACAACAAAGAGGGGAGGGAGAGGCGTGTGTGCGTGTTTGTGTGTGTTGAGTTGGGGTGGATGGTGGGGGGGGGTCAGGGGAAGGAAAACTGTAGGAGTGGATGGGGTGATAGGTTACACCTTTCTCCTCTCTGAGGGTCACGGGGAAAAGAAAGGCTCTGAAGCTGTAAAGGTATGAGGGATGGAGGGTGAAGGAGCCAACGTGGAGAGGAGAGTAGAGGGTAAGTAAGTAAAGGATGTCTCTCTGGCCAGGTCAGTTTCTAGCTCTTTGGCCTGTTCTGATCCCTTCTATTAGAGAGAGAGTCCCTTGGCAGTGAGGGTCTAGCTGGCTCTGACCTGTGGCTCTTGGGTAATTTAGCCCAGCCCCAACTCTGGCTCAGTCCAGAGTCAGACAACCCAGGCTGGGGAGACATCCTAATGGCCTCCCTGAGGTGTCTGGAGCTGGAGGAGCAGAGAGGATGTGGTGGAGACTTTTTTTTTCCGAAAAACAAAACTGTCAGAGAAAGACGTCTTACAGAGAGGTAAAACTGGTGTGTTCTGAGTGAAAATGTGCAGGAAAAAAAAGCAACATTATCAACAAGATAACATACACTGCTGCATTCACCGGCCAAAATTACATTTTTAGAAGATCAGCTTTATTGATCCCTCAACGGGAAATTATTTTCAAAAGTTTCTTTTCAAAATTACCTTCTTCAACTTCTTCCGCGTTCAACACGAATACTGTTCGTGTCTCCTTCACACTCATGTTGTATAACTGTACGCGGGCGGGAGGGGTGAATGACTGACTGCATACAGTAGCAGACTGTCAGCATTTGATTGGTTCTTTATTGATCCAGACACGCTCTCCATCACATCAACTCATCCACAATAAACCATTTACACAGTTTCCCTGTGCAATGGACCACATAACCAGGCCTCAGGCCATCTCTGTTCACCCACTGTGCGTGTGTGTCTGAGTGTGTGCGTGTTTTCTTTAATGAAATGGTATCTCCGTGGACAATAATCCCAGTAACAGGATTGGGCAGGAACACACATGTCAATACAGCCAAATGGGATTGTATGCTTTTATCCATCCCCGCACCAACACATCTTTCTCTCCCAATGTCTCTCCCTCTCTCCCCCTCCTTTATGTCTCTCTCTCTCCCCCTCCCTCTCATACGAGTGCAGCGCAGCAGGGGATGTCTGACAGGAATATCACATTCATTATATCTATCTCCTCAAAAATGATCTAAAAAACGGTCTCTAAAGGAAATCCGTGCATCATCAGAGAGCTCCACTCGAGGATGTGAGCCTCATACCAGTTAGCATATTGTGTAATATTCTGTCTACACCACTGAGGAGAAACCTACACAGTGTCTCCAGTCAGGCTGGAGCTGACCCCCTCCTGTGTAGCTCCTAATCATCCAAGAGGACTCTATTACAAGGGCCTGGCAGCTCATCTAACCCCACAGAGGAGAAGGGGGGGTAGATTGGGACCTCTGCTCCTCTTTCTTTCCACATGGTTGAGCACCACACACGCGCGCACACACACACACACACACACACACACACACACACAACACCAGAGTCAGAGTCACTACGTCTGCGTGTTACACCAGATAGCAGATAAAGCACCTGACCCAACGTCTGTCTGCAGGAGGGAAACTGGAAAAAGAACACTGAAGGAAAAGCGGCTGGCGTTCAGCACCAACCTCCCGATCTCACTGTACGCCTGTTATATGGTAATGCTGATGTCTTCGTCGCAGGACCTGTCTCTGGGGTTAACCCCCGAGGTGCAAGAGAGAGCTCCTAGTCACAGTAGGCAAGGCTCAGCAGAGGGGGCAGTCCCACTACTCCTGACTGAACAACCGTTTCTCTAATACAGCCCTGACTGCTGGTGCCTGGTCAAAAGTTCAGCCTGTGCATATGTAAAAAGGTGGCCTGGTGCCCGAGGCAGGATCCTGGGTAAAATAATCACGCTAAAACGCTAAGAAGCATGGGACCAGGCAAGAGCGCTGATGAAACCGGCCCCTGGGGGAACTGAGGTGTCTGATTGGACCAGCAGAGCCTCTTAGGCCCGAGCCCACAACACTTCCCTCCCCTCTTTCTATCCATTACAGTGGATGATGAGGTACTGGAGCCACTGCCCACACTGATCTCCATTCAGCTCAGCACTGTCTGCGCCTATAGTTAAGGTATAGATTAGATGAGTATAGGCTGAGCACAGCTGCTCAGAGCCTGAGGGTACACTGATCTTGAGGGAGCAATCAGTCAGTCAACAAAATGTCACAGGGTCAGCGTTACAGCCGTGACAGGACGGTGACAACTTCACAAAGGTTACAGCCCGACTAATAACCGCAACACTGAAATTCAATTTGTGCTGTTTAAATGTGTCTGCTTTTGATTCAAAGTGTACTGTCTAATAAGCATATACGTATGCTGTGAAAGGCCGGCAACCCTATCCTGAAATACTAAATGTGTGTCAATCAAGTTTTGAGCATTAAACAAAACCGTGATAAGCACTGCCTCGCTCACTCTCGCCTCTCCATAACACACACGCTTATATACCCAGGCGCATACACAAACAGTGCACACCACTGCAGGCCAGATCATTCAGCGCTGATAATCACACCAAAGGACACAGAGAAAACCCATTCTAAACACGCTGAATTAAAGAAACAGGAGTTACAGGCCTGGTCGCACAATCTCTGATAAGCAGATCAAGGCACGGGGAGGGGAACATGATGTTAGTGAGAGATAGTTTGGCTGATTAAAATGTCATGGCTCTTTATAGATGCCTTTCTCAACTCAGCAAAATGGAATCAGCTCTGTACATCAATAGCAGAGTGGGCTGTGCTCCCTGCTAATAGAGAAGTTTCTTTCCCTTAAGTAGAAGCCACAACACAAAGAATGCAGAAATCAAGCCGAAATATGTTTTTTTTTTTTTTTTTTTTTTTGCTAATACGCGAGAAGCAAAAAGATAAAAGTTGAGTGTAAAAGTGAAGAGCTGATAAAAGTAAGAGAGCATGACGCGCAATTAATGAGGGAGGAAAGCATAAACATGATTGGATGACCAAGTATGGGGGCTTATGGCCTGACATGACATTTCCCTGCCTTTACTACAACAATCAAATTAAAGATTTAGGACCACATGTAGCTCCAGGTGTTTCAGCAGTCTCCATATTGTGAATCTGTGTGCGTGTGTGTGTGTCTGTGTCCACTGTATATCACTCCACCTGTGCTCCTATAAATCAAACCTGTGTTTTAAATGAGAGGCTGGTTATTTGCGCGAGAACACACACGGGGGCTTCGTGATTGTTTTTTGGAGTCGACATTCTGCTTGTGTTTGCATCCCAGAACAATCTCCATGGATCCCGCAAGCGTACGCAAGCAATTAAAGCGATACCATCTTCATATCCCTGCAACCAATAACTGAAATAATATCACTGTTTTATTAAGCCCTTAATGTGGGGGCAGAAGGAGTGAGGAGTGGGATTTTAAAGAGGATACACTTTCAGGGGCCTTATCAACCCCAGATTTAAATAAGAGCAAATGCTCAGCTTAAGGGTGTGCCTCTGTATCCGTGTGTGTCTGTGTGTGTCTGTGTGTGGCCTTTATCAGACATGAGTTTTGGCTAATCGCTGTGTCAGCACGCCAGAATTTAATTACTAGCTCTACCTTTGTCCTTTAATATTTACTAACATCTACACTACGTTTAATTAACCACATGTTGGAAAGCCACAGCCTCATTTCGGAGGAGGAAACCGCTCTGCTAATTGCGTCTGTGTGCTCGCATCCAAAACATTAACAATCTTCCCTTAGACACACAAAGAACACAGAAGTGTCACCCACCCTGGGACACACTTTCAAATCATCTGATTAAAAAGCATGTTTAACAAATTTCGGCCCGGCTCAAATTGACACGGAGCAGGTTCGAAGATTGAAACGAGACAGCGAGTGATGAAAAAGAGGTGAGAAAAATGCTACAGAAAGTAGAGAGGGAGGGGAGAAAGGAGTGTTTTTGTGACAGAAATAGTCAAATTGAGGAAATGTTCAGCTTGGCATTTTGTGAAAGGTGCTGAGGAGCAGTTCCTCTCATCTCTCATCGTATGTCAGAAGGAGGAGAGACAAATGACGGCCTGAGGCCTTGTGTCTGTCAAACATGATGGATCAGAATGACGCTTCACTAAAACTCCAACACGCTGCCTTTCAACACATCACATTTTCCCTTCAGTGCAAACACTAAATTGATAAAGTATGAAGAGCAGCTAATGGAAAGATGTAATAGTCAAACTAAAGCATATATTAGGAGACTATGGAGCCTAAAGGGTAGAGTGCTGCTATCAATTGAAAAGTCTTGCAGAGCAGAGGACACAACTTAGAGTGAAATAAATCACAGTGTTGGATTTTATCGTTCATACCCAAAGTGTGTGAGGACATTAACCTCAGGCACCTAACGCCACCTTATAGGCACACACACGAGTGCTATGAACACTTTCATGCAGTGATTTATTGTACGCGGCCCCGCAGATGCATCCTCACACACTCACAACAGTTGCCGCTCTGAGCTGTACAACAGAGGTTATTGCCTGGAGAGGAAACTTTAGTAGTAAGCAGTCTTATATATTATCATCTAATTGAATGCCATTGACAGCAATAGTTACTGTAGATGTAATGCTTCATCAACTTCAAATGCATGTCCAAATTTGGGTGAAAATTTTTAAGGCCGTGACAATCGAGGTACAATTGACAAAAAGCCCAATTTTTGCAAATTGCCACAGCATGCGCTCGGTCACGGTCTATTGAAGCCAACAGAAGTTACATCTCAAGCAAAAAACTAAAAAGAGATGCATTCCTAAAGCGCCAAAATTGACTCTGCATTCCCCGGCTACACCTAGAAAATCTGTCCAAAAAATAGCATTGGCCTTGGCACCCCATTATGCCACAAGACACCCCAAGGGACCAAATCCATCAAAAAGACGTTGACTGGAAGGGGAACCGCCAATGACTCCTCTAGTGCCCTTGTAAGCCGGTCAACTGTGCCACAACCACAGTGATATCTGCAAAGTTCCTCCTTAATTTGAGGTTTGACAATCAGACATGCCCTCTTTCTTTCCAGGTTCAACAGTGTGACACCTCAGTAGCTGAGTCCATTCCTCCAGCAGGATGGGCAAGACTCTCGGGCCTCTAAAGAGGCTGTATTCGCTGGGTCTGAGCTCCTGAAATTGCTCCTTTCACCAGCTGACAGTAAGTTATTGTGCGCAGGTTTCCTCCCCTGATAAAGCAGCTTTGACCAGGACATACGATCAGAAGATAGAACTACAACAAATGGAGTTTATCATCAATCTTTGCCTAAAGTCTGGAGCTTGGGAACTATGTTATACTGAAACACGGTGTTCATTTTGACTCCACAGTATGTCACTGGCACACAATTCCAATCACTCATCACCCATCTCCAGAGGTTTCATTTTCCAGGTGAGCATTGACGTGTACTCACAACACAACTGTACAGTCCACAGGCCAAACAGGCCAAACTCCAAACCGAAGCTTGTGAGTATTCTTATACTTCACTACATCCTTTCTCTCTGCGCACCTCCTTAAAAGAAGAGACAATGATGTGTGCAGGCCAGCTACACAGCTGTGTGTCCTGCACCACCAGAGAATGACATCCTGTGTCCCAAGCGCCTTACCTGGGACCAGGAGCTGTTGACCCAAAGACACAGCTCAGTGGGTCACAGGGAGAGGCTAACCACCATCATCGCAGCAGAGTGGTCAATACTCTGAGGGAATCTGGTTTCATTGTTGCTTCAAAATTAAACTTGTAAACAGATAAAAAGCACAGGTCCCTCTGGCACGGCACCTGGTCTCCTCTCTTTTTATCTCTCAAAAACAGCCTGTGAGGACATATTGTCTTTACCGTATCTCTGCTCTCAGACAGGTCTTTAGTCAGCCCGCTAATATGACCCAGAATTTAAGATAATGCATCTGAAAATATCTGGTAATAGGTTCTCCTGATGGGAATGGGGTATATGGTAAAAACATATTTGACAGAGAGCTTATTATCTTTGTACTCTGGAGTACATGACTGCATACGAGTAGAGACTTGAGTTTGTGCAGTGCATTTACCGTAACCTAATAGTCGCAGTACACAGGATCTGGAATATCGCCTACCCTTGTGAGGGGATCGGGGAACCGCCTCTCAGAGTTAAATAAACAGTGACAGGAGGAAGAGGAAAACAAACCACAGAATATCTCTCTATCTGTGAAACCCAGGCTCTCTCCCTGAGCCCTCAGCACTCAGCAGATCAACCCCTCTCCATCCTTTTCCTCTCCTCTCTCCCAGGAACGTGCCAAGACAAATATATAGGCTGAGTAAGGGACTCGGCAGACTCTGCAGAGCCACTTCTGGTAAAATGAGAAGTTAGCGAGTGTTAACCGATCCCTTCTGGTGGCTATTCTACAGTTTGTGCAGTCATGAGGTTATATAACACTTTGTCAAACTTGTTTTCTGCCTTACCATAGACTTGGTGAAAGGTCTGGCCAGTGTGAAGAGAAAGGTCATCAGCCACCAGCTATGGTGAAGGGAGGTGTACATCATGTTCCCAGGGTGCAATACGTTGGAGGTGACACCGTGAGGTGAGAGGCGGCGGTGGAGCTCGTTGCTGAAGAGGATGTTACAGAGTTTGGCCCGATTGTAAGCCAGCATGGACCAGTACTCCTTCTTCACTGGAGACAGCAGGGCCAGGTCCACCTTGCCACTTGAGTCTAACAGGTCTGTGAACCTGAAACACAGTCCAAGATCGAGGTGTTAGAGTGTGAGTCTGTGTGTGTGTGCGTGTGTGTGTGTGTGTGCGGGCTTTCTCCTGGCAGATGTGTGGTGCTGGCTGCATACAAATCAAAGACGTGACATGATGTTCTTTAATTGCCTGCGACAGAGCTGTTAAACTCCAGATGTTTGACAAGGCCCCTTAAACATTACACTGCTTGTTGTGTTATTATGCAGTCACACAATAACAACACAATACGCAGGCATGAAAACTACACTCCCTGCGTGTGTCCTGTGTGTGTGTGACGGAGAGATGGGCTCCAAACCGGTGGAACACATCCTACATATTAATCCAGTCATTAGAAAACAACCAATCAAAATGTCACCTGGTTTCCTTGTTGTGATTTTACAAGCTCGCTGCCTCTTGTTTACTGTCGCCTTCCGCAACATCCTTGCTTGGCTAAATTACAACATCTGCAGGCTTTTCATTTCATGTGCTGCAACTTCATAACTACTTTAGCAAGTAGAGGTTGATAAATCAATTGCCTGAGCACCAAATGCAGTTTTTATTTTTTTCAAAATTTGTTTACATGTTATCCTGAAGTTGTGCCCAGTTACAACAGTTTTGCGGTTTTACAGTGATATTGCAATCGATGAATTTCTCTGCCGGACGGTTCAGACTTGCATGATGAAATATAGGGAACCAAAATATCTTGTCTGTACATAAAAGCACGGATCTGGAGCTGCAGCTTAGATCTAGCCGAAGTAATTTCATTAAGGTTGTTTACCTCCGCTTGTTTGACCAGATCTGATGCAGCACCTCCAGGGCAAAGTAAACCTGTATTGGGCTAATTCCACAGTAAGCCCCTGTGGTGGAAACTGATAAAGTGTCCAGCCATTACCCGCGTGTCCATCTCTCCCACCCCTGTCCCTTACAGGTCAATTCTTTACCAGCGGACAAGGGGCTTAGGGAATACAATATACTGCCAGGTCGGGGGTCACACGCTGCTTGTGAGGGCAGGCTAAGTGAATAAACGGGAAATTCAGCGGAAACTGAAAATAACACAAAGAAAAAAGGGAGCGACTTCAATAGATGTAATATAGGTCTGGAATGAGGTGGACAGAATGGGAGATGTAATATGAGATATTGTCTATTTCCGCTCCTTCTTCCCCTCCCTCTAGTCTGCGTCAGTGTGTAACTGACTCTCTCTGGTCCCGCCTAAGCCGTCTTTGAAGGGGTTAAAGCCGCTGCTGCTTGTAGAGGAGAGAAGGAGAGGTGAGTGTATGTGTTGGGGAGGCAGGAGAAGGAGAGCGGGAGCTGTAGGGCAAAGAGCGAAGAGAATACCTGACCATTCCTCAGTCCTCACGATATGTATAAATCATGCCCTTTCCTGTTTCTACAGCAGCTTTTACAGCAACAAAACTTGTGTGAACTCACTATTGTTACTGTGTAGGCAAGTATTGCATCAATCAAATGCTGTCAATACTCCCTTCATGACATGCCTTCTTTCAATACGCCTTTCCTACTCTCTCGTCCTCTCACTTTTCCTGCAGCATGTAATAGCAGTGTGACCCCAAGTGAATCTGAGTGTCAAACCATCCCCTCCGCTGCTCCTGTCCCCTCATGCATGGCAGCCTGTATAACATAACTCATACGAGGGCCCCTGTAATAGTGCTGCTGTTTGATCTGCTAGAATAACTCTGCGTATGTTCTCCTTGTCTCAGGTCACTCTCCCGAGCTCCAATCAATCACTCTGCTTGGCCGTCTGACTGACTGAGGCCAGGATCAATGTCGAGCACGCACACACACGCGCGCACACACGCACAGACTCCCTCACTGACTCTGGAACACACGGCTCAGGACTCGAGCTCACAGATCACTGCAAGACATCATGCTTGTCTACTGCATGACAGGAAAAAAACAGACGCCTATGGAGTGAAGTTGCTCGACAAAAAGATAAGACTGGAAAAACGGTGGCAGACGGAGGGAGAAAGGGGCTGAGTCAGGGGGTCAGACAGCAAGGAGCAGATACTTGATCAAAGTAAATTTTAGCTGAGAAGTCCATCCATCATGTTGATGATACGTTTAATTCATAGTGACAGCGTGTGGAGGGAAATGAGTTTTCAGTGAGTGAGGCTGTCATATTTGACAATATGCATTGAGACTGATCTATCAGTTTGTAGTGAAAACTGGCCAATGTAGCGACTGTAACTGCACGACTGGAGCTGAAGAGTTGTTGGACTAGACAGGGCGGTTATGAGATATTACTGCTTAAACTCTATCAGTGTGACTTAAATATGACTAAACTGCGGATGTCGGGAATACAAGGCAACAGGCAGGACTCAGTATGAACATGAACATGTATTCTGCCGGGTGCTGAAGATGCCAGCAGAGTGGTACTGTGGCTAATCTGCATTCTGGGAACCCACTGGGTATCGTCTGCGACAATTTAGTCTTTAGAGGCAACAAACCGCTGCTGCAGACATCAAAAAGAGATTTTTCCGCTAATTTCCATAAACATATATCTGCATATTATTGCAAAAGCAAGAGGAAAAGCGAAATAATCGTCTGACGATAGCCAACGGGTCCTGTAATTGCATTTCGGTAAATATTTCTTTCTCTCCATACAGACTGTTGCAAACAAAGACAGCTCAAACGTGATTGGTCAGACCACAAACAGAAACCAGAACGCTTCAGGTGGCAAATAAAAAATAAATAAAAATAAATAAATTCATATGTCAAATGTATTCTTGCGACAGTCACAGATTAGTGGATGGTTCAAGAGTTCATCCTAGTTTAGCTCAGCTGGATCATTATCAATAAAAATCATTGTATCTCCAAACATAACACAGAGACATAACAAAGGCATCACACATGATCTTCTCCGAGGAGTGAAAAACACAATTAACTTAAAGGTAATTTAAGCTACAATAACCACATACAGTGCTGCGTGAGGATCCGGTAATTATATCCTGGAATTTCTCGGCTGTTATCGTGTTTTTCGCATGTTACATAAAGCAGGTTCGGCAGGAGTTAAAGGTACCCTGTGGAGGTCTTAGCGCTATAAAGCAGTTTGTTTCCCTCCTTCGTTAATGTTTTATAAGGAAGGAAATTATTTCAACATGTTTGTCAGACTTCAAGGATACATACTGAATGTTTGCACACATTTTATTTGTTTATTCGCCTTTAGGTTTACTAAATCTATAAATGTACAAAATTACATAAAAAATATATATGCTTATTATTTATTCAAACACACAAATAATTTGAAATCCTACTGCATATGTCTCATTTTGATAGTCTTATCGTAAGATGATGTAGACGCCCTTATAACACGCTGCACAAAACTTTTGTACACACGCCTAGTTTATTGTTCCTACCTGTGGGACTCTGAAGACACCACCACAACACGGGCGGGGGCAGAGCGACGCAGCACGTCCTGTAGGCACTGGACGAGCAGGAAGTGGCCTAGATGGCAGATCTGGAAGGTGGACTCCAGGCCGTCCTCTGTCAAGCTCCAGGGCTGAGTGCACACTCCTGCATTACACACCAGAATGTGCAGAGGCCTATGGGGGGTGATAGAGGGGAGGGGGAGGCAGAAAAATAAAACATGTTTGATTGTTTATTGATTACAAGTGAAAACAAAGAAGAGACCGCTGCAGAAAAGGGGGATCTTCATACCGAATTAGGCTGAAGAAGAGGTAAGGAGAGACAGGGAGCAGAAATAAAAAATGAGGATGGAATAGTGAGAAGCGAAGGCAGAGAAAGGAAACAGGGTGTCTTATTCCAGAGAGTGGTAGACTTTAGAGGTCTACAGAGACAGAGCATCAGTAATGCTGATATGATACAGAGGTTTCCAGTGCAACTCCCCATGGCTCGACAGGTACTGTAGATACCGAATACAGCTGGCAGGAATCCAAGAGCAACAACACATTGAAAAGCAATCTCAAACCGTTTCAACACACAAGGGTGGTAGAAGTAATGGGTGTTGATACAGGCTCTGTGTAACTACTCTGAGTAACCAAACCCACCAACACATCGACTCAGAAACAGCTGAGCAGAAGAACGCAGATCAAAAGGAAATACACACACCAGTCACCGTATAGGGAAAAAAAACTTCAGGGCCCAGTAAAACACACACACACACACACACACACACACACACACACACACACACACACAGACACTTCTTGTAGACTCCACGTGGGCAAGTAAGTAACACTCCCTGCTTGCGTGCCACTGATTGGAGATTGCTGGATTGGTCAGGGCGGCGAGAGATCCTTGTCGGTGACAGCGTCGCTCCAGCGAGCTCGAAACCACAGTAACACAGCCGAACAATCCAAACACACCCCACCAATTTTTAATTTCTTCCATTAGAATTAATTATGAGGCCGAAGGCAATTTGTGTACCCTGTGTTTAAGACTGCCTACTGGATTAATTAAAAACTGGATGCTGGAAAATTAATGTGTGAATTGTTATGCCTTTCTATAATGAGCCATCCCATGCTATTACATAGGAGTGTACTGTACGATCACCTTCAGGCCTCCGAACACACAAGGTTCATTAAAGAGCACAAACCTAGTCACAAGTCAACTTAAAGAACGCAGACCTCAGCATATTATCGCGCACAGGCAGCGAGATATTCAAATTTCCGTCCGAGATACGGCACAAAAACAGGTGAGGGAGCCTAACTGAGTGGCTGGATGGAAAAACATCTGTAGATGAATGACCTCTGTGACCTGCGCTTTAATCTGATGAAACAAGATAGAGGAGTGAAACACTTGCTGTGGTGTCGAGTTCTGCCCTGAAACTGCTCTCGGCTTAAAAGCAGACAAAACACACTGGTTGTTTTTGGCCCAGTGTTCCCCTGTCTAATAGAGTGTGAAGTACAGCAACATTGTGCTATACAAGGCAAAACCCCTGCGTCTGACACCGGCGCACTGACTGGCGGCTGCACAGTAACGCCCCCTGGCATGAACTCTTGACCTAACTTTTCAACCTTTCACTCCAGCCGCTGTTTAAAAAGAATCCTCACGTCACATGTCACGTCTCAGTCTTGTGTGTCGTTACACCACGCTCAGCATGTCACTCAAAGTATATCACAAATTTGCGATCAAAAACTCCAATAAACAACTTTTCTCTGGCCGGTCGAGCGATTTCCCCCACGCAGCTCACATGGGCCTCTGGTGAGTCTGCTTGTAATGTAAAAGGCCTGTTAATTCAACTGCCCACCAGTTAGTCCCTCTCTCATAAGCGCAGGTCTAATGAATGTCTTTAATAGGCCTATTGCCGCGTACCACAGTCCCTCTTTCCACATTAAGACCTCACACAACACTGTGTGCACTGTGCAATCTCAGCGCTGGTCAAACGAGGGTGTTAACTACCAAACAGGGAGACATCAGTTTATATATTTACTTTAAATAACCCCCCTGGGTATGACCCCTGACCTCTATGATAATGGGGGCCAGCAGGAAGAGATTGCCTGTGTGAGCTGGGCTCAGACTACTGGTCATTAACACTGCACTTTATTGGCAACTGGCACTGGCATATAGATACGTGTGCAACGCTCATGCTGATCCATATACAGACTCACACGCCGCGATTGCGATACCTGTGAAGTGTGCGTGCAGCGATTCGAGAGTGTTACGGTCTCTGTGATGTAAAGGAATGAATGGATGTGATCTGGCTTGCGTGTGTCTACACAGACCACCTAGTGCACATAATATGCTTGAAATTATAACAGGACAAATGCAGTTAAAAAAAAAAAAAAAAAAAAAAAGCGCAGGTGAAAACAAATTGCATGTGTTAATTACGGACCATTCAGTAGAAATCGTATTAGGTACATTCTGTCAGCGCTGTCCTCCATCAATTACATCCCGATGAAATTGCACTGCATTCAACAATATCAATATCCAGGTAATTTCATTTCAAAGGACGGGCAATTAAAGCAGAATCAGGGTCAATGGAACACAAAGCAGCGTGAAAGCCACTGACTAAAGCACTTAAAAGCAGGGGAGTGAGAAACGAGAGAAGGAAAAGAAAAAGACTCTGATTACATTTCACCTGTCAATGACACGCCGCAGGAGCATTATTGCGCGTGTGTGTATGAGCGTGTGTTTGTCTCCGCGCGTTTACCAAACTGCGCGCTGTGCGCGACTGCAAACAGAGCTGCCTGCGTGCAGTCGGCGCATCTATGCACATGTACATGCATGTTGTGTGTGTGTGTGTGTGTGTGTGTGTGTGTGTGTGTGTGTGTGTGTGTGTGTGTGTGCATGTGCCTCCTGTGTGTGTTATGCCTGAAGACATACGTGCAGTAATAGAGTGGTGGTAGACTCAGACAGCTGCCCAGTGCCATTCACAGCTCAGAGCTCCCAGCCTCCACTCTGCTCTGTTCGCCTTCTGATGAGAATTAATGTACTCTGACGTCCCTTGGGACTCCCCCTCTCCCCACCCGCCCCCCCTCCTCAACAGCACAGCTAATGAAGAAATACAACCTTGCCAAAATACTGAGGTAGAGAGAGAAAGAGCGACACAGACAGGGGAAGACTGAGAGACAACAAGAGCGAGAGAGAGAGAGGCAAAAAAAACAAACCACAAAAAGAGATACACAAAAAAACAAAAACCAGGAGAGGAATTATGGGAACAGAAGGGTTAAAGGGAGGTCAATATGCTTCAGTGTGGATGGGAGGGATACATAGAAGAGATGATGGGAGGGAACTATAGGACACGCAGTGAGGGAAGCCACCGTGACGTTTGGCTGTGACCCAAGACACGTGTCCTGGATGGCCATACCCTGCCCCAGGGCTGCTACGGGCAATGACTGCCCTGCCTCTCCCCACGGGGCTCCCCTGACACCCACACACAGACAAACACACACATACGCGCACACACACTCCCCTCGACTGGGGACCTGTGGGTGGATGAGCAGTATGGATGACAGAATACATGACCCCAAAAATAGCAACTGTGCGACCGGCCACAAGACGCAAAAACACATGCCGTAAAAGCTGACCACCACAAAATAAGTCCCATAAAGTCTTGGGAGTCTTGTTCGTCCAATGTCAAGCAACTCCAACACAAATACGCACGGCCCCTCCTGGGGCTTTGTCCATATGGTGTCCATCAGTAACAGTCTAAGAGTACAGTGATCGACTTGAGTGACAGACCCCGTTTAGTCCTCCCTCATTGCTACTTGTTTCTTTTCTCTATTTTAAAGTAAGTTGAATGAAAAAAAAAAACACTCGTCAGTGGAAATGGGATGTCTGCCAACTGAGACTGTTGTGATTTGTTGTCTTGTTGGATGTTTTACTGTACATTTAATTCACAAACCATTTTAAGACCAGCTCTGCCCACGTCTCTTTATGACGGAGACTCCCCCATGATGTCCTTTTGTGGTCTTTTAGATCCAAATAGTTTATATTTGTTCAGGAGGGGAAAGTAATGACAGTGTCTCTCTATAGGTAAAATATAGGTCAATAATCTAAAAGAATGGCAGAAAATATCAGAGGTAACAAGAAATCCAACAAATTTCAGTTTATACTCACAGTTTCTTGGCCTTGAAAGACTCTGCAAACTCCCTGACGCTGCGGAGAGAGGCCAGGTCACACATCATGGCTTCTACTCTTGCTTTGTGCTGCAGAGACAGGAAAACACAAAAGTATGACTGTAATAAAGCGTAGCAAAGGCGCAGGGTCGCCACCATCCTGTTTAAATGACAGACTTCTCCAGGCAAGGATCTAAGGATCTCCCTGTGTGCAAACGGCCAACACGCCTGTCCGTCCAGGATTAAGGACACAAGTATGGAGTTTTTTTTTCTTTTCAGAATCAAGGCTCTAACATCATAAAGGATATCTTGCACTGTGCAGACCTAATGTAAAAGGACTTGAGGCAAATTTGCAATTTTGGGCTGTACAAATAAAATTTGACTTCACTAGGCTTTTGCATTCATTGAGCTTGTAAAAAAAAGTACATGAAAAGAGTGTTGACACGCGGTCAAAGTCCTGACTAAAGACTCCTAAAGAACTGCATGTTCTCACTGTGTGTGTGTGTGTGTGTGTGTGTGTGTGTGTGTATGTCTCATCTTACACCATATGTTGGGAGACAGGGTGAGGATAGGAGAGGAGAAGAGAAAGATAAATGACTTAAGAAGTGAATGCATAGCTGCATTTACACACTGAGGAAGACAGGCTAAATATTCATCATCCTCGCCATCCCACTGTAGCATTCTGCTGCAGGGCAAAGGCCTCAGCAGAGACGCAGGCAGGCCTGAAGGAGCATATCTCTTTAATAACAGTGTACAACCAGAGCGTGTCAACTTCCTCCCTATCTTCTTGTCTGTCTTTGTCTCTCACCCCCTCCTTGGATTCCTCTACATCTTTATCAGTACATGCCCTCTCGATAGACAACCGAGGTTCCATCTCTTTACAACACGGGACCTTGCCGTACGGGTGCGTGCAGCGTGAACCGAGGAGAAGCGTGTTCCGTTCAAACTAACGGCCCATTAGACTCATCCCTCATGCTGGAGAGGGAGAAGGAGTGAGATATTGCTCCCAGGACTCCCAGCTGGGCTCTGGGTTCAGTAGCACCAGGTATTCCTGGAGCTACCTCTCCTCTTCGTCCCGCCCGCCATCCCCGAGGAGCACTGCCTGCTCACATTACACCCCGGAAGAGCGTTCAGCATTCAGCTCCTCGTCCGACGCCACCTCCGCTACTACGGCTCCTGCTGCTCCTGCTGCTGCTGCTCCCCTGTCAGCCTTTTCCACAGATCTGATCTCCAGTCTGTGGGCGTCATATGGGGATGTCTTTCTCCGCAGAGCCAAGTGTACTTGACACTCACAGCAAGGACGCTCCATGGAGCAGTGAGCACAAAGACAACAAGAAAGGGTTAAGAGCGCCTTCTGATGGAAATGTGATTCTTCAGGCATTTTACAGACACCTTAACTGCCCCAGGGCGTATTTATACATGCATACACAGGCACACGCACCCCACACACACGCACACAACAAATTCAATGTTGTGACTCAAGGGTAAAACCACGCTACCATACCATTATCTATGCCTGAATTATTCTCTTGATGCTACTCTATACCATTATATGGATGCTATTACAAAGCATTAAAGGGCTGATTATGGCTATTATAGATATGATTATAGGGTACCTGCTTATATGATCTGCACACAGCAGTAATCACAGGTGAGAGGAGACAACTGTCTAATTTAACGACTTGTATGTGCACCATTCACACTCCCGGACGTTTTTATGTGGTGGAAATGCACGGAAGTGCAAAGCACAGCGCCTCGCCGAGTATTCAAACAAGTGGAAGTGGAAGGCGAGCGACACCACGAGAAAACTTCACGGTAAGCCGTCAGTTCTGTTGTTGTTGTCAAGTGAGGAAACAAATTTTAACGAGAGAAAAATGAGACGCTACTTCCAAACAAGGTCAGAGCAGGCAGCGGCGTGATAATTAACAGGTCAGTATAAGGCCTCCTCAACAGGGTAGCCCTCCATGTGCGTATGACCAGCAGAGAAGATGAGAGCAGGTGTCAGCTTGACGAACACATATCCCCTTCTCCAGAGACAGGGGGGGAAAGGGAAGGAGAGCTGGAGTAATGGGAGACCAGAGGGAGGATAGAGGGGGGTTGAAGGGGGGCCACTGGAGCAAATCCAGCAGGGAGAAGGTGAGCAGCCTGCCCGCCTACCCTCCCCCTACAGATTGAAGTCTTGCGAAGAAAATAAAGTTTATTGCCTGGAAAGAGGGGGGAAAAAGCATGTAAAAAGCATTAAAGCGATGGAGGTGAACAATTAGACAGATGGCCAGGTTTTGGAAGGAGAAGAGGGGAAAAAAAGGGTAGAAAAAGAGAGGAAGAACGCACAGACGCAATCGTTCAGGGTTTTTATGAGGACCCTGACAACTCCTGGTCTCTTCAAGGGCGAAGGAAAAGTGAGAGGCAGCGAAGCCTCTCTGGTTAACTCCGGAGTAATCGCTGAGTGTGCAACACCACAGAGCTCGGCTCGGGGTGACAGAGCTTACCGCCCCCAGCTACACACAACCTATCGCTCCGTCTAAATGCAAAGGGCTAATTATGAATGAAACGCGCGTGTAAATAAGCTTCTTAGAGCTTAAAAACTGGAACGCCGTGGAACTGCGTGTCCATCTTCATAACAGCGCACCCCTCCAAAAAGGCCACATGTCCGGGGAAAGAAAACAGCAAGGTCACCACGATGATAAGGTGGGCATCGGAGATGCCTCAGCCTTCCCAACTCCTGCCGCCACCTCTCACCTCAAGAGCAACTCAAGAGGACAGTTGTCTATAAGATGACAATGACGACCTTTATGACTTTCACCAGGAGGAAGGGAAGAAGGAAGGACCGAGAGCGAGGATGGAGAGGAAAAGGAGCGGCTTCCTTTGCTTCTGTAAGTGAAGGAAGTTGGCCTCTGCAGAGGTCTCCCCTGGTGTATTCCACGTGCGCTGAAGAGTGACATGTGGTCACCGCTGTGGAGAAAGATGGAAAAAGAGTGGGGGATGGACGGGGAAGAGCCCTAATACAATTATAACTGGGGCCATCCAATCCAATAAAATGAAGAGGTATTAGAGAAGGGGAGCCCCATCCTGTTCAATAAGACACTGGACCACTCTACTAACTCTTAAAACACACACGTAGGCATACTCACACGCGCGCGCACACACAGGTACACACACTTCGCTGACCCCTTTAATAGCATAGCAGCCACCCCTAATGGACGCAAGCAAGTGGAACCGCCAAATAATACACTGTCTTAATGCACTAGGCTCAATCTCACCCCCCCCCCCTTTCTCCGCTTATCCTTCTCAGCCTTCCCCCTCGCACTTTAACCCCTGTTTCCATCTTCCCTCACCTCATCCTGCCCCTTAATCACCTCGGCTCCCCTTATAGATCACCAATGCAGGGACAACACTTAAGAAATCAAAAGTACCCCCATAGATACAAAACACTTACCCTGCGGTTAACACCCCAGGAATGGAGAAGGATGGTAAAAGACAAAACAAGCACTACTTCAATGGTCTGCTGCGATTTCTCTCGCTCCCTCTGAACACGGGGCGCCTGATATCAACGTAAAGCAGCAGCGGTAACACATGAGTGTATTTTAACCGGCAGGTGCGGAGGTAAGGTGTTGTAATGGCGGTGAAAGTGAATGAGCAGAGAAGACACCATGTGAAAAGGGCACCTTATAAAAGCAATTAGAGAAATGACTTTGAGCACCTCTTCTTGCTCCGTAGATTAGAACAGGCCTCGGAGGGAGGAACGCAGAGGAACTCGGATCTCTGTGACCTTGTCCGCAACACGCCACACTAAATTGGTCATCAGCTTTTAAGACTGTATTTTATCATAGATATATATTTTTAGCGGAAAGAAAAAGAGAAAAGGAAGGAGGGGGGGGACTGTGGAATGTGCTGGTCGTATATCATCCTGTCACAATTATGACGTTTGTTCATAAATACCAACCAATTTCCTCTCCACCTGGCTAAGTCACATGCTCCTGTGCTTATGCACGCGCCGTACACCAACAAAGAAATATGGACGCACACCACGTGCGCCGAACGCACATGCACACCGCAAATAAAGAAACAGACACATCTGGCCGGGCGCCCTACCACAGGTCTGAGAATTGACCTCCACGCGCAGACAAAGAGAGCGAACGCGCGCTCAAACATGCATTGGAGCGCGTAACACACACAAATGAATGCACGCATTACAAACACGCACAAACAAACAAAATGCACGCGCACGCACACATCCACTCCCTCACTGACATGCACACACACTGCAATTAATAGGGAGGCAGGTCTCTGGTGAGGAAGAGAAAGTGCCTGTTCAGCACATACAGGCAGAATATGCAATTTCCTCCAGTTAAGTCTGTATTAAATTGATTTCTTCTTTCTCTGACACGGACTGGGTTTTTCCCCCCTAATGAAAGCTGGATAATCTACAGGTTTTCCCTTTCCTGAAATCAAGTTACAAATCAAGCAATTGCAGGGGCAGATATGGGAAAGGTGAAGGAAGGACATGGGATGATTTTCCAGATGAGAAACATGGAGAGTGAGGCACATACGTGCTGATACTCTTAACACGGACATCGGGGCCACCTCGCTCACACAGAAGGAGTGAGAGGCCAGGCCTCGGTTAAGTGCTCGCCTGACATTTTACGTTCAGCCACGCACTAAAGCGACCACAGGCCGTGTTGGTAAACACAGCATTAATGGCTGTAATTAACGACACATTAATTAGTAAGCACTTCAATCAGTTAATCACTCAGTCAAACCTGACAAGGAGGCGTGTGGCGGCTGCAGAGGAACACTGAGCACAACACAAAAAGAAAGACACAAAAGAAGCAGAAATACACGACGATAATTACAGATAACTCTTTTTGGGTTTTATTTTTATGCTTGCGTTAGTTGAGTAAAAGTAAAACAAAAATCACAAAATTAAAATGATTTAAGCAAACGTGTTAGCAGCGATGTGCACTTTAAATAAACTGTAAATAACAAAACAGCAGTAATTACATTAATACTGGTGCATCAACATGTAAGCATAATTTTAATATTAAATCTGGTTAAAGTGACCCAATTTTAAGAACTTTATATACTGCTGAGTAATGATTTACTATGTAGACTTTTTTTTTAATATCTATATCTGCAATGTAACTATTAACTTTAATTGTCAAAAAAAAATGGTGGAATATAAAGTGCAATATTTCACTGTAATGTAGAGGAGTAGATGCATACAGTTCAAAGACTACAAGTACAGTCACTGACCAAATGTACGAGGCACCTCCCACTACTAAATTTAACATATACTGTGTTTTAGAGCACAAATTAATGCAAAAAATATATATAATATTAAAATGTCAGCAAGGGGAATTAAACAGGGCAGAATGTATGAGATTATCATGTAAAAAATATTATAATTTTGTTTATTTATTTGCGTTATAATATACATTATTGCTACATTTCAACCAGCGTTCAAAATTAACGTTTTTTTTTTGTCCACCAGCCAAATGAGTGAATGCTGAGTGAAGCAAATCCACCAGCAGCTTGCATATTTTACCAGCATTTGGCGGGTGGATGGTGCTAATGTTGGGTCCTGATTACAAACAAAAATCATACAAATACAAAAAACTCCCTGTCAGATAAATAGAGAGAGCAATTTGAGCAAGACAGTTGCCAAAAAATACAGATTTTGAAAAAGCAGAGGAAGATTTTAAGGAGAGGTGGTGCATAAGGGCGGATGTGAGTTTCCACAAGAAGACTTTATCATGTAGCTTGAAGTCAAGCCTGTTACTGTCTTGCTACTGAGGATTTCTTTACCTTTCAGAAGAGAGACAGACAGGTCAGAGAGAGAGAAAAATAAAGACAGAGGGATGGAAAGAGAGAGAGAGTGAGAGCCGGAGACACAGACACACAGAGAGAGAGAGAGACAGAGATGGGAAATGAAAAGGACAGGGCGGTCATCATAATTGCAGAGTTTGCTTTTCGGATGCAGACAGACCAGGGCCATGGGGCCTGAGGCAGATATCAGATTCCACACAAACACACACATACAAACTTACACATGCACCCATACATACCAAGACACACACACACGGACACACACGATATTCCACAGCCAGCCTTTGTAAGTGATTTTTTTCATAGAGGCAAAGGACAGCTGATATCATTTTAAAAGTGTTTTATGTGCATTTGTGTTCCGTAACGGATAAAGTGTGAACTGAGACGGTAACGTGCAGCTTTCAATTCTAACAATGTTATTTTATAAATCTGCTCTGTCTTTCTGTCTGTCAGTGTGTGTGTGTGTGTGTCTCAGTTTCTGCCTCTGCTTCACTTCTTCCCTCCTTTCGTCCAGCGCGCAGCCTGATCAGATTTACATTAAAAAGTGATGGAGATTTAAATAATGTGTCTATGTTCTCAGAAAGACATTAAGAGATTTTCATCTTACTCTCCTCTTCCTCTCTGTCTCTTCCTCTCCATTTCCTCACCCTCTCCTGCTCCTATCTCCCCCCTCATCTCACCCACTCCATCTCCGCCAGATTCGCAGACAGTGCACATTTTCCTGCATGTCTTCAGTGTAACCGATACCCCTAACAACCAGGATTTTAATGTGATCCATATTGCTCCCTAATATTTCAGATCTCAGAATAAGCACTGGCAATTACATATTTACACCCAGCTTATTTTGCAATTCTGCACGGGGACTTTAGTGTCTGGCTGAACGGCACACGCAGACTTTAGATGCTGATTATGTTGTGGTTAGATGACAATAAAGTCAGACAAAAAAAACTCCTAGACCCCGTGCACTTATACTCTCTATACAACTTTCCGTTCGGGGACGTCAGCAATAAAGCTCAACGCTCTCAAGTACAAAATAATGTGTTCTTTTCAAGTGCGGCGGTAATGTGATTGCTTTATCTAAACCTGCTAGTTTTACACTGTTTAATTTCTCCTGGAACGCTCGTATCGTCCCGGTGTCCAGAGGGCTGGTGAGGCACCAAACACACTCCGCGGAAGTGCGGAGCGTTTACATGTGTACACTGCTGTGGTGAACACACGTCGCTGTGCAGAGATGATAAATTAAGCCGCCTTTGATTTGGTTAGCCGAGCTTCTTCTTTTTTTTGTATCATCTTTATAAAAACATAAGCATAACACAGCCGAATAAGAAAAGAATCTGGCAATTAAGAAACACAGAGGCCTTTGATGTGAGTAAGTGTATAATAGGCCTTTTGATGAGGGAGTGTTTTACACTCCGCAGGGTCTGGTATGCACTTTGATTAAAAGCTCTTTTGTTTGGCAATATTCTAAACTGCTTACCATTTTCCACTGTCACAATAGTTTAGCCTGGAAATACAAGAGATTGTGCCTTTTTTTCCTCCCTCCCGCAGATAAAGTCTCTGGTTTTCTCTACTAGAAAATTACACAGTAGCCAGCGTGGGCACTAATGCATTCTAAGTAACATACGTGAGTAATAAAGTATTTTTTTTTCCCCCTCCATTTAAACCTTTGTTACACCTAACCCGCTCTAAATGCAGGAGTGTAGGGGGTTAGGTGCACGGAAGAAGCACCTCGACTGCAGATGATGCCAAGTTTGCAGCTGCCCGGAAGAAAAATAAGCACCACCTGTCTTTGAAACACGACGCGATGATGACGGAGCAAAACCCAGAACAAGAAGGCAGCTTCCAGTGACAATCCCAGGCCACATCTGTCCACACTTTTTATACCAAAATCTAAAATAGGCAACGGTTACGTGAAGTACTTGCTGTGCCTCCCAAAAAAAAAAAAAAAAAGAGAGAGAGACCTCTGCTTTTAAAAAGAAAAAAAAGAAAAGCTCGTCTTCTGACCTCTGCGGGCTGCACACGCTGCAGGTGAAAATGTCGTTAGCTAGCTAACGTTATTTTCATTTTTCCATGTGCGACGTTCGTCTTTAAAGTCGTGGTGTGGGTTTGTCTGAGATGGTAAATTCGTGTACTTTAGACAACGGTAACAAAGTGTCACCGTAATGGAAAATTTTAACGTTTCAATGTTCCCGTTTATCCTCTGTATCCAACTAACACCTATGACGCATATCCTCCTTTGAACTTTTGTACGAGCTTTGCAATTATGTGTATGTCAAGGTCAACTGTTTCGCAAAGCAATTCACTCTGTCTCATTTTAAACCCTTTTTTTTTTTTTGTCACATCCAGAATAATCTGCTTTCATCTGTTACTTTGCCTTTCACTCTGCAGACTGCTAGCCACGCTGTAGGACTCCAGACCTTATTTGCAAAGAACAAAACTATTCTAAAACGGCTTCATCCTTAAGTCTTTATTTTAGCCTCACACCAGTTAATGAGAATTTCCACCGACTTCAACATCAACATGCCTTCTAAGATTGCAGCATTGTCAGAAATCACATGCTGAAATTGAAAGTAAATGACTTATTCATTTATAATAGTACAGTACGATGAGTAATTTTTTTTTATTTTACATTTTTATAGGAGATTGTCAGTATCTTACCTACCACTACACAGCATGAATATAATGCAAGGGCGACCTTGGACAAAAAGGGCACTATTGTTAATGAAACAATAATAATTATTATCGGACATAATGGTAATTTTTATGTCCACAAACACCAGCTGTAGTTGTTCAAGCACCATTTACATGATGTACCTTGTCTGTTGATAAGGTCATGAGGTTTTGCATTCTGTTACAGTGTTATTTGAATAATAGGATTCTCATCATGCATCTTTAGCCCCTTGTCGCCTGATAATAGCCTCTCGTTGAAGAGCGTAATAAATGCATCATGTGACCTCAGCAAAGGTCGGGGGTCAGCGAGCCACGGATTGTCAACGGAGCGCTGGCCTGACAGAGAATAAATGACGCCTTGTAAACAAATTGAGTTATTGCTTTAATTCATGCAGTCTGATTAAATTTGCAGAGAGAAGAGTCCTTCACGAGGGAACAGGGGAGCGAAGGAATGACAGCGAGGAGAGAGGAGAGAAGGAGAGGAGGTGGACGACGGGACGTGGACACACACCTTCTCCCTCCATCCCATGACGTTTTTGGTTTCGCTGAAGGAGAGTAACCGCATTAACAATTCAGATCATCTCACAAGACTGCGCCTGTGCTTTCTGTAGACAGCGAGTCTTCCTTTTGTCTCTCAGCTAAATGTAATAACGCTGTGTTCAATTGAGTTGGGCCGGGCCACCGGGCTGACTCCCTGCACTGGCATGAACTGCGTGACAATAAGCAGGAGACAGATCTGAGTTTCATAAACTCATACACAGACTACAGTCAGTCTGTTGCATAAACATTTTAAGAAGTTTAGGTAATTGAGAAAGAAAAAGAAACTGTGCATGGGGCACAAACAGACTGAGCTCAATTAGGCAGCACCTCGGGATTGAAGACACTTAAATCTGAGGAAATCTTTGAAGAAATTTGTGTAAGCTTATTGTAATGGGCAAATGGGAGAGCCCGTCTCCTACGGTACATCCCATGAACCTAAAACACCCTGAATGAAACATCAGTATTAAGTTTGGTCTATCACCCAAAGCAGCATTAGGTCTCTCCTCAGTTTGCTCCTTAATTCCATCTGAGTAATCCCACATTATTGCCCTCTAACAGTACCCTAAACGGAGAATAAAAAGTTTGCTCCCCTCTAGCAGTGTATTACCAGGAAACAACAGGCCCTCTCCTCATTAAGTTATAGATATAAATGCTCCAAAGCATGAAATTACCCCCGAGCCTCCCTCTCCAAATAACCTGGTTTGCAAACAAATGATCCGAGCACAAGCAGTAAAAGGCAGATTATTAAAATAATAGGAGGGATTTAAATTTGCATCCACAGAACAATTCAGCAAAGGACTGTGCAATTACTCCTCCCCCTCCTCTTCCCTTGTTCATTCCACCTTTCCACTGGCAAGCCGAGCCCCTCGCACTTTATTGTGTCCATCTGTTCTTTCAAAGAAAGAGAGTTTGGTATCTTCAGGTGTGGTCAAACACAGGTGCATGTGCCTGTGTCTGGTCTATTGTTTGCCTTAATCAAAGCCACAGTAAGTTTACTTGCTCGTACTCTTTTATCCTCCTTAGCTCGCACCCTTATTTCTCTATTCCTGTCTTACCCCATGATAAATATCTAACTTTATCCTGAGACAATAACAGTCCCTCCTCCTATGCTGGAGTAAATGGGGAGCGATGAGAGAGTGAGGTGAACAGGAACGGACAAGGCAAAGGGTGCTCAGGTCTGCATTACCTCTGAGTTATGGCCTCCATTTGCATCTCAATCAGCCTCTTTGGAGAGCCCACCACCTTGGTAACACCCCCATCACACCGCAGCCACCCCGGGTAATCAGGGAGATTTAGTGGAACTGGCAACCTACCATGGGCACCCCCTGGCTGGGGCTCGCAGCTCATTCCCAGCCCCTGGTCTCGCTAAGGGCCCTCTGGGCCACATCCAAACACTGGAGAATGGCAGCACTTAACAAGACTGAGGAAGACCAAAACAGACGAGCAGCAGGAACAGGCCATAAAACAGAGGGAAAACAAAGCACCCGAGTGATTGTAATAGATGTTCCAGCGTGGATGTCTGCATAGTGTTCTGTATCGCTGCCTCATTATAGCGGGAGGCGGAAAAAAAAAAAAAAAAAGAAAACAAACTTGAACTTGTGACCTTAGGTGAAAACATTTTATCTCGGAGTTGATGATGGCACTGACACCATCCCACTGCTCCCCTGCAGCAAGATGCAGCCCGGCTCTCTAACATGTAATGGGAGTGTGTGCGCCCCGCAAACACAAACATGCACACACGCGCGTACGCGGCTACACGGTGTGATTTGCAGATAGTGAATGCTCCACTTGAGAGTTGCCTCTCTAGTTAGCGCTGTCTCATGGCTGAACCCTGCTAAGGTATTATTACCCACACTCAGTCCTATTGATATTGTGACTCCAGCATCTGTTCACCTCCTTGTTACTGCCTGGACCTCAGCACAGCCTCCTATCTGCCTGTGTGCATGGTGTGTGTGTGTGTGTGTGTGTGTGTACCCATTTCTTTGTGTGTGTGTGTATCCCAGACCTCTGGGGTAGAGAGCAGTCACTCTGCACAGTAGCAAGCGAGAGGCTGAGGAGGCTAATAGAGAAACACTCGACACACCAGGGGCCTAATCAACTGCGAAGTGCGCGTACCCACAGCTCCAAATCTCTATCTAACACAAACGCACTCTGGCCTTTCTTCCTCTCTCTAATCTCACTGATGCTCTAAACTCCACACTGCCTGCACCGGTGCCACGTCGCACAAAGACTTTGTAAGCAAAGCTTGTCGAAAAAACAACAACTGGAAATCAAAACTTAAGCTGCGAACACAGATGGCTCAGGTGAACAGAGGGAAAAAAAGACTAAAGACACGGTGGAAACAGGAAGAGACTGAGGACCGAAGACGGAGAGACTCAGAACGAGGAGCTGAGTTTCAGTTATCAGAATCAAATATTAGTGGGGGAAAAAACTGGGGAGTGGGCAACATTAATCAAAGTGTTCACCTAGTGGGCAGCCATATGGCAGATCAGCACGCCAACAGTGCAAACTTGCTGATCTTCAGTAACGGGGTGCAATTAATTCCACTGGCTGCATTCATCTCTCCCTCACACACACGCACACACACACACACACACACTGAAGGAAGGGAGGTAGAAAAGAAGGGGAGAGAACAGAGGATGGTTTGTTATGACTCTTTACTCTTACTGAACTCTTTCTTCCTCTCTCTTTCTCTCCCGAAGCAGAGGAATCAAACCCGAGTGATGAATGAGGTGGACACAAGGGCCTCAGGTAGCTGCTGTGGCAATGGTGGGGGGAGCGATGGAGGGTGGTACAAGAAAAAAAATTGAGAAATTAGGAAGCTGGGAGAGAAGGAGACAGTGGCGGAGAGAGAGAGGGGGGGGGGTGTTAGTTTACTCCAAGTATTTGCCAAGGTGTTTGCGAGGCCTTTAAATCTACATTTATGTGTCTGTTTATTGTCCACACCAAGACATCAGTGCACTTACTTACATCTTAATCTAAAGCGATACTCATTACGAGATATTAATGATTGCATTTACTAAAAGTTTATAGAGGAAATGTACTAACTACATCACTAAAATAACCATGTCAGTAGGCCCTGATATTTATGAACCGACCTAATGAGTGGAAGGCGCGCACAATACAAGCGGTCAAAAAACAGAGTCTCATAAATTCATTGTAAATCCCATTATCTGGCTCGCATAATAGCACAAGGCTGCGCAAATAAAACACCGTGTCTATTAAGGCCTTTCCGACTCTCTCAAAATCTTTGTTGTGCCCATAAAATCTGTTGAAAGGTGGCAAAAAAAAAAAACTTTGTGACAATCTGAGGGCAGAAGTGCAAAATGAAACTAGATGCAGTGTTTTCATTAGATATGAAGTCATTAAAATGTGAATTAGACGTGCAAACGTGGTAACGGTGAGCGGCATGACTCGCAGTCATTTTTCCTTCGGCTGGATCAAGGAGGATTTCATGGCTAAGGACGGCCAGTGTTTAAGAATTCACTTGGTGAGCCGGCAGTATAAAGCGGTGAGCACAACCTGGCCGTACACACAAACATGCGCACACGCGCGCACGCACACCCTCACAGCTCTCAAACCTCTTTTGGTTTTATGTAAAATTAGCGTCTCCCCTGGCTCTTAACACAAGCTCATCTCCATTAGCCGCAACCTAGTAAAACTGACTCCTGCAAATGAGTTGTGGATATGCATTCCCCCGGCCCGCTCATCTCTCCCGTCCATACAAATATACTGCTTCTGCTATCTCACGTCCATATCTCTGTAAGTCAGTTCATCCCATAGGCCTAGTCACCATACCACCCATACCAATATCATAAATGACTGTGGGGGAAGCCTTCATTAGGGCAGCGATGCCCCTCCACCCCGCTAATCAGGGCATTTTCTTTGTGCACACTGGGATGGTGCTTTATGGCCCAAATGGGGCTCCGTTAATGTGGAAGTACACATGCCTCCATGTCCTGTCTAGCCAGGTCGGCAGTTCCTGTATTTGGCCCTATTATAATCACGAGGCTTTTTTAATGAGCTATATTCATCTTGGTCATGCATCAAACACCACGTAGACAAACAGAAACAGAACTAATGCAAAGACGCGCAGAATTAATTAGACTGCAAAAACACACTTGCCAAACATTGCGATGCAGCAGTGGAGCTTATCGCCGACCTTTGGAGATGTGAGGAAATAAATCATAAAATGAGCGTCAGGATAGATATTTAGATGTCTTCATCTCTTACAAACGGGGCTTGGACTTTCAGCACAGTCCGAGCAACATGGGTTTAAACCCACACGATGACAGCTGAATCATTGCAATGTCACAGTAAATTCTGTTACCGTGTCCCCACAGTCTCTGTGCTTTTTTTCACATTCTGCTCTCGGCCCGCTCATTCTTCTCAATCCCCCTCTCCGCGCCTCTGATCTCTCGATGTCCCCGTCTTTCTTTCTCTCCATCATCCCCCCCTTCACTCCCAGGCCTCGTTGACATTAACCTGGAGCACTCGCATTTTCCCATGGTTCTCCATGTTGCTCTCTGCATGTCAGAGCAGGGAGCTTTATGGCCCACATCCATCAGCGTCACATGCCAGGATTTATGGGAGATGGAGTCCAAACCTGATCGCTCTGAATCAGTCTTGCTGAAGCCGACCCCTGGGCCGCTGTGGGATATAATGGATGAGCATCTTTGCCCATCACCCCCCACTTCCCTTCACTCTCTTCTCCTTCCACCTCTCTCCTCACCCATACTCCACGCTCCTCCCTTCATCTCTCATGATTTTACCTCCCATCTGCCCATCAGTCCAGTCCTCTCCCTTGCCCTAGTTGGCTCATCTCGGTCGTTCATTTCAACCTAATGGAGATTTGGTTACCAAAGAATTAATGAGGCAGACTCACTCAAGGAAATATCCAAGTGCACATGCACCAACATACACTCACGCAGACATAAGCTCATCATTCATTGCTCTGTGTAGGGTTTTATTTGGGCTAATTTATCATGACACTGTATTAATAGGCAGCAGTGCCCTTCAGAGGAGAGATGAGAGGCTCCAATTAACTCTGTTCACTGTTCAGTGCCACAGACAGACCTGTAGGAATGACAAAGGTCTGTCAAATTACTCTGTCCCGTAGCAGAACATCACGGTAAAACTGACGAGGGAGACGAACCTCAATGTTCCAGAGGTGCTGAAATTAGATCTTTGTACAGGAGCTTTGAGCTTCTCCCAACAGCACTTAAAAATCTTTTTCCTCTGACTGAGTCTGAGTGCTGGTAGACTTTATTAGCTGTAGAAAGCTGATTAATCAAACGTTAGCTCCATTAGTTGGCTGAAAACTTTGTCTTTTACTGAGTTTCCAGCTGATATGTTTTGAATGGAGACTTGCTATGTATGTGCTATTGTGCTAACAGGCTAATGCTAAAGCTATAGAACGCATCCGAAGCAGATCCTCATCAGTTCCCTGGAATATAAAGCTCCCCAGAGTCAATACAGAGCAGGATGGAGACGCAACCCAACACTCAGACTTAACATCTGGGGATTTTTTTTTGTAACTGTCCTTATTCTCAAAAGGAAACCCCAGTTACTGTAGCAGGTATTTGGCTAGTTAGTTAGACATGGTAACATTTGTAGTTTACTTTAGGACAGACAAAAACACTCAGACACTTTTCCTTACAGATTCTTGATAAAGACACCTCCAAACTCCTTGTACATAACTCTCTTAAACACTACTTAGGCATGTGGGGGTTTCCAAAGCTTGACATAGTAATGGTTGCTAAGTTATGATTGGACATTCGCTGTTCAGGTGAGCATTTTAACGGTTTTCACAGTACGATGCAGAAAAGTATGATTGTGTTCATATAAAGGTGTCACTGTAAAGGTCAAGCAAGCAGCACAGAATCAGAGAGAAATAATATATAACGTTTTAAAATGTATTTGTTTAAGAGAGCAGCCTTCTGAGTACCTTTGCATAGGTTAAAAAAAAACACTATTTTGGCCACAATCTGTGAATTTTTCCACTCTAAATATTGGGATCTGTTGGGCTTATGAAATAGTGTTTAAAAGTGAACTGTCAACTCAGAAAAAAAAAATCACCCAATCCATTATGACAGCACTAGTGGAACAAAAAGTTCAAAGTTTGAGACTCATCCGCTGAGCCCCTGTGGTCTACATATACAGCTGTGACTGAGGGAGTTATCTGAGGGAGGTTAAAGATCAAACTGTGTTCACTGGTTTACAGCAGGTGTTATTAGAGTTATTTGATATATTTACCAAACCTGTTCACCTTCTAACCTGCCTCTCTATATAAAGCTGGTTATCTAAAAGTTGTTCGCACACACGCACGCACACACATACACACACACACTTCTCATTTCTCAGCTGGAACACGTGAAATAATATTGCCCTGCGGCCCCCCAAACAGGTCCGTACCCTAATAAAGGCTTTACACCATGAAAGAAACACAGTGAGGCAGCTCCGACACCTCTGAGCCTCCCTCAACACACACACACACAGACACACACATACACAAACACACACGCACACACACAGGGGCTGTGCCTGGTCACAGGTCAGGAGAGCCTGTAGCTCTCTGTGGTCCAGGGCAGCAGAGCCGCTTGAACCTGTAATATGCTCCTCTCTCCCCTGGTGCCACTTGTTGGGGTTTTAGTGCAGGGGAAATTACACCTGCTCTCTAGCCTGAAACCAGTGTTGACACACAGAGACCACTGAGAACTGGGGATTGCACACTCACAAACACACAGACACACGAGCACACAGGTAAACCTGAGAGGAACTCTGAATTCAGACAGAGGGAGAGCATGTGTGTGAGTGTGTGGGTGTGCAGGTGTGATGTTGCATTTACACCCCCCCCCGCCTCCCCATCCCGACATAAGCAATCAAAACAACATTTTACAGGAGGTGCTTCACACACCATTAAAACACTGGTACCGTTTTGAAAGTATGAGCAGCCCGAATAGCAATAACAGATTAACCGCCCTGCTCTCCATCCACCGTTCCCGCAGGCAAGAAGGAAAAGAATCGAGACCTCTGCCACAAAACACAGTATGCGGGGTGTGGAAATAAAGTAAAACAGTCATTTATTTACTTCTTATACACAAGATCAATCTCATGTAATAAAGTTGTGCAAGATTAGGATACATTATGCTGCTAATACTGTTCTGTAGGCCTAATCATTTGCCAATGTGTAGGCTTAATCACTGCTTAGATGTGGAGGCCACTTCATCATCGAAATGTGCAACTAAAATGAACACAACATCTAGCCTACTCTGCAAGTCAAACGTGAGCTGAGAGATAATCATTGATGTGGGGCAGGAGAGAATGAAACTAATAAAAAGGCAGTGTATCAAAGTAACGCAGTTAAGCATTGGTCACGTGAGGGCAACTACGCCACAACTCTGGTATTCTCTAAATGAATCCCCCTCGTCCCATGCTTGATTTATGGACCTGTAAAAACACACGTTGTTTTTAATCTACTGCCGCCTGAATCTTCCCCTCTAATGAAATGTGGACCTGTGTGTGTGTGTGTGTGTGTGTGTGTAGGTGTGTTTGTGTGTTTGATAATGATGTATGGGCTGAGGTCTGATTCTTTGAGCATGAATTTTCTCTCTGATAAATATGCATTCAGTTACACAGACTGATTAAGCTGTAAACCAGTGTTAACTCTGTGTCAAAGCACATACAAACACACATATACATACTTACATGTGCGCACACCCATACGCAGACGCACGCACACATGCAAGCATGCACACACAACTCCCCAGAAAATAATGATAGCAGTGCCTGGGGCAGGATTGTTTGGATGCCTGGAGCGGTTCACTGATATCAATTCCATGAGACCTGACTGCAGAGGATATCCTATAAACACAAGACAAGGCTCAGAGACACAGCCGTATCAGCAAAAGCCACAAAGTTACAGAGTCAAGAATGATTTGCAAAGTTCTGCACCAAAATTGATGGGGAAATAAAATTCTACATACATTCATGACTGTTGGAAATTTTGGACTCCCTGCCACAAAAGCTTGATTTTCTTACAGTGAGAGTGGCTGAATGGACTACTCTATATTTCTGAATGGCCTTTCATGCTTTTAGGTTGTAGAAAATCCTCTTTACAAATAGATTACAGTGTAGTTATTTCAAATTTATAGTTGTTTTATGCAGAGAACAAAACGCTGTGCACAGGTTCAACCCGAGAGAGACAAATATCTGTCTGAACAACAGTTCAATAAGAATATATAAAGACTGCAGATTTAAATAGGAACATCTTCCTGTTTAGTGGCCACCAGTGCCTATAGCTAGTTTGCATTAATAGGCATGTTGCTTTTGCAAAGATATTCTTAAAACTTCTGAGTCCTGGGTCAGGACTGTCGGAATTAGATCAGGAAATATCAGCTGAACATACTGTGGACAGATAAATCACAGTTTAAAGATGTTCAATCTGACCGCTGAGTGGGCTGCAGGGGGCCTAAAGAAAAACAGGGTGTCCAAAATATCTATTGCTCAATTGCACCGTCGTGCTTCAAATATGATCTCAGGTCAAATATGCTTTTCTTAACTGGAAATTCAAAATCAAAAGGTATTCTCATGTAACACTGTGGGCACTTTGACTAAACAGATGTTTATACGTGGCTACTCTATACATTGAACGGGGGCTGTTTCACAAACTTCTTCTTGTCACAATTTTGCAGTGTAAACTGTGAGCCAGACTCAGATTTAGAAGCTGGGTCCATGAAATAAACAAAGCCAGGAAACAATAGGTAGAGTATCAGAGTTTAGCCCATGATGGTCTCAGTTTCAAAGACATTTCAGACTGACTGTGGAGGTTTGCCCGGTACGTGCGTCAGATCGGATCCTGACTGAATGTGGCCTAAATCTGACTGACAGTACATGCGTGTACGCTTTCCCCTTTCTTACATGTGAAACACACATCAGACATGGGCACCACGTAGATGCACATGCATGCACGCACACATAGTCATTAAATTCCCCTCTCATGTCTGAATATACTCTGGGCGGGTTATGAAAGATGATGAGAGACAGGATCAGACAATTTAAATCTCACAGAGACATCAAACACGGAATTATATCTAATTAGCCTATTGCATCTCCTATGAACTTTATCATGGGATCTGAGAGCCTGGGCTAATTTCAAACTGCGCTAAAGATGCTAAAAGAGCTTTGGGTAATATCGGATAAATGTTATAGCCAGCTGCCAGATGGTTTTCTGCCTTCAACATTACTATGTTTGCTTGTTTGGCAGACATCAACTGAGCCCAAGTCTATTTGGCTGCCGCTTATTACAACTGGCTCATCTCCTGATTTAAAACATTACAGTGTGTGCTGGACTTGTCTCTCTGTGGTCAGCACTTCTCAGACTTCAATAAAAACATTCTCTGCTGGCAGAGAGAAAAAGAGGGAGAGAAAGAGTGAAAGCGATCCAAGCAACCTCTCACCTCTCTCATCATAAGAAGCCCTCGTCCCAGGGCTATGAGCCCTCCTTCAGAGGGGCGAGTGAAAGAGTGAGGGATGAGAGTCTGTCAGGTTCAAACAACAAAGAGGTGCTGCCTTACACATCCTTCCTCAACCTGTCCCCTTCAGTGGCAGTGACATCATTTAAATCATTTAAATCCTCCCCAACATGACCTATGGCAAGTGACCCGTCATTCTAACGCACACACCTCCATGTGAGACGACTGCGGAACTGCTTATTTAGCAGAAAATACCACCCGGCTAACTATGTGATTTATTCAAAATTATTCCTCTACGGTGCTCCTTCACACAGAGCATTTGCCCATAGTTCACTGTGGTCCAGGCAATTAGGAGCAGGCCACACCTCTTCAAGAGACAGAGCACCTGGCTATAGCAGACAGACATAAGGAGGAGGAGAGCTGAGCGGCGCACGGCTTTTCACAACGGCCTGGAATAACTAAGCAGAGCACTGAGGGAGAGTGAGGGAGTGAGGAATGCAAGCCAGGCACTTTAGGATTCATTTAGGTTCCCCCCATCTCCCTGGTCACTTTATTAGCAGTCTGGGAAGAGTGATGCATGTCCCAAAGCTATGCAAAATGCATAATCAAGCATTTAAATACACACCATGTGAATGGGCAATGTGCATGCACGTGCATGTACATGTGCACACATACTGTACTTGTGAAGTGTATTACAGAGATGCACAATCATACACACACACACGCGCGCACAAAAATGCTTACTACAGTAAAAGCTCAAGGTATTACTCTTACGTACTCTTACACATTTATACTAACAGTCTATACTATAACAAAGCCTCCTTTAGTATTCCCACAAGCTGCATTGTGACCGTCACCTGTGTAATGTAAAGAAATCCTCAGTGGTATATTACAGTAAATCCTATTGCAGTTGCTGAGCTTTGTGCGGTCGCTTGTTGGTTAGAATCAGAGTTGGGTAAATTTGAGGAGAAAGGGGTTTCCTCATCAAATTTACATATCGCAATTCTACCCTCATCCCATCCATCCTTTCCGCTCCCTTCAGCGCCAGGCCAACGCGGGCCGTAGTTGGGGGACGTGGGATCTTTTTATTCCCAGTCTACAGACAGAATGCAGGTAGGAAACAGAACAACTAAATAAGTAAATAAAGACAGATGAGAAGGTCTCCCAGGAGAGGCGAACGCGCGCCACTAATATGTGCGGAAACGGGCCGATTTGCACAATGCCTCATCCAGGAAATAAGGGATAGCCGCCACTCCCTTCAATGATTCAGTGGATGCACCTGAGATTGGAGGAGAGGATTGGGAGAGCGGGAAGAGGGGGAAGTGCAGGTATAATGTCGGTATAGTCTGGGGACAATTTGAAAAGGGGCTCTAGGGCTGCTTAAGTACGAGCTCCAACATCACCAACAACAATCTCCACTGGATTTATCTGAGCTTTAGCAGTGGTGTGTCAGCAAAACCACATGCAAAAAAAAATTACTTAACTTTTCGTATGCTTTTTAATGAAAGAAAGTGCGCCATGTGAGACATCCTGAAGTGCCATAAAAAGGTATGCTCATTTTAATTAAAGCAATTGTTATTTTGGCATTAGTTTGCTAGAAAATAAGCTTGTTTTATGTTTTTAAAACATTTTAGCCAGCTGTGAAATTAAACCAGGAAAAGAATCGTAAAGGACAAACAAGTCAAGTTTAAAATCCTGCAAAATATGGGGCCTAAAAATTATGAACCATGATCTACTGGGCTTTCCGGCTGCAGAGAAGAGCACTACAGACCTGCTCACTGACCTGGGAAATGGGCTGCGATTTCCTTAATCATTTCAGGAGAGAGAAGAAAAATTAAAAAGTGGTAGAGAATGAAAGGGTGAACAGAGGTGGGGGACAAAAGGTCTTTTAAGGTCTTTTCTGATAGACAAAAGAAAACAAGAAAGAGTCACGGAGCGAGGGAAGAGAGGGGAAGAGTGACTAAAAGAGCAGCATCCTGAGGCCCTGGAGGGGGGATGCAACTGACCAGGTCAGCATTTCACATGTGTCATTTCCTGTTGGCCATATCGGGAGGAGCGTGGCATGGCATGGTGGCCAGCGGGTCACAGAACCTGTCAGAGTGACACACGAGGTTATGCACCGGGCAAACGCGCGCTCACACACACACACTTTTAATACACAAACAAGTGCAATTCAGGTTAAATGTAGAGCGAGGGTGACACAGAAAGGGGGCAGAGCGCATTCATGACCTAATGAATACAGTCATGCAAGAAAGAAGTTTTCTAGAACAAATGCGGGGCTGTCATTAGTAATCACGGGATATGAGGAGGGAAAAGCCAGATTTATGTCCTGGCATCTTCAAGAAGAGGTTTTAATCTTTTTCTGTCTTTCAAGACCATTTCCACCCCGGCTTTGTGAAAATCCAATCTTTTCACCTGAAATAGCAGACGATGGGAGAGGAACACTGTGTCTCATTGATTCTGATGTTACCTTATCCTACAGTGAGTTCATGTAGATTATCTATATATATACATTGCTATAGATCCAAAGGCTTGAGTCCGATAGTGAAACAGTGGTGAAAGTGGAGGTCTGTGCTGCGTTTCCTTTGTCTGATTTTCATATCTCGCAGAGGAACTGTCTGTCTATCAAGTGGTCTGCCTGCCCGTATGAGTGACCGCTGCTTATCGCCTCTCAGTCCGCCTGTCTCGCTGTGCTTTCTCTGGCCTGTGTTAATGTTGCTGTTTGACATTGCAAGCAAGCATGCTTTTTTTTTTTTTTTCTCCCAGCAGCCTCAGTGGACACTGAGCTTTAGCCTAATTGGTTCCAGAGCAGACCCTGACAGAACTCTCCTCAGCGGCACACAGCCATATTAATACCCCCCTGCCACACACACACACATACACACACACACACAAAAACAAGCACAGCAATCAGTGACTAGCTTGCTAATTAACACCCTTACAAAGCATCTCATTAGCATGTGTTGTAGAAAGGGGCAGTAGGGGAAATAAGCATTTTGGATTAAAAAAAAGAGAAAAGAAATTACAAAATAACACCATGTATGGCTGTGTGTGTGTGTGTGTGTGTGTGTGTGTGTGAGTATTGTATTCTACTCAGGGGCCAAGGGCCTTGGTTGGCCCACCAAGCAGTGGGCTGTATCTCAGGGGAGTCCATTACAGCTCTCTAAGGGAGACATTGGAGTCAAAGATAAGCAGAATTTTAAAGGCAATCAGGAAAAATAAATCTCTGGCACGCAGGCAACACTTTGGTTGTTAACCAGCAACTTAACCTGCCTGCACTGTGAGCGGAATAGGAGATGGATAGGTCGGGGGCTGTGGGAAAATAGCTAAGCTAAGTCATAGTTAAGGCAGAGAGCTGCAGAGCTGAGAGATTTGCACAGTAGAGTTACCTTGAGCACTACAGAACTATAGTAAGACACGAAATATATCTTAAGCCACAAAATCAAATTTGTTAAGTGTGCATGAGTCAAAGCATTTGGCTCTCCAAATCTATCCGTCCTGGTGCAAATCTGTTACCACACTCTCAGCATTTTCTCTATCCGTCTCCCCATCTCTCCCAGCACCCATCTGCTGCTTAATCCCCTCCTGGTTTTACTGTGGCTTCATCACTGCCTGTAAAAACACCCCCCTTTGAACCCTATAAAGGCAACCAGCATCGGGCTTATTGTAAAACACAATCATAAGGTAAATGTTTATCCCCTCTCCGCCACTCTAAACTCCCCTAATGAGCCTGCTGGAGAGGGCTTCACCTCACAGCTCGAATATAGAGGAAGACAAAACAACACGTTCTGCTCAGATTAGGCCTGCGGTGGGAACGCAGCTCAAGTCCCATCATGAAAACACTGTGTAGCATAAACGCAGCCAGAAACTAATTTCATGATAAAAAAAAAAAGTTAGAAAAAAAAACAAAAAGTCAGCAAAAACAATGTCTAAAGTGTCAAACCAGCTCCGTAATGTCAAACATGGATGTAATACTTTCATAATGACGAAGTAGAAGTACAGGACAGTTTTTTTTTTTTGTTCATCTGTAAATTGTATTGTTCTGTTTATGATGTTCCTGGCAGAGCTGGGTTGGCTGGTTGGCTGGGAAGGATAAGCCCTCTGACCCTGCTCTTCCTAACAGCCAGTGGCCACTCTGACCTACCCATTATCCAGCGGTGACCCCACTATTATACCCACTGACAGTACACGGTGCTACGCTGTACGGCACCGCCCGGCCGCTGCGGATGAGCCATCACTCTCACCTCTGGGCTGCGACGCTATAGCCCACACAGCCAGAGACGCACAGAGAGAGTTAGAGAAAGAGAGTTCAGAGTAATAGTAAGCAGGTAGTTAGAGGTCAGAGGTCCCGTGCAATCGGGACAGCAGTTCCACTCCTGGCAGCCAGAGCGGAACTCTGAGAAGGACCTGGAAGTAGATATGATGACCTTTTGTACAGAGGACCCCAAAATATACCCTCTTATCAAAATGACCTTAACGCAGGAGCATGGGAAGGCAAGCAGAGTCCATCCATCATCTTAAAGATTAATCCTCCTCTCTATTCTTCTCCCGAATCTATTAATAATGTCGCCGGAGGGGAGAATTTGCGGCAAAGATTTATTCTGATATTGTGACTTTTATTCATTAGCCTATAACAGGGGGATTCCTTGAGAAGGAAATATGTGAGTGAGCTTAGGGAATGCTAATTCACAACTCTACGCTCCATTTGAACTATGCAGAACTCTGTTATCGCAATCGTTTAATTTGCTGACAATCTGCACATGCCACATGCCAATGTGCCACAAATAGGGAGGATTATCATTCGCGCTGCAGAGGTCACCGACCGTTTGGTCTTGTGAAGCAGCCTCCGTTTGTTCATTTGCAAACATTTAACGACGCCGCGGACGGTTCTGTGGCAGGTGCGAAGCTCGAAAAATCAATTTGACTGCAAAATCTGGTACTTGGATCGGAGCTTTTCCTCACTCATTTAGACAAAGCAGCTACATTAATAGATCTGTACACTGGATTTCACACTGCAGAGCAGCACTGACAGCCCCAGGGGCATACTTCAATTAGAGACTTGGGTGAGTTTAAACACTGCAGATCTACTCTCGCTCAAAGGCGTTTGTCTCCCCCCTTTCCTGGCTCCCCCTCTTTTTCCTCCCGTCTCAGCCGCTCTCTCTCTCTCTCTCTCCATATCTGCGCTGAGCACTCACTCTCCTTCTTCTTCAAGTCCTGGTCTCTGTAATCAACCCAGTGCTAATGGCTTATTCTTTCTGCTCCAGCACCCACATTTCACTTGTTTATTTTCCCACACTCGTAAATCTGGGGACGCGTCACAAGCGCAGCGATATTAGAGCAATAATCTCAGGTAATTATCAGATGCCCTCTCTCCCTCTCCCTCTCTCTCTCTCTCTATCCTTCCTCCCCACCCTTCAGCTCTCTCTCTTTTTCATGCTTCACACAGAGACACCAACACAGAGGTTTCTTTACCTTTCCTGGGGAGCGTGCAGGCAGTTTGTGAACACCTAAACATCAATACTTGAACTTTCTTTCTCATCTAGAAAGAGGTCTCTCTTTAATAAGAGAGACCTGGATATGTGGATCATATAAAAATGTACTTCATGTCGTGACACATGAATTAATGCAACATCAAGTGGGTTTTTATTTGCACACAAATTTGTCTCAGAGAGACTGGGGTATGGGAAAAAAAAACAAGTCAAGATGTCTAAGAGAAGAGAAAGGAAAGTATACACTTCAGGAGAAACAAGCTGCTGTATGTGAGGTTTGGCTGCATACACAATACTTGTTAAGAGGGACAATTCATTGTTGGATCGCTCTTGGTCTCGGAGAAAGTTGTTGACTTAACCAGGCTTTAAAGAGTTTCAAGCAAAATCAAGAGCTTCTTGGAGATTCATGAGGATTCAGCTACTTACCCACTCCTGTTGTATGGCGCTAACTGCCTTGCTGGCCCGGGAAAGATTTCGACACGCCAGGATCACATGGGCACCATGCAGAGCAAAAGACCTGGCTGTCTCAAAGCCTGAGACATGATGGGGGGGGGGGGTGGTGGAGAGACAGATAGACAGACAAAGAAAAGAGGAGAAGAAAAAAGAATGAAAGCGAGCAATGCTTCAAAGATTCATTTTTTTTTCTGAAGATAACTTTGATTCTCAGGGGTTGAATCTAATAGGGCGGTGGGGGTGCTGATGGTGGGGGTGCGAGCTAAAATCCCTATCAATTTTCCATATAATTTCTTTCATTGAGTAACCCAGTGGTCTAGTAGAGGGAGTTAATCATTTCTCTCTGAAGTGATGAAACTGATTGAATTATTGTGGTTCAAGACTTCTTCCTCCCCTCTTAGATAAAGTTTCGGATCGCGTGACCGCTGGCTCCCGAGAAGGTACCGCTGCTCGTGCCGGGTTAGAGGAAGGGAGGTCGGCTGTTAATCATGTTGGTAATTATACAACAATGGCACTAATTATGAAAACATGGCTCATTATGGAGGGACTCAAATGAACAATTGAACAAACATGACATTCAGATTGAACCCTGGTGCGATGTTTCAGCACATCAAAGAGCCTCTGATAAGAACATTCCTCCCATGAAACGAGGTCCACAGATACATACAGAATTTATCTGTCCAAGACTACTTCATGGCTCCATCCAAATCATGTATTCACGATAAAACTGACAAGAACTGGAGATAGAGGGAGAGAAGTTCATTTCTAAATTACAAGTCTAAATGGGTCATTTCAACCCATAGGTTGAATAAATTTATGAGATTCTCTTTTTTTTTTTCCTCGGCCGTATTTTTATTTCCTTTGACATTTACTATCCTTCAAAATGTCGTGGAAAAAAGTCCAACAGCGCAGAGCGGCGTCACATCTTTCAGTCCCGCTTCTACAGTAAATACAAACCACATGCAGATATACGCATGCAGCGTGTAGAGTGTCCTGGTCTGATTGATAAACTGACGGGTGCAATAATTGATTGTGGCAAAGAGGGACTGAGAGGCAGAGGGTATCAGAGGGTGGATTAATATGAACTGTAATTAGATTATATGTCTTAATCTGATTTTCATTAAGAGCAAAACTGGGAGGCCTAATTGTGAGGAGAGTGTTAAAGACTAATATCTATTAAAACTCAAAATTGGAGTCGGATTGGAAGCCCTCTCTGACAAGTGAAGCATGGAATTAAATTATATGACACCTTATTAGGTGTAATGGAGGGGACTGTGGCTGTGAGCGGAGATCATTTCACTCACAGGAAATGGAAATGAAAATAAAAACAATGTGACAAGGAGGAGAAAAATCGGGCCGTGTGACTCCGGGAGTAAACACAGGCTTTGAATTTGCAGGTGGAGCAGCAGGCTTTAGAAAGAAAGGTCACAAAAGCTTCTTAATGTCATAAAAAAAAAAATCTGAATTCTCCTTTCAAGTTAACCTAAAGACTAATAGTAAAAATGCTAAGGATATGTCTCGTTTTAAGGTTAAAGCATATTCATAATTTGTGTGCAGAAACCTAAATTGGCAATTGTTAAAAAAAAGGGATTCCAAACATGTCATAATTTAAACGTTTTTTTTTCCCCAGCTCTTTAAATTAGACAAGAGTATGAGCTGCTGGTAAACAACAACACCTCACACTCACTTGTTGTGTGTACAAACCATGAAAGTGAAATTAATCGACGCCAGTGTTTTCCATAATGGAGAACAAATTAGAATATGGCAGCAACAACGGCAGCAGCACTGAAGCCATGTTTTTCCAATGACAAATAACAAGGGCTTGACATTAATTGTGAAATAACGAGAGTGGCGTTGCTGTAACAGAGACTACCCGCCCTCTCACCCATGTTGCCGGTAGAGAGGGCTGCACTGAAATGAGTTCCTGGTCAGGTGTACAACGAAGAGAGCCTGTTTCAGCGGTGTACGCTGATGGTGGAACATGACAAGGGGTCAGACGAGGGTTTCTTCTGCTCGGGTGGATCGACAGACGCCATAAGCTGTTTTGCAACGCGCGCGGGTCCTCACTGTGATGCCGGGCTGTAATGATCTTTCAGGTTCTTTTGTCTAATCGTGGCAAAGAACAGATGTATTAGAAGATCCGAACACCGTCTAAAAAGGTGGAAGATGAAGACTTTCCATCGGGTTAAAGCAGATCCTCTGATTGTGTGCACGCTCAATCAGAGCATTCACAACGTAACAAAGATACAGTAAATGTCTCTGCTATTGTTGAAAATTTGTTTTACTGTAATGTATAAAATGCATAAAAAATTGTGTAAAATGTCCATTAAGCAGTGAATGCTCTTCATGGTACATTAGGATCCTGGCCCTACTGATATCCCCCCAATAATGAGTGTGATTTAGTGATTTCACGCTTTGTTTGTCCTCCCTGGCCCGCCGCCCCTCTCTGGATCCCACTCGTACACAGGTGTATTGGCTCAATGTAATGAGATCATTACCAGCCTCGTCAGTAAACGTGTTTATTTGGCAAACGGAGCTGCCTGCTCCTTCTCTTGATCTGCATCCAAAGAGGCATTTAACTAAAATAAGCTCCGTAGTACAATTGGGCAAACAGAAGTCAATTCAGATCATTACAAGACCTGTGGGTAAACATGTCGGGTTCCCACAATCCCCCTTCCACAGATCTGACTTTGTGCTCAAATCAGAAAAACACGAGAGCAGCACGGAGCGTGGACCCACTCCATATCGGCACACTGCAATGAATTAAATGGCATTTTTAACTGTAATGCACTGCATAAAAATATGTTGTGTGTTATATTTCTGAAGCAATGAATAAATGTGATAAATATGTGACACTTAATTGCACTGTTTATGTCTGTGTCTCTCTGACTGGTTTAATTTGGCGCAGTCAACCTGATTTATGCATCAAAATTCCCTGCTTAGTTTGGCATTTATAAATTCATAGATTTATTGAGGGTGTCGTGGATCACGTGCAAGCTGCAGTGCCCCTCTGTCGGGTCCGGTGATGCCACTGCACTTCCTAAATTTACCCTAAAATCATTTCGCATGACGCTGTAACTCTAGAGGTGTGTCTGAAAACCCTCTCTGCTGATTATTTAGTGCACTATATTTACTGTAATTCTGAATGTAGGCACTATTTAGTGCAAACAACAACAGAAAAAAGTACTGTCCGCGGGATGCACGCTGTTCTTTCTGAATCCACAATAAAGCATATAAAAGGCTTCTCAAATGGGTGTGTGGTGATGCTACAAGGGGGGAAAAAAGGAGGGGAGCTGTCAAAAGCAGAAGAGTGAGGAAAATTTATTATGATAACCATGTGCACAAATACAGGCTTGGATCAGCAGCTACTCTGCAATGCAACATGTTTCCAGCTTGGCTCACGCTCTGTCTCGTGCATCAAGAGGTCACTGCTAACGTGTCTCTGGAAACCTAAATATAAAGCAGGAAGTGATGTGATAAACTGGATTTAAAAAGTAATCTTTTTTATGTTATTAATACCACCGGGTGCCTGTACTTTTGCATATATTTAGCATAATAAATGCACTTGATGGTTCCAATCCTATTTACTTTGCATTATCACAACTTCCTGCCAACAATCCCACAATTTTATGGATGCAAATATTACAGTCGTGTGACTCTACACCTGTCGGGAATGGCACAAAATAATGATTCTTAAGAATCTGAAATATTTATTTACACATCACGACAGAGTAAACGATTGAGTGTGTTTTATATAGAGTGAACGCGGTCCGACACACCCTAACTCCTGGCTGTCTCAGTGATGAGTGTGCCTGTTCCTGCTGCTGCCGCTGTGTATTTCTTGTCCCAAGAAGTGAGGAACGGCACAACCCCCCCCCCCCCACTCTTTCTGACTTTTAAGATCCCCTCTAATTCCCCTCCATTAGTCCAAGAGGAGGGAGATGTCACCCCAAAAGTGGGATGTATGGTTAGTAATTACAGCCCAAGGTTGAGCTGTTCCAGGCGAGAGCACTGGAGTGGTTCTATTACCCCTCCCTGTCCCCTTCTGCCTCCTTCCTACCCCCCCAACTGCTGTCTCACCATCCATGCAGCCCTATCTAGTACCCACCCATCCCCATTCTCTTCCTCTGACCCTCTGTGTCAACCTCCAACTCCCTACACAATCTCTCATCATGGCCCCCGCGTCGCACTGGTCACCCCTGCTCCTCCTGTGGCCTTACCTGACTAGCTCACACACACACACACACACACACACACACACACACACACACACGCACGCACACACTCAAGGAGGTCAGTAAACTTGACAAACACCAAATCACACGCATGCACAAGGATAAACACAGACCCCAGACGCCTGCTCATGTACACATATCTCCTGAGCATCGGGGCTATTTTCATCACTGTCATCAACCCCACCCCCCCATCATGTAACTTTCATCCCCTCATCATCTGCAGACTGTAAACTCAATAGGTCTATAAACTCCTTGACTACACACAATAACCCAGTACCCTTTCATTTTATTTTACCTACAGCCTTTAAGCACATATATGTATTCCATCCTCTCTCTCTAACCACTTCAGTTCTATTATATTAGAGCTGTAATCATTATTGAACCCTTCTGGCCTCCAGCATAACACTCTTTGCATGTTACACCAGTTTGAGTCTGCATAGCAAAATTCATCCAAGGTTAATAAAGTTAAATAATTTGACTAACCAACCATAACTGGTTCTCATTACGTAGCCAATAAACACATTCATCAGAGAGGACGTGAAATGCCCGTTGAAAAAAAATAAAGCTCTCCTTCGATTTCCTCGGCGGCTCAGTTCACGAGCTGACACAGAGGAGAGGCAGAGCGGGACGCGGGCCGGCTGGCCGCCCACCCAGTGGACACATGCACAAAATATCATCAGACCTCTGAATATAGACACAGATACACCCCGGATGTCATCATCTGAACCACACGCAGCCACTCAGAGACACACACTCTGAGACACAGGCACCGCATGCCACCCTCACCAGGAACATCTTTTTATCCATCTAATTCCTCCCACTATGAATAATGCATTTCCCTCCTTACCGAGGCTCGGGTTTAACGCATCGCTGCGCGGGTCTTTAAGGGGGTCCTTATTCATAAACAGCAGTGCAGTAAATACCAGAGCTTTGCAGCCAATTTAATGGCAGTTATGCTTAACAAATCTGCCTCAATCTAATGATCAGCCACAAAGCTAGGCTATGGGTTTAATCTGCACACAGAGGCTCCCCCAGCTCTGCGACTCACTGAATATGCTTAGGGATCTCTCCATCCAGAGAGAGGAGAGCACCGGCCTGACACTTAATCCTCCCAACACAACACCGGGATCAACACAAACATAGAACAATGTTAGTCTTTCATGAATAAGAATAACATTCAAAGTCCTAAAACACTGCGGAGACGATGCGCGGAGATGCTGAAACATTATGAGGCGCTCTTTTTCCAAATCCTTGCTATTCCCTGTCTGGACTGCCTGAGTCTTTTCCACTTCTTATTCCAGCATTGACCCCAGCACCTAAACAACAATACCATGTGGAATTTAGTGCATGCATTTAGATTGAGCAGAGCTTTGCAACTGCAAACGTAATATTGCTCTGTAAGTCACTGTGTACGGGCAAAAAAGTTCAGATAAAATTCTGATGTTCACTTCAAAAGAATAGAAGAACACTGCAAATGCAGAATAATGTAAGTTAGGGATGGTAAGATCTTTAAAATGTTGGTCATGTGTTTGTCTAGAAATAGAAAAAAAAGCAGATATTTGAAGTGAAGTCACCCCTAAATATAGGTTTCTACTGAATTGGGATTAAAATAGCACATGGAACATAGTTTTGCCTACCTGACATTTTTTTATTTGAGTGAGACAGAGGGTCAATATGTTATTTCTGACCGCTCCTCAACATATGTTCTGCTGACAACGTCACACCTGCTGTAAGAGTCTGCGAGACTGACGCTGCTCCCCAGGTAGGAGGACATATGTATGCAGCTACACATAGGTCCCAAAAGAGATGTCACAGGGCAAAGATGACGGCATGTGCTAAGAGAGCAAAATATAAATATAATCTTGCCTCCACAGGAAAAAATATTTTAGGAAAGTGCTTATGCCTGAAAAAAAAAATGGACCGGTAAAAATAAACAATAAAAATCAGAGATTTTAATTTTTTAAAAATATGCCGTGAACTCGTTTTAAATGGAAAAATCAAGATTTTTTTTTTCTGAATCAGTAGGTGCCAGAGATATCACGACAATGGCCCTTTAAGGACAACTGCTCCATGGACCCCTGGCCAGTAAATAACCTGAGAGTTAGTTGATAGGAGGGGAATTAGAGCCAGAGCAGGAGTATGTAATGGGGATGGATAGGAGGCTCAGGCCTGGGTCAAAGCCGCTTAGGAATCAATGTAGAGGTACAGGTGTACAACCACAGGTCTATAAGAGTAAGAAAACCTTTAAAGAGAAGGGGGGGAGAGAGAGCCAGAGAAGTAGAAATAGGGGGAAAACAAACCGCGATCATTCATTTCCATTATCACAATTAAAAACACCATTCAGGTGGCTACTGGTTTTTAATTTACAAAAGAAAGCAGAGAGAGGAAGACTAATGTTGTGAACCGAGCACAGTGATCACATCGGCAAGACAAACCGCATTACTGTCTCGCCTCCCAGCATTATTGCAACGGTGCTTCAAGGCCGGTCACAAAACCAGACACTGTGACATTTCACGCATAAATAAACTTATATAGGTGCTTTTCATGTTCATGTGCATTAAGAACTAAATGAAAGAGCTGAAATGTAAATTTGCTAATTAAATAATATCCCACCATTACTAATAAAAATGTCACAATTCCTGTGGAGGAAATAAGCACTGAAGAAAATGGAAATAGCCTTGACACTTGGATTAAAACACTATTGATGCCATTAAAATGCTAAGTGGGTCCAACCAATTGGCATAACCACATTTCACTAGAGGAATGTCAAAGGAGCACACGAGTCATAGCAATTACTATTAGAATACGCTTAATTATGGGTGCTGCATATTTAATATGTGGTAAAGTAAAACAAAGGTTATGTTAATATGAGTTTATTAAGCATTCACACAGTATAAAAATGTCTGTGTTGTTGCTATCCGAGGCATTCTTCTGAGGAGAGCTGCTGTTTTTTCCAGACAAACAAATTTACATTCACTAAATACATCGCAGCAAATCTTAAATGTAGATTTTCGCTGTATAGTTTTCTTTTTCTTAAAGCAACTAAAGCAGAAACAGGCACATATGATGCAGTTAATATGATAACAGTATTAAAAGCTCAACAGCAACAACTTCGTGGACCTCCTGTGCCCTCTTGTGGTAGAAACTATAAACTCTCTCCACATAGATAATTATTGCTTACCACATTTAATCAAAATGCCAAATTATAGGGTTTTTTTTGTTTGGTTGTTTGTTTTACAATGTTCAGTCTTAGTTCATCTTCTGTTGTTGACAGCATGCTTTCACCTTTTGCCTTCTCAAAAGTTCTTTAAGATAATGATGGACAGGCACAGACATCATTTAAATCAGCACGCTGTTAAAATGAACATTTCCTTTTACAATTAAATTAAATAAAACACGCCTCACTTAGATTTGATTGAATTTGATCTTGGGTTATTATGGATACTTTTTTTTTTACAGCTTCATGTGAGAAGGTGTGCTTGTAGTTATTTGAGTGCAAGTCAAATGGATGAATTCATTCCAGTTTAAATGTAGGCTCTATGCAGTTTCAGCCCTCTCTACGCAAGCTCTCCATGTGTATCCGCAGTGTTGGATTCATCTGTAAGACTTTCTTACAGTTATTACGTAATGTTATTTTTGTTTTTGGCCAATGTCACACTTTTGTTTGGGGTATTACTTTTCAGGTTTATCTGTCAGTAACCATACTCATTACTTCTTGTTTTATACACAGGCTTTTGTTCAAAGGTCCAAATAATAATTAAAACTATGAATGTTTATCTTTAGTAATGTTTTTACTTATTTGTCTAATTTGTACACTAAAAAAGAAAAGGACAAAAGAACACAGTCATCTGAGTTTGGTTCAGCTGAGAAGTCATCTGGAAACTAGGAACACACTCACTGTATATTAGTGTTTTTTTGCACTGTATGTTAATATTAATTATATTCTGCCATTTGCATTGCAACACTTTGAAATCATACAAGACTTTCAGCAGGACAATAACACTCTGATTTGTATTATTTCAACATTATGCATCCTTTTATCCATGTTTACACAGAAAGAGCCGGATAGATGGAAGAACATCAAGGTCAGGAAGGCATTTAAGTTCACGAGCTTCTTTGTTCAGTGAAGGTCCCCAGGCTGCTGTAAATCTGTGTACTACAGCACTGCTTTGCAGCGTCTCGTAATACACACACAGCAATTACACTGCTGTGACTTTCCTTAGGACAAAGGATTTGAATATAAAGACAATTAACGATTTTATGTTTATTTGATTTCCCTCATGCTGTCATTATCTATCCCGAACAAAGCAGCAAGTCTGAACAAATGGCCACTACTTGTGCTAATTTAAACTAAAGGAAAAAGGAAATACATTTGTTTCCAGACCATTATATAGTGAGCCATGCATTTGCTGGGTACAAATGGACACCATTCATTACAGTTAACAATGACATCCAATTCAGCCCAGCTAATGAACTTCAATACAATCATGTTCGGTATTAAGGAGTGATTTGTTGAGTCTAAGTGTATCATTTTGGAGGCTAATGTTGATGAATGCCTGGCTGTGGAAAGATGGGGACTTGCAGGGAGCAGAGACGCTCCTGTCACCCTTCTACTAGAGTGCAGTACCACATCGCCACCTAGTGGCATCATCATTGAAACACACTTGAAACTACACTGTGACGATTTCTAACATAACATCGTTCAACTGATTTGGGATTTTATGAGACTCACCAATACCAGAGTTGCCTCCGGTGATGAGGATAACCTTATCAGAGAGGTCACGACCCTGCAGGATCTCAAGGGCAGAGGTATTTCCATCATAACGCTTTGGCTTCACTATCACGTCCTCCACTGTGAATGCCTGCCGCGGGTCAAAGTATGTGGTCCGCTTGTTAATGTGACTGAAAATGACAGAGGAAAGAGGATGTCATAAAGACAAATATTATCGAGATTTGTGCAGTCCTGCATTTCTGGCCAAAATGAGCTCATTTGTTTCATCTGTTGAGCAAAGAGAAGTGTAACCATCGATATACTTACTCAACATAAATGATCTGCCCTTTTTCATCAGTTTCCTGCTCCCAACCGTACGGTAAATCTGCGGGAAGAGACAGACATCATATTTCTTTAACAGCCAGAATAAATAGGAACAAAGTGCTGAAGGCGATAGTTACGTCATTTAAGATACATATGTATGCATAACTTTTACAAAGTTACTAAAAACAAGGTTATCACAACTTTTTAAATGTTATATCCTATATGCCTTGCATCTGTGAGTGACTCTCAACTGAATAAAAATGTAGATATGATTAGATTTCATTTTATTAGCATTGCACAAAGTACTCAGACAATGAAATGCGCTATAGCGTCTCGCCAGAAGTAGTGAGTAGTAGTAGAGTAATGTACATATGTAAAGAGAATAGTCATGTAAGACACACACAACAAAAAACAAGTGAATAAAGCAGACCTCCAGCACAGCGTTTTTTCTTCCCTGTCTTCGGATGTTCCCACTGTGTCTTCATCTCATCATGGCTGTACACGGAGACAAAAGAAGATATGTCTTATATATTTATGTACTGAGAACAGCACACATGGATCAGAATCAATATTAACGTGACTGATTTAACCAAATGACACATCTGCGGTCTGTTGGTTGGTTGATGTTATAAAAAGAATCAAACACGTAAAATAAAGGGCAAGCAAAACTAGAGCCTGACTGATGTCAGTCTACTACCACACATATGTCCGTCCACCATGCATGAAAATGCTTCATGTATAGTTATTTATTGTTAAATTCACAGCAAGGGTTACACTTTCAGTGCAATGTTTCAGTCGGTTTGGACACTAAAGTTTTGTGGCAAACTCTTTATGTCTTTGTTGGTGTTTCATAACATTTGAGGGATAGATTTTAAGATTTTGCTCCCTAATCTGCCCCCAAATCCAGCATCAGTCAGGCTCTAGACAAAAAAAATATTCAGTTATGCAAGTATGCAACATGAATGAAAGGTAACCTAACAAAGGATGTCATAGAGAAGACGCACGATCATGAGACAAAACATTACAAAGGACATCAGAAATGTTACAATTCAGGGACACGAGACACAAATTCAGAAAAGAAAACAAACACACATCACAGCCAGTATTACACATCAGGTTGGGCTTCGGCAAACCAACTTTAAACCTGTCTAACAAATCAAAGACAGACACTGACGTAACGAGCAACATGAAATATTGTGTTGGCACTGTTGTTTCTTCTTCTTATGTCACCACGGGCAAACCAAATGCACTGTCCCATCACTGATGAGGGCTTTATTTGATATTCAAGGAGTGACTCTGTCATGAAGTTATGCCTCACTTCACAACCTCTGAGCAAACCTCTGCAGCTCCTGCATACTACTGCAACTACAGCATGACTTGGGACACTACAGCCACATCCTTATCAAGGCATTTCATGTTAAATGTGTCATAATGTGAGCTCTGCAGACTTCATCGCTTCACGCTAACAATGCAGGTATCAGCTTGTTTAAACTGATGTAGCTAACACGCGGTGTTAGCCACAGACTGGTGTGACTCTTTGTGGTCGTGGCCGAGGCTAACTTCATCATCACAGACATTTTGGTGTTGACAGATAACACCACTACAGATATTACACTTACTTTGCATAGTAGACCCAACCATCCTTCGTAGACCTCTCTTCCCAGCCGGGAGGTAACTCATCATCACTGTCCGTATCGTCCATCCCTGCGTATTTCAGAGCCGCCATAACTCACGTCTGTTTGTGTTTTGTTCACGGAAACGACCACGCTACAAACACGAACCCACAGAGGAAAATCTGAAGGATGAATGCAGCTGTCAGACAATTACCACCCAGCACAGCGTACACCGGCACTTCCGCAACAACATGGTGACGCTTGCCGAACAGCCCTCTGGGAAATTGAGGAAGAAACATGCAGTGGTTCAAGGGTCATTTGTTTGTTTTTTTAATTTTCGTTATCACAAGTGTATTATCAGCAACCAAAAAGTTTCCTAAGTTTTTCAAATTCATTTTTATTTATTTTATTATTTATTTTTTGATTAATAATACACAACAGAAACGTCAATGGACTACAACACAGGGACTTGCATGATTGCAAATATACTTAATAGATTTATTCCAAATAAAACTAACTATTAAATAAAATTGTAAGATATAAGTCATGGGCTTAGGTGTTTGCATTTAAGATAAGATAGACATTATTGATCCCACAGCAGGGAAATTTAGTTGTTACAGAAGCTCACAGAACACAAGGTGGATAATAAAAAAAAAACCTCATAATTATGAATGGATATGGGGGTGGGGATATACCAGAAATACGAAAAGTAAACTAAACAGCCAATAACATTAAATAAAATAGACAGTAATATATGCTATACACACCTTGCAATTATAGGTACAGTATGTGTATGTTGATTTTCCACACCTGTCACCTGACACTGTTCTGCACATGTTCCCCATACTGTATGTACGTTATCTCTTTTGTATACAAAGCCACCTTTGTTCCAGCCCGTTAATCTCTTTGGTTACCTGTCGCACGTGTCCTGCCTGTCTGGTCAGTTTGTGTTTCCAAAAACAGTTGTGCAATTATGAGGGAACAGGACACCCGTAAAAGATTTTAAATTTTTAAAATCCTGGAAACTCACTATACCATGTATGTTACTACGACTGCCGAGGTGTATAATAGAAAGAAAGGGAAGACGAGGCACTTCCCCCTTACTCACTGGTCTGTCTCTTTTCTATGTTTAAATCTATGGTAACCTGTGTTCAAACACTGTCACAATAGAACAAGTACAGACATAAACCATGAAATTCAGCTGCTTCAGTTACAGGCATTGGGCACATCAGCTCGCTGTCAATGTGAAAAAGTTCTATTAATTCATTTTCATATACAGTAAATAAAAACGTTGGTCTTTTCTTTCTTTAAATTACTCTTACAGGGGAAATAAGATATTTTGCATTGAGTTGAACTGCATTTGTTTCATTGCTATTCGCCTCTCTATACGTTTCATAGACCACTGATGTTCAACCTGCTATTAATAACACCTAACCAAAGAAACTGATACCTGCATGACAGCTGGAGGTATAAAAATCTGATGCCTTTTTGGAGTGTAATGTTGATGTAGGGCAGAAAAAAATTTGCAGCAGCGATGGCTACATAAGCATATACAAAGGAGCTTTATCCAGTCTCTGCTTTATAGCTTGCTACTTGCCCCCTCACAAATTATCAATAGTGGCAGCATTGTTATGCACCCAGTGAGTAGCTGCTCTGCACACTAGGCTGCTTTCTTGAGTTCAACTTGCACCACTCCTGTTGGCTCATGTTGCGATTCAACTACTGCTTTGAGTGACCTGTTTCTATACTGTGAAGGACAGGCGCAGTGGTCACTACTCTGGCTATTTCGTGGCTTCCAAGAAAACTTGAAATACGAGAAACGCCAGCGTGCTGCTCTGAATGCTGACTTTGAAGAATCTACTGACACTTGATCAACCAAGCAACTGGTTTTGTGATATCAGCTGTAAAGATGCCTTACTTTTATTTTGCTTATTGTAAACAAACTCTTCCTCCAACTTCAGGTTGCCTTTCAGAGTATGGCATTATAAGCATCCCTTGCCTACGAATCCAAAAATGTGGAGTATAGTGGGGAAGCTGCTAAAGGCGCTAAAAGATTAAATCTTGTGTTATGGAGATGACCTCATCATGGTGGCACAGTCTCAAGAATGTAGGATGTTCCAGTTGAAGTTCAAGTTGTTCAGAGTAAGTGGTCACATGGAGAATCACTCCCACATCCTAGTGAAACAGTGCATTACCTTGATGTACTCCCTCACATTTTGGGCTGGGGACCGTGAAAGCTCAAGTAGACGGGCCTTGCAGTGGTAATCTAGGATACAAAAGAGTTGAGTGAGAGGCCAGTGAGTAACTCTTCCTCATAGCAGCCGCTCATCCAGGCACTGACCATGAGCTGTGACATTCAGCTGTTACAGCGTGTCCATCAAGAAGCCTCTCGGCTATGTAAGACACATGGAAGAAAAATGTTTGACAATGACCACTTTGTTTACTTTTGATTTTGTCAAAATACTACATCCAAGGTCATGAATGAACTCTTACTAAATATGAGATGTTCAAAAAAGGTTTGCATGTAGCTACTAAGCACTGTACTTAAATAAATAGCGAACATTTTGGTATTGCTACTTTACTCTGAGGAGCAGCGTGTAGGACATAGTGGCATCTAGAGGTCTAGTTGCAGACGTTTCACCCTCTCCTTTGAAGGAGAAAATACGGTGGTAACCTTGATGCCACCCACAGGTTTCTAAAGAGCTGTTGTGAAGCACAGCGTGTGGTGGTGGCTCATGGCCGTCGCCATCTTGGCAGTCATTCCTCTGCCACCTGTGAGGGCATCCACCTGTCAATCACAGCGACCATGCTGTTAATTATACATAACTTTAAGCCTTAATATGTTTTGAACAAGTGAGTTAAATTGAAATTCACCCCCAGTACAGTTCTTATGAATGGAAAAATTAGCTATACTGTTAGAAGAAGTTGCTGCTAGAGAAGTTAGACTTTTTTGTATGGGTGCTTATGGAGATTGACTTAACCCCCAAATTCCAGTGGCATGGATGCAACACTGTCCATGTGTGCTGCAGCTGCTGGAGTTACACGTGGCCATCTATTCAATGTTTCAAACCCACCTAAATCATCATGGTCCATTCACAAGGCCGTTGGGAATACACGACTGTTCTATTTTTGACGGACACCGTGAGTAACCTGCATCAGTCTACATAGAGCAGTTCGAGGTGGCCGGAGGTTAGACACAGAAACGGCATAAGGAATCCAGTCGAATTTCAAGATAATTCATCCCGTTCCATTGCTGTGGAAAAAATAGCCAAAGCAAAACTATTACAAAACAACTACATAGCATATTTACACATTTAGAAGCACCTAAACCAGGAAAATTACCAAATCTGAGCAAGTTAACAAAGTCTAGCGGGCAAATTGCTCCAGTTCACCTCCCAGCTAATCTAGATATCAGGAAAAATGAATCATCAGTGGACTTGAGGCAGGCTGAATGACGCCTCGGTGCTCTAACAAGCCATCTGTAATGGCACTTACCTGTCAATCAAGGGGCAACGCTGTTAATCATATGTAACTTTAAGCCTTGATATCATCTGAACGGGTGAGTTAAAAAAAGATTCACCCCTCTCACAGCTGTCATGAATGGGGAAATTAGCTATAGAGACCAAAACCGCTGTCTGTACCAGGCTGTAAACATGCTTATTTCTGCTGTGAAGTTGGACATTTTAACGTGGGGGGCTTAGGGTCACTTCTGCAGCCTGTCTCAAGTGGCCACTCGAGGCATTACAGTTTTAAAGCACTTGGCTTCGTTTTCAGGGTTACAAAAAAAGGACAGGACCTCTCTAAACATTCCAAAGAGAGCTGATTCAGCTGAATGCGCCATCTCACGGACGTCCTTCTACCCAAGGTGCAAAAACACATCAGATACAAGTGACCTACTGTAATGACATTACACTGCTCTGATGACTGGAGCTCCACTGTATCTCACCGCCTTCACTGCGCATGCTCCCAGGCAGTAGAAAGGGGGAGGGGCTATGAGGTGGGCCGACCAACTGTAGGCAAGTGTGTGTGTGTGTGTTTGTCTCCTCTCAGCAAAGACACACACACACAAACGTGAGACGTGGTCGTTAACGGTTTTCTTTGCTATTGAAAGTTTTGTTTTTGTCGCCTTGAGATTGTTTCGATGTTCTACTCTGTATATTAAAACATTCCGCTTGTACAAACGCTGTATTTATTGGCCACAAGCAGCCGACTTCGTTTCTTCTCAAGAGTGTCCGCTTCCCCTCCCCTCGATGAAGCGCTGCGATGCCCTCTGATTTTATATCCCTCCTTAGCTCGGATCTCGACCTCAATTCCCCCAAATCTCTATACTCAAAAGGTAAGATTTTACTGGCTAAAGCTCACTGTGAGACACTAACCCGTTTTGTCCTGGTTCGGCCTGAGTGGATGTCTTTAACGGCTCATGTTTAAGCTGCTAGCTAGCAGCGGTTAGCTTCTTTTCTGCTGTTAGCCAGCCTAGCTAGCTTAGTTAGTTAGCTGCATTTTGGCTTACGCCTTGCTTGGTTAGCTGTCCGTGTCACATGCGTGGAGGACCACGATACGCTGGGTCGCCCGTCTAATCGGACCCAGCGACACGTGATATCACATCGATGTGCTTCAGTTTCATCATTTAATGGGCTGACGGGCTTAGCGGGGACATACTGTTAGCTACAGCCACTAGCTCCGTGGGGTCGGTTTGCAGCCACCACATTGTTCAGCGGTTTAACTAAAGTCTGCGTCGGAGAGGTGTTTGTGGCTTAGCATGCATTCTCATGAAGGCGAGAGCAGGGAGGACATGTAGTGTGTGTGTGTGTGTGTGTGTGTGTTGTCTTGTTGATGCTCCCTGTGCAGTTTTGCGGAGTGTCCCTGTGTCTCTGTTTTGGTTTATGGGTGGAAATGAGCCAGAGTTGTCCTCCTCACATTCTCTGGTTTCACAGAAAGAATGTAGTTACTGGCACTTCACACAGCTCGGGGCACGGTATCCTCCCTCTGTCAGGATAAAGGGTCACCGAGGCCGGGACCACTCGGGTGCTCGTATTTATTCAATCTGTAATACAGCTGGGACACGTGTCAGCCAACTGTTATGTTATTATTAGGGGTGTGTTGCTGCATTGTGTGGCAGCCGCACTGTTCATTCAGCTGGGCTGGTGCATCTCTGGTGGCTCTTCAGCAACACTTTTGTTGGTTCACTTCCCCCTCCGTTAGCGAGTGGATCAGCTTCATGTGTAAAGGAATCTTCTGTCAATCTGCTACTCAGCGCTGGAAGCTTTTGCTTATTCATGAGTGAGCCTTGTATTTTGTCTGTGGACTAATGTGGACCGATCTGGTAACCTGACACGCATTGCTGTTTTCTTGACCATTTTAATGGTGTTCTTAGTTGCAGTCCACGCGTCTGGTTAAACGGCATCTAAACTCGGTCTCAACTTAACCTGCTGGTCCCACATCTGGCTGGCAGGCTACATGTGCATTTAAAGGATGCTGGTGAACAAGCAGAAAGCACCGCTCTGTGACCCTGAAATGGTCAGTTGAGCCTGCCATATGGTCACACTGTATCACATGATGGCTGTTTATTTATATCTCAGTAATTGGATGTGTTGAGTAAGGTAGCGGACATGCACATCAAAGATCTGCTGGGAGACCTCGTGTACATCTGAAGCCAAGTTGGTCAAGCAGAATACACGGTGCTGTTTAGTTCATGATGTTTCTGGCTCTAAGTTAGGCGAATGTGGGACCTCAGTTGTGACCTACTGATCCCTGATGTGGGGCTCAAAGCTTGTCAAACATGTATTCACTTCATTAGTCACTAGGCCTGTACGATTATGGGCAAAATGATAATCACCATTAATTACATGATTATTTATCACAACTATTCATTGATATTTTTTTGGGGGGGGGCATTTCTTACACTTTAATTAAACTAACTTTAAATTAGCATTGCTTTTACTTTAATGTTTACTACATTTCTGCTAATGTACAGTGTATCTTTGCAGCTATAGGACAGCTAAAGTCTATAAGGCAGTACTGCAGGAGAAGTGTGGACAGCTAAAACCATGATCACGATTAATACTCGATTAAATGTGCAGCTCTATTAGACACATAAATGTCACCCATAACAGATATTTCTATGGTACTGTGCTTTAAATATACATTGAAAGGAAATGAAGCACATTCACAATCAGAAATGGGAGACAAATTCAGACTCTGCTGCTGTGAAACTCGTGATGCAGTTCAGGTTTGATTCACGGTGTCAGGTTTTAATCACAGCAAGATTCATAATGCGTCTCAGTTTTCTTTTTTTCCCCTGTTATATGGCCACATTCACTGCGGCATAATTGATATTAGGGGTGTCAAACGTATCGATGCCTTTTCCGACACGGTACGATCTCTGTTAATTAAACATTCAGATGTATCTAAAGTACCAATGTTATTACAACATGCCGATATATTATCAGTACAAAGCCATCCATGATCGATTACCTAGCGGACAATCTCCATCTAGCTCCCCTCCACCTGTGCAGTCTCCTGACAGTCACACAGCTCTGCTGCAGACACACAGAGAAATATGTTATCTGGCGTCACGTTGAAGATGTGAACACAGTGATTTGTTACCTCGTGGTTCTGATCGGCTCCGTCATTAACGACAAGCCTCTCCTACACGTGGCTCACCTGCTGCTACGAAAACAGAATCGAGGGTGGGAAAAAAAAATCCAAATTGCAGTTTGTGTTTTCCACATTACGTTTAGGGGGGAGATGATGCGATATTATTTTTTTGAGTAATACTTCATCTTCCCATGAAGTATGTTATTGTATCCTCCTCTCTCCGTCCCGTGAGTTTTCATTTGGACGATTAAAAAAAAAATCGAAACGACAGTTTAGTCTCAGCTGACGGAGAAAAAACATCTCACATCAGCTTATCAGTGTGAGAAACTTGAGCTGTGACAGCAGTGTGTGTTATTAGTTTTCATTCCGTGAGACTGATTGTCCTGTGCGGACATGCATTTTAGCTCCATGTTCATTTAAGCCGACCATAAAATATAGAGCAGTGCTAGATTTGAACTGTTTTCTTGGGGATAACTTCTTTGGCAGAGCGAGTAGAATTTATTTCTGGAAAGATGTTGCCGTGTTTTGAGTTTTTCTTTAAACGAAACTTCATTCGCCTCCGTTGCATTGCGATAGAGGCAGAAACTTGAGAGATGGGCATTAAATAAAACCAAAACCACCTGCATGGATGGGTACCTTTTGCCGTAGGTGAAAATACTGGCGGACCGACCTCCGTTCAGAGAAATTAGGCCTCATTTTCTTAGCTCCGGGAACATTTTGTACATTACGAGGGCGACCTACAGAAGACTAGAATTCATCAGCCGAAGTTTATTTTTGTTCTCCTGTTATTTCATTGCGACTGAACAGAGCATTCATTTATGCATCCATTAGGCTCCATTTGCTGTCAATCACCTGAGACATACGAGAAGAAATGAAAGCCTCCCTCCAGGAAACAATCTTTTAAAAGCATCCTTCCTCATAACTTTGTCTGTCTGTGCTGCTTTATTCACCGCTCCTTTCTAAGCTAGCGTCGTGGTTAATTTCATGGTAGGATGACTGCCGCAGAGCTCGTGTTGTAGAAGTGTAAACAAGATATACGTGGTAGTAATTGGTTTATATCTTACTCCTAATCCACTGATCTGGTTTATTCATCTGATCTGCATTAGCTGTCCCGTGCCAGTATAATTCAGTTTCAAGGTAAACAGAGATAGTGCAAATAGCCCAAAAAAAAAAAAAATGGCATTCTTTGTGGTTCGATCGCACTGAGTAGCTCCTTTGTCTGTATGCTGGCTCATATCGTTATGTGTTCAAGAGCGTAATTAAAGCCGCCATTATTGGGCACAGAGATACATTCTTGGTCTGCATATTTTTTCATTTGCAACAAAAACATCTCCCTCGTGAATTGTCTATTCTTCTGTCATCCACGTCTCAGCCCCGAGCCAGCTGCAAAGAATAAAAATGGACTGGTGGCCTTGCCATTTGGCAAAACCTCTGAGGCATGTGTAATGTGAGCAGTGCATAGCTATGAGATGAGGTAATTTAATTGTTCTAAGTGTAGGTTAAAGTCAGTCCGCCCCCCTGGCTGGATAGTGTGTTGCAGCCTACTTTTGGGCATGAGCTTGCAGAGTTGCACACATAAACTTACACGGACGTCATCTGGTGTCTTTAAAAGCGCCGACATCTAGTCTCTGAACTCTATCAGCGTCCAGTATTCTTTGGGGAACAGTGGAGAAGTTCAACTTTTATCTGAGTCGAGATTATTTTCTCTTGTAAAATAAGCCCTTCTCAAGCCATCAAACACGTTGACTAAGACGTTCACATGCCTCACGGGAAGGCCATTTCTCCAGTAACCACAAATTATGTGATGTCAGTTGTGTGGTCGCCGAGACGAAGCACCTCTTTTCTGTCTACAAGCTGATGACGGGGCTTTGATAATGCTAATATTTTGATGTTGATGTTGGCTTTGTGTCAAAGCACAACACTTTTTGTGCCCCAAACACAATGTGATGGTAGCTTGGAACAAACCCCACGACGCGCCAAGCGCTCTGCTTTGTCTGCTGTGCCGACTCTTTCATTTCCCACCACCACAGGCCGCCACGCCACACATTTGTATATACAAGCGCCGCTTTGCATGCTGTTCGCTCCGCAGGCAGCCTGACCCACGATCAAATTCAAAACACCGAAAGAAATCCAGACTAGGCATTTCCATATCCAAATAACACGAATTATTGAGCAGCGATGACTGTTAATCAGTTTGTGCTCGCACTTATCGGCCTCGTGTGTTACAAGATAATTGGACTGAACTGTACTAAGCGTATCAGCGCGCATAACAACAAATACAGTACATGTGTGGCAGGCAAACAGTCCTCTGTGATGAAATGATCAGAAAGTTTTATGGGTGTTTCCCACTTGTTGCTTATGATGAAGTAGGAAGTTTTAGCTCAGTATTTTGACGGTGTCAATCTAAATTTAGTTTTTATCCACTTCGGAGAATGATGAATAAGAACTTTGCCACATGACTGCTCTCCTGATTAAAAATCCACACTTCAAATGGATTCATTTACAGTTTGCATGTCTGAACAAGCACTTCCCCACAACAATCATCTGTTTTACATTCTTGGCTCACATGTATCACTTTAGCACCATTTCTGAATGATCAGTTCTTGTGGATTATATATTTTGAGGCAGTGAACACACACACACACACACACACACACACACACACACACACACACACATACACATGCTCTGTTGTGAATTTATTCATTTTTTTGTTACAAAATCATTAGCAGCTGGGAAACGTGTGCCAGCAGAAAATCCAGGCAGCTCTACTTGTACCCCACACAGAACAGTGTTTAATGCAGCGTCGACTCATTTTGCATGTCGTCCGACCTTGTGACCCTCCAAACCTGGGCTGACAAACAAATATTTCTGTTATCTTTGATATGCAATGCAATTCTGCCACCGATGCAGCACGTGAGTGGCGCTGACTTTCGTTCATACGTGAATACTCGGCCGGAATCGGCCGGTTGAGCACACATTCAGCGTCCACCGCGCTCATCGTACACACATCTCCTGCGTGAAAGGGGTCATAGTGAAGACTGAGGTCACGTCGGGTAACCAGTCAATCTGGAATACTACCATGCACAAAGACTTTCTCTCTCCGCACCGTGAACAAAGCACAGCAAACACAGACGGAGGGTTATGGCGAGGATCGTGCACACTTTGCGATTTGCTCGGAGACCATGTTAAAGTTTATTGCATGGGCCATTGTCCAAGCTTTACAGAGAGCTTTTGTTTAGCATCCTGTTTTAAAAGTTGAGTAAATACACTGTTGTGGTTCGTCTGCTTTAAAGGGATTATTCGCTCAAAATGGTGACTAACAATAGTCTTCATTGTGAACACTTTGAGGACAGCATCTGTGAACGCTTCATATTTAGAAAGTAACATTTCTCGTGATAAATGTAATTTCTTTTTTTTTTTTTTGGCACTTGGAGCATCACAAACCTAATGCCACTCAGCTCTGCTGTGATGGGCTTTGTGCAGGCGATATCTCCAGATCCTCTGGATGGATAAACAAGCTTTATTGTTTTTTTTTGAAGGAACTATCCCTTAAAGGCAGATTTGCTCAGCAATGCACCATGGAGTTGGCCCCTTTTTTCGGTTTTGTTCGTGTATGAACCAGAGCAGTGTGTTAGTTCTTTGTGTGAACTGTGGTGACTTTGTGTTGTCGCTCCCTCAACACCATCGCTGACGTCACAGAAGCGCGAGATCATGTGTCTTGTCAGTTTCACCATTCTGCTGGTGCTAAGTCATAACTGAGTATCAGATGACTACTACACACACCGTGAGCCGCCAGTGCACAGCTGAAATATCAATGTCCGGGTGTTGATGGATCGCTGTTCCTTAGCAACTAGACTACTTAATCGTGTGTTTATCTGCCACCAAATGTGGTTTACACCAGTGTGCCTACAGTGGTTGCTTATACTCTTCTAGGAATTACCATAATATCACATATCAAGGAATGTCTCAGTGGGTCTTATTACGCTAAACCCCGTTGGAAGCTAATTTAGTTTATCATAAGATAGCCCATGTTGTGTTAGTGTTGACTGCACAGTCTATTGCTATGTGGAAAAATATTTGGTCATGGGACCAAGCTTTGCTTTCAGTCCTTTCAGTCCAAGATTCCAGTTTGGTTATTGCCATGGGGATTACACAAGAGCAAGTGAGATGAACTGCTGACACCGGACCGATGACACTCCACGTTTTATGGAGAAATAAATAATAAGTGTTTTAAAAATTAAGTTGGAGATTTCTATATTTAGTTCACTTCAGTTTGGAGCCAGTTGTTTGTAGAGGTGCTGCATCTTTAGCACAGCACTTGAAACTCTTGATAATATGTTCAGTACATAATAAAGCACGCTTAAATTATGGGAACACCGTTTCAAGTTAACTGGTTGAAAAAGCAGAAACAAGTCATCCTACCATCAGCGTCAATAATTCATTGGGCTCCCACGTCTGGCTGAAAAACTTCCCCGGTTGTGTAATAAACGATCTGATTTGTGTTTTTCAGAACCTAATTTCTCTCTTCCTGCTCATCCCTCATGACAGAGTCGGTATATGACCTCCTCCCCAAAGAGCTCCAGCTCCAGCCGTCGTCCACCCAGACAGACCCAGCCACCATGAGCCAGAAGAGTGGGGGAGAGGCGGGACCTCCCCCCTCTGCAGCGTTGGCCTCAGGTGAGCTACCTGCTCAGTCCATGAAAACCATGATCTGGGATCAGTTTCCTCCTTGCCAAACTATTCCCCCAAGACAGCAGGGGTGAAGAAACTAATATGGCCTTGTATCAGCGTCTGGGGGCAACTTCACCCTTTCACAAGTTTGTGAGACAATTAATATTTATGACTGTTTGAGATTATATGGGCTAGTATAGTATTTATATTTCAGCTGAGGTATATTAATACTGCTGGCATAGCGAGGCACAGCCATATTAGATATCACTTGGGTATATCACAGGTTTCATGGTTCTGCGAAGCTGTGGTGGAACCAACTGAGGCGTCGGGGCAAAGCTGATTTTCCGTAGTTGGGCTGTAGCTCTTAAACTTCGGGACTGTCAGTTTTTCCATTGTCGTGCTGTAATAAAGAAACCACCGTGTCGGTTGGGCCCGGCTGTGCTGGGTGAACCTGTTAGATACTTTTAGGTTTCTAGGTTTGTGTGACAAACATCTTCTCTTGTGATCCCACCATCATGGAGGAGGCATTGCTTACCATGACTCTCTGTGTTGGCCTTTGACATTCACCCACACAGCGACTGCATTAAGTGCCTTCACCCCTTCACCTCATAATTAGACTATGTATCAAATTAAAAATTGCTGAATGCAGCTTCTAACCTACACCATTTAAGACACCCGTTGGCTTCTTTATGACTGAAGTTACTCGTCTTGTCCTGGGAAACTTCACCCTGAATAACCACGACTTCCAAGCAATGAGTTTGTATTAACAGCATGCTAACATGGCTTGTTCTTTGTCACTTCACTCATTTGTTTCAGCAGCTCTTTTCCCCCCTGATGCTTGTGCTTAATGCTTTTTTTTCTCACTTGACATTTTAGACGGTTTAGGGGCAAAACATCATGCAGCATAATCAATACAGCCAACCCAGATCCTGTCCTTTGGCTTAAGCTGTCATTTCACACACTCTTCGTGCCTTTCGTGACACTTTATTGTGTTCTAGTGTCTGTGTCTGGATTAGCACTTTCTCTCTGAAGGTGTCAGTATACTTAGGTTTTGTTCTTAACAAGTGCCTAAAACAGAAACAGCCTGCGCACATTTCTCATCCCACGTAACCTTTTACACCCTCGTACGACTAGGTCATCTGATCAGCTAAATGATTAATCTACTCCCATGTTTTATAGCAGCTGACATTCCCAGTAATTATGAAGGTCTCTTTTTGAAACTGTGAAGTTGCCCCCAACAATTGTTAGACTGTTTTTTAAATATATATGTCTCTCTCTATATATATATATATATATATATATATATATATATATATATATATATATATATATATATATATATATATATATATATATATATATATATATATCTCATTTAGCAAACCAAACAAATATGGTCTGATCTTGGATCATGGTTCAGGGCAGCTGACATCAGCTATAACTGTGAAGGATTGTAGCCCTGAGTTTCATCTAGACAGCAAACTAACTGGTCAACAGTCATGTTGGAGAGAGCGCTTTTGTTAACGCTACCTTTTTTTTTTCTTTTTTTTTTTTTTTTAACTATCCTGTCTGAACCAGCTGGCCTTAAGCAGTGCTGATCAAAAGCATGACTACTTTTAATGTCCTTCAGATCATCATTAACCAAATACACATGCTTCAAAGTGTCTATAAATGATCAACTTCAAAAGTTACTCCTTCCTTAAGTGTATTAACTCATCCAATTTACTGATTGACAGAAGTTGAATCTTGAATGATCAGCTCTCTTGTTGCTCATTGGCTGTCTCGTTTTTATTGCAGGAAGTTCCCTCTGAGGCAGGGAGTGTCTGCATATAAAATGGTCTGCAGTTCACTGCTCCATAGGTCAGAGGCTTGTTTATTCTGTCTCCATGGCTACGCTCAGTCCCAACCAAATCTTCCAATTGGCATGCGCAAACTACTGTTTACTACTGAATGCACATTGCACAAACTGTACCGTAACCCTGGCAAATTTAATTTGGCGCCACATTACCAGCTTGCAAATTTGGCTGTACAAGAAAAGTTTGACCAGATTTTGTTGTGTTTCTTTCTGGCAATGTGTATGTAACAATTTGTAGCTTGCTTTTGTTTTTGTAAACAAAGCATGTCAGTTTTGTCACATTGATTTTGACCGAGAAAGGTTTTGTAGGAATCAGAACATTATGGGACCTATAAGTACCCTTCTCAACTTTAACTTCAGAACATTTGATCAATGCTTGACAGCTCTCGCATGCACAGTGAGAGCATATAACCCACAATAGTCTGTTGAAATTAGAGTTGGGAAGAGGGGAAATCAATACAAATCATGCACAAATTCAGCTGCTTGAATGGGACTGCTAGCCTGCTCTGTACTGAACACCTGTACTAACATTTATCTGTGTATACACTACTACAGATGCCACCTCCTCCACCTCCAGCCCCTCGGCCTCTTCCTCTCTGGCTATAGGAGCCCCGTCCACTGGCTCCTCTACCTCGTCCTCAGACCATCTCAAGGTTCCCCAGCATGTCCACTCCACTGGAGGGGATGGAGCTGGAGCTTCCGAGATGCAAAGTTTGGAGGGTGCCGTATCTGCCCCCAGCCGAGGCAACAGCGGAGCAAACACTGCAACAGGAGACATAGGGTCAGGAGTGTTGTCAGGGCTAGGAGTCCAGCAGCCTCAGAACACTCCATCAAAACGAAGGCCCGTGTTGAGCATATCCCCGCCACCTGAGGACCTATTCGATGACAGCCAGATGTCTTGCCAAGAGGAACCGACTGTGCCTGGTCCGCCAGGTCCAGACTCAGAGCATAGCAGCAGCATGTGGGCCGATGACTCCGTCTCCAACTTCAGCCTGATCAGCTCTATATCCTACAATGACAACACAGAGGTGCCACGCAAGTCCCGAAAACGCACCCCTCGCCAGCGGCCCGGCCCAAAGCCTGCTCCTCCAGAGGACAGCATGGACGTGTTTGATGCTGACAGCGCCAAGGCTCCTCACTTTGTCCTATCCCAGCTGGGCACAGACAAGACCAGTCCCATAGCCAGGTGGGGTGACCCTGCTCCAATGCATATTCAATCAGCATTTTAACACAGAGAACTCTCTCTCTCTGTGTCCCTCTGTAGGAACACACTAAAGGTCATTTAATTTATTTTTGTCTGGGGTAATTGAATTTCTGCAAATCATATTAATATCATCATGTGATTTTTCTTTTTTCATTGCCCTGCAGCTCTCTTGAATCAGGGACTGCTGTGAAGGGTGGATCTCTATGTACTCAGTTCCCCCAGAGGAGTGATGGGAAGGAGTTAAAGATCCTGGTGCAGCCAGAGACTCAGCACAGAGCTCGCTATCTGACAGAGGGCAGCAGAGGTTCTGTCAAAGACCGCACACAGCAGGGATTCCCCACTGTCAAGGTTTGTAAAAGAAATCCACCCACTGCTTCTTGACACAGGAAAAAACAAGAGCACCAAAGTTAGAACTGACTGAATAAGGCCAAAAACACACAGGACATGGAGGGTGATGTGCTGGTAGAGAATGTTTGTGCCAATTCAGACCCATCAGAAGCATTCACTTAATAATTTATACCCATGAGCACTAGTTTGTTTTGAGCTACTTCAGAAGCTTTATTTTAAAAATAACCTGCAATACTGTACACAATATATAATCCTTTGACTAATGTCAACTTCAGTTTCCAGAGGGCATGTAATTAAAACTTGATCATCTGTACCTGTTAATGATAAATGTGGGCTGGGAAGTGAAAGAGCAGCGCCTGCCCTTCATTCATTAATAAGTCGCTTAACCCTGAACTGCTCCACTGGGGCTGCTTAGCGGGCAGCAGATAAAACTGTGTGGACTCTCAGTGAAACAGCTCTGAATTTCATTAGCGTACATGTATTTTATGATGAATGTTTGAACCAACTCATGTGCTTCTTCTGTGGCGTAATTGAAAATGTCCTCTCTGCAGTGCATTTCCTTTGTATATTTTTGTAAGAACCACACAGGAAGAAAATAGATTTGTTTCTGCCAACCCTGGCAAGGCTTTACACGGAACATTTAACATGTTTTTGTTTCTTAACTCGGACACTTCAGTAAGAAACCTTCATTTTACATGCATTTCCCAATAACTCCACGACTACTGTGCTTTGGCCTTAAAGCAACTTTATTTTAATATTTTGTTATGTTTTTATTATTCAAGTTGCTTACACACCATTTTCTCTTTTTTTGTCCCCAGTTGGAGGGTGTGAGTGAACCCGTTGTGCTTCAGGTGTTTGTAGCGAATGATGCAGGCAGAGTGAAGCCTCACGGTTTCTACCAGGCGTGCAGAGTGACTGGACGCAACACTACTGCCTGCAAGGAGGTGGAAATAGAGGGCACAATTGTTATTGAGATCCCTCTGGAGCCCAGCAGTGACATGACACTCGCGTAAGGGATTATTTTCTGTGGATAATCAGTTAATGCTTACACAGTCTTGATGTTTAAAATGTACTTAGCATGCTTGGCATGTTCTCCCTGTCTTGTGTTTTTTCTTCAGGGTGGACTGTGTGGGAATTCTGAAGCTGCGCAATGCAGATGTGGAGGCCCGTATTGGTGTGGCAGGGTCCAAGAAAAAGAGCACACGCGCCCGGTTGGCCTTCAGAGTCGGCATCCCCCAACCTGATGGATCAGTCCTTACTCTACAGGTCCCCTCATCACCCATCCTCTGTAGTGAGTAGTTCATGCACACCATGAATCAACAGTCAGCATGAGTCTAAAGCTACAAACAGTCACCACAATCATGAGGCTAAATGCTGGGGGAATGGTTTCCTGTGATTTGTGGTGTTTGGCTTCCCTCAAACATGGCATTTACGATGAAGACCATAGAGCTCTGTTTTGGTCTCATCAGACCGGAAAACTTTCTGTTTTTTTGTTTCAGTCGTCAACATGCCCTTTGGCAAACATCCTAGATGTCATGTGAGTTTTGATTCTTTGACTCTTCTGTCGTTCTCCAGCCCAGCCAGCAGGAGTGCCAGAGATCCTGAAGAAGAGTCTTCACAGCTGCTCAGTGAGAGGAGGAGAGGAAGTTTTCATCATTGGAAAGAACTTCCTCAAAGGAACCAAAGTTATTTTTCAGGAAAACAGTGCAGGTGCTGTAGTCAGCTTGTTGTCTGTGTTGTATCTCCGTGTAAATTATGTGCATTTGGGTTTCTGCATGTAAAATAAATTTGTTTTATTTGTAGATGATAATTCCTGGCAAGCTGAGGCAAAGATAGACATGGACCTTTTCCATCAGGTAAATGCCAAAGAGTGATATGTACAGTATATCATATGTTTCCTCTTGAATATTACAAACCGCTGTGTCAAACCTGCCTGCTTTCGTTAACCAGACTCTTTCTGATTTTGCCAATTTGGGTCTGTTTTCCAGAACCATTTGATAGTGACAGTTCCCCCGTTCCACAACCAGTCAATCACTTCTCCGGTTTCTGTGGGAATCTTTGTGATGACCAATGCTGGTAGATCACATGATGCCCAGACCTTCACCTACACTCCAGATTCAGGTACAGTCACTTGGCCTCATGCAGGTAATTTTATAAGAGGTTTACTGGAGAGGGATTTATGATTATTATTTTAGGATACTGTGACCATATTATATGAAGAAAAATGCTACCTGCATTGGCTGTATAGATCAACGTCATTGTTAATGTTAAGCAGATGCATTAAAATGGAAGGTTTCAGTATCGCTGAAAATCCAGAATTCATCAATGACATATCAGAGAAATGTAAATCATAATACACTGTCGGTTAATAATTGGTTGATATCACTTGTCAAGTTATTAGTTGTTGCTAATATTGGTTGTAATGTTAGTCTTCCACAAACAAAGCTATCCTGTGGTTCTAATCTCTCCCTCAGCTGATAACTCAAATGTCCGGACAGTAAAAACAGAGGGACCCGCCCTGGTCAAGACATGTATATTTGATGGCCAGATCAAATCTTTATCTTCTGAGCGAACAGACTGCTCTAGTCAGCCTTCCAAGCGGCAAGAAGACACACCTATGGAAGTGTCTAGCAATCCAACGGCCACAGATGTCTTTAAGGTGAGTCATCAAACATTCTCAAGGAAGAGGAATCAAAATATCTACTCCAGAACTGCAGTCGGTAACATTTTGGTTTGTTCTCTTTCCTTAGCCCTCCCCTGACCCTCTCGTCTCAGTGCAGCAGACCCTGGAGCTCAATTCTGGTCCTCATCCAGGTGGAGAGTCCTTTCAAAGTCCAATGCCCCTACAACCTGAAGACGTGGATCTTCCCCAGGTGCCCCCTGTCTTCCCTAGCCTAGAGACTCTCAGCAACATACAAAAACAAGACGTTGCCCCCACAACCTCCTTCCCAGTGTCAGGAGATACAACAATCCCCCCTGTGACACCTGAAGTCCCTCAACAATTCCTCAGAGACCCCCAGGACAACTTGCCTCCCGAGAGTACGAATAACAGTGGAGGGGTCGTAGTTGTGGCCATGCCCCAGATAGCAACTCCCTCTCAGCCCCAGCCACAACAGTCCCAAGTTCCCCTGTTCCCACAGGAAGGGGTGGCCCAGCTGGAGAGGGCAGTGAGGGAGCTACAGGCTGAAGGTAACACCGCGTTCCAGCAGGTGTTGGAGGCGGCCGTAGCCCAGCAGCAACTGAACTCTGTGCTGTACAGCCCCACACCATCTGCTGAGTCCCTTCAGCAGCACGTTCAGGAGAACATGAACAGCCTTAGACTGGGAACCACAGATAATTCACTGTCAACACAGCAACAACTACAGATACAACAGCAACAGCAGATACAACAGCAGCAACAACAGATACAACAGCAACAGCAGCAGCAGCAACAACAAATACAGCAACAGTTTCAACAGCATCAACAACTGCAGCAGCAACAGCAAATCCTTGGCAACCTGCAGCATCAACAGCAGCAGCAGCAACACTTACAGCAACAACAGCAGCAAGTTCTCGGCACTATACAGATCCAACAGCAACTTATATTGCAGCCACAAGACCAACAGCAACTGCAGCAGCAACAGCAGCAGCAAATCATGGAGAATATCCAACAGCAACAACAACAGTTGCAACAAAATCAGCAACAGCAAGTCCTTAACAACATCCAACTTCAGGACCAGCAACAACAAAATCAAATGCTAACCAATTTACAACAACATCAGCTACAACAGCAGCAGCAGCAACAGCAGCAAAATCAAGCGTTGAGCAACTTACAACAGCAACAACAACTGCAAGAGCAACAGGTCTTGGAGAATTTACAGCAGCAACTTCAAGCTGAGTTGCTCCAGCCTCAGATCCACCCGTCCCCCCAAGTACAGCAGCCAGTTTCTCTTCTTCAACAGGCTGGAGATCTGCTCACCATTCAGACCAGCTTCCCAACACAGCCTCCGTCACACACATCTCCCCCACAACAGCTCTTCCAGTCGCCAAGGCCCTTGGCTGAGACACAAGGCTCCCAACAGCAGGTCCAGGCTACCCTGCTCCAGAATACACTTACTGTTCTCGCTAGTGGCACTCTCAGCTCAGAGCAGCAGTCACCAGGGTCGACCTTATACCTGTCCCCAAACGCTCAGCCCCAACAACAGCAACAGCAGCAGCTGGCATTCATTTCCTCCATGGAGACATCCAACCAGCCTCAGTCTGTTGCAATGTTTCAGAACCAACCCCAAGCTCAGCTCTCCCAAATGCAACAACAGAGCACCCCCATGGAGCAGCAGCAGTCCCCACAGCAGAACCAACAGCAGCCACCACAACTTCCAATGGGCCCACAAAGCTCCTTGTTCCAAAGTATCTCAAATCACTCACAGGCTAACTCTGTTCCCCAGAGCCAGCTTTCCCAACCCCAGCAGACAGGTCTGCTCCTCTGCACCACAGATCTAAATCCACAGGCTATTCCCCCAACTCTTCTCTTTAGCACCCAGACCCAAGGCCCTTCCCCCATGGGGAGCATTAGCGTTGGAATCCCACAGCCAGACCCGGCAGAGCCCATGTCGTTTCAAGACCAGAGCTCCACAGGCAGCAACTCGGCCTCCACTGAGAGCCAACAGCAGAGCCTGTTCCAGGAACAGCAGCCAATGCAAGTGGGCCCAAGTTCCAGCAGCCTCCCGAGCAGTCAACCCGTGGAGCTCTTCTTGCCACAGGCATCTCTATCCAGCCTACAGAGTACTATTGGCTCACAGGAGCTGAACAACCAGGCTCCAGCCCCTGGCACAACCATCTTTGTGGTACAGGGTGGTGTGGGTGTGGTAGCCAATCCTGGCCAGCAGCCCCCAGAGCAGCTTTTCCAGACAACTGTGGGCGGGAATGTGGCTCCACAAGGACAGACCAACTTGTTTGTGTTTGGCATCCAGAATGGTAAGATGACGATTTTGGTCTGCGGTGAATATTTTTACATGTCCAAATACTTCCTGAGTTGCTCCAATGCCACTGGCAGCGCCTTTACCTGCCGCTTGATTATTGTTTCCATTTTCTCGTCCTCCCAGATTCTCCCCAGCTGCTGAATTCCTCCGGACCCACCCTGCCAGCTCAGAGCCAGAGCCAGAACCCCAGTCACATGCAGCCTTTATTGGACCAGCCCATGGCTCAAGCTGCCCCCTCGATGCCGGCCACCATGCACAGCAGCTTACAGAACACCCTTCAGGCGCAAATGCAGTCCAGCTTAGAGAACGCCATGCAGACCAGCCTACAGAATGCAATGCAGACAAACACACAAACGGCTCTGCAGTCCAGTTTACAGGCAACCATAGAAACAAGCCTGCCAACTCCAATGCAGACCAACCTACAGACACAGATACAGAGCAGCTTACAGAATCAGTTGCAGGCATCAATATCTGCATCGTCCAACATGGATAAAATCGAGGACCTACTGGAAAGCCTACAAAAGCAGTGATAAAGGTTTGGACCATGTGGGCACTAAGGAGAGTGTGATATGTAGCTGAAAGTTATACATCCTTACACCAACAAACACAATGGCGGTGCGTGGTGTTGTGTGCCAATTCCACAAAATGAAGAAAATTTTAAATATTTAAGAATAAAATGCCCCTTTTACCCAAATCTCAAATTATGAGCTCATGTAACTCCTCGTTTTTACGGAATACTTAGAATTAATCATAGCCATCATACATCCATTGTCCTGGAATTGATGAATCCGCCTTTGTTATTACCCCTCTTGCAGGATCAGTGAGGCCTGTAATAACTGCTTTACCCATCCGTCTCAGAAATGCAGTGTTGTGTTTGTTTTTAAAAATGTGAGCCTATGAGATGACGGTGGAAAAACTGGAAAGGGATAAAGAATGTCAGTGACGGGGGGAATAGTAATGTGACCGAGAGGAGTCTGGAAGAGCAGACAGTGGGGATAATTAGCCAGCCATGGAGTGAATAACAGATTGCACATAAGTGTCAGATATGGGCTGAATCTCATTTTGTGAGTGTGTAAACTCTGAGCCTTCGCTGCATTTTGAAAGACAGACGAGTCTGAGATTTTTTTTGTCTGTTCGTCATGTGGAGTGACAGCAGAAATGAAGGGGGTGGGGGGGATTATCTGGCATAAAAACAGGGATGAAATAATGTCTCAGCCACTCAGTTAAAACTTATTTTTCCATGGATGATGTAAGTTGTTTTGTTTTTTTTGCAATTAATTGAACCATGTGTTTGCATATGTCAACAATTTGACTAAAATCTACTCTAAGAGTAAAGACTATTAAAGTAAGTACATTTGTAGAATGTTTTGCCTCCATCATGTTTGCCGGCATGGCTGGATTCTGCATCTGAGCAGACTATCAGAAGGAGAAGAGTTGAATATTGATATCAACGACAAAAAATTGGTATTGATGCATTTTGGGTATTGCAGGGGACTCCCCCGTTTGCAGAAAGCGAAGGGACTATTAAACACTCGCAAATGAGATTCAACCTGGCGAATAATGTGACTTGGCCTTTCGTTTGGCACCTTGGCAGTGTTTTCATACCTTCAGGCCTCATCACTGGGTTTGCAGAAGCTTTCTTGGTGAAATTTTAAGAAGCATTCAACTATGTAGTGTGTGTATATCTTTTTTGTTTTGTTTTGTTTTGAAGTTGGTGACCTTTACCAATTTAATGTGGATAGAAAAAAAAAAGAAATTTCCACTAGTGAAAATGGAGTGTTGTGTGGTTTTATAAACATTTTATCTCAAGCACTTTATAACCTCTAGCTAATCCTTATATCCGTCCACAGCTCTCTACTGACCCAGCTGAATTTGTACTCGGAAAAAACGTCCAGTTAAAAAAAAAAAAAAAAAGAAAAAAAAAAGAAAAAAACATAAAGCAGTTGTCTTTGTAAAGGTAAAATACATTAACCAAGCATTTTTACATTTTGTCATGTCTGAATATTTTTGAGGTCTAGGACAACTTTGTATAGAATGTCTGCTCACTGTTGAATTCCTCTTTGTATTCAATCTCAGTGGTCCAGTCAAGTCTGTCCAAAAAAAAAAAAAAAAGACAAAAAAAAAACAACAACAACAAAAAAAACAGCCATTCCCACAAAAGCATTGGCGTATTTCAGTGTCGGAGTGGTAAGTAGGCCTTTGTGTTTTACACACTGACAAAACACCTAAAATACTGATTCATTTAATTTGTGCATTTAAATGAAGGATTTTCATCATATTGCTATTTGTACTATTTACTGTTCAGTCTGTCACTTGAGACCGTTTTACCTTGTGTTGTGTTAAATATTTAAGTTTTTGTCTCAGTGTTGGTACCGTGTGCAGGCTGGCGCCATGTGAAGTTGGCATCCAGTACCCGTCCCTTGTGTTGTGAACAGGGGGCTCACTGGTAAATGAAATCTCTGTTACATAGAGGCCGCCATTTTGATCTTCTCTATGGTGCTATGTACAGGAGTGACGGGCACTTCTGATGTGATGTTAGTACATAACAGTTTATACTTATATCAATAGCACTGACATTATCTGTTAGTTTTGAAGCGGAGTCTAGAGAGCTGGCTGTTGTTGTGGGGTCAGACTGGAGTGCACCCGGGCATACCAAAGCTCCTGTCGTGAATCGTCGTCATCGTGTCTCACCCTTGTCCTTGCGAACGTCCGTATAATGTTTACTCATTTCTACTTACTCATTTAACTTATGCAGCTCTTACATGACAGCGATTCAGTATGTTTTGTTCAAGTACAAGGTATATACAAGATATGTAGAGGTACTTTGTTTCATGGATCAGTTCAACTCTGATTAACATTTCCACCAATTTGATACATTTCTCATGACATTACTCTATTTTTTGATGCAAAATAACACTGCTCTCCTTTCCATATCTACAACAGTAGCCAATTTGGCGATATAAAAAAAGCCAAATTTTTTTGAAAATAATTCAAATGTTAGAATAGCATTGCTCACATATGCATTTGTTTACATTTTCATAGTCATACTATTTTGTCCTGCGGCTGTTAGTGATCCATTTTAAAGTAACTTATCTTTTTTAGAATTTTGTATCCATGTATCAAAATGTAGAGTATTTTTGTAAAAACTAAAAACCTTTTTTTTTGGTTTATGCTCATAGCACAGAATATCATTGCTGGTATGTTTTATCCTGGCATGAAGCGCAGGTTTATTGTGACGCATGTATGACTGAAATTCGCAATGTAACTAAGTGGACATCAAACACATATGTTGGAACTTAATTCTACTGTTTAAACATTGATTTTTACCCAACCTGTATAACATAATACATGGGCTAGGTTTCTTGTTTGTGTGTGTGTGTGTGTTTTGTTTTAATGTCATGCATCTCAAATGGCACTTTGACTCATCCATTAACTGTAGGTCAGGTTAGAGCGCAGTAGTGATGTTTCCAAGCATTCCATTCCTCTTGGGTAGGGGAGTTTAAGAGCACATGATGTTTGCGGACAAAGCGCGGAACAGTAATGCCTCTTAAAGCCATACCAACACAGAAAGCCAACCTGTGACTTCAGTTTCATGAATGTAAGTTTTACCTCATGGTGTGGACATAGAGCCTGCTCTACATCTAACATCGGACCAATTACAGTTTTAGAGAACATATATTTTGAGGCAGCGGGGGGGGGGGGGGGGGGGGATGGGTGGGCGTGGCACCAAATGTCATTTGTATCACTGTACATTTGTCAGATTGTTTTTTCGTTTAGTTTTGTTTGGTTTTTTTTGTCTTGGATCGTGGTGTTAATTTTATGTTTCCGCATCCAGTCATATTCATTTTGAGCAATCCAGGATGCTCAGTCTGACTCTTCGAATAGCCACTTCCACCTGAAGAAAATAAAAGGAAAAAACGTGAAACGTGAATTTAATGGTGGTGAAGATAGCACACTATCAGTTTTGTCCTTCAGTCATGTAAATGAATATCCATGTATATTTAAATGTGAAATATACTGCAGGGGTATCTTGAATTTCAATTGTGATGCTTTCAACAGAACTTTGTGTGCCTTGATAACTTAACTGTTACTCTGCTGTGTTTACTAGTGTCCCTTTTGTGTCACTGCTATTTGGCTCCATGTCCTTTTTAATTCTCTAGGACTGTTTTAACATCAAGACACTTCTCAGTAATAGAATTTTTATTTCTTAACACAAACATAACCATAGCCCATACTGATATATACATATATATATATTTTTAAACACTTCCTCTTTGGAAAATCCATTGCAAGATATCAGCGTGAGTACTCTCAACATAATATTGTGCAGCTTCACCAGTGAATTGTCAACTTTATTTTCTGTTGAAAATGTTTTTTTTGTTTTGTTTTGTTTTTTCATGCCTCATGAGATTTGTACATGTGAGGTAAAAGGGACGAGACAGCGGAGACTGTTTTATGGAGAGCTTTCTTGTGTTGATGTGCTTGTCAACATTACTATTGTTGCTGTGAAATACTTGATCAAAAAGGAGCAACCATGATAAATTTAACTGTTAATTGCCAATAGTGTGAGCTGTATCTTGTGTGTAATCAGTTTGCTCACTTTTCCTAGTTCGCTTTCTATTTCACATCCTCCGACAGTTTTGTTGTATTCGTTCTGTGTAGCTTGAGCTTTAGTATCTAGCCTTAAGACCCTGCAGTCGGGATAAAGGTCAACCCCAGTGTGTTATCATACATCTGAACTATTATTAACATGTACTTTGCCTTGGTCTGGACATTTGTATACTCTTCTGTTTATATCTGTAATCCTGCTGCTACATTAAATGAATTAATAAAAAACCTAAGCATCTGCTTTGATTTGCTTCACCCCACCCCCACTCTAAATGTTAAATTAGTTATAAAATCATATTAAAAATTAAATATTAGTGTCTTAAAGTTTCACATTCAGGTACCACATGAATGACTAGCATCAGCTGGTTATAGTTTGCTAATTCTTCTATGTAGAATCTGCTGGAAGAACGCTGATGGATCCTCAGAGTCAAAACCAACATCAAACTCAGGTTTTTTCTTCAGAGCCAGGGCAGCGACCAGTATGGCCAGCATGGCAGTCAGTCCCCATATGTGATACTGGCTTCCTGATGTAGGGTCCACAAAATTAAAAGAGTGCAACGGCACCATCATCCCAGCAACGCCGTGGGCACCGTGGTGGTCCTTCTGGCTGGTAAAGAAGTCCAGAGGGACTGAGAACACGGCACTGACCTCAGCTGGGTTTGGACAGGGGCAAAATGACTCATCTATGAAGCCGACCACTGGAGTCACCAACAGGCCGCTCTATTGAAAAGAGACAAACACGGTGAGTGCAAGAAAGCAGCCAATGCCCTTGAAAGGAATGAATCATTTATTACTGCTCTACCTTATTGATGATGGGGAACAACCTACAGACCACCTGAACCTCACCAGGTTGTAGACCTATCTCCTCCTCCGCCTCTCTCAGAGCTGTGTCCACATCATCTCTGTCACTGGGGTCTCTCTTCCCACCGGGAAAACACACCTCACCAGCACTGGTCCTCAGCTACAAACACGCACATGTCAGCCCAAAAGCTGAATTTGGATAAATCACATGTTTGTCAGGTTACCTCCTTTGAGCGCAGGGTCATCAGAGTGTGCAGCTGTTCATTCCTCACAAACAGAGGGATCAGCACCGAGGCTTTGGGCAGCACCGGCAGAGAGGAGAACTTGTTACCGGTGTCAAACTGCTTTAAAACAGCTATCGTCTCCTCTTTAGTATGCATGGTTCACCAGCAGAACCCGAAAAGTGGAGCAACGCTACGAGAAAAGGACAGTGTACACACCTTTAACACAGTGATGTCAGTTTAAAGAGACAACTAAAGCTAGCATGGCTAGCACAAACCTCGTTTGGAGGTGCTGTGAATGTCGTGCGGATGGACAAAAACAGATTGTACAGTGTTCCCGAGACGGCCCAGAAAGGAAATAATTAAATTCAATAAAATGTTAGGTTTTTGTAGATTATTTAGTTTAGTGAAAGATTCAGCACTAGCATAGAGAAGAGAGACTTGGGTTGCCAGATCTCGCGAGAATGTGTTGCCGCCTGCTGCCGCGACTCGAAAAGATCTCGAACAAAGTTCATTTTGTCCTGATTCATCTGTCAGAAAAACACGTAGTTTTAGTGTCAGAGTGTTCAGAAAATGTGTGGTTTAGAAAATGGTTCCAATATTTACAGTAATAACGAAATAATCGCTCATATTCTGTGTTCACGCCCACTTCCCCCGTTTGATCTGTTTCTCTGTCAACGGGAACGGTAGTGGATCAACCAATGACAGTCCCAGGACTGAGCCACGTGATTCAGATACACGATGACACTTCCGTGGGGCATCTCTGTTCCTAACAGTCTCTGGCTGGCCGTGGGCATCGATGTGAATTGTAGTTTCTGTTCTCCAGAAACGGTTTGACATTTGGCCTACTGTGAAGCATCTCTGTCAAAGTCTGCGTGTTTTTATTGCTGAAAATATTGACTGAAGGTTTAGTTGTTTGTTTTTGTTTTGCTCCGGCAGAGAAGGGCTGGTGTGTGTACATGATTAATCTTATTATAATGGCCTCTTTCCATATCCATGAACATAAGTTTACTGGCAGGAGGCCATGCTCTGTTGCCTTTTTCAAGGACTTTAATTCATTAAAAAAAAAAAAAGCAATGTTACTTTATTCCTACTATCATCATTTTAGTAGATTGTACAATATTGTATTTATTTATTTACATGCATACTTACACTTACATGCATACATAGTTATCATTCTATTTCATTTCTTCTTGTTATATATTCCTTATATAATATATTGTATATTTTATATTATTCTTTAAGTCATTTTTTTTCTCCTTTTATTTCTTTTCTTTATCAGGAGGAGTGTAGTCTAGTGTAGTCTATTACAAAATAAACCATGCAACAGGAAAAACAGGATTCAAGGTTTCAACGGGATTTGTATTGCTGTAAACAGGTCCCCGATGAAAACATCAGATGTGAAATAAAACATACAGTACATTCCAAGTCAGTCAATTTATGGCATAATGAGAGGATATATGCGTATTTAAGTTTTTAAAAAAAAAAGAAAACATGCAAAGGGCTACGTAAATTTGACTGACAGCTCGCTGAACATAAAGCAGTAGCCTGAGATGATTTGATGAGCCAAAACAAATTCACATTTTTCTCCAAATCTCCAAAGTAAAACTGCAATTTACAGGTAAAGTCTGTACACATTAAGTGAATAAATAAATTCAAATTTAACAACCAAAATATTCATAATATACACAATTGATCCCATGTATTCAATGGGCAGGGGAATGAATTCTTCTTCTTGAAGTTATTTACAACCCACAAGTCACATTTTGTGGATTCATGTGTACAAAAATAAACAGGATTCAAAACACAGCAAAGCTAAGGAGGGTCATCACAGTGGTCCAAGTCTTCAATGATTCAGTCATCACCTCTGCAGCACTTCATCCACTCACACTCTGTACTTCTCCTTGGCTTGATCATTCAGTATACAGATGTGCTGTTCATAAAAAAAAACAAACCAGAAGTGTTTTTTAATGTCGTATATGTTACTATATATTCTGTTTCCGGGGTTGAACCAATCATTGTAGATACTGACAGCTGTAACAACCTGCAGAGGTCTTGACATTGGTGCATTATAAAAAGACAAATCATTTAACCAAATGTGTTCAAATTAAGAAAAAGGGGCAAAATGACTCATCTATGAAGCCAACCACTGGAGTCACCAACAGGCCATAATACAGCAGGGAAATGGGGGAGCTAGTCATGCCAGCAAAATATTCAAATAACTGGGGGTGGTGGTGAAACAGGCTGAGTATTAAATATTTGTAAAAGCATTTACTTTCTTGTTCTGAAATCGACATTTTTTAAGATTAGTTTGATTGTGATGCATAATGCACAGTCCATAATTTCCTTATTGTGCAAAAGTATATTGGTATTCTGCAGCAACAGCATCCTGAGAGTTAGTATACTATAAACTTACACTGAGATCTCTGAAGTACTCATTGTAGTCCAAAGCGTAACCCACCAGGAAGGCATCAGGAACTTCAAAACCAATGTCTGAAAAGACAGAACCAATGAGTCATATAAAGAAACCAAACGACAACTTTCGACTGCAGTGAAAGTAAAAGACCTGGTGGATCTAAAGTGAGATCCAGAAACATTTGCTGTTATCAGAGGCTCTGTGGTGAACAGATGATGCCCCTTTACTGTCTGCGTGAGATTGTCCATAAGCTGTCAGTGCTAAAGTCAAAATGCTTACAGTAACAGCTGTCCTTGAGGGACCATCTTAAAGAGATTATCTAACTCAGACCTAAAAGCATTACATAATCAGAGACAGTGTGAGCAGGGGGGGATATCAGATGTGTTAGTGAGTAAGTGCCAGACTCAGCTCGGCTATGTTTGGAGTAGATTAAATGAAATGTTGTGTCCTGCATGGAAGAGATGGCTTTATTAAAAGAGTGGTTTACTAACCCTTCAAACAACCAGACACACATATGATTGGCATTAAATGATCACTAACACACATTATGACACTACATGTCTTAGTGTAAGGTGAGTAAAGACGTGCTTACAGTCTGGTCTGTACCCTGAACTCCTCGGGGTCCTTTTCACCAGAAGGCTAGAATGATAAATGAAGATATGTAAAACAAAAGGGATTAACACACAGAAGAGAAAGACCTGTCGTAACCAGGTTACGGTTGATTGTCTTGGTACAGCTTGGCCAAAACAAATGCCCACTTCAGATTAACCTCTTTGTGTGGATCTCATTTGTAAAGAACAGATGCAAAGTTAGAACTGCAGAGAGTGCAAGATAAGTGGTGTGTAGACGTCCACCGCAGGTTTAGCAAGTTCTGAGATTTTTTTGAATAACTGGAACTTATTGTTTCACGGTGATCCAGTAGTTAGCACTGTTAGCACTTGCCTCACAGCAAGACGGTTATTCTGGGTCGGGGCCTGTCTGTGTGGAGTTTGCATGTTTTTTTCTGTTCCTGCTCGAGTTTCCTCTGGGACCTCTGGTTTCCTCACACAGTCTCAAAAACATCCAGGTTAGGTTAATCTAAATCACCTATAGGTTTTAATATCAGTGTGAATGACCTCTTGGTTAAATCTAAGTGGACGGATCAAAAATGGTTTAAAAAAACATTACACCATGTTTGTGGAAAGAGATCTGGCTGTTTCTGGGACCTTGAAATTTTATCACCAACTGTATACAGAGATATATATTAGGTAAACAGTATAGATTAGATTCAACTTTAGTGTCACTACACAAAGTACAAGTACTTAGACGAAACGCAATTTTGTATTTAGCCAGAAGTGCAGAGTATGTAAACATGAACAGGATATACACATGAATGTGTTGTGAAATGGTTCACAAAAAATACACAAATACAGTTGACAGAGCGGTCTGCAAATTGTTCTGTATTTTGTTGCTTTGAACACCACAAAAAAAAAGATGTGCAGTTCTGTTGCGTTGGAGTGGCAGCAGAAATGTGAGCGGTTGATATCGCAAGACCACAGCAGGAACAGGAACTATCTGCATGACTTGACACAAAAATAGCTAAGCGGGAAATGTTTAGGCTCTATTTTGTATATTTTCTTGTACTGAAATAGATCAGAAGTCAGTCAAGAACTATTACTAATAATAATACTACTATCTTTCATGCAAGCATCAGAGGAAACCCACATTGCTTCAGCCCATTTCCTGTTTCAACCAGCTTTCAGGAATACTTCAGAGAAATGGCCTCTACCTCCACAGTGCAGTTAATAGTACAGCAGATTAACTCTTAAGCTGCTTCCTCCCTCCATCACATTACATCTCTAATATAGTCCTAAAGGAGAGCGTCCATTAGCTAAGAGCACTGTTCATAAGCACTGCCTCTGGTGACGTAGCGGCCAGTTATAGTGGAGGTCTACCTACAATTCAGTTTCCAGGACTGTAAACTGTATGTGATGGTGCTTACCTTACTACTTTAACCATCTTGGGATTACATTCACTCAGCAGAGAAAGTAGCGTCTGCATCGTCCTTCCTGTCTCGACAATATCCTTTTCATGATACAGAAAAAACAAAGTGGTCACAACATTAAATGTATAGCATTTAAATAACAGACTTTGATGTTTTCTATATTATTACTTTAACACAAAATAAAGATTAACTGAACGATTACTGATGCAGACTCATGCAATAATTTAATATGTTGAATTTCCCAAAAAACAGTTACCTATAGAGGGTGTTTGGAAAATGTATGTGGGGAGTGAGGATGGAAAAAGAAAAGACTTACCTCAACAATCAAAACATTCTGCAGAAAGAAAGACAGAACAGCTGATGAAGTACTATAAAAGTAACTATAAAAGTCTGTGTGTTAAAGTATTTCTGCCTAACAAACACCAGTAGACTTACCTTGCCCGAGAGACTGGACAGCTCATCCCCTCCTATGACTTTGACGTTGTTTGTCGACTTGTCATTCTAGGTAACACAAAGAGGAGACGGCATTATCCACCACAGCGTGGTTACAGTTTGGATTAACCTCGTCAGGAAATCCTGACAACAAATCTACATCACATCTTCACGTCACTGCAGTGGCTCTTTTCTGATTGGGAAAAAGAAAATTGCCCTCGTTTGTATTTTTGCCATATCAGACACCTCACATCAGCACAAGTGCTTTCCTGGAAATGAAATGAGAAAAGGCAGCTTACACAGTAGCTCTTCACCCTAATGAAATCCACCGTCAGCGGGACTGATTTATCGCTGTTCTGGTTCAGTGCTTTGATGTAGTCCAAGAGATCGGCGAAGAACTTGTAGCCCCCTTTTAGCACGCACAAAGCTACGATGTGGTGTCCCCCCATGTCCCGCATTATGTCACGGGCGAGACGCTCCGTCCTGGACCACAGAGAGAGGTGGGAGACACAAAAGAGCATGGGCGAGGAGAGAGGGGAAACAGATACATCTTGAATTACGGTGCAAATGTGGATGCAGCACATTGCTTACAGACAGGGATGAAATCTTTAACATGATACGAGACGACATGATATGATGCGAGGCGCTGGACCTTTAATCCCACATTCAAATGCACGCTGGGATGTGGACTGCAGTGATTTGTCAAACAAATCCTGTATGGTGAGTACAAACACGTGCAGAGCTAGAGTTTGGTGCTGTTTTTTTAGGTGGTGGCTGGGTGCTGATTACTAGTTTACCTGTCCATGATGAGTCCATGGGGGATGATCACCTTGTCCAAATCGTTCTCATAATGTCTCGGGACACAGAAAAGGTCCAGTTCATGGCCCTTCTCATCATCAGCAATCTGAAACGATGCAAAGCGGTTGTCACTGACAGATAACGTCCGTCCAGAGACACATTAAATCACAGTGAAGCCATTGTCGCCTCTCTGTCGCCCCTTGGCAACGCTGAGCCTCTCAACCACCTGTTTATCCCCGCACACGCACGTGACTGAGGGAGGACATCAAGCACGAGCCACCTGCCTATCTATCAAAGCCAGGCCGTAGAGCACCACACCCTGACAAGTGTGCAAGTTCCCATCATCCAAAAAAAAAAAAAAAAAAATCAAACAAATCCCGGAAACGAGCCAGCAGCAAACCCGGCAGCTTACCTGCAGATACGAAGCCATGTTAAGCAGCCGTCGTCCGTCCTGTTCAGTCGCAGTGAACCGTCTGAGGAGTCATGCTCAGGTCCCGAGAGAGGAGGGTTTGTTGACTGGAGGTGGCACGAGCTGCTCTCCTCCTCAAAGGCTGCCGCTGCCGCTGCTGCTGCTACCCCGGGAGCGCGCGCATGCGATGCTCCTCTGTCGACCCGGGGTTTAAACCCTTTACGTCAGAATCCCGTTTACCTCCCCAATAATCTGATTTGCCCGACGCAACCCGAGCTTCAAACGAGCTGGTACCGGTTACTACAACAACTACTACTACTACTGCATGTTTGTGGTAACTGTGGCTGCGATGTACTGCGAGCGTTAGGGAGAAACTGCAGATGACGCAGTTTGTAAAAATATAACAGCTGACAGTTAACGCCTCCGTCACAGTGAAAGCACCGTGCTGCTGAGTTTATAATTGTTCTTTTAATGGTGTAGAGCCAAAATATGACAAGATAACTTCTTAGTTTTCACTCAACTGCCCTGTATCTAATTTTTAAAAAATGATTTCAAGGTCCAGTGTGTAAAATTTAGAATTATTTCTTTGCAGGAATTTCATATAATATTCATTAGTATGTTTTTGTTAGAGTATAATGAGAGAAAATGAGAATTGTTTTGCTTTGGCTATCTTAAAATTAGCCCTTTATGTTTTCGGTGAGAGCGGGTCCACTTCCCTAGAGTCCACCATTTTTGTACCGTTCTTGTAGCTCAGAACCAAGAGGCAACCTCCATGAATGCCAGTATTAAAATGTTTACAGCCTGGTTCATAAAATGTCTTTGGACAACTGTACTGAGGGAGAATTTATTTTTAACTCACCCGTTCAGATTATTTTAAGCCTTAAAGTTATGCATAATTAACAGTGTGGCCGCTATGGCTGACAGGGAAGTGCCATTACTGATGGCTTGAGAACCCAGCCGTCATTTAGCACGCCTCAGGTTCACAGAAACCTAACAGTGACATGACTCATAATCATGCTGGACTCATGTCCATTCTTTATACTGTCACTGAAGTCTGCCATTTAGAACTGCCATCTTTGTACAGTAGCTCAGGACAAACTACAACTGATCTATAAATGCCATTTATGAATTAATAATTGTCCTACATGCTTGGAAGGAGAGGATGAGACGTTTGAATATTCATATTGTTGCAATCTGTAACTTCACTGCTAGGTGGCACTAAATCCAACACACTGGACCTCATTTAGATCATGGAAATGCAGATGTTCAAATTCTCCCTTTTTTTTTTTACAAGTTATTAAATTTCTTTTCATCCTTTCTACAATCAAACATGAGTACAATGTTCATTTCTTCTTACCTTATGAAGTTGCATTGCCATGTTCTGTTTTATTCTAACTGGAACATGTTTTGCAGTCTTTGTATAGCATTCTGTTAGAGTTGCATCACATATAGCAATTTTACATGTCAATTAAATGATCTTGGCCTTATCCACACCAACACAAAGTGACTCGTTTTTGTAAACACTAGAGCAAATGTCTTTATGTTTGTATCACTGTGGAGTTCTGAACTGCAATGATTGTATATCTCTATGTTGTCCTCACTTTGTATTTAATTATTTGTGATTCTTGACCTGTCCGAATAAGAGTTAACTAAAAGGGAAAATTAATTAATATGGTCCATCCAAATCAGGTTCTTCTCTGCAACATAACTCATCCTAATTTTCATTGTGAATATTTACATACATTCACAATGCAGATTGCCTGAGTCTGCTCAGTGTCATTTTTTTGTCCTGGTTGCCCTCCCTCAACCGTAACTCCATGTAAAAAAAAAATATCTCAAGACAAACATCAGTAAATGTCTCATGTACAACAATTTACCAACCATATTCAAAATTTAGAAAGATAAAAAAGAAACAGTGAAAATTGCAAAAGCAGTCCATTTTTTAATATGATCCCAATTTAATTATTGAGTTATGAGTTATACAGAAACAAAACACTTCTTCCATATTACAAAAAAAAGCAATATCAGGTGCTGTACCACACCAAGAGCATGTTCTCAAAGTTCAGAAGACCAAAGACGCAAATATCATCATCTCTGTGCGATAATAACAGTCTTTATGAGTGCCACTTGTGACGGTGAGGCCAAATCTCAAATGACACCATTCCCCATATAGAGTCCTACTTTTAGCCTGAGACCCACATACAGAGCTGTGACTGTGGGCAGAAAGTAGAGCACCATCCAGATGAAGATGGCATGATATGAGAGAAGACCTTAAAGGCAGAACACTCATTATTTTTTCTTCTTCTCATCTTTCTTGGCACCATCTGCTTTCTCCTTCTCCTTGTCTTTGTCCTTCTCATCTTTTTTCTCTTTGTCATCCTTCTTCTCTTTCTTGCCTTCCTCCTTTTCCTGTCCTTCCTTCTTTTCTGCGTCTCGGTTGGAAATCTTGTTGTTGATCAGGTTGTGCAGGGCCACCACAGAGCGTATGAGCGAGGCCAAGTACACCACCAGCATCTGGTCGTTGGTCTTAAGGTAGAAGGCTTTTGTGAACTCCTGCAAAGACGAAAATATCATTCATTATTAATATTTAGCATCAATAAGCCATGTCTAAACAAACAGAAACTGGTGCAATTTGTTGGAAAGCATTTCAGGAATTCATCTCCATTTGTTTACGCTATCGTGGGTTATTCACAGCACTAAGACCAAGAACAATTGACAAATGTATTTTTTAGGAACTACAGTTCATACTGGTGAACACTTGAGCATATATGTGCTCGAGCTTTATGTGTCTCACTAAACCCGACTCAGTTTGCCCTCTAGTGGATAAAATGAGAAACTCAGCTAGACGGCAGATTGTTGTGTCAGTTCCCAGAGTTATAACAATTAATTTGCTGCAACTCATTCAATTAAAAATTTAAACTATTTCCCTACATTAATTATTGGAAATAAATACAAAACAATTGTGCCTCAAAGGAACAGAACTTACCAGCAGATTGACGTCTGGCAGCAAGTTGAAGACATCCTGCAGCTGATAGATGATCTGGTGGTTGATGGGAAGTTTGCCTGCTGCCACTCTCTCCAGGTAAGAGCGAATGTCCAACAGCTTCGAGTTGAGTCCCTTCAGGCCGTGAACCTGGTTTGTGATGCGTTGTGACAAAGTGCCCACTGTGGTATCCTTGATATCTCTGTAGATATATGTGCCAGAGGAGAAGTAAATGAGCATGACTATGTACCATTTTCAAGTCTATTTGTTGAATGGATTTATCAATATGTCTATCTCTAAGTAGTAGCAGAGATGTATCATTTGCTGTACACAGACTGAGTGAATAACAAGTGGATCAAAGTGTATGAATCGAAGGTTTGTCCAGTACCTGAGCAGGTGCTCCACACCCACTTCTTCTGCCTCCTCAGCTCCAATCTCACTGGTGACGTGTTCAAATGTCTTGGATGTTGGAGTGCCATCCTAGAAAGAACGCAAAAAGTCTAAATCCACTCCAACCCAAAGTTTGCTTTGCAGTTCAGTAGAGCCTGTCACCTTTCATGTTTTTTTTTGTTTTAACAAATCCAACGGAAAAAATAAAAACTACAGCTCTTTAAAAGGTCTTCCAAGTCAAATGCTATTGACTCTATTGTCACGAAACCCACAAAAATGGAAATGTGTTCATTTAGTCATTTATAATTCAATTTTTTTTAAAAATTGTTCAGACCAAGCACTTTTAGAAAGAACTGCTTCGTTGCTATTCATGATCAACTTACATCGTGTATTTCCTCCACGGAGATGTAAGCTTCTGTGGGTAGACCAAGATCTTTGGGCTTCACATCTATTATGACTAACACCTGGTCAGATAAAAGAGCAACATATGCATGAGTTATTCAACATCAGAATGAAGACAGGTACAACAAGGTGATGTCATGACACGTACACGTTAAGCAGAGGAATAAAGTAAAATGTTTACAAACCGAATTGGTACAGTACTGCTTGATGAGCTCATTGATGGCAATGTCATTTTTATGTAACTTGGGTCCTGTGTGGTACCATCCGACTATTCTTTCCCTGGCTGAAAAATCAAGGAAGATGGTTATGGTTAAGTATAAAATCAGGGTAGAGCAGTCAACATAAAGCACAACTGAATTATGTTAACACAGACCCTCCCCCTTACCATTAACTTTCTTGAACATGCCATACATGTTCTCCAAGTAGTCGTGATCCAGGAACCACACTGAGTCATCCCTGTCGTCCTCGTCAAATGGCACTGGAAAGGGACATTGACAATGGACTTAAGAGTCAAGTCCCCAGTAATGCACATCTAGAACTTGTATGACACTTGTGACTAAAACTCAGTCTGTCTTTGATCTAAAGTTTTCCTCGAGGAGCACCTTCTACTTTTAATCTGTTGCCCCTCAAACGTTGTCAACATGACTCACCTGCAAAACTGTTTGAGACGTCAAGGACTTTCTTCTGCCACGATCCCAGGAGGACGCCGACCACTCGTTTCTGATTGCCAACTTTTCCTATCCTGTTGATTGAATTGTGAAATAAACAGAACAAATGATCTTGTTAGTTTATTACAGTTCTGTCAGACATGTCTGACGCCGTGACTCAAAAACATGGACCGAGATGTTAGCTAGGCTAGGATGCTACTGTAAGCTAACCTCCTGCCTAGATTTTCATGTTGTGCAGCGATAGACAGTAGAATTGCAAGCTCGTGTCATTAGTGTGCGCTTACTAGCAAATTCAACTGCTAATAAATCACTACTGTTTGTCGATTTTCTTCCCATTTGACGATCTAAACCGCTATCCCTGAGCTAACTAGCCTGTTCGTGTCTACATTCATTCTTAAAGGCGCTCTGACTCAGCAGGGCTAACATTAGCTTAGCTTAGCAGCAGCGTTACGCTTCTGGACATTAAAACGTTCAACCTTTGTAAAGGCTCAACACAAACGTCAAACTCACTCACCTGTTAAAATGATCGACCACGCTGAGCAACACCAGGGGGTGAACGACCACATTTTCCACCGCTAACTCCGGCATTTTCGCAGTGAAGACAAGCAGCTCACACAACCCACCTCCACACAATGACGGCTACGCTGCACTTCCGCTTGCGCGCTGACGTCCCTTCCGTCTCTCCTGGCAACAGAACGACGCGATGAGAAGTTAGAAAAGTTGCTGCAGACGGACGTTGACAGACAACATGGCAGGATCAGAGCACGTAAATTAACTTTATTTTGTGTCGAAAGTGTTTTGTAAAAATGTAGATTCCTTGATGTGACTTAATGATAAAGTTGTCAATGTTTATATTAACGCTCAATAACCAAAACAGACATTTCATAAGTAGTTATGTTATTAAATGTCCTGCAGGCTGAGGTTGAGGAAACACTGAAGAGGATTGGTGGCCAGAAAGGTGTGATTGGAACAATAGTTGTCAATGCAGAGGGTAAGCCAACATGTATAAATATCCAGCACGACATATCTGACACAACATGCTTACAACACAGTCTGAGTGTAAAAGTCTGATGTTTTTAGGTATTCCCCTGAGAACAACTTTAGATAACTCCACCTCAGTTCAGTATGCAAAAGTTATTCACCAGCTCACGATGATGGCCAGGAGCACAGTGAGGGATATCGACCCTCAGAACGACCTCACCTTCCTCCGAGTCCGCTCCAAGAAACATGAGATCTTGATTGCGCCAGGTGAGTTAGTATGGCTGATTTAATGGTGGCAAACATTTAATATGATCTCAGAGGAATACTTTTGGCTCTACTGTCTCTTCTTTTTCTTTATGTCTCTGCAGAGAACGAGTTTCTGCTGATAGTCATCCAGAGCCCACGTGATTAGCTGCAGGACGTTTTCACAAGAGTCTGTATTTAGTGTGTCACATGGTGGTGCCTTATCTAGCCAAAAGATGTTTTTCTACTGTGTTTTGTTGCTCTGTGCACTGATTAATCCCGCTTTTGTCTACTTGAAAGTATGTTTTCTCAATCTACAGGATGTATTGTTTGTTTTTCCTACGTATTTCTGTCATTTTATGTCTTTGTGTATATTAAATAAGTCTGTCATTGTTTAATACTTAGATCATGCTTGTCTGTTAATGTGTTAAGGTGACAAATTCAATGAAAAACCTGAATAAAGGAGAGGAGAAATATAACAAATGCAGATGCCGTACTGGCCTTGATTTGAACTTGATTTTAAGTTAAGATGACAAGAGGAAAATATCTAAGAGATAGATTGTTATGATGTTTTACTTAAAGGACTAGTGCGCAGAATTTAGTGGCATCTATTGTATTTGTGGATTGCAAAACGCTCCACCCGCCCTCACTTTTCTTAATGTGAAGGAGAAACTACAGTGACTGTGAAATGCACGAAAAACTCAAAGTGCCCTGTCTAGAGCTAGTGTTTGGTTTGTCTGATCTGGGCTACTGTAGGAACGAGGTGGTTATAAATTAACTTGGTGTGGATTTCCAGGGACCTGTCTCTCTTATGAACGAAGCTCCTGACATCTACGGCAGTATTATACACTGAGGAAATGTTGTCTCTGCTCCTGCTGTTCAAAGACCACAGATTATTCTTTATTCATGATGCCATAATATTAATTATACTTATGCATGTTGTATACACTAATGTGTGTGTCAGGTGAAGAAATTACTAATGTTGCTGGTATGAAAACTCCCAGATACATAACAATGACAAGAGACAAAATACATGCAGAAAATAAGTGTAAATTTCCATCATACTTTACAGCAATATATGTAAATAAATCATTAATCACAATTATACATCCCAAATCATACACTGTATAACAACTGAAAGTTTGTAGAGGAGACTGAACAGGTGACGCAGGACGGTCAGGTGATTTTTAGGACATTGCTACGGGCTCCTGGGATTTTAATATTCAGAGTCAAAGAGATACAAAGACAGAAATGATACATGTGTAACATTGTTTTATCTGGCTTGAACTAAAATAAACCTCATCAAAAGACCAGAGAAATTGTAGTTTATTGTTATCCACAGAGGAATAGTGTCATTGTGATGTTCACGTCACTCATAATTAGAAAAAGATAGCGTTTATTAGTTTTGACACAGTCCTGACATGCCACTGAATAATAATTTGCCTTTTTCGTTTCCTCAACAAAGACAGTTAAACATTGTTTTTCAAAATAATGCCACAATTAAACACCGTCAGAAAGATTTATAAGGTTGGACAATATGTCTAAAAGTATTGTAGTTTCACTCAATGATTACGCGCTTGCGCTTGCGCACTGACGTACCTTCCATGTCTCCTGGCAACAGAACGATGGGCGGGAAGTTAGGGAGTTGCAGCAGACAGACGTTGACAGGCAAGATGACAGATCATGTAAATTAACTTTATTTCCTGTCGAAAATGTTTTGTAAAATGTATATCCCTTTATTCTCACTTAGTGATAAACGTATTAATGTTTATATTAACGTTAAATAACTAAAAACACTACACTTACATCAATTATATTTACTAGCTAAAAGATGTAGATTACCTTACTGGAACTAAGCTAGCTAACTCTTCATGTGACTTGACTAAAATCACATTTTACATTTCATGTCCTGCAGGCTGAGGTTGAGGAAACACTGAAGAGGATTGATGCCCAGAAAGGTGTGATTGGAACAATAGTTGTCAATGCAGAGGGTAAGCCAACATGCATAAATATCCAGCACGACATATCTGACACAACATGTTTACAACACAGTCTGAGTGTAAAAGTCTGATGTTTTTAGGTATTCCCCTGAGAACAACTTTAGATAACTCCATCTCAGTTCAGTATGCAAAAGTTATTCACCAGCTCACGATGATGGCCAGGAGCACAGTGAGGGATATCGACCCTCAGAACGACCTCACCTTCCTCCGAGTCCGCTCCAAGAAACATGAGATCTTGATTGCGCCAGGTGAGTTAGTATGGCTGATTTAATGGTGGCAAACATTTAATATGATCTCAGAGGAACACTTTTGGCTCTACTGTCTCTTCTTTTTCTTTATGTCTCTGCAGAGAACGAGTTTCTGCTGATAGTCATCCAGAGCCCACGTGATTAGCTGCAGGACGTTTTCACAAGAGTCTGTATTTAGTGTGTCACATGGTGGTGCCTTATCTAGCCAAAAGATGTGTTTTGTTGCTCTGTGCACTGATTAATCTCTCTTTTGTCTACTTGAAAGTATGTTTTCTCAATCTACAGGATGCATTGATTGTTTTTCTTTTGTATATATTTTATTTTATGTCTTTGTGTATATTAAATAAGTCTGCCATTGTGCTGTACTTATTAGATCACCCCTCTACGTTGTGTTAATGTACAGGTGGATGACATAAATGTAAAACCTGAATAAAGGAGAAATATAACAAATGCAGGAGGTCTGTGAAGGTTCTCATAAAGGTTATCTTTCTTCAAGAAGGTTAAATGTGGACCTGAAGAAGCTTCTTGGATGAAAGGTGGTCTTCATGGTTCTAACCATACCAGATTTACTGTCTTCAAGATAACAAATGCAGATGTCATACTAGCCTTGATATTAACTTTGTTCCCTTGAAATGAACACCAAGGGATTCACTTTTTAACCCTCAGCCCACACTTGGCTTTTAATGTGAAGGAGAAGATACAGCGGCAGATACAAGACAATGACAAAATACATGCAGACAAAAGACATTTTACAAATATTTTAATGTAAATTTCCATCAGACTTTACAGCAATATATGTTAATAAATAATTCATCACAATTATACATCCCAAATAATACATTACATAACAACTCAGTGAAACAAATATGCAATGTTTGTAGAGGAGACTGAACAGGTGACGCAGGACGGTCAGGTGATTTTTAGGACATTGCTACGGGCTCCTGGGATTTTAATATTCAGAGTCAAAGAGATAGAAAGACAGAAATGATACATTTGTAACATTGTTTTATCCACCTTGAACTAAAATAAATCTCAATCTTTCTTGTTATCCACAGAGGAACAGTGTCAGTGTGATGTCACTCATAATTAGAAAAAGATAGCGTTTATTAGTTTTGACACAGTCCTGACATGGAACTAAATAATAATTTGGCTTTTTTTGTTTCCTGAACAAATCGATTAAACATTGTTTTTAAAAATAATGCCACAATGAAACACCTTCAGAAAGGTGAGAACATTTGTAAGGTTGGCCAATATGTCTAAAAGTGTGTAGTTTCACTCAAAGGATGCCAATTATCTAAGAACACATGTAGTGAAGGTTGCAAAAGGTGTTTTTAAAAAAAAAAATCACAACTTTTATTCTCTTCAAGTTTTGTCAATATTTATAGGCATGTGAGGGCTGAAGACAGACTCTGGGATAAACCATCTGAACTACAGTCAGGGCAACTTGTGCAACAAAGACTTGTCATCCATCCCCAGTGCATCTTGATACACCCCACCCTGAACATTTTTGACATCACATAACATTTTCCAAATACAGCTGTCCTAAAGCATCCTTCATTTCCTAAACATATTTTTTTATTCTGACCAGCAGCAATTCAAACAAAACATATGGCTTCCCACAAGAAATGGTTAAAATAATAAAAACATACAAAAATCTTCGTCTATCGCAAGTGACTTTACCAAATGGAAAAATGTATTAAACCTCAAAAACTTCATTGATACAATTTGCCATTATATAGATAATATCTTTTAGATGTTTGCTATCCTCTGCAGAACCTTTACCAGCACACAAACAGCTTCATCCGTCAGATACGGTGCTCAGTAGACACAACAACATCACACCACACAGAGGACGGTCAAGTATTTCCTCCTACTCTATTTCAAGTGCGTCCTATCAAGTTTAAGGCCTGAGGTGTGCTTTGATTCCTTGACTCAATATTCGTTCTCTGAGTATTAACCAAGTGACCACGGCACGCTTTCTCTTCTCTTTGCTGTCCAGACAGGCTACAGATTTGTGTCAAGTGATACGCGTCATTAGTGAGGATAAAGTTTATACAAAAAATTGATATGATATGAGCTAAATGGTGGAAAGTACTTAAAGCCATCTCGGGGACTAGTGGGAGTGGTTAGCGTTTCACCTACACAGTGTTGTTACAATCCTTGGGCGGAGTGAGAGAGAGTGTGAAAGCCCAGACTATGTGGTCTCCATGGTTTCCAGTTACCGTGGCAAACATGGCAGGTAATCAAATGAATCTGGAGCCAGTCAGGTAACGTAACTCGACTGGGCAGACGGGGAACAGGACTGGCTCCTTCAAGTGCTTCAAGTGTAGAGAGTGGTCTGGCTCCAGTCTGTCTTGTTCTTCTTACTGCTCCTTCGCTGTCAGAGGCATATCAGTCAGGAGTCGGTGTCAGAGGTCACCTCAGCGTGTGCCCGTTGACTTGCCCTCTGCCCCAATGAATGGTAGGTAGTGTCAAACACCTCCTGAAGTGCTCGAGCTGGGCCTGCAGTCTCTCCCTCTCCTCTCTCACCTTCTGCCTTTGAGTCACCAGCTCCTGAAAAATTAAAGGATGGACACGACTCTCATTACAAAACCGAGACTTTCTGCACCGAGCATCATTTACAAACTACACATTTAGAACTACAACCTCGGACATTAAAGGATGAAAATTGGCATACAAATATGGTCTCAGGTACTTACCCCCATAGTGACAGAGAGCTGCTCTGCAGTTCTGGTCAGGTTGTAATTTTGTGCTTCAAGTCTTTTACACTGACCGTGAAGAACCTGCCTCTCTATACTCCACTCTGTAGAGACAGAAACACACGTAAAGGAGAGGAAATTATGTGCACTGTAATATATATTATGCTCTCACAAAGGACCTCAAAGTATATTTAAATAGACATAAATGTGTGGATAACCAAGCAATTATATTTTCTAGTAGGGCAACACATAGGACAGATTTATGTACATGAGTTGTTTTTTTTTTAGTCCATGGAATAACAGAGAAAATTTACATCATGCCTTCAAAAACAACTAGTTTGATGAGCCCTCCATCCATGAGGCTGGAGCCTATCCCAGCTGGCTCTTGAAATAATCAAGAATAATATACTTAAACAAGCTAAACGGAACGTACATGCCTGCATCTCAACAGCACCTGAAAAAATTAAATTATCCCCACAGTGCTGAAAGAACGGGCCCACAGCTGAACCTAATGGCTGCTGTAGCCCCGCAGTAATGTAAGCCATATGAAATAAAGTTGCTTCATAACTTTCAACTCGGCTAAATTACCCTTCAGGAAACAAATGAAAGGTAATTTAGAAATCTTGCAGATGTAACTGTAAATTGTATCCTGTGTCTATCCTGTAAAGCACATTCAGGGCATCCTTATTCAAATGTTTCTGTTTATGTTAAAACACACATATATATATATATATATATATATATATATATATATATATATATATATATATATATATATATATATATATATATATATTTTTTTTTTTTTTTTTTTTTTTTTTTTTTTTTTTTTCGCCAACACATTGTTTCTTGTTTTTAACTGTAAAATAACAATATTGATATCAACCTCAAAAATAGTCCGGCCTATATACATATATTTTCAAGCACTGAGGTATTTCCAGGTCAGACTCTGTATTTTCTGTCTAATTTACATAATCAACTTTAAATGTTAAAAATAAATCTTTATAAAATGAGTTGGACAACTTCTTTGACAAAATTGCAGTTTTGATCTAAGTACTGCACATGAAGCTGACTCACCATCCACATACTCCTGGTAGGCCTCAAAAATAGCTTCAATACCCTGCCACTTCTTTGGAGCTTCTTCCATCTCCTCCTCCTCATCTTCCTCCTCCTGGCCAGACTCTTCCTCGTCCTCATCAGACAGATTTTCCTGCGGTCCTGGAGTGTGCCTGCTGGCTGCGGGGAAATGGAGGTGATGGCCGTTGACGCGCGAGTGCTGAGAGGCATGGTTAACATTTGAACTTTTCAGCTGAGAGACGCTGTGAGGCAGCAAGCGGTCGGCCTTCATGCCAGCCTCGGGGACGCAATTTGACACTCCTGGAGGAGAAAAGAGAGAGACAAAAATGCAAAGTCAGTCTTTGGAGCCATTTTTAGTACAGTACCTCATAAGCAGCCAATGTGGTTACTGATAACAGCTTGGATGTTGCGCAAAATCACCACTAGGTGGCAGAACATTGCCATTTTTCACAATCAACCCTACTGGCCGTGCACCTAGGGGAGTGAGTGGCTAACCTTTGTTCTGCAGCGTGTTATGTGTGGACTGCAGCACAGCCTGGTGGAAGTGCTGAGCAAAGGCCTCAGGTGTGAACCTCTCCAGGCCCCGATTTCGTCCATTTTGCATCGGGCTGGACTCCTTTTTCTGGGGAGAGGCAACGACGCCGTTCTGGAGGCCTTGCTGCTTCCTGTTTGGCTGAGCCTCATTAAATTCAGCCTTCTCGTGATGAAGTGTCAAGGGTGGAGGGATGTGGGCCACACTGTTGTCCACGGAGGGTTTGAATGTGTCATGATGGAGGAGATGCTTCGGTTTGTGTAGATGTGGAGGGGAGGGGCTGGGAGAGTCCGGGTACTGATGTCCATTTGATTGACACGGCGGAGGGGCTGATGAGGAGTCACCTAAAGATAAATTTACTTCTTTAGAAAGAGTTTTTACAACTTTAAAAATACATTTAACAAAAAGGTGTGTCTGCGTGTGTCTCACCAGTTGAGGGAGCAGGACTGCTACACGGAGGTAAAGGATTATATCTGAGTGTGTCTAACGTCACAGTCTTTCTCTGAATGGCCCTCAGCAGCTCCTCTGTCCTCTCCTTATCTACAGAGAAAAAGACAGAATGAGAACACTTGTCATTCATATTTGAAAACAGGGCTTAAGGTATTGATTGGCACAAGGGACTGACGGAAAAAGGTCAGTGAATGGATCACTCGAGGGAAAGTCCAGAAGAACACCATCACAGACTATGGCAACACAAAAAAAATGCTTAATGGATACTGTTTTTTAGTTTTTACCACCTTTTCTCCACACAATATCACATTCTTTTTTAGATGAGCAGATTGGTTCATGCAGATTTTATGCTCCTCTGCATCCAAAAGCTGATTATAGCCGAAAACCGGGTCCTCTGTGCAGTGGTGACAGATCGGAAAATGTTTCCGGTCACAGAAAATTAAAAGAAAAATTGAGAGGGAGCACAAATGAGCTGCTGATTGTGCACCAGTGTCCCTCTGCACAGCAAAGGGTATTTTAAAATCCAATTTTCACCCAGTGTGTCGTATAGTTTATCTTCTTCGTTTTATCAGATTGTTCTTTTAATAAGTAAAATAAAGAAAAACAAACACAGCCAAGTTCATGTATGAGTTATTAAAAAATAATGAGCCTAACATTTATTCTAGACAGAAATAAGCCAACAAAAGTAGTTTGTTGCAGAGTTACTGTATGAGTGTCATATATTACAACAACTCTCCTACATAGTATGCTGTCTATATGCAATGTTTTAAAGAAACATTCTAAATATTTCATTTAGCCTGTTTTCTGCAGATTTACATACATATTTTAGTTTAATAACTTTTTCAAAAGAAATCCATGCATTTTTAGCTGATCATATATTATGACAGGCTGTTCAAGATTTCCTAGAAAGGAGAAAAACCTGCCCAGGCCTCCTCTCCACATGCACCCTTATTTTCTTCTCACCCCTCCTACGCCCTCAGTAAATAATGCAACAGAGAGAGAAACTGCATGTTGTACTCTTCCACGAGAATCACCAGAACAACTGTGAAAGACAGCAGAGTAGCACGTAGGACGCGTGTGTGGATATTAAACAGGTTGTTACCTCTCCTCTGTTGTGGGCTGACATGAGAAAGGTTGAACATAAGGAGGAAGTCTTTTTTCTCCTCCAGTTCGGGGGTGCTGTCCATCTGTTCGGCAGAGTACGGGGTAGTTAGGGGAGTTGTAGGTGTTGAAGGTGAAGAGGCCTTTCTCTTGCCGCGCACGGCTGGCGGAGAGAGGCTGCGCTCTCTCATCATCCTCCTCCTCTTTCTCCTCTTCCGTGCCAGAAGTTCATCACGATGGGCCAGTGTGGTCAGGCCGCACACTCGCAGAAAATCCACTTTCTTCAGAGGGAGAGATTTGGGCAGGTGAATATCACACTGAGAAACATTTTTAAGCCTCGTGTGGGTTTAAGAAGTGTGTCACGCACCTCGGAGGATGTGTCCAGTTTGAGCGGGGGCTGTTCTGTCACTCTCCTCAAATGGGCTTTCACCTCCTCCTCGTCACTTTCATCGTATGACTCGTCCAGGTCATAATAATAACCTGGTAAGACAGAAATGATTTCATCAAATCATCAAGCTGCAGGCCTATGTAGTCATTTCTCCTGCCTTTCACCTCCATACTCACCTCCCTCTCTGGCCTCCTTTCTCCTCTTCTCCTCCAGGTCCAGTTTGCTGAGCAGCCGGCGGTGCTGCTGGAGAACCTCGTCATACACCAGCATGCTATCGGGTGGCTGACTCTGTCGCTCCCTCACTGGAGATGGAGAGGCTGCCTGGTGCTGCCCCACCAGGTCAGGAGGCACGCAGGGTCTCTGCTGGAGGCTACTGATGTGATGCCGGTGATAGAGGCTCTGAATGGCTCTGTCCTGCTCTGTCTTGTTCCAGGAACCTGCTTCTTGTAAACTTGCTCCCCTCAGCGAGGGGTACCTCTCTGTGCCTTCTGACTTCCTCCTACCTCCGTCTTCCAGCTTGTCCCCCCAGCTCAGCGGGGGTCTGTCAGCTCTGGTCAGCCCCGGAGGAGGCCGACTTGGTGGTGTAGGAGGGTTGAGCTTTCTGCGGGAGTCTGCAGGGGTGTCCACGAGGGAGGCCGGGTTCCACAGTGTAGTCGGAGGCGCAGAGGGATGATGAGGACCTTTGGGGGAAATAAGAGGAGGTGGAGCGCCGAGGCAGGGAGGTACATCTTTGCTGCCGGGGTTGTGATGGACCGAATTGGTTCTGCAAAAGAAAATATTTGCATTTAGATAAATTCTCATCACACTGAGAAGAATAAATCATTTTCTAAAGCTGGCTTCATCACCTGTGGCCGTCTCTTCTTGGCTCCACTCCTTTCCCAGGTGACCTGAGTCCCATCTCCAGCTGACCCTCCCTCTCCTGTCCTTGCCCTCGCTGCCGCGTTAACCAAGCTGCCTCGCTCGCCCTCTGTGTCATCATAGCAGCTGCCAGAGCTCCATGAATCCCCCCGGCAGCAGCATGATGCTTCCCCAGGTGAGAAGGCACCAGGCTGGGCACCGGGTGTGGGATAGTGCTCCTGGAGGAGTGAAGGCCAGGCTGCAGGGACAAAGGTTTGGGTGCTGGGAAACCTGGGTGCTCCGAGTCCTTGGCTTTATCTGGAGAAACAGTTCGAATTCGTTAGGCGTGCAGACAGCAGCAACAAAACATCTTCAGCTTTCTATAATATTTAGAGTTTTAGTCAGACATCAGTCTTACACATTTGACAAGAGTGGACAAGATGATGGATCACCAATAAAATATTTTTAACAATGTGCATGCAGTGTTATGTTGTATACTTCCGTCCGTAATGAAACCCAGCAAGTTTACTGTATATATTTTCATTTGTTATATCTGCATGACCAGCTACTGTGCTATTAAACAGCAAGTGCCGTCTTTATTCATTTATAATATGAATGGTGTAAATGTCAAACTGGTACGAGTATAAGCACCAAAAAGGGCATACTATCTAATATTCAAGGACTGATATGTAGCGCACTTTACACACTGACATACTGATAAAGATCATGGTAAGCAGAAGTGTTCAATGTTTAGAAAACGTGACCGCGACGAGCAACTTTCTGGAGATTAGATTATGAGTTATGTTTTCTGCAGAGTTGATATTTTGGCCTGAGGTTAACACCACAGTAAATTTCTGGGAAGCAGAGTTCAGTTACTAGTAAATCTAACTGTTTTCTGCACTCACTTGAGTAACTTAAGAGAAACCAGGTACTTTTTCCTGGATTTATAGCAGGTTATCCTGTTTAGTGTGTTTCTGGGAATCTGAAATAAACAGCTTCAGGAAGCTCAGACCAATTAACACACCTACAAACGGCCCTTCCTCCTCCTCCTCCTCCTCCTCCTCCTCACTCTCTCTCAGCCTGCAGAGTCTCACCACACTATTACTGTTTGATCTTTTTAATTGATTTACTTAATAAACTTCTTCCTTCATGGCTGGGGCTGTAACACACACACAATGCCATTACAAGCAGTTTGGATATCCGGTCGTGTGTGTGTGCACATACACCTGAGTGCACGTGTGTGTGTGTGTGTTTGTGTGTAGGTACCCAGTCTGTTCGGGGTCAGCCTCTCCCCTGGCCTGGCCCTGTCCTCCGGTGGTGCCCTCCGAGTCTGCAGCTCAGCCAGGTAGTGGCTCTCCGCCGCTCTGACCATCTGCTGCTGTCTCTCCCTCTGCCTCTCCTTCTGTCTGTCCAGCTCCCTCTCCCGCTCTCTCCCCCTCTCTTCCTCCCTCTCTCTCTCCCTCTCGCGCTCCCGCTCTCGTTCCAACCCTGCCTCGCGCTCCCTTTCTTTCTCTCGTTCACGCTCTTGCTGTCTCTCTCGCTGGCGGAGCTCATTCTCCATCTGTAGCCTGTGGGGGAGGTTGACAAGTATGCACACACACACACACACAGACAGGCAGACACACACACACAGGGGGAGAAGGTGAGAGATGCAACACCCAACATGAGGCAGATATTAACCACACACTGGTGAACCTCACGCAAACATTTCTGCTCAAACACACACGCATTCACAGAAACACACACAAATATGCGCACACACTCTTCACTTACCATGAGGAAAATAATCCATACACAGCATGACTGAGCAAGAGCAGATGAACACTTAATAGGTATCCACAGGAAAAGGACACACACAGACACACACACACACACACACACACACACACACACACACACACACAACAGAACACATTCACCAGCAATCAATAGCACACAAACAAACCTACAGGATACGCTGGAGCCATTACAGAACCAGACGATAAATACCTTCCATTTCAAACACAAACATTTCCCCTGTGAATTATGCCACAGGGAAACAATGTGTATTGTAAAACTGAGAAAGAAGCTCTGAAAAGAAAACAGAGAGACGGGGCAAAGAAAGATTTCCTTATGTGCATGTGTGACAGATTTTTCTGTGAACTGGTTTGCATATGTATGTGTATGGTTGTGCAATGTGTGTGTGTGTGTGTGTGTGTGTGTGTGTGTGTGTGTGTGTGTGAAGGGCAGTGAGTGTGATGAGTGTATAGGAGGCACTGTGGGGTGTGTGCTAAAAATATCACACACTCAGCAACCTGTGCCTACCCTGCAGAGAGAGATTACACAGCCCTGCAGACAGAGGAGAGAGAGAGGGGGGGGGAAGAGGAAAGAAAGAAAGAAAGAAAGAAAGAAAGAAAGAAAGAAAGAAAGAAAGAAAGAAAGAAAGAAAGAAAGAGTGAGGCAAAGAGAACAGAGAAAAGAGTGTGTGCATGTCTAAAGGTGTATGTGTTACCTCTCAGCGAGCGCTGTGTGGTTCAGTTCTCCGGGGTAGCGACCTCCAGGCAGGTGTAAGTGGAGGGCAGAGGGGTGGAGAGGAGGGAAGGCGCCCCCTGCAGGCACAGAGTAGAACTGCGACCGCAGTGCAGAGAGACACAGAGACTCCTCCATCCTGTGACAGACAGATGGGCAGAAGAAAAGCAGTCAGACTGCATCAGCACAGGCAGCATATTGTCTTAGTGAATCCACAGATCAAGTTCCCCTTAAAATATTTTGTTGGATAAATAGGTCCAGGTATTGTAAGTATAGGTTGACCGAGGTTCAAGGTATCTTTATGAACCCAGCAGCAGAACAACACAAACATGAACACAAACATAACATAAATAGGAGGAACAAATATATCTGTGAGTGCATTTTGGTAGACCTGAGGGTAGTAACACAAAGTAGGAGTCCAGGGGGTCGGCCAGGACTGGCCGGGCCTCTTCAGGGTCTTAGTCTATCTCAAATGGCCACACGAGGAATTACAGTTTTTAAGCACCTCCGCATTAGTTTCATTTCTCAGAACCAGAGGATGGCTGTGCAGCCTCTATAGAGCCATCAGCCATTATCAGAGCCAATTTCCTCTGATAACGTTAACCTAATTAACTGCTGCTAGCTGTGTTTGCCATAAGAAATACACCAGAACCCAGAGATCCACAGCTCCACCTTTTAGCCAAACGTTCTGGGCATGACTAACACAAGTTTGAGAGGTTAACAACTGAGAACCGAAGGTGGTGGCGTTACCTGGGTAAGGACAGCGGGTGATGCAGGTAGGCTGGATGGTAGTAAGCAGCAGCGGCAGCAGCGTGGGCAGCAGCAGCAGGGTCGAGACTCAGCGGTAGAGAGGACAGTCGGAGGTCGTCTGAGGTGGCGAAGGGCCGGAGTGCTCTCAGGTACTCCTCTGGGACGGCACCCGAGGGAACCACGGGGTGCATCTGCCCAGGCAGACTGCAAAACAAGTACAAGTACACACAGCTTTAACCTAAAAATAATGCACAACGGTTCTATATGAAGGGATTATAGTCAACTTTCAAATACTTGCAATTGAACTATGAGTGCGCCTCGCTCTTACCTAAGGCTTTGTATTCTGGGGTCTTGCATTACGGAGCTGGGGGTGAGCCCAAAGGGGTGAGCCAGGGGGTGTGATGAAGGGGTAGGTGGAGTCCTTTTATCCTGTTGTGGTTGGGTATTCTCAGCACCCGCCCGCTCCCTACTGAGTCCCTGAACACTTGGCTCTACCTGGGAGACAGACAGTGGGAGAGCAGACATTACTATGAATATCTATGGACTTCTAAGTGTGTGCTAGATGGAAACTAAAGAAAAGGGTTCAGGAAAAGAGAAGAGGGAAGAGAAGGAGCGACTGGGTAAACCCCCTCCCATCCTACCTCCATCCTGAGCTGCACCCAGAGGCTCAGCGGACAGGAAAAGTGGGTCTGATATGTCATAACAGGTCACGATCAAAGTGGAAAGATGATCCTAATATCTGGCCAACTGCTCTCTCCTTCATCGCTCACTCTCTAAGAGCTTCTCCACTCCACTCAGAGGATTCTGTCACCACAAAGTTGTATTTGATTGATTATAGTTCAAGTCCAACCTCCAAATCACCACCGTGACAAAAGCAGTCATGGAAAAACCCAAACCCAAATTACAAAAGGATGTGTCCTAAACTTGCACAGTTGGCAAGGATGAAAACCATGTGACTCAGGCCTGGATCTGCCCCAGTTTGCTTAATGTGTCATGTGTCACTATTCCACTCTTTCTCCAAACATTTCAACAGAACAGGCAAAATGCCAAAAGATTATCTTAAACAAGACCAAGCTCTGTGAGGCTTCTTAAGGACAGCAATGCTTTGAGCTACAACATGCTGGCTCTTAGCAGATATAATGTTTACCATGTTCATCGCCTTAGTTTAGCGCGGAACATTTACTGATTAGCATTGAACACCAAGCACAGCTGAGGCTGATGGTAATGTCGTTATTTCTGCAGGTATTTGGTCAATTTTACATTTTGACCTGACGGTGGCGTTAAATAAAACACCAGGGGTTGATTGAAGTGGTTTTCTCCATTTGGGTACAGTCAGACGGAGAATTTAATGACAATCCATCCGATAGTTTTGTTTCAGTCTGGACCAAAGTGACGGACTAACTGAGCAGTGTACTGACATCAAAGAGCTACACTGCTAGTGTGGCTACAAATTTGACATTATCTTTCATTTAAACATAGTGCTGACAACACTTTTTCCTCGCCACCATCGCCCAGTGCTTGCTCATGGTGGGAATGGCTGGATCCTTTCAAATAATAATAATATATTAAGAGTGCTTTCTCTATATTCTCTTAATGGAAAGTGTCATGAGACAACTAAATAAATAAATAAATCATCATTTTCATACACTCGAACTGGTTTGATAAAAATTACCCAGATGTACCCAGATGCATATTCTTTTATTGGTAATTGTAAGTTTGATGTCTTGTACTTGATGATGTGGCTTTGAAATGGATGATTATCAGCTGATTGTGGCAAGGAAAGTCAGAAGGAACACCAGTGACCACGATGGAAATAAGTCCCCACTGTGTTATCCTTTAAACCAACTTATATTTTCTTCCTTCTCTTCTGTATTTGAACTTTTAAACAAACTTAACTACCTAACTAAAAGCCTGGAAATAATAGTCAAAAGGACATTGGTGAGAAGAAAACATACATGTGCACTATATGTGTATGATGTGTCAACTGTTGTTGCTACAGCAACAGAGGGTGTCCGACAGACCACGGACAAGCCACAACCAAATGACCTTTCCCAGCAACACCCGATCTGCTACCTTAGTTATGTACAACACTTGACTTGCAGTGAAATGTGCTTTGAATATGTTTGAATAGTTTTGAATGTGTCACTCATGGAAAGCAGATTCAAACCAGAGATGCAGCACCTCTCTCTCACTACCATTCACCAATCTCCTCCACTGGTTCAAAATGAGGTAGGGGAGCCGACTCATGGAGGGCCTGGAGAGCAGCCATCACATTCCTTAACCTGTGACCCTGCAGACAGCCAGCGGCCTTCACAGATGCAGCAATAAACACACACAAACAGTCTGTTTCTTTTGCCTAAATCATCCTGTCCTCTGTCTTTCCCTGTTCTAGGACAAGCTGCACGCAGTAAGGACAAATACTGAATCTATGCAAAGCTTTAGAGCCCTCTCTGCTCATTCTTACTCTCCCTCCCCTCATTTCTCCACATCCCATTCTCTATTTTCATGCCTCTCTTCCCTCCTTCTTTCTCTCTGAACGTCTGAATGGGAGCCCCGGGCAGGCAGAGCCACAGAGTGGTCTTTGTGAAGGGGGAGAAAGGCAGCTCTGATCCAGGGGGAAGTGGCTACTGTGGGGGCTAACCCCTGCATTGTGTGAGGGGCCTGGTTCCTCGCCCCACCTTAAATTCACTCACCCACCCACAAGCAAACACAACCATAGACGCGCACACACACACACACACACAGGTCCCTCTTCACATCCTAAGCCTTTTGTGGTGAAGGGTCAAGTACACACACACACACACACATACACACTGACGCGCACACAAACACTGCAGGAAGCTGAACACAATAGGTGCCAGTCTCTGCAGCCTCCAGTGTTTCTTTACAAACCCCTCATGTGTTGTTGAAAAAGACATGGACTGATTAGCGAGAGGAAGACGGGGTGAGGCAGAGGGGTGACAGAATAAAAATGAAAGAATGAGACAAGACAGAGAAAGAGAAAGTGTGTGCGTGCGTGTGTGTGTGTGTGAGGGGGTTATAAAGAAAGAAATGGAGGGATGGCTGGCTTTGACAGTTTGATGTTGACAAGCACTGGGACTATTTCTTTAATGGAGGGAGCAGCACCAGGAAGCATAAAGAGACAGACGACTCATCTGTACTGAGCGAAAGCACAAGAGAGAAAGAGTGAAATAAGAGAAGAAGAAACCAGCAAGATAGTAGAACAGAAAGTACAGATACACAGAGAGAGAACAGCAGATGTCTTGTCTCAAACTTGTCTGGAAACACCAGCGGGTACGACGGTTCAATAAACGATTCGTCTCACCTGTCGTCCGTCGGTCCTCCACAGACCGTTGCTTGTCTTCGTGGGGGCAATGGTGACCACTGGAGGGGTGTTGGGGACACCGTGGCCCCTTGTCTGGGCCAGTAGGGGCCCTAATGAACCCCGCTTAGGTGTGGTGACTGGCGAGCTGTGGCTGGTGGCCGGGGAAGAGACTGGAGACGACTCACCGCTGATGGCAGAACCTGAGACGGGGTGAGAGACAGTACGAATAAACTGCAGCTATCAGGCGGCTCATCAGATTAAAAAGATTTCAGGATCAAACGATTCCCCCGTGACATAATACAGATGGTATAAAAAAAAATAAAAAAGAAAGAACTAACTTTTTTTGTCAGTGTGCTGGCCTGCGACGAGGTAAACAGAGACTCAATCATTTTGATGAAAAGCAATCTGGCAAAAATGCGACAGAAATAAAAGAGATACACGAGATAGAGGAGACGAGGAAAACGGTACAAGATGAAAGTGTGTGTGTGTGTGTGTGTGTGTGTGTGGTGTGTGTGTGTGTGTGTGTGTGTGTGTGTGTGAGACGCTGATGAAAAAAAAGACAAAAATCAGATATGGAGGGAGTGAACAAGGATGTCATAAATGAAGGTGTGAAAAAAAGGCTGGGATGTGACACCGTGAAGGGGGTGGTGTTAAATGTGATAAAGGCAGAGTGTGTGTGTGTGTGTGTGTGTGTGTTGTCTGTAGCATTCACTCTACCATTACTCCATTACTGTAACACTCACTAATCAGTAGACGCACACAGAAACACAAACACATTCAGAGACGCTAAGGAGGAGGAAATAATAATGAGATGGAGAGAAGGTGGGAGCGAATGAGCTCATGCTCAAGGAGAAAGAGAAAACGAGATGGTGATAGAGAGAGAGAGAGAGAGAGAGAGAGAGAGAGAGAGAGAGAGAAAGAGAGAGAGAGAGAGAGAGAGAGAGAGAGAGAGAGAGAGAGAGAGCTTGTTATAATTGACTGTAATTAGATTCTCATTATGAGGAGATGAATGGAAACGGATGAAGGAAGAGGGAGAGAGGGAGAGGTCAGGATAGGTCAGCTCTTATTCAACACCTTCATTAGGACACCAATGAGCTGAGTGAGGACACACACACACACATGTACACACACACAAACGTATACACACTCAAACGCACTCGCCAAAAAGATACCAGACAGTAAAACGTCTCACATCCATCCACCAAACATCCTGGTCTGTTAAATTAGACTTACACAGTCACACTGCTGCAACTCAGCATCCCGTTTTAGGTCATTAGCACCTCGTTTACACCTTAAACATCTTAAAGTTTGAGGTACTGCTTTGAAAAATGCACATATTTGCTTTTTCGGAGAGTAAGATGAAAGGATTGATACTACTCTCATGTCTGTACAGTAAATATGAAGCTACCACCGACGGCTGTTTAGCTTAGCTCAGTATAAAGACTGGAAACAGAAAAATGGCTGGTTAGTCATGGTTACATCTCGCTTGTTTAATCTGTACAAGGTGTGCAAACAGCGGCTGTACAAGTGCATGAGCCGATTCACCTTCCTCCGTGTGAAAACGTCGAGCTGGTCCTTTAATTGTGATTTTTTTCCGGCTCAGTTGTTTAGAGGAGACAGGAGCAATGAAAACACGCAGCTACATTAAAGGATGTCAAACAAACCTGATGGCGGTTGTAGAGGTGGCTGTTTTTGGGTGTGACCAACAAAGAACAAGTCATTCGTGTTGTACACGCGTGTGCGTGTGTGTGTGTGTGTGTGTGTTCAGATCTCCAGGGCCTGGAGCCACTGGAGCTTTTAAAAGGAGGGTTAGATCAACGCTCACCTCTGGGATCCTCGGCCTGTTTGGCCAGTTTACGCAGGGCAGCAGCGAATCCGGAGTTTGCAGACTGGGCAACTGCGTTCCCATTGGTTAGTGGGCTGAGGGGACTGACAGTAGCCGTGGTGCGAGTTGCCGTGGAGATCATTCCTAATGATGGTGATTTATTGGACTCATGGTTCATACCTGAAGAGGAGAGTGGGAAGAAATGTGTGAGGAGAGATTGTGCAAAGTGTGTGAATATTTTGTCAACGTAGGAATTACATTAACACCTAAAAGAAACACACACGAAAACTCATCACACACAAGTGTTCAAAGAGAATAGACAAGTGTGTGTGTGTCTGCCTTTGTGTCTGGACATCACAGTGAACGCATACGCGTGGGTCAGCTCCACTAGGCACACAGTGGAGGGAGTAGAGCTGTGTCAAATAGAGCGGTGACCCTAATAGCAAATCACACACATGAGTGCACACATGTCCATTTCCTCAAGGGAGCCAGTCAACACATCTTAAGACACTCAGGAGTGTCTACAGGCAAACCTTATTAAGTATCGCTGCAGTTTTACACTCTCGCTGATGCAAACATGTAGACACACACACACACACACACACAGACAAGTAGCAAACTCATCGATCTACTGGATATTGGACACACTTAGAGCAGACGTGGTTAGAGTAACCTTTGTCTTCACCCTCTACCCTCTTACTGACCCACTAATGTTAATTACAGCTGGAATTAGCCAGCAGCCCCCCCCCCGCCTTGCTACAGCAATGACCTCATTACCAACCACACACCTTTCAAACATGCATATGCCACGGGAAGAGCAAACAAACAGTCACAGCCGTAAACACACTCATAAAAAATTCATACGTGCAACATCGATTAACGTCACTAGTCCAGAGCGTTTAGCTCTTAGCGCAGATGATTTAGGAGAGAGAATGAAAAAAAAAAAGGCCGGACAGATCTGAAGAGTTTGTTTCGTAGGAAGTATCATAAATCTCATATTCGCAGACGTCACAGTTTAGACGTCTACCTTCTGCCTGCCAGCTTTCACACATGTGAGCAAAAACAGGCGGAGGAAGCTGTCGAGCGATAAACAGAGTGAGAGCAGAAGATATATGAAGGGAAGAGACTCGTAAGGAGTGAGGGAGAGAGAGAGAGAGCAAACACAAAGGCAGAAAGTAAGTTGAAACGAAGTGGAGTTGGACAATCACAAGAAAATCAAGAGAGAGGCATCAGTGAATTTCACTTCTGCGCTACATTAAGTTGATGTCTTTGTCTTTCTTTTCAGTTTATTACAAATAACCTGTCAAGCTACATCCAACTGCTCTGAATGACACGTCTAACGCGTGTAATGTGTACATGCACGCAGCTGTCTGACGTACCTTTTATTATCCACTCATCTTTTCTGTATCATTTTCCTCATTCACTGTTTTCCTTCATGTCTTCATGGCTACACTTATGTATTTACATGCCCTGCCAATAAAACAAAGTGAAATTGAAACAGACAGAAAAGGAGAAAGCTCAGATCCTGACAGCCTGTGTGTGTGTGTGTGTGTGTGCGCGCGTGTGTGTGTGTGTGTGTGCGTGTGTGTGTGTCTCTATATCTCTGTCTCTGCTGAGCCCAGCAGTCAAGGGAGAGATGATAAGACAGTTTCTATCGACTCTTTCTCTTCCTCCCTCCTCTGTACTCACTCACTCTTCTCCTTCCCGTCTCACTCTCGTTTATCTCAGCACACTGGAGCTTATTTAACAAAAGCCAACACACATAATCTCCCCCTCTGTTTTCTTTCTTTCTTTCTTTCTTTCTACAATCTTTTTCTCTTACGGGCTATTTCCTCTTGATATTTATCCATGTCATTTACGCAAACACATACTAACATATGCATGTGCACATAATTCAAACATGTAAACAGACACACTCACCCTCCCGCTCACTGTTCTCCTCCTGCTCGTCGTCTTTCTGCTCCTCTCTGAGACTCTTTCTCTCTCTCTCTCTCTCTCTCTCTCAGCCTTGCAGCTGCTACGTGGTCACGTGACCTCTTTTCTATCCACTTCCACCTCCCCTCCTCCTTCCCCTCTCCATCCACCCCCCTCTTCCTTCTTCCCCTCCCTCTCCATCTATCACCCTCTCCATCCCACCTCCTCCTCTCCTCCTCCTCCTCCACCTCTCTTCTCCCGTCTCTGTCACTCTTTTTATCTTCCCATTTTCTCTCCTTAGCTGTCCCTTCTCTCTCTCTCTCAAACTGTGCTCTCTGTCATTTTCTTTTCTCTCTTCATTCTTCATCCCTCCTCCTTTTGGCTCGCACTCCCGGGAGAGTGGAGGGTAGTGGGGGGTAGAAACAGGAGGAGGAGGAGGAGGAGGAGGAGGGTTTATGGTGATGCCGGGGAGAGAGGGAGGGAGGGTGTGTGGTTGGAGCTGTGTGTGTGTGTGTGTGTGTGTGTGTGTGTGTGTGTGTGTGTGTGTGTGTGTTAGCCCTCCATCCATCACTCTGTCTCTCTGCTCGTCAGCTCTGTCTGCTTTGGGGACAGGGGTGAGGTGGGGGAGGGGAGGGTTTCTGACAGTGACCTTTCACCCTTCACCTCCGACCTCTCACTGCCCTGAGCAGCAGGGGGTTGCAGGGGGAAACACACAACAACCCCTAAATACAAATTAAGACATTTAACTCCCTTTAGGAATCTTTCTTTTTTTTAAGTGATGACTGAGTGAATGACCGTGCTAGCAGCCCCATGAGGCTGCAACGCTCACTGCACACCAGAAAAAATGTTGGATGGATGAAAAATGGAGGGACAACTTTGCTAGTCATATCATTACCGGGGCAAAAGAATGTAAGGGTTGGGCTGACAATGGTGCCACTGGAAAGGTCATGTTGTTCCTCTGTATGCTGGCCATTATAGGACATGTCAGCCTTAGCTTGTCAGACTTACTGCCTGTGTCTGCATGCTAACATGATTGTTACAAACAAGCTGCTGATATCACTAGAGATGTGGGCATCGCTATGAAAATGATGACCACTTAGCATGTTAGCGTTAGTATCAAACAACAGCTAAAGGTGTGTTTCTACTGGATTAAAGGTCCAATTTAGCGACATCTAGTGGTGAAGTTGCAAAGTAAAACTGAATACTCCTCGCCTCACTCTCTAATTCCAAGCACGAAGGAGAAATGACAGTAGCTGTGAAACTCGGGGAAAAAATGGGCCATCATGAGCCACAGTTTGGTTTGTCCTTTCTGGGCTACTATAGAAATTTGGTGGTGCAACATGGCGGACTCTGTTGGGGAGGACCCGCTGTTGGATAAAAGTCAATTCTCCTTTTCAGGTGATTGAACGATAATGGAAAAAGGAGGAAAAACAAGAGAATTCCAGAGAAAAATATCCAATCTGAAAATTTAGTCACAGGAAAGATTTTGAGATCTGTCTGGTCTGTCAAACAAACACACAAATCCACACAAGGTCAGAGTTACAGCTAGTTACAGCTGGTACACTGACTGTTTGGGGCAAACACTTAAAATAAAACAAGGTGAATATTTAGTGTTACGTAACATTTTAAAGCACCAACACTGAGATGAGATGGAAGAAAGATGGCTCACTCATTCGCTACATCCATCACCAGCTCCCAAACAAAATTTATTTTATTCATTTGGCAGCCAGAGTTTTTCCTACACGCGTGGAAGCAGAGGGTGAGATGTTGGAGTATTCATTTGGTTGCAATCTGCAACTTCACCACTAGGGGCCACTAAATCCTACACACTGGACCTTAAATCTCAAAGTATCCCATCAAACGTACGGTGTTACACCAGTGAGAAATTTGAATTGCTGGTAGCACAAAATGAAAAGCAAGATGATAACCTAAGTTATTACAATTTATCCTCTGTGAAACATTAACGTCTGTGCTACATTTATTTCAATTCATTCAATTTTTTAAAAATACATTTTTAATCAAATTTCTGACCAACTGAAAGACCTCCGAAAAGCGACCAACCTGCCAAGACTAAAAAAAAAACAAACTAATAATAAAACTACACCGACGCTGCCAAAAAATTAAAATTACACCCAGGTGTGACTCCATTCACCCGCACACAAACAAACACACCTTCATACACAATCACACTGTGATCATTATGGTGTAAGTGATATAGGACATGTTGAGGCCTGTGTCTTTGACACCTTTTTTTTTTGTCCCTCGCTCTCTCTCTCTCTCTCTCTCTCTCTTCACTTTCGCTCTGGCTCTCTAACAGACACACACACACACACACACACAAACACAAAAACACCCGCTACACAGGGGGGAGTGTGAGGACAGCAGGAGGGGGACCTGCTCTGCCCCGTCAGCTCATTAAAAAAAGCACAATGTCTGTGTGTGTGTGTGTGTGTGTGTGTGTGTGTGTGTGTGTGTGTGTCTGTGAGCAGGGATGGGTCATTAAGATGGAAGAAGAGGTTGTAACACACTACCTACTCATTAACCCTCATCACATTGGCATGTCTGAGTGTGTGTGTTCTTGTGACGGCTACTATGTTAACACATTGACTATGCTCGGTGGTGTTTATGAACAGTTACCTCACATTACACCAATAATGAATGCACCCACACACACACACACACACACACAAACACACACACACACACTAAGCACAAAATATGGTCTATTTAAGTTTTAAGACATTATTATTTGGGCTCCTACAGCTGATACTAATCGCAACAACAGCTACTGGTGCTGTTACAATAGCTGGCAGACTTTTTCAAATTCCTCCTGACAAGCACACACACACACACGCATGCAGAAAGAGAGGGAGAGAGAGAGAGAGAGAGAAAGAAAGGGAGGGAGAGGAAAAGTAGCCAAATGTTTTACAGCCTCTTAAACTTGTCTGTAATAGCAGTCAGAGTGGCGTCAACACAGCAGTCTCCAGGGTTACTCCAGGGGCTGCTAAATGGCTTTACTAGCTCCAGTCACTCTGCAGCTCGCACAGAAACACTTAACACTTCCTTACAATCCATAAACAACCAACACACTCTCAGCACTACAGCGTTTCGCACACTCACGAACACAAAAACGGGCACGCAAATGAACATAAACGTCAGGAAAGATGACATAAGACAGAATAATGACATCAACACACACATATGTGTGTGTGTGTGTGTGAGCCGGCTGTGTAAATACATGCAAAGACGGGCTCGTGCACAATTAGCTGACTCAGGATCGAGGCGCTGTGCGTCACAAAACGTATGCATACGACCCCTAGAGACTAAACAGCCAGCATGCATTTATAGTTCTGGGATAAATGGAGCAGAAAAACCACATACTGTAATAACCAACACTACCAGCAAAACAAACAAACAAACAAACAAACAGGAAGTAACACGCTGCAGCACACAGCGGGATAAGAAAGAATGGGGAAAGTATTGGGAAGTGCAGCAGTCATTACTCTGTTTCATATTAAACAGTGTGTCCGCCAGAGCAGAGCCGTGTTTACTGTGCAATCATAACACAGTCGAGATGTTAGTGAAAGGTCTATAAATTATCACCGCCACAGCTTAGAGCAGAAATGTGGACTGTCAGCAAAGACGGGACGTTAGAAAAGCTCTTCTTCTCCTCCTCCTCCTCCTCCTCTCTGGCCTCCTTCTCCTGGCTGCAGGGCATTTTCCTCTTTCAGTGACCTCCTCTCCATTTCTCTAATCAGTGTACTTGTCTACGAGCATCTTGTCACTGTCTGTCAGATACGGAAAGAAGATATAAATAGCAGCCGTTTTGGGACCCCTTTACACTTTTCTCTTATCTGTCCACGTAATCGTTTCTTTGCTTTATCATCTCCTCCTATCATCAGCCTCCTACCGCTCGCCCGACAGCCTCTCCCATCACGACGGCTACAGTTGTGTTTTTCCCCCTCTGTGTCATCGATCTCTTCTGCAGCGTGTGGCTCAGTCTCGCCTCTCTGATACGGAGATGATGCAAAAAGATAAAACAATCTAAGGCAAACCAATTTTTACTCTGTCTCTGTTTGTCTCGGCGCCTGGCTGCGTCTGACTCTTGCCCACGGGGTTGTGTGTCTGTGTGTGTGTGTGTTCAGCGTTGGTGGTAGGAGCGTGTACAGAGGGGTCGTGGCAGACAGTTGACAGCCACAGTAGTTCCTCCTCATCTGGCCCAAGGCTGGCTCCGCTCACCAGGTGCCGACACCACGGTGGCTAGACCTCAACCATCTGAACAAACACGAGGAGGAGGAGGAGGGTGGACGCACGCAGACGCCCTCTTGTCGTACAAAGGTGCACAAAGACAAACTAGCAGATGCGCATAGACCGGCCTGTCAGGCTAGAGAGTTTAACTGAGGTGTGTTCAGCGAAAGAAGACCTGAAAAACAACTACCGCTGTAGTAAACAATGATGTTAGTGTGGAATGAGAACATTCCAGGCTGGGTCAGCAAATGAGGTTTACAGATTTTATGGATTATTTCCTCATTAATTTGGGGCGTATAGATTAAGATGGAGGAAAGAGAAAAGTATTCCTGTCGTCGCCTCTGTCCTATGTTCTGACTTTTGGCTGATTCCTGTGACTAAAAGGTGAGCCTGTTGCAGTGTTACAACAAACTAATAAACGACTACCAGTCTTGCATTATAACACCTGACGGGACAGAACTATGCAAGTAATGTGATAAGGGTGCAACTAATAATTGCTTTGGTAATTATTATAATGGTCTGAAATGGCACTTGTGGTGACTTTGATGGTTGTTGGTGAAGATTGTGCAACATGAACTGACGTTTCCAACGCCAAGGAAGTTTTATGTCACTACTGAACATCAGGAAAATAGAGAATAATGTTCATCAGAGTTTAAATCTAACTCGTTTGAACGTCAGGGCACAAACTCTACATGAGTCACCATTATGAGTTTTTTTTCTTCCACCTCTTGTACTGTAAGCTGCTGTAACAAGTGAATTTCCCCGGTGTGGGATCAATAAAGTCTATCTATATCTTATCTTATCTTGAATATGATACATTCACAATGAGATGAAACATGAAAAAAGATGGAACTAGAAAATAAACGACCTTTAGTTTAATAAATCTTCATTTACATCCACAGAAGGAAAAGAAACTATGATTAAAAAAACGAATCAGGCAATTAGATACCAGAGGGCGCCCCACAAAAACAAACTGCAGCAACATATAAACACAGTTTATATAATTTAAAAGGTATAAAAGGTGAATCTGAAGCCATGAGGTGTATGAGCTTACAGTATCTATATGAGAAGGAGGAGGCAATTAAAGAGATTGGAGGTTTACTCAGTAACCCCTGCTGAGCAGCTGGTCTATGGGCAGGTCAGGAGCAGCACATGGCGCATGGACCGTGTGTGTGCGTGTGGGTGTGTGTGCGTTGAACTCCACCTGCGGGCTGTGTACACACACACACACACACACGCACACAAAAGCGACGTGATCCGCTTGACTGCTGCTAATGCGCCCGGCGGCATCTATCTCAGCCAAACAATACAGTCACTGTTAAAGGTCCCGGATTAAAGAGCGACTCTTCAAACTCCCCTGGGTACTACTGTGTGTGTCTCTGTGTCTGTGTCTGTCTGTGTGTGTGTGTGTGTGTCACAAACCAACACAAGAAGAAGAAGATGATGGGTGACACACACCTACACACACACACACCTACACACACACACTGCGGTGTTTCAAGTCTGTCATCCGGTCCGTTAAGTTTGCCTCGTGCAAACAGGAGCGGTGTTTGATCACCGACAAGTTTGACAAGAAAGATAAGGAACCACCAAACACTCAGGAGCCTCACCTTCTGCGCCTGCGTCAAGACAGCAGCGATTAACAGCAAGAAACTGGAAGTCAGCGAGACCAAACTTCAAAATAAGAGCACGCAATCTCCCCCAAAGGATGAAATATACAATAAATGCCAAAAACGGAAAAGGTAATTGAGTTTGTTTGATCTCAAACCATCCTTCCAACGTCACATTTCCTCGTGTTATAAGTCACTTAAGGCGCGACGCTCCTGACGTTTTATTTTGAAAGTCGTAACAAGAGGCTGGTTTCTTCCCCCCTGCCGTCTTCACACTGTCTGTCGAGCTGAACCAGTTTGACTGATTGCATATTGTCGACTGATTCAATCACACAATGCACACTTTGAGAGTTAAACTCTACTGCAGTTCATCTAAGAAAAATGGCCTCGAGTTCAAATACAATGGCACTTTCTGCCCTGAAGTAGACACACACACACACACACAGATAAAAGGACGAAAAAGTGAGGACTCAACCACACAAACACGCACACACAGAAATATATATATCAAAGCGGAACTGCTGCCGTAACACAGGAAAATAAAATTGCACTGAGAGAGTCACTGCTGACACAACAGACAGAGCAAAGCCTGAAATCACATTGTTTTGAAGCCATAAGGTCATTGGAATAAAGTCAACACAGACACACTTATGCAGCGACAATTTCGCCGATTCAAACTTTAAAGGCAGCAGATAGAACATGCATCACACGTCTTATTTTGTTTAAATCCGGGCTACAACCAAAGCAATCCGACGTTTTGTACCAAAACAACAGACAACTTACCGCCTCAAAGCACAGACAATCCCCGGTTTGTGCGCATCCTTAGTAGATCAACTACAGTGGCTCTGTGTGCGGCGATATACTGTGTGATCTCCCCGATACCACCACAACACACACCGATGTGGGAAGGAGAAGGACAACACATTAACTGTCCTCAGGGAGAGACAGAGAGTAAGAGAGAGAAGAGAGAGGGAGAGAGAGAGGGAGGGAGGCGGGGTATGAGGGTGGAGGAGGAGGGAGTTGGAGGAGGAGGAGGAGGAGGGAGCACCTGCTCTACTGATACTCCCTGGAGAGATGGAGGGATGGAGAGAAGGAAGATGTGGCCCCAGACTGCTGATGCCTCACAGCCTGGACATGTTTACTGTCCACTGGAGACAATCGGATCTGTTCGAGTCAGCTCCTCCTGCTGATCCACTGTACTGTACACACAGTACAGAGGAGTACTACCAGGCTCACAGAACCGATAATACTATACAGTAAGTATTACTCTACTACTACAGCCGCTGCTGCTTACATAACTCATATATTATCACCTCATGAAGCTGTTATGGTGAACCGGTTTCTGGCAACTTTCTTTTAACTCTGTTTTTGGTCTCCTCCTACTCCTGGAGAAACAAAATCTGCGCCTTCAGCTGCTAAACGTTGCACTTTGTTCACCAGCTGTCTTTATCTGTCCGCCGTTTTACTGCAGAGAAGGTGGATTTCGTTTCCACCAGAAACGACACAGGTGAGAGCCGTGAGACCAAAGCAGCAAAGGTGTCAACTGTAAAACCAAAACAATGAGCTGAAATATGCTAAAATGCTCACGGGGCTGAGGGGAACGGCAGAGTTCATTAAAAAAAGAAACATAATAGTGCACTGCACTATATCCTCAACACTCAGGACAACAAACAAGGAAGACGTACAACACATGCACACTTGTACACCTTGCGCCTGTACAAGAAACTAAATAATCAGATCTAAATGAAACGAAAACAATCCATCATAAAATCAGCAGTCCTTAAATGATCTTACATTATTACACGTAAGCTGTGTTACATAAAGAAAAAACATGATTTTTCTTACTGAATTCCACCTGATAGTTACTAAACACACCGTATGAAGAACAAAGTTATAAACATTCATTAACATTCATCTGTCATCATACCATATAAGCTCCCTCAGCCTGCTTCATTTAGTCTAATATTTCAACATGTCCCCTGGGCCCCTCTGTCTGTCTGTCTCTCTCTCTCTCTCTCTCTCATTCTTGATCGTTCATCCCTCCATCTCCCCCCATCCCTCCATCCTCGTCTCCGAAGCAGCTGCTCCACTTTGCAGCTATTTAACAGCTGTTTTGCATCGATTTGCGCTTCCTGGTGCAGATTTCTACCTTGTCCATCCTCCCTCTGCCTCTTACTTTGCATCCCTCTGCCACCATCACCACCACCACCTTTCTCTTCCCCTCTTCCTCTTGCATTTCTAAGGTGCCAGACACCAAACAACCTTGATGTTTTTCCTCAATGAATAGACTGTCTCCTTCAAGTCTTTCCCTGAGATCCATTCAGTGATGAAAGGCGCACATACACAAGCGCGCATAAATGCAAGCTGCCGCACAAAAATACACACGCGCACGCACATTTTGTACACACATGCACATGCAGGCAGATTAGCGGCCCCCTACTTCCCTTAGTTTTCTCTCTATGGAAACAACAAGTACTGAAGGAAGCAACGCAAAAGAAAAGAAAAAAGTGAGGCTCCCCTATAATCCCCAAATCCCCCTCTCTCTTGTACTCAAACCTACACAAGAGAAAAGAGGGGGAGTGAGCAAGCATTGTGTGTGCGTGTTTGTGTGTGTGTGTGTGTGTCTGCAGAGACTAGTGTAGCCTGACATGATTTATGGTTTGGCTGTGCACTGCAGGCAGACACTCTCAGTTTTCTCTGAGGTGGGTGTCTCACCTCCATCCTTTGTGACCTATACAGGTTGTATAGTGTGTGTTTGTGTGTGTGCGTGTGTGTGTATGTGTGCCAGAGAGAGAGAGAGAGAGAGAGAGAGAGAGAGAGGAAGATAAACTGTAAAATGTACACACGAGCTTGTGTGTGTACAACTGCAGGTGCATGAAAAAGAAGATAAACCTGATTGAACATGTGCTGCTCTGTGTGTGCGCGTGTGTGCGAGTGTGTGTTTGCAGTGTTGGGGTCAAAGCGCACAGCGGTGTGTATTCTCCGGGTGGGTTATACTTGGCGGCGGACTGCAGGATCCCCCATTAAGCAGCGTGTAAAAGAGGCCAAGCACAGAGGCCATTATGAACTCCGGCAGTAATAGCTCCAGGAATCTTATTGCCTCTGGAGACCTGGTCATTAGCCTATTCCTCTCTCATAAAGCCCTCTATCCATCACACACGCAAGCATACACACATTTATATGCAGACGCAGCCACACACAAACACACACACACGCATAAACACATGCACAGAGCGCCTCCTGCTTTCTTGTTCTCTGTCTATTCATCTCTAGTGAAGAAGAAGAAGAAGGGTGTAATGCTACAAGAACCATCCACAGATGTCTTTAAAAAACAGACGCACTTGCTCTCACATGAGCACACGAGCACACAGATGCTCATTTACAAAAGCAGCCAGGCATAATATCAGCTATGAACCCAAACTGCTGATTATTTAAATGTATTCCTCCTTCCCCATCCGGTGAAAGTGAGACGCCGAAGCAGCCTGTTAGCTCTGGTCAGGTAGGAGATTACAAACAGGAACGCTGTCACCGGACGAGCGTTATGATGGCAACTAAAACCACCTTTTGAACACGCACACGCACAGACGTGCGTGTGTATACACACACACTCTGTAGCCAGATTTATTGGCAGTTCATACAGTGAAGACAAACTGCAGACAGCAGGGAGGTGAGAACACTCTTTATCCCCAGGAACACACACACTGAATCAGTAGTGTATCACCAAACAGTACAGTACATGTATTTACTTTCACCTCTGCACACACATAAACTCACACCCTTAAAGTACACACAGACTATAGCCAGGGCAACTGTGGTTTTAATATAGATGTGCACACACACACACACACACACATATAGAGTACATTGTGTACCAGCATGCACAAAGCAAAAGGGAGTCCAGAGAGAAGAGATACCTGGGGATGGAGACACATTGGCAAAGGTAATGCTGGAGTCAGTCACTCTGTCCTCAGGCAAAACACACACACACACACACACACACACACACACACACACACACACACACACACACACACACACACAGTGCTGTAAAGATAAGCACTAATCCGGTTTATTACCTCCTCCCTCTCTACGCTCTCCCTCTCTTTTTCATTTTATCTCTCTCTCATTTTCTCCCTCTCTCCCCTCTTCTCTTATTTTTTCTGTCTCTCCTCCTCAAGCCTTTTTCAGCAGCGTGCACGAACACACACACACACACACGCATATATACACACACACACATATATATATATTTTGTGCACACACAAAAAAACACACGCTCACACATTGTCAGTTCACTCCTGTGATGTTTGTTGGCCTGGGGCTGAGACGAGGAAACAGGGTGGGGAGTGTTGATGTGTGCTGCTCTTTTCCAGCTCTGGCTCTGTTCACGTCCTGCAGAGAGAATTACCTTCCCTTTGTCTGTGTGAAGGGGCTGCTGCCTTTACCATCTGTGCAGCGGATACAGTGGCAGGCGAGTGTGTTTGTGTGTGCGTGCGTGTGTGTGTGTGCGTGTGTGTGTACGTGTGTGAGTGTGTTTCTGTACCGCTATAATCTTCCAAAATAAAGACATTTCACAGGATCCGATGTCGTTAAGGGGACAGGGATACATTTGAGGTTACAGGTGAGCTAAATTTGACAGCTCAGGGAGTAAACAGTGTCACTTTAAGGTCGTTCTATTTATAGCAATGCAAATAATATGTTCTGCTGCTTTTAATTATACAGACTTTGCCCAGATCAGAAATTGTAAAGCCGATGTTTAAAAGTTCTCTATGTAACATTCAGGAAACCTTTGTTAATAATGACAGTGCACTGCATCAGCATCCTGTTGCTCGTCCTCATTGAACACTGAGTGCTGGAAAATAAATTACATATTTAGTTATTAACATTTACTATATTTCATTTTCTTGCTTGCCGTTTGCAAGTCAGCCAGCTCAGTCATCAGTCTGGATGAACTACATTAGCTAGTCAGCATTTCATTCATATAAGCAAGTAAGTGAACACTGTTGTGTACTAAGGTCAACCTTGGCTTTGTTTTAGCTAGTGCTGCACACTGTTGACTCTGCGGGGACGTTCCAGTCTACAGGCTCATTTTCAAGCTATGTTACAGCCTGTTCGCCCATCAGCAATAAGTAGTGATTAAAATATAAGTATTGATACGTAAATGCCTCTGAATCAATTTTTGTGAACACTTCAAAGACTTTTTCAATCTTCAGTCTCGTGAGACTGAGCAATCACATGGTTTGACTCCTCTTCATCAGACCTGTGATCTATTTTCCTAATTGAGCACCGAGTCTGATGAAGCATACGCAGCGTTTCTTTCTCATCCACTCCCTGGAAATGTTTGAACAAATACTAAAAACAATTTTTTACAACCTGTATTTATTCAAGGAAGTTAGAGCCAAGTTTTTGTTTTGTTTGCTCTGATAACAGGTTGAATGAAATCTCTAATCTGTCCTGATGAGCACTGAGCCTTGCTCAGAGGCACCTCGCATTAGTCTGTCCCTCAGTACTTTACACTTTAAAAACTCCAGCTCCACTGAAAGTCCACTGAAGATGTAAATTATAAATAATTGAAATACCAAAACAGTAAACTGTACAGTAAATAGTGAATTGTGTATTTGTTGGATCTTTTCAAGTGCAGATTAATACACAGTTCATGCTTTAATGAGTGTACACAGCAACAGGATGTGGGAACTCAAAATAAACTCGCAATTAGAGCCCGGACGATGAATCAGCATGCTGGTTTTATTGGGCGTGTTGGTGTCTCACAGATATATCGCTAAACCTTTTTTGACAGGATGTAATGCAGGAAGCTCCGTGGAAATCAGTCTTCAATTATTTTTGTCAGTTGTGGTCTTTTCATGTAACACAAGAAAAACAGAATATTAGCGGCTTCATCCTTTAAGCTGAGCTGTGTGTGAGCGTTTTTTAAAGTGCTGTGTATGAGTGTGAGTGTCATGGGGACAAACTACAAAAGAGGTCACTAAATCAGGTATCGCATTAAAACCTGAGGGTAAACTCTTCAACATATTAAACACGCAGACAATCACGCGTCTTCTTCTTCCTCCTTCCAGATGTCCTTTCCTCCCACTTCCTCATCCTCGTCTTCATCCCTCGTTTCCTTCTCCTTTTCTCCTTCCTCCTCTCTTATCTTTCCTTTTCCTCTCCTCCATTCGTGCTCTTCGCCCTCTCGTTTTTTTTTTCCTTCCCCTTTTTCTCCTCTTCCCATCTCTGTCTCTCTCTCTCTCTCTCTCTCTCTCTCTCTCCAGATGGGTGGCAGAGAGTAGCAGCTTGCTGTGGTCAGGCCAATTATTTACATAATTATGATCTCCCACTTAACCACATGATCCCTTACCTGGGCGTGGGCAATTAAAGCTGGCATCATTATGCAGATTATGCAAATACAGTCAGAAGCAGAACAAGGTGGCAAGAGATCACACATGAGCAAACACGTGCCCTGTAACCGTGTGCGTTACCGTGTGCACTGTTGATGTGTACGTGTGTCACGGTGTACATATGTGTGCAACAGAATCTGGGAACGTATTTGACAGCTTCCTGATTTGTTAATTGCGTGTTTCTTTTTTTTTTTCTTTGTGCCATTTGCTGTCCACAAAACGTCTGAATGTCAGACTCTAGCCGGTCTGCAGGTGTATCACCATGAGGTGTATGCTATGATATGACACAAATCCTTGACGAAAGCAAGTTAATAAAAAGTGAATTCACTAGAAAAACCTGCATGAAAATTCACCTTATAATCACGGCACAAGGCTTTCCCTTACTTCATGGTTCAATAGGTATTTTTGTAATTTAAGATTACTTGACTATTGATATTGATGACCTAAACGTTGTGGTATTCTAAAGTGATGTTATTTAAGAGTTGAGCTCAAGAGGAAACCTCCTTGTCTGTGAAGTGAAGCCAATGTGGAAGTGTCAAAAACTGCAGTTCCTCAAACGTCCACTTGAGGCTGGCTACAGAACGAGTCAGTCTCCATAAGCCCCCATGTTAAAATGTCCAACTTCCAGAAGAAATCTCTCTCTATAGTTAATTTCAGCGTTCATGACAATTGTACTGAGGGTGAATTTCTATTTAACTCACCCTTTCAAATCATATTAAGACTGCACATAATGAACAGCGTGGCCGCTTTGATTGACAGGTAACGGTGCGTGCCGTTACAGGCTTCTTTCAGCTCACCTCAGGCCCGCAGATACACGACTTTGCTGACTTTTAGAGAGAGACTTTCAGGCAGGACTAAGAATGCCTGGAATGTTGGACAAACTCTGAGCTTCATCGAGCTGTTAAGAAACCTCTGGGTGATGACACAGATAATATGTCCATTCTTTATACTGTCAGTGGTTGAGCTATTACCTTTTTTTTTCAGCGCTTCGTGAGTCCCAACTAACACAATTCACCTCTGCTGTATTGGAGAACAATCCACCAGGACATCCACATGCTCTCACATGAACACACACACACACACACACACACACACACACACCAACGGCTAAAATGTCAGGAAAGTTTATCTCAAAGTCTGGAATGGAGAGGAAAATATCAGCATACCTAGATCATGCTCGGGGGTAAAGGGTAGATTTAGATGAACTGACCGTTTAACCCTTTAAAGTCAGGTGATATTATGCTTGCGGTGTGTGTATATGTGTGTGAGTGTGTAGTCACAGAGAACCTGCTAACGTGGTGTGGCCAGGTGGCAGACTGAGCCATGCCCATAATCAACAGGCTCTTCAGTGAAGCGGCATCATTGATTGTGCATGCGCGCATGAGTGTGTGTGTGTGTGTGTGTGTGTGTGTGTGACAACCACATCCCTCCCAGCTGGAGGAGCTCACAAAGAGAAAGCATGTGCAAACACACATCTGCATTGTGAAGCCCACATACCCTGTGTGACAGTAACGGCAATCTAACTGCTGTTAACCTGCTCTGTGTAGAGAGAGACACACGTGTGCACACACCCACACATGCACGCGCAGGCTGACTGCACACACACACACATATGTACACAGTGACACATTCAATCAATTATGTTTTGACATGGTTCATGAACATGCAGATGGTGCAGGACCAGTGGGGGCAGAGGACTGAGCGTGTGCGTCTCTCTCTCTCCCTGTTTAACTCAACCCTGTAGATGTATGTGTGTGTTTGTGTATGTCTGCATGTGCGTTTGTTTAGCTATGCGTGCGTTTCGGTGTGGTGTGTGTATGTGTGTCCATCTTCCTGTAAAAGATATTAATGCCTGCAAATTTTAGCTGCTGTATTTTCATTTGGCTAATCCTCCTGCCATCTGCTCGTTATCATACACAGAGCTGCTTATTACAGTTTTACTCTGCGTGCTAGTGTATGCGTGCGCTTTGAGCGTGTGTGTGCCTCGTCTCTGTGTATGCGTTCTGCAAACTGTGTGTGTGTGTGTGTGTGTGTGTGTGTGTGTGTGTGTGAGAGCTTCCAGGAGTTGTCGTTATCACCTCAGGTCAAAATCTGCTGGCATTTATCCCAATCTCCTCAGTTCAGTGAACAGGCAGGAAGGCTGCATGTGTGTGTGTGTGTGTGTGTGTGTGTACATGTGTGTGTGTGCGTGTGTGTGTGTGCTTGCATGTGAGACCTCACATCAAAGCTTTCTGCTTGTTCTAAATGAATGTAAACATCACAGACCAGGCATGTTTGCCTGTGTGAGCGTGTGTGTGTGTGTGTGTGTGTGTGTGTGTTTTAAGTGAATCCTCTGTTAATTAAGAGCTCATTAGTGACACCAGCTCTTTGACCAATTAGGGTGGCTTGCTTACTTGCTCACTTGTTTGTTTTCTGGTTGAGACATTACCAAACACGTTGTTTTATTCATTCCTTTTCTTTTACACCCCTTCTCCGGGTTTATTTTCACCGTCTCTGGAGGGTAAAAAACATAAAAAATAGATTATGGTTGTTTTGCACTTTTATTCTTTTGTTTTTTTTTTCTTGGCAAGAGAAAGTCGCCCAGCTCCCACATGATGTGTGTGTGTGTGTTTTTTTATCTCCTCTGTGTTATCAAGCTGTTGTCATGGTCTTTTATTCATCTCATTAATAACAGCGCCCTTGAGGTGGAGCATCGTGACCCTGTTTTCATCGGCACACGCTACCGAGCACAAACATCCACACGGATGTGCGCAAAGATGCAAACGCACACACACACACACCCAAACGCACGCACAATTAACAGCACAAGAGAGCATGACAGCAGCTCCCTTTGAGGCAGCACCCATCTCAGCCTCCTGCATGAATACACAAAGACTCTCTCCATATACATACAGAAGAGAAGTATGGCCAAACACACGTGCCAGGAGCTTCTCCACCCACTAAAAACATACATACATATACACACAACACCTCGTGTCCTACTTAAAATAAAGACCCAAAAGCGGAGATTTAATTCTGGCTCCACCACACGTACGAGACAGAGCCCACCTGGCATCTTAACCAAGGCAAAAAAAAAAAAAAAAAAAAACAGGGAAGCAGATGAAAAGAAAGAGTTAAGGGATACTGATCCACTGCTGAGGCATCCCTCAGTCTTTACGGACTCTCAGAACCAGTTTGAGTCTACATGTGGCATAAAATAACATTTTTAGTTTGCTCCAAACCTGAGCTATGTGTTGATTTACTTGTTTTTACTGAAATATTTTAGCTGATCTGAACACTATCTTCCCCTCTTTGTGACACCTGGATGGAAAGACTCTGTCACCACAACACTCGCACGCTTTTTTTTTTACGAGTCTGTTGAAGCCATTAGTCTTCTGCTGTCTGAAAAATGAGTATTTATTTGTGTATGTAGAACTGCTGCCGCTGTGCAATGCAGGGCAAATATTTAGAGTGAAGTTATCAAATGCCACGCTCGCAGTACAGCAGCCGGAGGCTGAGTGAGAAGTGTGTGCGTTGTACAGGGTGTGTGTGTGTGTGTATGTTCATGTGACATCTGCCATAAATCATAAGCCACAGTGTCCTTGTAGCTCTAACACATATCATGGAAATCAATGCAGAGGTCAAGTCGAACAGAGCTACCCAACCCCCGAAAATACCACATCAGCCAATAAATATGGCAGGCTAATATACACGTCAACAACCCGGCTTTCTCGCCCTATTGACTTGCCGTGGATAATGTGTGTGCACACGAGTGAATGCATACATGAACAGAAACACAAATGTCACCGAGTGTGTGTCCATTCTTCATGCAGCCGGGTTTGACCTGGTGACATTGTGAGGACTGCAGAAGAAGTATGTCAGCCCGCCGGGCCTCTGCAGACAATTCGAGTGATGCTCTTAATTTTTGTGATTGTCAACAAATCCTGTGAAAAGTCCAAAACCAACAATGAATTGATCCCAAAAGCAATTATTGTCTGTGAGGTTAAATCCTGATTAAGCTCATTCCTTCATGCAATGCACTGCTGTCCAAAAACAATTTTAAAACATCAGTGTGCGGGGTTTTTTTTTTTTTTGTGGTGGGCCTTCCTTCATTTTGATAAACACTGTAAGTCTTCTGAGTGAGTCCTACATGCAGCATGTATGCTAAATGTGTGTGAAACCACAGCTGAAAATAATCCCCAAATATAAACAATTAAAGGTCCAGTGGACCTGAGTCGGGCTGAATGATGCAACACGTACCGTCAATCAAAGTGGCTTCGCTTTTAAGAGTTATAAAAATTCAGACTCAGTATAGTTGTCATTACCTATAGAGACCAAAGCTGTTTTTTGTACCAGGCTGTAAACATTGGAACATCTAACATGGGGGTTATGGAGACTGACTCGTTCTGCAGCCAGCCTCAAGTGGCCGTTTGAGGAACTGCAGGATTTGGCTTTGGCTTCACGGAGGTTGGCGGTCCACAGAGTAAGCCATGTTTCTACAGTAGTCCATTGAGGACAAACTGAACACAGATTCAGTGTAGATACAGCATTTTGTGTTTTTCACACATTTCTTAGGGTCGCAATCCACAACTACAACTGACAATAAATCCTACACACTGATCCTTAAACACTGATAGTAAATCACTTCACCTTTCCTAAATAAGAATCTTCATATTTGTGACCAGTCTTTATAGATTTATGTCACAAATATTGTGTGGATAGAGGGTCACAGAGTGGATAAAGAAGAGAGAGAGACGAATGCAGTGTCGGTTTTTGTTTTGTTATTTGTTTTTTTCGTGGGATTTGTTGACAACATGAAAAAATAAGGAGCCAGCCTCGTCGTTTAAACATAGTCGTCTCCCGGGAATTCATTCCGATTTGAAAAGAAAAAGAAAATACACTCTTTGAAAATACATTTGAATCAACTGACAAACCACTGATGGGAAAAAAAAACAGTAAACTGCTGTAATGTGTATGCTGCATATCACCAGGGGGGGTCCGGGGAGTGGGAGATAGCAAAATGCCACTTTCTTTTCCTTACGACATCATGTTAAGGTCACGGTGTACTCTACGTGGATGCAGCACACACGCAAACACGCACGCACATAATCTCTTTTATGTCATGTATCTCACACTTCAATCTTCTTTTCCTTGTTGATGGTTTTATTAAAGATTTTCATGCAGATAATATATATCATTAACCTGATTTTTCTATTGTTGTCACTAATCTCCATTCCTGTCTCATCTACTGCACTCCTACCCTAACTAATCACACAGTAATCGCTTTGCATTGCACACACACACACACACACACACACACACACACACATCCTTTACCCTTCACCCCCCTACATTGTCAAATGATCATTGAGGAGCGAGCGCGTGGCTGACACTGTCTCCACAGCAACGGCAGTTAGGACCAGGAGGGGGGCTGGGGCATCTTCCAGTGTGTGAATGATGAGAACACACACACAAACACACACGCACATATGAAGGTGCCAGTTATGACAAAAACCCATTTACACACAAAAACACACAGTCAAGTTCACACAGACTCCCTGAAAAGTGCACACACTAACACACAGACATTAAGCGAGACCTAGGAAACCGAAAGAAGAGGATGAAAGCTGGAGAGGAGGGAGAGAGGGAGGGAGGAGGGGTGGTTGTTGCTTCCTGGAGAGATTTTCTTCTTCCTCCCCTCTCGCTCACACGCACGCGCTGATAGAAAACACACACACACACACATACACAAATATACAAACAATGACAAAGCAACACATAATCAGTCTGATTCAATCATCTATGAAAGCAGATGTATAATTCAAAAAGCAGCATGAAAGATTCACAAAGCAAAGAACACTGTTTAATCTGCCCTCCGCCCTTTAATTCCCCCGATCAATCCCTCTTCCCTCACCGCCTCTCTCTCTCTCTCTCTCTCTCTCTCTCTCTCTCTCTCTCTCTCTCTCTCTCTCTGATCACCCCCTTCCCTCCCTCCATCTTTCACCTTTTGCCACAGCAGGATTTTTAATCATTGACCACCGTCTGGCCCAGACAACTAAAAGGTCAGAGAGCAGGGTTATGTGTCAGGGAGGGGTGGGGTGTGTTGGACACGTCGGGATGGTCTGCCTTTATGCAAACTGTTTCCATCACATTATCTTTCATATCATTTGCTGCTTAAAAAGTACAAAATCACAGTTCACACGCCACCTCTCTCCTCCTCACGTCGTCATTTTAATTCTCTTCGTCACGCTGCCTCTTCGCTGACCTCTCCTCTCCGCACCCCTCCTTTCTCTCTTCAGTGTCATTCTGTCAGCCTGCCACCGGGCATGTTTAAGCACCTTTCTCAGGTAACCTCACACCTGTCTCCACGCTGACACTGACTGCACTCGCTTTGGTATCACACAGTCGCCTGGTAGACTACGGTAAATCCGATCTATTAAATATCACTAAACAGGGAGAAAAATGCCCAAGACGACGCACTGAAGCAGACTAAAACTTAATATCACAGGAGACGAAGGAAAGAAAAACAACAGCTAAAATTGTTGTCTGTAATGATCAAAATAGTTGCTGATTAATCTTCTAATCTTAAATTTAAATTTTGGATAGTGTCAGTGTTACAGAAACTATCCAAACTGTGAGAAAATATACAAGTAAATGAATGCAATATCAGTTTGGATCAACGCTGTGAGCAAATCTTGCTGCTCAGTTTACTTGAAAATAATAATATTGATAATAATAAAAATACTGTTCAACACGGTGGCTGTAGCATCTGTGGCTCTAACAGAAGCGCTGGGTATCTCTCCTTAACTGGCTGAAGACAGTAAATCAATGTGACATCACTCGAGCTATTAATTATGCCTTGAAAGAATGATTGAATGAAAGGGAAATTCACTCCGCAGCCATGTGACTGCTTTGAAAGCAGCACGAGAAAAATGCCAGCACAGAGGAGAGCCCAAAAAACACGAAATACTCAAATAAAAATGCTCTTACCTGGGAGGTAGAAGTGTGGAGTCTTTAATCCAAACATGGTCCCGGATCACTCCCCCACTGACTGAGAGAAGAAGAGGAGGATCGCGCTGTGGTCGTCCCGGGTTAAGGAGCTCGTTGGTTGGTGTAAAGTCATCAGACGGCCCCCCCCCCTCTCACTCTGAGCCCTGCGGGTGCGAGGAGGGAGGAGGTGGAGAGGTCAGCTTCTGTCTACCTCCCTCCTCTCCTCTCCAACCTCTGGACTGAACCCGTGCGGAGTAAAGAGATGGAAGGGTCAGAGACTAAGGAAGAGAGGAAGAAGAAGGGAGAGAAAGTGGGAGAGGGTGAGGCAAACGAAACGCTCCACAAGCTGAAGATGGGTGACAGTGTGCTCATGCCATCTTTCACTGAGGAGATCGCCTGGGAGAGGGAGAGCCTCTGAGAGAGTTGGGAGGGTGACAGGAAGGATAGAAAGAGGGGGGGAGGGAGTTAGAGAAAGAGAGAGAGAGTCTTCAGTCGCTGTTCTCTCCTCTCTCTTTTTTTTTTTTGAGTCCTGCGCTTTGTAATCCCTTCCTTGTTATTCATTCAGCGGCCTCTTGCTCGTTTGCTGTATAATGATCTGTTTTTCTCTGCCTCTGTTCTCTTTTCTGTCTCTATTCTTGCTTTATCCTCCCTCCTTTGCCTCAGTCCCACCACTGACTGCTCAGCTCAGCGAGCACAGAGAGGAGGAGGAGGAGGAGGAGGAGGTAGGAAGGGAGGGAGGGAAAAAAGAGGGGAGGAGAATCATAAGACGGATGAGTGAGGGAGAGATGAATGAGTTTGTGTGAGTGTGGCACGCACACGTGCCTGTATGTGTGTGAAATATGAAGAGAGGAGGAAGGATGATTTAGTTGGCATGTGCGTGCGTGCGTGTGTGTGTGAGTAAAAAGAGATTGAGAGGAAGAGAAAGAGGGAGGAAGAGAGGCGAGAGGGTGTTGATGCAGTTCTCATTATCAGTAGATTGGACTGGTGCCTGAGTGACAGCTGATTCATCATGGGAGAGAGAGGAAGGGAGAGCGGAGGACAGGGGGGAAAGTGTGTTATGTGTGTGTGTGCGTGCGGGCGTGTGTGTGTTGAGGAGGGAGGTAGGGAGGGAAGGAGGAGGTTAAAACCTGCCCTTAAGCATCTGCTTCATTCAGATCTCCTCTTCTCCTCCTCCTTTTTCAGCCTCCAGTCCTGAAAAATCAACAGTCTTGTGCATCTGCTTTGGATCGCAGACACGCTGCTGCATACCGTGATGTGACCAGCATAACTGTATCATCCACACACGCACACACACACACACGTACATAGCCCCCAAAACCGGTCACATGCTCCCATTGATTAGACAGGCCTCATATGTCTGACACATCACGTTAGCCGGGCTTTCCATCAATTACTGTCCACTCTTGGCGAGCTAACGTCCCATCTACTGTCACAGAGACCCAATTCTCTCACAGCCGCGTTAGCCAGAAACCACTGCCCACACACACACACACACACACAGACACACACACACGCATAGCATCCGACCAAGCTGCATCACATGGGGGGAATGATGTGCCATTTAGGAGCAATTATTAGAGGTGGTTCTGTGGCGTTCTGCTCGTTGGTGGTATGAAGTGAACGCGGAGCGTCTTTCTGCCGCTTGTGGTTTCTGTCTGTGCGTCCAGAGGAACCTGGTCGCTCTATCACTGCCTCCATCTCCTCAGAGTAGCTCTCATTTCTCTCTGTCACTTCCTCTCTCGCACATATGGTGCGTGCAGCACACACATTCACGTGTAAGAATGCAGATGACAGGAGCGTGTTTCTCAAATTTAACTTTGTCTCAGTTATTTCACCCCCCTCTTCCAATTTCCTTTCAATTCTTCTTCTTTTTTCCCCCCTCTTTACATTTCCTCGCTTTTTCCCTCCTTTACCTCTTTCCCTCTTCAATGTGAATTGTGTGGAGGAAGCGTGCCGGCGATAAGATTGATCGCGAGGGCCTCAAAGAGATATCTATAACCCCGTCTGTCACAGCTGAATCAATGAAGAGAGACTGCTGTAGGACACACTATTTACAGTACACACGCACACACACACAGAAATAAACACAAGATTCATGTGTGTGAACACACAGAAGGGCACACAAGTGCAAGCAGGCATGCAAACCCACACACACAAACACACACGCTGATCAACAGCTATGGGTAGAAGTTGTGAAACATCAGGCAACCACAAACTGACAGTGGAGGCTGACTGGAGAGAAGAGATAAAGAATACTAAGGAAACAGCAAAGAGGATGGAGAGGTGGTGATAGTGGGGCGGGGGGAGATTGTGTGTGCGTGTGTGCGTCTGTGTGTGTGTGTGTTGTGGGTGTGATGGGTGACCAAAAAAAAAAAAAACACACATTTCCTGCGATTGGCTCTGAATCAGATCAAAACTCTTATTTGTCTTCTCATCTGTATGATCAGCACAAACTGTTAACACACACACACACACACACACACACACAGCCGACACTCTGTAAACACCCCTGACCTCCGGGTCGAGACAGTCGAGGCCCTTTGGCCTCCAGAGGGTCACGCTCCGCTGCACAGAGCAGGGTTGTCGAGGTCAAGAGAGGCGGAGGAGGAGGAGGAGGAGGGCCAACAAACACACAGCACGATCTGTGATGATTACAGACAACAGCCAATAACGAGTGTCCACCTTTGACCTCATCGCCGTGGAAACGTGAGGGAATGCCTGTCACCGAGGGAGCAGTATAACTCAATCTATCGCCCCGACCAGCGACGGAAGAGGAGGAGGTGGAGGAGGGATGGGGAAAAGAAACAAAGATGAGGAAGAGGAAGTGGAGATGTGGTCAATAAAACGCCGGCCTCACCCATTACACAGCACTCTTTTTCTTCTTGTTCTGTCTTCAGAACAGACGCCATCGTGGAAACAAACCAACCCCCCACCCCCCTTCCAGCTCTCCTCATCTCCTCTCCACCCTGGCTCTTTCTCTATCATTTGCAGAAGCATGCTGTGGCAGAATAAGAGCTGACACCCACCCCGGTCCCAGCACCAACCAGGGGACTGCCATCAGCACTTAAACATTTTCTCCCATTGCCACCACCCCCCCTTCTCTCCCCTGTGTCTATGCAGCACTCAGACTGCTGACAAGAAACACACAGAAGATGACAAATAAAGGGAAAGGGATGATGGGGGAGCGAGGAAAAAAATAGAGAAATCCCTCCTCCATCTTGCTATTATTCCAGCTTTCCCATCCCCTCTTGTTTTCCCTACCCCTCCTCCTCCTCCTCCTCCTCCTCCTCCTCGTCATCTCAACCCCTATGAGGTCGCTGACCCTGAGTGAGTGAGCCTCATTACCCAGTCACTCTGTATCCACTCAAACAGGGTGGGGGTGTACATGTGTTGAAGAGACACACAGTAAATATGTTTGTCATTCCTGAAGTCGCTCTGGCAGTTTCGGGGAAAGACATTTAAAAAGAGACGACAGAGGACGGGCATCATCGCTGAGAGGAAAAGATTAAAAGATGGTGAATCGAGGATGGGTACCCAAGTGATGGAGGGGGGGGGGATGAGGAGGCGGTGGCTCGCGCTGGATCAAAGATAATTGTCAGCGGAAGTCATTATGCACATATTGTATAGAGAAACCAGAGGAACGCTTCTTTCAACCCATCCTTCTCATCATTTCTCCTCTCCTCTTCATCAGCCTCTCTGTGTCTTCCATACCATCGGGGATTTAATTGGACACTGATGGGTTCATGGTGACCTCAAGAAAGTGGAGAAAAAAATAAAAATTTGTTGGGACATGAAACTAAATCCACACCACCACCGCCGCCACCCTCAGCATTAGTCTGTTACTGAAACACTTAGAAATGATCCAAAAAGCAGCACAATCACAGGACTGTCTCCTCCAAACTCATGACACAGCCTCAGACGCTCAGTAATAACACCCTAAACTGCAGTCTTATTGAGGTTTGGATTGCTACGGTGGATTTAGATTGGTTTCTGGTCTGTGTGTCTTTGTGCGGTGCGTGCTGCGTTCGTGTGACGGTGTCAGTCTACAAATGAGGACGAAGAGAACAAAAAAATGTAGAAAACATTTCAACCCCCCGAGCTAAACTCTGGACTGTCTGGTGCCTGTCTGGCCACGAAACTATCCTAAACACGACGTTCATGCATGCTCACATAGACATGTATTATCAGAGTGTGGCCTGCCGAAGCCCTGAATCAGCAAACGCGCGCACGCATACAGTACACTCGGCTGACGTTGTCCCACCACAGCATGCAGAGCAGCATAAATCAAGACTGTTAATGGGCCTGAGCCACAGGGCTTCACTGTACTTCTTCACCCCTTCAAACCCCCCCACCCCCCTCTCTCTCCCCTCACTCCTTCCCCATATTTCTCCCCCTCTCTCTCGCTCATGTCCATCTGTCCGTTTGCAAGTATGAGCAGAGCCCATCCACACACATACTGAGTGGGAAATTAGCCTGCTGCTGTGACATTCGGTCCTGTGAGTGTGTGTTTCTGTTAGCGTTTGTGAGCGTGTACACAAAGAAGTACTGCATATGCATATCAACATATGTCTATAGGGGGACACAGTATGTACATCTCATTTCCTGTGCGGCGCTGCAAAAATAATCAACACGACACATTCTCGAGATTGTATTACTGAATGTCTTTCAATGATATCAAAAGTTTTACTTACTACTCTAAAAAAAAAGCTTTTTAAAAAATAATGATAAAATGACTGGAAAATTCAAATAAAAGTCAAACACTATACATATACAACACTATACATCTATCTATCTATCTATCTATCTATCTATCTATCTATCTATCTATCTATCTATCTATCTATCTATCTATCTATCTATCTATCTATCTATCATGTCCATCTGTCTGTTTACAAGTGTAACAGACACACTAACACACACACTGAGTGGGAAATTAGCCTGCTGCTGTGCCTTTGTTTGGCCTCGCTCTGTCCACCCAGATGGTGATATCTAGTGATTATCTCTATATGTATCTCCTCCTCCATGCTGCAGCCCTCGTGGGTCAGGCAGGTCCCACCCTGACGGTGCCACCATCCCCGGTGCCACATCGATTACGCTTCCCCCCACTCGGGGAAACAAACACACCCCCATAGTCAGGATCACATCGGCAGAGCCCCACAGGAGAGTTTTGAACTTCTTTCAGCACATTTGCCTGACCACCGCGGTGACCCCCTCCCTGAACTCTGACCCGACTCTTTGACCTCTAAACCTGCGTCTGTCCCTTCTGATGTTTTCTGACCTCAAAGGATCATAAATCACCACCTCAGACACAAACCTCAAACCTTTCCTTCCATTCTTTAGCACACAAACCATCTAAGGTTCAGTCAGAACGTCTTTGTAAGTCACCTCATCTATTAATTTTGAGGAGCATCTGAAGGAAGTGAGAGCACAAAGTGGCTAATAAGCTAGAGGAGAATAGTTAATACTAATTTCTAAACAGGAAGAAGCTGCATACTGTGAAAGCATGCAGTATTGGCCTTTAATGAATTGATACTTAGTGATGCGAATAGGACGTTATGAATCATAACTGACAGGACAAATACTGTAAAATAAAATACATAAATATTTAATAGATAGATGCTGTCTTAAATTGCATACAAATTCAAGCATCCAGCACGGGGCACAGTAAACACACGGTGAACACACAGTAAACACACAGTGAACACACAGTGAACACACGGTGAACACACAGTAAGCGTACATTAAAATTAACCTATAACACAGTAAACACACGTTAAAGATAACCTATAACATAAATCTGCATTTAAATTAAACCTGCGCACAGGAATTAACCTGTGGTCTTTACAAATGTCAAAATAAAAACAGATTTTTAGAACTACAAATAGAAATTTAAAAAACTATATACTATTAAATTAGGCTGTAGTGACTGAATGAAAGTCAGAGCATTAAGCAGAGGTAGTGCAAAAGGAGTTAAAGTGACAATAACAGAACAGGCTTTTTTTTTTGACAAATTCATTGTTTCTTTCGCTGTGACGCTTCAACGTTGTTCTATTAACTCTTTCATTTTTTTTACTGTGTAATGCAGGATGAGGCTGTTTAGTAAAGGGTATGTTCAGGTTTTCAGTGTGCCCTTAAACTGTTAGAATTTTTTAAAATTTATATCAAAAATAATAAAAATTTTCTTCCCAGAAATGAATGAAAAAATGAGACATCACTACTATTGCTGTGTGTGTGTATTATTATTATTTTTTAAGGCTTTCATACACCCCTTAAAATCAAGACATCCTTGTGACCCCCCCTGTGAAACCTTGGCGACCCCTAGTGGGGTCCACCGCCTTATTACATTGTCTTTTATCTCTTTTTGTGTGTGTGTGTGTGTTTTCTTGGTCGATCAATCATTTGCCGAGAACGCACTTTGAAGGTCGTTCTACAACATACATGTAATTTACTGTACATTTCCAGACAGATGTGTTCGACTGATGCGCCGCGGTGGTTATGGAGTATCATGATTATCTGCAAATCACAGCTCTGCCTTCAGGGATATCGTGCAGGCAGGCTGCTATGTGCAACCAGTGCTGTCACTTGTCAGTCAGCTGTCACTTGATATCTCGCACTGCTGAATTAAAACACCGAGGAAAGACTGAGGAGGTTTTTCTGCTGCGTGAGGGCCGCGTTTTAAACTTTGTTTCTTTCTTTTTTTTAATCAAGATAACAAATATTCAGACGTGTCATATTTCATGGGTGTTGAGGGAAATCCTGGCAGTCTGCACTAACTATCCAGATCAACGATTATTATAGCCAACACACACACACACACACCTTCACACACACACACACACACAGAGACGCATACACATCCACATTACCTGGGGGGTCTGAGCTCCCCCTCTACAGGCCTTCACCCCACATGCTCATCTCAATTAATCACCCAACAAAACAGATGTCAGGAACAAAGGAACGATCCCCAGGCCTGTGGGGTAAAGGGGGGAGGAGGAGGAGGAGGAGGAGGAGGAGGAGGAGGAGGAGTGTTAGGAGAAGGAGGGAGGAAAAGCAAAAAAGGGAGGAAGGACGGCAGGAGGAATGAGGGGGGGGGGGCGCAGCAGTGCATTTAGAGCCGTGCGGTTGGTGTGAGGCAGGTGATTGGAGGTTATAGGGGCAGTTAGAGTGGGATGTGTTAGCTGTTTATGTGCTTCAGTCCCACTGTTACTGTTACTGTACAATACAAGATGAAACTGTAAAAAGAGAGAGAGAGAGAGGGAGGGAGGGAAAAAAAGGAGAAGTCACGATGTAAGAGGGGGAGAGAGCGAGAGACGGTGAGAGAGCGAGAAAACAACAAAGCCCTGGAGATGAAAGACGGTCTACAAAACAATGGATAGAAAATAATGCTCCGCGGTGTGCAGAAATAGAGCAAAGATTGAAAACCTGCCAAGATAAAGACAAACCCCCGCTTTTGAACTGTCACTTCACCGCGTTACTGTCAGAAAACAAATGGCAATCTTGACAGGTTTCAGCTGCTTTGAAAGAGACAGAATCATATTTTATTCACTGAACGCATATTTTATGGCTTTTATAGCAAAGATCGTAACCTGTTGTTAAGCGCTGAATTCTCGAATCCTGCTCTAAATTATTGACATCTACATAATGTACAGATGGACAGAGGGGAGGGGGGAGGCTGGAGGGGGATGGAGGCGGAGGAAACAGGAAGGAGTGATGAGGGACGGCTGGGAGGAGAAGCCTCAAACCTCTACATTTTTATAACACGCTGTTGTCTGTGCGTGAATCCACGAAAAAAACGCTACACAGTCTGAAGTCTGAACATTACAGGGAAAGCCATCAATCTGCCGGCATTATCTCCCCACTGCTTCTTTTCTTCCATCCACCCATCCCTCTGGAGGAGCAGCAGCCCTCCGTCTCTCTTTCCGTCTGCCTGTGGAGCGTGTGGACAGTGAGAGTTACAGCTCGCATCAATAACAGGCAGATAACGGCCCAGTCTTCAGTCTTCAAGCACAGCCTTAAATCACATCAGCTCTGGAGGGAAGCAAATGAAGAGAGGAGGAGGAGAAAGGAGGGGGGGCTTAGCACTTATAAGGCACACTATAACAACAACAACAACAACAACAGTGCAGCACTTGTGGTAAAAAAAAAACACACACACAAGTGGAACGGAGCTGTATTGAGGAGGGGAGGGTTGACAAGAACGCATCAATTTATGCAGCATAAAACCAAGGCTGTGTGTTGTAACTGAGAGTTCACACATTGAGGGAGGAGAGAAAGGAAGATATGATGACTGAGTGTGTGTGTGTGTGTGTGTGTGTGTGTCACTGCATGTCTTCGGGCCCATTTTTCTGTATGATTGTATGACAGAGCTGCAACACATGACATGAAAAAGCACTTAATGGAGCGCTTCAACCCACCGGTGCACATTGATCCACGGCACACTGGGAAACACTGACCCCAGTTGTAGTTATCGAGCTGTAGCACACACAAATACACGCAAGAGCCTGGGTGTTAAAGGACGAGTCTGTCTTTTTAGCAAGTTGATTGCAGGGGGAGAAACACGAGCAGTCAGAGAAAATGAAAGGTTCTCAGATAAAATAATTATAATATTTTACAGCTTATAGGCTGTTTTTGCAGTGATGACTTAAACTTTACAGTCACATACCCAACAAAGATTTCCAAAGTGTGTAACATTTAGAGGTAAATATGACAGAAATGTAGCTTAATATCCATTAGTGTGTTTCAGTTATTAATAGAGAAAGCATGTCCTCTTCATGGATGTTGCAGCAGCCATTTGTGTGTATATTTTTATTTAACCACTAGGGAGAGTTTGTGTGTGTGTGTGTGTGTGTGTGAGTGTGTGTCCCTTAATACAGATGTTCACCAGATGTTTAAGTAGATCATTTAAGGTTAGTTTCAATGACAGTATAAAGAATGGACAGAGTCTGAGTGACGTCGCCTGCAGGTGTTTGGAAGGTGAAATCATGCGGCGCTGGCTGCTGCCATGTTGTACTGTACTGCTTCTTCCGCCGCGGGTCATCGACGGACCTCAGGCCGGAAATTAGCGGAGGTTTCAACACTGCCAAAATATAAAACATACATACAACAATATTTGCAGCAACCGCTATAGCTTCAGCAGCTTCCTCAGCCATTTTCACAAAGCCGGTGGTCCTTCCCCTTTAACCAGAATGGGGACCACTGAGGGCGAGAAGTGTCCCGCGTTTCACACTCATTCAACTTTTTGACCGTTATGAGTGCACTGGGTATTCACAGTACATTGGCATTTTGCCACAATTGACAGCGTAAACGCACTTATGTACTCAAAATAGCAAGTATAAGTCACCTGGCAATTTACTGACACAGCTGAAACCTCTCGATCCAGACCCAGCTTACTCATCCAGACTGACAGTTTATGCACTGTCCTTTGTGGTCCAGATGCAATGGCAAATTTTTTTTTAACCTTGTTTTGTGATTACTGCGTCCTCCTGTCAGCCCTTCTCCTTTGCTTCCTCCTCACTGCTCCTCACCAGATATTCGCCACGAGCCCTCCAGCCACTTTGCATCTGAGTGACTCGTCAAAGTCATTTCCACCACCACCTTTGTGACAATAAACTGCTTTAATTGACTCCTGTGTCCTGGTCTGTGTTTGCCTTTTGGGACCTCTACCACAAAACCAAAGAATTGCACATCCACAGTCTTCTGCACCACCACGTTGAACTGTCTTGTTTCTACAGTGTAACCCAGAATGGTCAAGCCAAACACTGACTCTGGCATCATTTTCTTTCTGCAGCCACCTCAGCTTCTGTGATATGCCTGGAAGGGTGAGGTGAGCAATCTGCAACTTCACCAATAAATGTCATTAAATCCTGCACGCTGGCTCTTTAAATAGGTTATCAATATGCAAGATAACCACTCAATCAGCAGTACATGAAGTCTGTGTGAAGCTGTTGCCTGAGTGCTGCTGAGATTACTTCATTTAGTTAGTACCCACGATGAAATATTGACTGAATAACAGCCATAAAACTATTCAGTCAATATTGTGTGTTGGGTGGATAAACAGAACGAGATCACAAGCCTAAACCCACCATCAGCTGATCCATGACAACATTTTCAGCATAAAAATGGGCTGCAGTGCAGAAAACTGTTTTAAATAATCTGGATAAACTGTTGGCTTGTTTACAACCTGTCTAATCATCTGACTGCTCCTCTTTTTCGCCCCGTCAAACACTGCTGTAGCAGCCTTGCCTCTTGTCTTTGTCTCAGCGCACAATGCTATGACAAGTTATGGCCAAAGCCATAAAAACTGGAGCAAAAACCTTCATCTGAGTGCTCAGGATGTGTCCTTTCTTTTAGGATATCTCTCCATCCTTCCATCCATTGTGCTTTATCCTCATCCTCCCTCCCTCACACACACACACACACACGCACACACACGCTCACACACATATCAACTCACACACCAACCCACATCTCGCTCATCACTCCTCATTTGTCTCATTTGTCTCCTCCCTCCCTCTCTCTTTCTCTTTCTCTGGCTCCCCCTCTCTCTTGACATAATGATTCAGTGACACTTGTCGTTTCGCTTCAGTGTCATGCTGACAGGAGTACACACACACACACACTAACACACTAACACACTAACACAGAAGAGAGTACAGAGTAAAAGGAGGACTCTAGTTTAGCTCTACAGTAAACAGTGTGTGACATCCTCTGAGCTGAGGTCAGAGATTGGCCAAGGTGTTACAATTCCTGTGAAGGGGGGGTCACCAACACACACACACACACACACACACTGCTGTTGTCCATACTGTCCCGTGCTCCGACGTATGGATCAGACCAGCTAAAGAGATTTAAAGGGATTACTCCACTCTGCTCACACACACACTTTTACTCACAAACATGCCCTATCACATACACACACACACACACACACACCACATGCCCTATACTTGCACACACTTCATAGAGAGGCTTATTGACTGTCATGCTCGTGCATATCGGAGTGTTTGCAGCGGTGTTCGATAATGTCATTGTGTTCAGAAACGTAGCAGCTGACCTCCTGACCTTTGCCCTGCGCGCCGCACCTGCCGACCCTGGTTTGAGGAAGAGGTCGGAGGTCACCAGAGACCTCCCAGTCACACTGCCCAGATGGAGTCCTTGTAGCTGCAGCACAACACCTGTTAAACACACACACACACACACACACACACACCAAAACTGTGTAGCATCACCATCCTGTAAGAGACATACTCTCCATTGTGTGATATACTGAAAAACATACATGTCTGGAGAGCATTGTGACTGTAACTACTAAGTACTCAAGTAATTTATATTCCACTACATTTATTTTAATTTAAGATTTTTACATACAAAACATATGAAGGGTTTATAAAATGTGATATTTTGTTATAAATTAAACTACCCAACAATTTATACAAGTACACCCAAAACGATGCGTCAGTTAATCGAAAAGTCAATTAACAGAAAGATAATAAGTATGATTATTGAGATTTGCAGAAGATTTACTGCTTTTCTTTTTCATTATTTTAATTATTTATTAATTATATTTATAACTCTTATTACTGTTCTGCTGTTTTGATTACTTTAGTCAGAAAGAATACCCAGTTTTTATTTTTTTATAGCTCTGCTTGTTTTCTGTTGTCTTTGTTGTGTTTTATTCATTCTCGGTTGTAACTTGTTTGGCATTCTGTTTCATCCTAAGCTCTTTAAAACAATTAAAAATCTTGTTTTTTTGTTGTTTTTAACTGATTTTGTATTGAACGCATATAAAATGACAAACATACATATAACATGTACCATAAGAGCACACATGAAAAGGAGACGCTTATGCGGTTACACTTGTTCTAACATGTAATAGCATAAAATATGCATATAGCCAAACATTAATACAGACAACTGACAAAATAAATAAATAAAGGTGAAAATGGTGTAAACAGATGAAAATATAATTTACAGATTAAAAAGAAAAGTATCGAGTTTGTGCTTAAAAATATTGGCCAAATACACCCAGTATCAAGTGTACTGCAAAACAAATAACAATAAAAGAGAAGAAAGAAAATAATAAATTAGAGTTCTGGTATTGGCTGTAATAATGGTGACCATCTTTCAGTGAACCTTCCAACTGCAATCTCTCTATGACAAAGACATTTTTTACCCCGTTTCTCCACTCTGTTATGCTGCAGGGTTTTCAGTCAGGATGCTGCAATTATTTTCTCTGCTATCAAAGGCAGAATTTCCTGTAAATAAATCAAGTCTCTGTCCGTTAAAGTATTGGAAGTATCCTCAGCATGTAAAAGACTACAGTGATGTATATACCCAAAACATTTTATATTGTTATTGTATGTTTTGATGGGATGTCATAGCATAAGAAAATGAAAACAGAATAAATAAAATAAACAGAAAAATAAATCAATCGATTAGAGAATATAATCAGCAGATTAATACAAAATAGTTTAAAAGAAACACCAATAATAGTGTAACACTTTCTGATCGCACATACTTTTACTTAAACTCCCTCCGAGAGTGAAGGCGCAGGGCCAATATCTTGTTTATCCTTTCTGGGCTACTGTAGAAACATGGTGGTTCAACATGGCTGACTCACGTCATCGGTAGATATAAAAGGTTGTAACAAAAAATTGTAACAAAAATATAACTATTCTTATTTTCATGTGATTATGCACTAATGCACAGTTATGTCTATTATATTCCATTTCTGACACATTTTCAAAATAGAGCCCGCCTAAATCTGACACACTGGACCTTTAAGTAACATTTTCAATGCAGGACTTTTACTTGACACTGAAGGCGAGGATATGACGTCTTCCTGTGAGCTATTCTAACACACAACTCTGTGGAGACACGCACACACACACACACACACCACAAATATATGCCATGCTCTGTTTGACATGTCATGTGAGTTCAGCCACTCAGAGAATGTGCACTGTATGAATGATGACCGGTCACACCTCACTAACTCTGAACACAGTGGCAGGAGGTCACAGTCACACAGTACTAACTGTCTCCAGTCCGTGTGTGTGTGTGTGTGTGTGTGTATGGGTGTGTGTGAGTGCATTTGTGAAAAGCTTATTTTAGATATATGAAAAACTTAATAGTTGATGTTTATATTTCACAACCATCACATCACAAGTGAGTTTAAGAGCGATTTCAAATATTAAAAATACTCGGAATAAGTGATGAAACTCTCTTTTACGTTACTTCCTGACCAAAGACAAACAAATGTAATCGGCTGCAGAGCTTCCAAATTAACTTCTCATGAGCTCTTGTGTGTGTCTGTGTGTGTGTGTGTGTGTGTGTGTGTGTGTGTGTGTGTGTGCTGAGCTGTCACAGGAGATCTGGTGAGAGCAGGCTAATTGGAGTTAATTCACCATCTGTCTGTGTGAGCCAGCAGACAGGGTCATTAGCAGAGACAAGTCCAGCCACAGGGGAGGCCGAGAGGGGAATCACCATCCCTCACTTTCTCTCCCTCTGTCTTTAGTTTTTCCTTCATGTCTACCAAACCCTCCCTTGTCTGTCTCCGCGCCTGCCCTTCGTGTCTGTTTGATCCTCTCGCGTCACATTCTTTTTTTTCTGATCTTGAAATGTTTTCCTTTTGCAAAGTGTTGAGAAAACATTTTCTTAAATTCTTTGTTTTGACATGCTGATACTGTTGTATGCACAAGACTGTTTGAAGTGGTGATGGTCTAACTGGGCGTACAGAGATCAGTGAGAGAGCTGTGGTTCTTCTTTATTGACTGTATTTGTCAGATCGACACTGCCCTCTGCTGGCCCACTCATATGCAGTGTATATGACAAGTTATGTTACAGCCCAGAGCATCAAAAACCTGATAAATGTTCAGATTAGAGGTCCAGTGTTAGAAATTTGGGAGTATTTATTTGCAGGATTAAATATAATATTAATTAGTTTTCATTAATGTATAATCACCTGAATATAAGAATCTTAAAATCCATGGAGTTTTTCCTACATGCTTGAAAGGAAATTCATTTGGTTGCAATCTGCAATGTCACTGTTAGGTGCCACTAAATCCAACACACTGGACCTTTAATTGTGCGAACGCTGCATATACAAACTTCCATGTAGGTCAAAAATAAAATGACTGATGACATAATAAGCTCACATTGGACAGTCGGTTGTTTTAACCACATTTTTTATTTGAATTTATCATCATTTTATCATCAACACACAGCAATTTCAAGAGGACTGTGCACCTTGATGCCCAAGGAACTGTTAAAGGTTTTCACACATTTTAATGTTACGTGAGTCGGCCTCTCCAATACAATACAAGATGCCATCTTCTTCATCTTCGTCGACTTTAAACTCAGACCATTAAAGTCTGCGCATATTCATGAGTTTTGAGGCCTCCTTCTGATCCGGACCACACACACAGGCTAGACTAATGGGGTGAACAGAGAACACTGAAGAGGAAAGAGCAGAACTAGTCCAGGCCTCACTTCACCTCCATGTGGTCTTGTAGATCATAGTGAAAGGAGCAGCGGTTGCTCAGTCTGTACAGCTTTGTCTTGGAAACTAGAGTGTGTCTGTGTGTGTGGTTGTATTTTTTCTACATGGCGGGATCAATCAAAAGTTCTTCTCTGTCTCTGTCTGTTCGATGAATGATTCTGGGTACCAGAAAAGAGCCCTGAAACATTCAAGGAATTGTCAGTATTTATTGTTTCAGGGCCCTGAGTGAACGCTTGTCAGGGGGGCCCAGGATTTCCTGATGATCAAGTGACTCAGGTCAGATTCACTTGAGCGATAGTAACTTCTCAGTTCTGGTCCTGATAGACATGTTCAAATATACAATACAAGGATGACATAAGGCTGAGCTATGGTCATGTAGTGTAGTCCAAAATGTGGTTATGTGGAAATGTGGATTCCTAGATAAATGTCTTCACCGGAAACTTCTTCTTCTGATTATTAATTATTATAAATTATGAATTATTATTATCATTGTTATTGTTATTATTATCATTTCCCCCTTGTCTACTTTTATTCATTATACTTAATGTTATGTTTGATAGGTTGTTAGATAGGTTTGATAGGTTGTAATCTGCTCAGTAATCTGAATTGTACTGAAATCTGTGTAAATGTTGATACAACAATAACTTGAATTTAAGTTAATAGATTCCAAGTAGTTAAAGGTCCAGTGTGTAGGATTTAGTGGCACCTAGCAGCGACATTGCAGATTGCAACCAAATGAATATTCTGGCTGCCAAATTCACATAAAAAGCTATAGTCCCTATCTAGATCAGGTTTTGGTTTGTCTGTTCTGGGCTCGCTCTTACTGTAAATATGAAGAGTTTATTATAAGACAACAAAAACATGATTCTTATTGATTACACACTAATGAAAACATACAAATGAATATTGTATTTCACTCCTGCCAATAAATACTCACACATTTAAATGTATATTTTTTGGTAATATTGTAAAATAATAATGGTTTCATCACTTATCCCCCTTGTATAGTAACTTAAAGTATCTCCCATATATAAAATGTCACTTTTTTTATTTTGCACTGCCCTCAAAACTTGTGTAACTGTGATGTTTACTCATTATTTAGCTTGGTGTTTGTTATCGTTTTGATAGATAGATAGTTGACCCATCTATACAAAAACTATATAAAAAGTAGAAATAAAAATGTTTTATGAAAAACTGCTTCTCGGTGCATCTCGGTGAGTACAAACCTAACATTAATCAAACAACAAACGCTTCACGTATCGCATTAATTACGTTAATTATGTAATGGAGCCTGTGCAGCAGTAACGATGCTGGTCGCGTCCACTAGGAGCCGCTGGCCGGTGGCTAAACTCGGCTATAAGCTAATAATCTGGTTTATTCATTTGTAGAGATCCGGGATGCTCCGACGCTGCTGGAAATGCCTCAGAAGGTAACGGAGGAAAATTTCTGCAGTCCAGAAAAGTTTTTGGATGCGTTTTGCGATGAGCTGGAGTAAACGATAAGTTGTTTTTGGACAGTTTGGACGTGGAGGTTGTTCGGCTTTGAAGAAGTTTAGAGCGGCTAACGCTACGCCGTTGGTTAGCGCATTAGCGTTAGCCTAGCCTAGCCTAGCCTGCTAGGTAAATATTACGACAGCTTTTCGGAGTTTCCCACATCTGCGTCCACGTTTGTCAACACAAGAACTGTGCCGTTCGCGGTCGTTTTGTATCGCCATTTTTATCAAGTATAACAGCAAGCTTCGCTGCTACGAGATGGGTGGTTTTTTGTTACGCTACACACAAAGCTAACTGGCTAGCTGACGTTAGCTAAGACAGCCAGCAACTTCGGCAGGAGAGTTTCGGCGAGCTAACCACGACAGTATTGTCGCCCACAATCAACATCTGCTGCCGAAAGCGGTCGACCTGCAGTCATGTTTGAAATGGAGACACATATATCGTGCCTTTTCCCGGAGATCCTGGCCATTATTTTCAGTTATCTGGACGTTAAAGACAAAGGGAGAGTAGCCCAAGTGTGCGCGGCCTGGAGAGACGCGTCCTACCACAAGTCGGTATGGAGGGGGGTGGAAGCCAAGCTCCATCTGCGGCGAGCTAACCCGTCTCTGTTCCCCAGCCTGCAGACCAGGGGGATCAAAAAAGTTCAGATCCTCAGCCTGAGGAGAAGTCTGAGCTACGTGATTCAAGGGATGCCGCACATCGAAAGCCTTAACCTGTGTGGCTGTTTCAACCTCACGGACAACGGACTCGGACATGCCTTTGTGCAGGACATCCCATCCCTGCGGGTCCTGAACCTCAGCCTATGTAAACAGATCACTGACTCCAGCCTGGGCAGGATCGCCCAGTACCTCAAAAACTTGGAGGTGCTTGAACTCGGTGGATGCAGCAATATCACAAACACAGGTCTGTTGCTCATCGCCTGGGGCTTGCACAGACTCAAGAGCCTTAACCTGCGCAGCTGCAGGCATGTGTCCGATGTGGGCATCGGCCACCTGTCTGGCATGACCCGCAGCGCTGCAGAGGGCTGCCTGTCTCTGGAGAAGTTAACCCTGCAGGACTGCCAGAAGCTGACTGACCTTTCTCTCAAACACGTCTCCAAGGGCCTAAACAAGCTCAAAGTGCTCAACCTCAGCTTCTGCGGGGGGATATCGGATGCCGGGATGATCCACCTGTCGCACATGACCCACCTGTGCAGCCTGAACCTGCGCTCGTGCGATAACATCAGCGACACGGGGATAATGCATCTGGCCATGGGCTCCCTCAGGCTGTCCGGGCTCGACGTGTCCTTCTGTGACAAGATCGGAGACCAGAGCCTGGCTTACATCGCCCAGGGGTTGTATCAGCTCAAGTCCCTCTCCCTCTGCTCCTGCCACATCAGCGACGATGGCATTAACAGGATGGTACGCCAGATGCACGAACTCAAGACTCTCAACATTGGACAGTGTGTGAGGATCACAGACAAAGGGTTGGAGTTGATAGCTGACCACCTGACCCAGCTGACAGGGATCGATCTGTACGGTTGTACTAAGATCACCAAGAGAGGTCTGGAGAGGATAACCCAGCTCCCGTGCCTTAAAGTGTTAAACCTGGGACTGTGGCAGATGACGGAGAGCGAGCGAGTGAGGTGAAGGCTCTCCTGATTCACGTACATGTGTTTCATTGTGTATAGTGCTCAGTTGCCTGTATCCATTCTTAATTTTACCTTCTATACTGTGACTAAAAACAAGGAGAGGGACGAAGCGTTGATCACTGGAATATTGTTCACCTCCGCTGCAATACTCCACCCTTACTCACGTTATGTTTCAGCCTCGCGCTCTCTTTTTGACGTGCATTGTTTAATCTCGGCCTGTGTACAGTTCTTACTATCTAGCTACCTCACCCATCAAACACAGGAGTGCCTACTATCGCTGAATACTAGATTACATTGCATATTTTTGTGACTCACATACCGATGGAGATTTTTATATTTTAAAAAAATCTCATTGCAGAGTACTAGTTAGGCATTTTAACTCTTAACAGAAAGGCTGGAGTACCTTGGATTGAAGTTTTGATAGTTTTTTTTTTGTTTGTTTTTGTTTTTGTTGGCTGATGTATTTTTTACTTATGTAACCAATATTTTTTTTTTTTGTATCGAATGACTGTTGTTGACAAAATTGTACTTCAAATTGAAGTGGGTGGATCACTCCTTGTCTGTCTTTTGTTTACCTAATGTATAGTTGGCTACGTTTCATATTCCTGAGGAAATAAGTATGTATCAGATGTTCCAGTATGCTACTCTGTCAAAAAGGTTCATCAACACAAACTACAGTAAGGTGTAGTAATTAACCGCTGCCAAGGCTTTATGCAATACCTTAAAACTGTTTTATCAGTGGTTTTTCTCCTGAGGAGCGTCCAACGATAGTGTCAGAGTATTTGTTTAAAAAAGCAGTAATTTAAGATTGTTTTATATTCATACAGTAGTGATATTTATGAATAAAGATGGCAAATATGTTTCAGTTTTGTGTGTTTACTTGTAGTTTGTATTTTTACCAACTTTTAAATGTTTGATTTATGAGCAGAGAGCTCTGAGGTTTGTGGAATTTAGGGCGCCGCTTGCGACGTCTTTGACCTGTGAAACGTTAGTGGAGGGATGCAGCAACGAACAGATTTCACGCTCAGCAACGCCCGGTGATTCTGCCTGTTCTAATCAAAGAAGTAGTCGTGAGTTAAGTTACTTCCAGCGCTATGTAAATAAAGCAAGTGGAGGAGCATTGCGTAGTTTATAAATTTTGGGGCATGTAGTAACGCCTGCATAAAAGATGTCTTCAGTTTCCTTTTTTAATTTTGACTCCAAAGTACCATCAAAATCTGTCATTTCTGCATCCCCACTTCAGGGTTAATAGTACAGTAGAATGCTTATTCATTTCTTCTAGTGTCTACCAATAAATGAAAGTTAGAGTGAATTATGTAATTAAGACAGATGATCCTGTTTGTAATTTTGCAGCAGGTTATACCAATTCGGTCTGTTACAGCTAAAGGGAATTCACACCTCATATCTAGGTACACAGGTATCAGATACACTGCTGTGTACCTGCTATCTTCCATCTCACTCAATATTAATGTATCTAAGTTTGAAACCACTCAGACCTCCAACTATATTACTGACGACTGCTCAAAGAGCTCTGCCACAGAAGTCTCTGGCCCTGCATGTACATGTTTCTGAGGGCAGTAATCCTTCAGAATTTGCTCCAGGAAATAACCCACAATTCATAGCTTTGAAGTGTTTGGGATGATCCATGAAGACGCTCACAGCTGTGTTTAGCTGTCCCATATCGAACTCATCTGGCCATGTGCGGTGAAGCCAGAGCCTTGAGCATGTTGTACCAGGTGAGCTACCCCAAAGTTTGCACTCTTGACCTTTCAGTAGCTGGTCTGTTCTGGAGCTTTCAGTTATCTTATATTTAAAATCACACAGCTACAGATCCATGACAACTGGAGACTGTGTGGCAGGAGTAAAAGCTCCAGAAATAAAACTAAATGCACTTTAAGAGATTCATTTTTACTTTACACCGAACACACAGATGACAGTCTGTAAAGTCGGTTTGATGACTTGTGTGGACTCGATCAGCTGCAGGGCTGCAGCTCTGCAAACAAAATAGAACTTTCTATAGGAGTTAAATAATAAATTAAGGTAGCCAAGGGGCCGGTGGATAATTAACAATTATACAATTAAACAATTTACATTTAAAGTAGGCCACAGACGCTGAGTAAAGTGTCACAGCATTTAGCAGAGGTAATGCAGATGGAGTTATTGTTTGTAATAATAAATCTAGAGCAGTGCTTTTTATACCACCTCAGAAAACATGAGGCTCTCTGATTTGACAGACGGAGGGTTACACCTGATTTGTGTTTGGAGCCACAATTTTTTTTTTTGCACCGTTTTCCCTCCATATATACATACACACGGTTTGCACAAAATGTTTTTTAATTATTCCATTAAATTAAAAAAAAAAGTAAGGATTCCTCCCAGCACGACTACAAGAAGCATCAGCTTCAATACCATAGTTTGAGAACCAGTACTTTAGAGTCTAAAACTACTGAAGTTTACATTTAAATCACATTCACAGCAGTTGCAATGTGAAATCAGGTAAAACAGAGATCAAACACCCACATTTGGATGGAGCTTATAGTACAAATTCAAAAAAAAAAGAAACTAAGGCTTATAATTTATTTATTTACATACATACAAAATCCAAATAACTCACAAACATTTCTGTTTTGCTTTCTTTTTACACAGTTTGATTCTTAACACGAATAGACAGAAGGCAGTACATTTCTTATACAAAGGAAAAAACAGGAAAACAAATACCATGAGCTTGACAGAAGCCCCTTAATCAGCTCTGTGTTCCTCAATAAGGAGTCGAGAAGAAGTGATGACAAGACATTAAGGCAAGGGCAGGGACACACAGGCCAAAGTTAAGGGAAACCAAAACACTCAAAAAAAAAAAAAGATGTCGCCTTCTTTCTCTGAACCCAGTGGTGAACGACGTGGGGTTAAAAGACGGAGAGAAAGTAAGCTCCAACTCAGAGAAGTTCAACAGACAAGGACAAAAAAAAAAAAAAAGCATCCAACAACCACCCTCCATGTTGTTTTCTCTGTGCACCCAAACGCGTCTAGAAATTAGGATGATGGTTGGACTTTTTTTTTTTTTTTTTTTTAAATCCATCAGACATCAACCAACAAAAATTAATGACGTAACAGAAAAGACAACAACACTGGAATCTCAGGATAATACATTTACATCACCGCGTGGTGAAAATATATATATATATATAAAAAAAAAAAAAATGACGATTTGAAATAAATGCAAGAAAAGTACTCTCCCATCACACAGTCACGGTTTGAAAACATTTTGTAGTTCACACGTTATTTTTGACACGATTTTTTTGACACTTCTTTCCTCCGTTTCTGCTGAGGACGCTAACTTGACGGTCATTTTTGTTCAGAGCGGCTCGCTCTTCAAGATTCTGTGCAAACATTCAATGCATATCCATACAGTAAACATTTTTATATATGTATTATATTTATATATATCTCTATAGAACATGACTTTCCGCAAGTTATGGCAGTACTGTCACACACACACATTTTGTCCTTGAAGACAAAATTAGACACAAAAGACAACTGCACTGCTTTTAACTCTTCAGATTTTTTTTTAAAGAATGCACAACACCTTCCACTTAATTACCTTTATTCAGTCACTGCACGTGTTAAATATCACGTTATTTACAAACTGATCTAAAAAGTCAAAATCTGCTGAAAAGTGACTTTCATTTCTTGTAAATGTAGATGCACTTAGTACTTAAAAACCTCAGCCCTGAAGATTTAAAAAAATACAATAAAAGGAGGCATCACTTGCGTTTTTGTAAGTGATCTGAAAAATACAAGAAAAAAAAACAAATGAGGGGGGGGGGCATCGCTTGTACTCTTCAGTGATTCAGTTGACTAACTAAAAAGGTCAAGTGGGCTTTAAGTAACATCTATAGAAACTTTGGATGAGACTGAATGATCAGTGGATCAGATCAGAAGTTCTTACATCATGCCTTAGCACCAATATTACAGAGAAATAAATATCCCTGCATTAGGTCCAGTACTGATCTCTGTGCATGCTCCAAGGCCACTAGAACGTTCTCAAAAAGAAACATTGCATACCTCATAATCAAGTGGACGTTGTGTGCAAAACCATCTAAAACTTAATACGTCACCAAGAATAAAAGCTTTTTTTTTTGTTTTCTCTCTCTCTCTCTCTCTCTCTCTCTCTCTCTCTCTCTCTCGTATTTGAGAACATAGTGTAACTAAAAGTTGACCTCCGATCTACGTCTTGTGATCCCCCTCTCGTGCCGTTGACCGAGCCACAGACTAGTAAAAAGAAAAAACAAAAACGTACCTACAACTTAATTCTGGCTACGACGACACGTCCACAGCTCCAAGCTGGGAGAGGAAACATTTGGAGAACATGCTGCATTTATTTGGTTAAAAAGTCTTCAGGTGATCGGCCACCAGTAGTGACTGGGATCCAACCTACTAATTAGAGGACTTAAATACAAAACAAGGATCTACATGGCTCCATGATTTACCCACTGAGCTCAGCTCCTCTCTGCCCCCCTCTAGATGTAGCAGCTCCCCAGTTCTCTAAGACAAAAAGTGCTTTCCTGCCTGATGTGAGGAATACATTTACCCCTTTTAACTTGAAGGATTTGTGAGAGGAATCTACTGAGATAGAAGTGAGTGAGGTAACTGTGCTTGATCTAGCACTTCCTGCTGTGAGTGAAGAAGTCTAGGGAGAGGAAGGTTGGCAGTATACTCCAAGACTTTGTGCGGAAGTTTGCTTCATTCATCGGATATCCTTTCTCTCCCAACGCACCTGTCCCTGACTTACAGGTGTGCAATGAGATTTTTCTAAGTACGCTACAAGCAAAAAGCGAATTTGGTACGTTCTCTTTTCAAAACCTCTGTGAGGGAGTACAACTTTGGGAACATCCCTAATTCGATTTTGCAGGCTTGACGTTAGAGACACACGAGACAGGAAAGCACTTGTGAGTCATGAAAGTTTGTTCCGGGGTGGACGAGGGGAGCGAGGAAGAAAAGCTCAGTGGGGCGAGATAATGCCCCAGCTTTCTCTCATCCTTCCAGGAGCCTCGTTGAGTTGGAGGTAGGGGGCTCAGCTACAGGTCAGGTGAAGACTAGGCGTCAGCTGGGTTGTGTCTGAGGTCAGAGTTGTCAGCATGACTCTTCCAGGGCGTTGACAACCTGCTCCAGGATATCGGGGCAGTAGTCTGCGATCTGCTGGAGGACAGAGTTGGCGTACTCCTGCAGCTCTCCACTCTCCTTCTCACACACCTCCAGCTCCCGCTCCAACTGCAGGGAAAACACATGAATTAGAGTTTTAACCCAATCACAAGAATTGAATTGAATTTTCTGTCAATACGTTTCTCTGTTTTTGTGTTTAGTTTGACTTCAGTTGCTCTGAAATGGATTTAATTGTCTTCATTGTTTTTAAATGTGGTTCTCACAGATTTATTTGCTCTGTATGGCTGTATTTAACTTAGCTGTTCGCTTTTTCTGCCAACATGCCTTTAATTTATGCGCCAAAAATAAACTGTCAAAGTTGGGTGCTAGGATGAATAACAGAGAGTGACTGAAACGCCCTTCACTACCTGTTCGACGCTCATCTTCTGGAGCTCCTTCTCCCAGTCTTCGGGGTCGCTGTGGTGGTAGTGAGGGGGCGGTGTGAGCTGGCTGAGGATGCTGGGGTCCCGGTCGTGGCAGAGGTCTGTCAGGTGGGCGATGTAGAGCTTGAGCTTACTGCGGTTCTGGGACAGGGCTAGAAGAGGGGGTATCATCTGCAGGGTATGAAGAAGGGGAAGAGACAACAAGTTAGTGTGGGAATAAGAAAGGAGAGAGCGGTGAGGGATGCGTATGTTTTAATTAATGCTCCTGTTTCAATGGTTGAACATAATGAAAGAACCGAGCAAAAAAACAAAGCATCATCTGCATGCATGCACATTTGAGCCAACCTTCTCAGGTGCATTAATACTATAGAGTATCTACAGATTATTATTTATGCATGTGACTTACTCAACCACCGATCACGTCGAAGTTAAACAATTACCCAATGCAACACCTGTCTGAGTGGGTCAACGTGTGAGGAGCTAATCACTGATGTCAGAGAGGTGGCATGCAAAGACACCATGATCTAAATCATCTCACCCTCTTAGCTTGTGCATGCAAACACACACACACACACACACACACACACACAACTGATCGCCATCCCATGAGCTACAAGAAAAGCAATGAATGAAGTGTTAAAGGGATGAGGAGGAGGACCAAGCAATGACGACAATGACCATCGACACGACGAAGAAAACCACAACGAATGGAAGACGAGTAAACATGCCACAGAGCGACGATGAAGAAAGGTGTGACAGTGTTGTTGTTGTTTTTTTATTATTTATACGAGCTCACCCTTCTGAACAAAATGGCTGAGAGAGAGAGAGAGAGGGGGAGGGCAAAAGATTGGCTATGCCCAAATACCCTCCTCATCATCCTGTTAGCCACAAGGTAAGCCAGTTGCAGCATTAAAAAGGAACATTTGGTTAGTGCAGATACAGAACAAAATGTTAAGGCATCAGCTCAGCCTATTTGACGACATTACCATGTTAAGCAACTGCAGTTCATGTTATTATTGTTAATCAACTGCAGAAATCTTAGCGAAGCCGCCTGAGATGAGATGGAAACATGACAAACTGGTCTTTAGGTTACCTGATCTGGAGAGGGTTTGTGATTTGTTTGGTCAGGGGCGGTCTTCAGATGGTCATCCTCATAGTTGTCTGCCATCAGTTTCATTCGGTTCTGAGTCTGTAAGATAAAAGATATATTAAAAAAACACTTCAGTGACATGAGGGAAAGAGATAAATAAGAGCAGGAGAGTCATGTTGTAAAACAGGTCAAGGACTGTGGCAGGGAGGTACGGTTGAGGTCACCTACTGGCCCTTCTTAGTAAATGTCAAAGATTTCTAAAGCTGGAAGAGAAAAGTTAAATATAAATAAGATGATATTTGGGGACGTGTTTACATCTTAAAATCAGGTCCAGCACAGGAGGTGGATAAGAAGACTTTTTCACAGCAGATAGTTTGACTCATGGTAAGAAAAGGACAAGTGTTTCTATTCAAGTATCCCAGCAAGTCATGACAGAGAAACCAACTTCCACGTCCCACATTTTTTCTGGTAAGACACCCTGCGCTTTATTCCCTACTGGTGAATATATTCCGTGTTGAGAGAGATGTGCAGAAACGGAAATAACATGACTGTAATCAACACTTCAATCATGTGTTCCCCCTCCGTGGACACCAGCAGCTCCCCTCCCCACCTGCTGCTTGAGCTGTTGCACCAGTCTGTCCTTCTCCCGCTTCAGCAGCGCCACCTCATCCTGGGTCTTCTTCTTCTTAGAGGAAGACAACTCCAGCAGGGCTATGTTCGCGTCCTTCTCGCTGATAGCTGACAACAGCGCCTCCTGTCTGTTAGATGGAGATGAAACAACGTGGCATTTAACCACACAAGTAAATAGCTCAATTATCATTTATTATTCATAGTGAAAAATCATCCTGCCAGCTGGGGAAGGCTCGAATTGGATGACATTTTACAAAGATGAGGGTAGCAATCAATACTCCACAGTCTACTCCACCTTACTGTGTGCGCGTTTATGTCTGTGTGTGACTTACTTCATCTCCAGCACCTCCTCCAGGTGTTTCCTGCGCTCAGCTCGCAGGGTTGAGAGGTGTGCCTCTTTCTCACACAGAGACTGCTGGGTAGAGGCCAGCTTGGCCCTCATGGACTCCAGCTCCTGCTTCACCTTCTCCATGGCACCCAGCAGCTCCTCCATCTGGAAACACACACATACACAACAACAATTCAATCAAGGACAGAGGAAAGCAGATTACCCAGATCCATCAGTGAAAGCATGGGGCTTTTTTTTGAAGGGAGACACACTTTTTGCCGCTATGAGCTGCTCTAATAGGAGGCAGGGGGGAGCAGAATTCATGTGGGCTTTTGGGAAGGACTAGGGATCGACTATAACACAGATACCATTAAAGCTAAAGCACTAAATTTCATTTACCTGTTATTCATTTAAAAAGGGCACAAAAGCACCACGGATTCATATCAATATATGCTTTAATTACAATTGACTGAATGAAAGAGTGAATAATTTATCCACAAATGATCAATTTTATTGGCTACTTTGTACTGTATGAGCCAACCAATTATCGGCATTGCTAGGTTACATAAGCAAACAGCAGGTAAACAAAATAACACGGGCTGGAAACAGCAACACCTTACAAAATAATGCAGTCCATTAAAGTCACCAAAACAACCCTCAAATTTATGTTGTATGGGAGTGCATGACTCGTAGAGGCGTTGCTGTTATTCTGTCCACCCCTGTAAGCGTTGTTGCTCACTGATGGAGGTCACACGTACTGGGCTCATCATACCTTAGACCACTTAAAGTGGGCGAGGTTGGACTCATGCATTGGTTTGAGTGAGTGCTTCTGAGAGGCGGTGTGTAGCAGAGAGAAAACAAGAGAAAACAATGAGCAAAAGACGAAAGAACGGAGACAGAGACGGAGAGGAGGGATGTGAAGAAAGGATGAGAAACACTACAATGGCAGCAAAAATGTGAGGGAGAAAGAATCTCAGTATATGTTTCTTTTATCTGTATATGGAGGTGTTCAGGTGCTGTGGGTGTGATCTTAATACTGCTTTGTGGTATGTGTGTTTGTTTAGGACAGTTGGGGGGGAGGAGGGGGGGTGTACCTGTTTCTCCTGGAGTGACCTGGCAGCCTCCTCCTGTGCCAGTACCATCTCTCGCTCTGCAGTGATCTGAACGCTCTCCCTCAGGGCCTCCTCCAGTTCCTCTATGCGCTCTGCCTTCTGACGCAGAGTGTCCTTCAGAACAGGAGGAGATCAGACGTTGGCGCGTTCACACTGAGCTAGTACGTCAGACGCTCCAAATATGAACTTAGTTTTAAGTGCGGGGTCCGAGCAAACTGCGCACGTGCCTCACCTTCACCTGCTGGGAGTTCTCAGACATGTTGTCCTCCCTCTTCCTGGCCTCCTCCATGAGTCGAGCATTCCTACTCTTCTCCACCTGCTCCTTGTGCTTCAGAGAGGCCACCTTCTTTGACTGGTCTTTCATCTGCCTACAAGGACACCAAGGCATACATGGGTCAAATTATGTTATGCTAGAAGAGGGGGGTATAATCTTTGATGATTATTATTCCAATAAAAAAAAAGAGAGATTAAGGAAAATGTGTCTTGATTACAAATATGCAAATAAATAAATTAAGGAGTAGAATTTTTATACAGGCTGCGAATAAAAATCAATCTCAGATTTATGTCAGGGTGAAAAACAGAACAATTGAGGTGGCAAAAAAGAAACAATGAGCATGAACAGGGGAAAGACAAAGCGTTCAATATGTCAGGACAAGGTAAAAGGCACCACATTACTATGAAGAGGTAAGAAGGTGGAGTGAAACAAGGGAGGAAAAATAGGAGAAAAAGACAAAAAGAGAATAAGGATGTCTGAGAAGAGTGAAAAGGAGCAAATACTAACCTGGAGGCCAAACTGATGGGGTGAGAGATATCCAGGGTAAAGACAAGAGAGGAGTAAAGAGAAAAACAGACTCAGACCAGGAAGATGAGTCAATATGAAGAAAAAGAGAAAAGAGCCCTAGGACTATATTGTGACTCCAGGGTCATGAGGTCACATTGGTTCACCACAGACACACAGGAGCGGAAGACAAACGTGGCAGAAACACTACACGAAAGATGGCTTTCCTTCACCAGCCTCTGCCACCGTACCTACGAGATTTATAACAGGTCTGCTAATAACATTCACCACATCAACTTTCAAGGCAATACTGCTAAGATGCCAAATGGCGGAGGGCCAAATTACATTAAAATCCACAATTTAATGTGCTAGAGGGCAGCGATCTGCAGAATAACATGATGTCGTTGAAGAAATATTCAGTGGTCACAAGTCCGTGCTAGAAGAAGGGCGAAAATAGATAGAAGAAAGCACTCTGTAGCAAAACAGCACTTACTGTTCAAAAAATAAAAATAAAAAATCTGTCAAGACTTATCCAGGGTAACAATCAGAATGCTTAAACACATGGTGCACAGTCACCAGCATGCATGTTTCCACCCACCTCTCCAGTTCATTGATCTTTTTGTCCTTGTCGTTCTTCTCATTCTCCATTTCCCGTAGGATCTCCAGCAGGCGGTCCACCTCAGCCTGAGCTTTCCCAGAGTCCTCTTTGTGGCGGGCCACTTCCTGCTCAAGATTCCTAATGCGTTCGGCCAACTCCGTGTTGGCCTGAGCCTCCAGGGCTGCATTTTGAGCCTGACAAAAGACAGGATGCCAGTTAGAAAGCAGCCATATTCGCTTCAGTGTCTGCAGGTAGAGATTAGATAAGTGGCAGACTATGTCATAATCACATAAAGTAAACATTTAGTAGCATCAGGTCGATGTTGAGCCAGCACATGAGCTGCCTGATTTTATTATCAGAGGATCTCACTCTCTTAAGCTGGTTTTCCAGTTTGAGGCACTCCTCCTTCTTCTGCTCCAAGGCGATCTCCAGACTCTTGAGTTTGGAGTCTTTCTTCAGCCCTGAGGAGGCCAGGGATGATGCGTGCTCCTTTAGGTCCAACAGAGATGTCTACGCGCACACACACACACACACACACACGCACGCACACGCACAGAAGTAAAGATGAACCTGTTCCAGCTTATCAAACAAACAGAGTAGGAGACTGGGGAGGCTGAAAATACAATAGATCTAATAAAGGCATCCATGACTCATAGAAAAAGAGACTAATAGCAAAAGCCTGATGCTCGTCTCTGACAGGAATGTTTCACGTTATTAATATAACCACAGTAAACAAGAGTTTGCCCGACTTTGTGTGAGCTGCTTCTCACCTCTCTGTCTGACAGGTCTCCCTGCAGTAAACTCAGTCTTTCCTTCAACTCCTTCAGTTCCTTCTTGTTACAGTCAAGCTCCTCCGTCTTCTCCCGGTCGTCTCTGTCTCGCTGTTCCTTTAGACGCTCGATGATGCGCTCCTAGGAGGAGGGGGAGACGATCACATAGGGTGCAGTCTTCTCAAGTGTAAACAGCCAACAATTTAACATGCAGACATAAACTCACCTTTTCTGCGAGGGACTCCTCCAGTGTGGTGAGAGCAGTGTCAGTGTTGGAAGTGTCTGCCTGCAAAGATTTTACTCTCTCCTTCAGGCTGCTCATCTGCTTCTCCTTGTCCCGCAGCTGCTCCTGCAGGTTCTCAATCTGCAGGGCAAAATGTGGTCAGTGGACAACAACATTGCAGCATTGCAGGATTATGACAAAACAAGTTCTATGAAAGTCCAAATCACCTTCTTCTGTAGCACATTAACTTTGCGCTCCTTAACCTCCAGCATGTCCTTGAGGTCGTGGATCTCCCCGTTGAGCGTGCCCTTCTCTTCTGACATTTCTTGTATCTGTTTGCTCTTCTTATTGAGAGTTGCTTCCTTCTCTTCCAAGCGCAGGCGCAAGGCATCCACCTGGTCAGGGAAAGGTAGACAAGTGCCACAGACCATAACTGTGTTACTGTCACAAGTTTAAAATCAATGCAAACTAACTTCTGTGCTTTTGTTTGTAGTACAATCAGTCTAAAGTAGTAGCACTCTTTCCAGACCCCTTGCTGTAAACCTATTCCAAAGTCCTCTAGGTAAGGGTGAATAGACATGTATCTTCTATACCTCTGTCTGTAAGATGGCAGCCCGCTGCTCCTTGGCCGTGAGGGACTCCTTGAGGACTTCAATGTGCTGCTTGCTGTCTGAGAACTGGTTAGTGAGCGTCTCCAGCTTGGTCTGCAAACCCAGCAGCTCAGTGTCCTTCCTGGAGAGGTCCTGCTTCACCTGCTCCATCTGAAAAAGACGAGGCCGAAGGCCAAAGAGGAGGGATTGACATAAAACTTAGCAGGTCTGTGTCCTCTTGAATGTCATATAGAGCACTTCAGTCAAACTCCATCATGTCATCTCAGACCTTGTTCTTCATAAACTTGGTGTGGCTACGGTACACCTCCATCTGCTTCATCTCCTCCTGACGCTCCTCGCAGCTCAGGAGCCCATTGGATTTCATCATGAGTAGCTCCTCCTCCATGTCTCTCAGGCTCCGCTCCATTGAGTTGATTTTTGCATCCTGGGGTTGATGGAGAGGAAATCATCCACGTATCATGGCACATGTGACCAAAACCACCACAAAACATGCTCAATATGCCTCTCTATTCAAATTCTCACCTTCATGTCTATGACAGTCTGCAGAGCCTTAGTTTTGGTGGATTCGGGGGTTCCTTCGTAACGACGGTGCAGCTCCTGCTAGAGAAGGCAAACAACATATTTCATGTGTATATAAAATATGGATGTGCAGTTTTATAGGACAGAACAACATAACTAGACTAATGAAATGTAATGTTAGATCTCTTGTGGTTGACTGGACAATACCTCTCTTAGTGCACTAATCTCTCTGTCTCTCTGGTCCAGTAAACTTTCAAGGTGATGCCTGTGCATCTCTGCATCAGCCAGTCTCCTGGTCCGCTCCTGGTCTTCCTCTGAAGCTTTGGCAGATGGGCCTGAGACAGAGTATTTATACAACAACTTAGTTACCACGATGAAGTTGGTATACGCTTTGTCAAATGTGATCTCTCTGGTATTTTGTGCCGTTGTAGGGACCATAACATGAAATTATTTTGGGAGACACCTATGCAAAGGTATTTGAATGAAGCCCGCAGATGTTCTTAGCCTCAAAAGCATACTTGTGTTCAAAGCATTCGTTGTGGTTAGTTTATGGAGCAAGGAAAGATATATTTGGCCAGCGGGGGAGAGAGTTTGGGTGTAGCTGAGCAGGAAACATTGTAGTTTAAGTTGTATCCTGAGAGCAAAAGGTTTTAAGACCAGAAATGTTTGAGGAGGAAACATATTGACTGAGTATTTGGAAGTGATTGCTGGTTTTTATATTGACTTTAAATCGTGTTTAACAAAAAAATCTATTGGCCAATAAAAGAACTGCTTTGCAATGGCGTCAACATACAGTGTTGGCTATCTGTAAAGAGTCAAGTCTCCACTGGCACTTCATGAGTATCAATCAGTGGTAAACACTACTCTCTCCAAGGCTCAAACCTTTGCTCTGCAGCATCTCCAGAAGTTTTTTGATGGACTCGTCTCTGGCTCCCAGGGTTTGTTTCTGCGTGTCGATCCTCAGCTCCATCTCCTCCAGGGTCTTTCTGAGGAGGAAGAGCTCTTTGGCCTGCCTCTCGTGCTCAGCCTGTAGCCGCCGGTAGTTTTCCTCTGTAGGTTCAGATGTCAGGGCCAGGTCCCGGCCTTGGTTGGCGGGGTCTTGTTGGAACAGCTGATTCAGGTCCCTCTGGATCCTCAGCTCATCCTGAAGGGCCTGAACGGTCATCTGGAGATGCTGGGGACAAATAAGAGGCACCCGTGCAGCTTTTATACATGTATCTGTCTGCTGGATTTATTATGAACTGATGGGTGGACATATTGATGATTTAAAAATTACGGAGGCGACTCCCACCCCTCTTTATGGGAATGGATCCTGTCAGAATATTGTGTTACAGCCTGTTAAAAAAAAAAAATCAGCCTTTAATCATGACTGAAAATATAGCAATACCCTGACAGATGCACCCCCAACAGCCGGGTTTTGTGGACAGTGTTACATTTCATGCACAGAGAAATACAAGTGGTGAAACACAATCAGCCCAGTATAGTGTTGCATTGTTTGTGGCATCTGACGCCAGGGACACTTGGCAGAGCTGCTGTGAGACAGTAACACAAGGCTGTGTTACATTCTTGTCTGAACCAGCTGTGAGCGTTTTGAGACGACAGAACAAAGAGAGAAGTCAGTGTCTGCCTTCGTTTCTCTCTGTCGTCGTCCTCCTCCTCCTCATCATCTAGCCCCCTCCCTTTCCTTCCTTTGTCATCCTCCTTCTCCCTCCACCCTCACACACACACTATTCATCTACCTTGCTCTCGCCCTATCTCTTCCCTCCAATACTCTCACCTCTCCTCTCATAACCCTCCCTTTCCATCACCCTCTCCACCCCGTGACTAAGGCTGACTCACTGCTGTGACTGCACCCCCCCCCCCTCTCTCCAACACACTCAGAGGCAGATGCATGCAGGGACAAGCACGGAAACACACACTGAGACACACACACACACACACGCGCACTTTCCTCCTTCCTCATCCCTCATATTCTCACACTCTCTGCCCGAGGAGAGATGACAGTCAGGTGTTTGAGAGAGCACAAAGAATCAGAGATGCGATCCAAACACGGAGTCACAACTCGGAGCAACACACACTGCGCACAGCTGGGCGAACTGTATACAAGTCTGTTAAAGATGCTCATATCTGCTCCACTTTACATCTGTTTAGCAAGAGATATTATTAGGCAATGAAATATAGGTTATTAGATATTCTGACCTTTTTTTTTTTTTAAATGGGGAAAAGGAAGATGAAGACGTGGTAATAGCTGTCACTTATCACAGAGAAGGACAGTCATTTATGGATGTAGTCGAGATTTTGGGGAAAGCTGTGGCCAGCATAGAAACTCAACAGAATGATGCACACGCATAAACAGACGACTGTAGATGCATCCACTGTCAGTTGGACCTACATTCAATAAGGCCATGCAGTTTAACCAAGGCCGTAATTACGTGTGTGTGTGTGTGTGTGTGTGTGTGTGTGTCTCTGCTTCCCGTTGTATGTGTGTCTGCGTGGGAGGTGGAGGCTGACATATGAAAGCAGACATCTTTAAATTACAGCACCCACTGATTAGCCCTGCGCTAGTCAGGCATTACTGGGAATTAGTCCACAGTGTGATTTTGTGACTCAGCAGGAGTGAAAACGGCAAATTATACAGATCTGCCCATCCATTAAGAATCACAGTGAAACAAAGACTATTTCTCTTCATTAATGAAACTTAATTTGCACGGCTGAAAATACACCCTGTGCCTATATTATCTCAGTTATTGTTATCAAATGCACGTGTGGGCAAACAGTATGTATAAACGTGTGCAGGCTGACACAGACTGCTGCACAAGGGAACGGAAGGCATGTGAAAATGCTGTGCACTCATATTCATATTGATTCATTATTTTAATGCGCAAGAAAATATGATGTGCAAGTGAAATCTGCATTTATTTCGATGGACTTCCTTCAGACAAACAAAAGTATCCTGTTTTTTGATGATTTTTTTAAACTCAATGAACACATAAATCGAACACTTCATAAATCAAAAGAGAACAATAAGACAAAATGTTCTTCAGAAGTTACATAAGCAAAATACTGCATTAAAAGTGATATTAACATACACTTTAATACTACTACCTGTCACCACAATTGGTGACTTATTTTCTACTGTGGTTAAACTGCTATATACATACAGGGTTTAAATTGTGTGCTTTCACCACATCCAGCTATTTCTAAAACATACAGAAATGCTGAAGCTGCCATTAGACTTATGCCCTCTTTCATCTATTAAGCATGAGCATATAGCTGCACATAAGAGGATTAACTAGATGTTCAAAAAGTGCCTCTAACCTATGCGGAGAGAGAGAGAGAGAGAGAGAGAGAGAGAGAGAGAGAGAGAGCGAGAGACTCGTACTAAAGCTGACACTAGGTGAAATGCCTAGTCAAACATGTTTGACACAGAAAGATCGAGGACTCTATTCAGATTATTAGATAACGAGATCAGAAACAGGGAGTTTGAGACGTAAGGTAAAAGCACCGACTCTATCTATCAAATGAATATAAAGCAACGCTCACCTGTGCTTCGTCTTGAATGACACGATACTGTTCCTTCCAGACGGTGATCTTTGAGACCTCATCTTTCCTCAGAGCTCGCTCCTTTTTTAACTCTGGACTCCAGAAGGTCTTGATAGAATTCATGGAGGAACTGAGCTTGCTCTCCTTAACTTCCACTTCTCGCCGCAGCATCTCATTCTCACGCAGAACCTGAAAAGGCAGAATAAAGGAGTGGCACATAAATACTGTATAGTGGCCTGTCAAACCAAGTCGACCTCTTCCTCAAAAATTCTACATCATTGATAAGAGAAAAAACGAGCAGATTACCTCTTTCAGTTGCGCCTGCAGGTCCAGTATGGTGTTGTCTCTAGCCTGCCTTAGAGAATGGGGCACAGTGGAGGCCATGTGGTGGTCCCCAAAAGCTAGAGCATCACCTGCCATCATGCCTGCTGGCAGCACAGCATTGCCAGGCACTGAGGTGGAGATGTTGGGGGTGCTGGCAGCCACAACTCCACTGCTGCTGCTTCTAGACCCATATGTCACCCTCTGTCTCCCCATCGTTGTGACTGTCCCACCACTTTTGGGAAGATGGTCACCTGCCATGGCGACCTCATTGTCACTCAGGTACATTGGTCCTGAGGTGGCATACGCAGCATTGAGGGACTGGATGTTCTCCATGGAAAGCGTCTTGCCTCCCGCTCCTCCAGGTCCCCCTCCACTGCCTCCAGTGCTGTTGGTGCGACGGTGTCCCATCCGAGGAGACCGGGGAAGGCGAGGGGAACGGCCAGATCCCTGATTACCAGTACCACCTCCATCTCTTCCTCCACTATGGTTGGCATCCCCTCTGCCAACAGAGCGGGCACTACCGTACATCTTCCGCTAAATAGAAGGACGGCGCTGACAGCAACACTGACGTACGACTGCAAGTATCTGTGTATATTGTTCCTGATTTTGGGGCTGCGACTTTCACCAGTCGGGTGAATATGTGGTGGTGATCCTGCTTCAACTGGAGAAGGTGGGCACAATGTTCATGATAAAATAGAGGTCTGATGTGGAGACGACGCTGACAGGCTTTCCTATTCAAACAGGAGCTATCCAGTGGTACAGATTATGGACATCAATCTGCAGAAAAGGCAGTGTGAACAAACAAAGGGCATATCACTTAATAAGAACACTAAGCCAGTGGTTACTTAGCATGCAATCTAGGGTCCACTTTTAACATTGAGCACGGTGTAAATGAGTAGGGATGTCCTCACATTCAGTACAGACAGTTATGTAACTGTATAAAGTCATGTCTAAGTAGTAAATGAATCTCAGATGGGGTCTGTCAGAACGAAGTCTTTATCTGCTTGAGGACACAGATGTGGAACAGTTTGTCAACCTCAGTGCATTAAGTTGAATCTTCTAACGTTATAATTGTTGTAAGGTACATTATTAAGTCAGAATACTGATATCTAACGTTATAACTGTTACACTTTGTGCACGGTTTAATCTGTATTTTGACTATTTTCACTGTATTTCCTGCACAGCCGTTAAACTGGGCAGCAGTCTGCGTGGCCTTGCTAGCAGCTAACGTTACGTTAACGTACCGGCTAACGGTTAACGGCTGACATTTCTGCCTTTAACTACGTGTTTTATCGCTTAAATGTTGCCTTTAGTCAAATACTTGTGTAAAATCGTTTGGTAGATTTAGCCTGCGGGTTAAATCTTGACTCTCAGGATCATTTTCCCCCTCCCCAATGTGCTGACGCTATGGATTAAAAACTAGCAAGGGAGGGAAAAGGGGATTGTCCATGGTGGACATCGTGAGGGGAGCAAAAAAGAAAAAAAAATCTCCATGCTCTTAAAATTGAACACAGATACAAACATTAAATAGATAACCAGATATTTAATTGAACGTGGTGTCAAAATGTGGCACGTTTAACAGGACTCAAAGCGTTTTTCACAATCCTAACGACACCGTACAGGGTCTGCTTTGGAGACACCCACATCAAACCATATCCATTTTCCTCCACCACCTCTAGCGTCAGTGAACGGCTTTAAAGATACGGTTTTCTCTCTATGCAAATGTTAGCACATTAGCTGGGACTGCATTAAATGTCAAAACAAAGAGCTAAAATAACAAATATGACCGTTAGCTCGCCTTGACACACGGAGGAAGCTAAGTCCATCCAATTTATGTGGTCAAGCAGAACCTCTCATTTTTTCCTCGCTAACACAAAAGCCCGTGGTGGAAAACCATCCCCAAACAAACTACCTGATCTCGTTGTCTGGTGCTGCTCAAATCGGTGCCAATATTGAATCCTCTGTCAAGTGGAAATCGTCTGCAGAAACCGTCATTTTATGTTCATTTGCTCGGTAGGTGTCTATCTGATTTTCCCATCTTTTTCGCCAGCAGTACCAGGCAGCGGCTCAGGAGAGCCAGGGCGCCTCAGTGACGTCAAGCCTCCCTGTGCGCGCTCACGACGAGTCTTCCTCGCCACGCTTGAATTTTTAACGCGCGGCCACGAGCCTCCTCCACCTGGTGGGGGGAATGTAGACATGAGCAGAGAGAGAGAGAGAGCAGGCCTCACTCAGATACCAACATTTTGATAAAAATGTACGGCTATTGATAAATCTGATGTGATGAGTACAAGTTGTGGTCAAACTGATGTTTTTCTCATTTCAATTCAGCGAGCAGGAACCAGTGGAAATGTAGTTTGTAATTATGAGGCCTATCTCCCGCTGATGTCACCAATAAACTATTAATGTGACTTTATGAATACACCCCCGTGTATAGTGTACATGTGTGTTCTGCAGTGTGCTTAACTTTTGTTGTGAAATTGTATAAAAGGAGATTTTTCATGATAAATCAATAAATACCAGCAGGTGGCAGTACTTACTTTTAGGACAATTGTATTCCCGAAATGGTCGCTTGGACACAAATATAATATTTTTGCTGATTGTTTTGTTGTTTTTTCCCCCTAAATTTTCATAAAATTTGTATGCATGTATTGAAGTAGTAGTTTATCAGCGAAGTAGTTTATTAACTACTCAGCGTATCATTGTGATTTATTTTTCACATTTGGTCTATTTATTTGAAAGTAATCTCCTTTGGTCTGGACAAATAATTTATCCTAGTCTATATTTTATTAGTAAGAGCATATCTTATAATTCGCTAACATGGCTTCAGCTAATAACTGAGGTATGAAAGTAATATGTTTTGATAAAAAAAAGTCTCAACTTTACATTTTTTATTTTAAAAAATCCAAATAAATATATAACGATATCAGATTAATTAAAACATTGATTTAAGTGTTTTTGAAATTAAATTATATAATTGAATTGTATATACTAATAATTCCATTCTTACAGGAAGAAATTTGATCATTACAAAATGACAGAATCATTACAATCTTGCAATGATCTTGTGTTAAATATATTGTAAGATAATAAATAAAAAAGAAGTGCAATTTTGTGTTAACAATGTTGAAAATTACAGCTAAAAACTGACCAAATTTTGCAGTAAAATTATATTCATAGAAAGAGAAAAAGTGTAAAAAGTGTCAATCATATCCAAAATGTATTTTTACTCTTAGGGTATTTTTTTATTTTCTGGTTATTATATATTATACTATGCTCGTGCTATTGTGAGTGTCTGATATGACTAATGTGTTGTTTGAATACGTTGATTAGTAAGTAGTAGGAGATAATAAATGCCTCCATTGTCACAGAAAATAAAAATACCCTGATGAAACAACACTGTCAAAGTGCTTCAGACTGATACATGAGTGTGTTATGGTTATGAGGTCATCCCTCACTGGCGCAGGCGCTTTAGGAAAAACCCGTTTCTTCGTCAATATGTAGAAACTGCGCCGCTTGTTTGTCAGTGAGCCCACAAATCGAAACTTCAATATCCACTAACTTATCTGCCTGAAACATAAGGGTAACATATTTGTACATACACGTATGTGTTCGCTTTTATACATGTGAAGACGGATTCACGCTTTGAGGACAATTTCTACGTCGATGACCGTCAGTTGTGTTGGGGATACGATATAGAGGTAAGTCGCTGTCTTCAACCCGGTACCGCTCTATGTTAGCCTGTCGTCAAGGGGCTATATTGCTAACTGCTAGCACAACCACACTCACCAACGGAACAGTAGCTGGCGTAACGTTATCAAACAGAAACGAACGTTATGTTGTGTTACCAGTATGTTCGTCACCGTGAACCAGCTAGTAAAAATATAATTTTAATGTGTGTAATAAATGAATAAATGGAGTGCTAATGATATTAACGCTTCGGATAACGTTAAATTGAATGGGGGGCAGTCAGGAGGTGGGTCTAGCTTTTTAGGCCACCAGCAAGACCCGCCTAGCTAACGTTAGCTAGGCTGTGGCGCTGTATGTCACCGCCTGGTAGCTTTCCAACCGGCGTCACACCGGGAGAACGTATCCGGTGTGTTAGCACCGCTTGTAGTGACTTGGCTCCGGTAAAGTTGTCAGCATACAATACACGCTAGTGTTAAATGCTAGTGGTTTTTATATACGCACACATGTCAACACTATAGCTGTCTGTCACGGTTAGCTGAACACATTTGAAACAGCCGTGACGTGGTGAATCATTCACCGTTGGTGTGGTTAACGTTTCACTGGTTAACGATAAGCTAACGCCAGCTAACTAGCTCTGTGCTAGCCGCTCTCGTTAGCGAGCTAACAAAGAGCCGTTGCTCCTCCTCGCTTTGTATGCTCGATGTTGCATTTTCAAATAACTGTGGGGTTACTTATGAAGAGGAAATAGGTACGTAACACAAGGTTTATGCTGATTAAATTGATAAAATTTAATTAATTTACGCCGTCGCTTCTGTTATTTATTAACGCGATGTTATTGCTACTAACCAGGTTTGGGTCTGACATTGTGGTTACTTGTGCTGGTGGTAATGGCTGCAAAGATGGCACGGTTAACGTTATAGACGACTAATAAGCAATAAGTTTTACATTGCAAGCCTGCGTGTATAAAATATAATAGCTGGCAGGATGCACAGCTGTTAACAATTACAACAACAGTCACTAATTGGCACCGGTGTTTTGCGTCTACAGTTTAAATGTTAAGTTTTATAACGTTGAGTGTATAGAGGCCATTTCAACAATGGACTTGAAATTAGTAATTAAGACAGTGTTTGCTTACTCCATTAATGACAGCGTTATGTTGTTTCGTGTTCATACTGGACACTGAGGAATAATCAGCTGTTAACTGCGCTCAATTAGTTACTGATGGTCTTTAACAAATGTGAGGCATTGAGAGGTTAGTGTGTCAGTCTGAAAGGCTGAGGAATGCATGTGGGATTTGTGCCACATTATTATGCATTAATCGGTCGTATATTATATACTTTATGTAGTTAAACACTTACTATGCGTACTAAACACATCACTTGAATGTTATATTGAGTTTAAAAAAAAAACAGCAAACGTGCCTACAGGGACCTGCAAATCAGCTCTGTGAATACAAGTGCAAGCATGTTCTCTACGTTATATATCCTTGGGCAAGACAGATTTTATCAGAGAGGGAGAAGCTTGAACACAATGTCTCATTCATTAGTTAAAAATAATATTCAGTAGTAGATGATCTAGTGATTGTAAAGGAGGTAATGCCAAGTATGTCCATACATGTGTGGTCTGTCAGCTGTGCTTGTGATAAAAGCAACGTCATTAAACTTTATACTGTAAATTCTGCTTGTGAACACTTTGGCTGGTGTCTTACATATTTTGTTGACATTTGACATATTGTTGGTTACTTTCAGAAACATGTGAAGCAGCTTTTGTTTTCTTTTTTTTTCTCTTGCAGTGAAACTGGATTGCGCACACTTCCAGTGTCTGGCCACCCTGCCTTTGCCTACTATAGGAAGTTTGGTGCCTGTCGTAGGCTGTGCACGTTAGTTCCTCACCAGTGAGTCCTTATGCTTGATAGAAGCTGCACCTTGTGTCTTACAGGATGGATGGTGTGGACTTAAAGAGACTCGTGTGTCAGCATCAGCAATCTGCGTTCTGCTGTGGTGTTCAATCTTTTACCATTTACAAGAGAACACCTCCCATCCTACACCTCCACTCTCTGCACTATATTTATAAAGACCATCTTTAAGCAATAAGACAGATAGAAGTTGCAAAACTTTCTTCTTTTTTTCCTTTTTAAAGCGCACAGGTAGATACTGCTTACATGGCCGTCATGGAAGTATTTTTATTTTAATTTTTCAGTTATAGTACCCCCTTACTCTTAGTGTGGGTGGTGGGATGTCGGAAAAGCCAGACGACAAAATGGTGAAGTTCCTGGCTCCCCCCCAGAAGAGTGGAAATGGCCCCAGTTCTGGTTCAGATTCGATGGTGAGTGAATGCCGGCCAACAGAAGTGAGACGCCGGCATCACACCATGGAGCGTGATCGATGTAACCCCGAACACCGTTTCTTCCGCCGTAGTGTCATCAGTGATTCCAATGCTACAGCACTGGCCCTACCTTTACCCAGCAAGATCCCCATCCCTGCACCTCAGCGGGTTCAGCTACGGGAAGTAGTCCCCCAGCGGCAACAAGCTGCTGCTGTTGCTCATTTACCACGGACTGAACCGAGTTTAGCTAAAGATGAGGAGTCTGCTAAGAATGGAAGAGGAGAAGAAGGAGAAGAAGAAAGAAAGGATATAGAAATAGCCAAGGTGGATGTAGTGCCTTCAGTGCAGGAGCCTGTCATTGTTGTACAAGATATCTGTGATGGGGAGGTGGTGATAGCAGCCAACGCCGCACCATGCTTAGGAAGCGAATTACCAAGACAAACAGAACCTGAAAGCACCGCTGATGTGAAGGTACCTCAGGAAGAAGAGGGGGACGAAGATAAGGATGCCAAGGCACGAGCAGAGGCAGAGCAGAGAGAAGCTGAGAAAAAGGAGCTGGACGACATCGAAGAGGCAGAGACCAAAGCAGTGGGAACATCACCAGATGGGCGTTTCCTAAAGTTTGATATAGAAATTGGACGTGGCTCCTTCAAGACTGTCTACAAAGGCTTGGACACTGAGACCACAGTGGAGGTGGCCTGGTGTGAACTGCAGGTATGAATGATTGTTCTTATTATTCATCTTCCTTCTTTGAGTCACCCTTAGTGTTGCATTCTTTACATGTACCATCACCTGTTTTTGTTTAGGCCTTTTTATTTGATCAGACTTAAGCATAGAAGAATATACCCAAAGCAACTTCCTTCCACTGTGATACCTGAGTTACAACCACTGTCGCTCCCCCTCTGACACACTTGGCTAGCATTTCCCTTTTGATTGTTTCAACATTCGTCAGAAAAACGTAGCGAAAAAAGTACCACATCCCCATTTTGTTTTGTGGTGCAGCTCAATCCATATTGGTTGGCATGGTTGTACTTAAGACTGAGATTGTCTTGAGTAAAAAGTATTTATTAATTTATTGCACCATAAGACATTGGTAGATTACCAGAACATGTCAAGGCATTGATGACTAAAGACACTTTAGACACCGGAAATCACGTTGGACTATTCTCTGGGTTAGACTTTTAATTGCCCCGGTAGTGTGAAGTTCACGAGTCATAATAATGACTTTCCATCTTCAGTTTTCACACAGGCAGAGCTTTATAAATCATTTAGAAAGAAAGAAAGAAAGAAAGAAAGAAAGAAAGAAATTATGGTACGTAGTAATTAGAACTGAGAAATTCTTGTCACCAAATATGAGATTAGTTATGTGGGTTATTTGGGTAAATATAGGTAAAACTTCATGACTAGTTAAAATGCTATTAGACTGATTTATAATTTGCAATTTCCAGACGAAACTGGGGCAACATGATTAACTTGTTTTAAGCTTTTACCTTATCTCTGAGCTTCAATATGCTTGAGTTAGCTACAGCTAAAACCCATTTCATTGTTATTATATCTGCAGTGTTTTTGCTTTAAACCTTGTACAGACTATCTTAAAATTTCTGCTGTCTGTCCAGTTAAATCAGCTACATGGCCCTCAGCAAAGTTTGACCTCATTCACCGCATGAATGTTTGCTTTTACCGTTTTCACCCTGCCACGAGAGGCACAGGCCTCACACGGCTACACACAGCCATAGCTACACATGCACTCTGGTTTCAGAACAATGTGAAGATTACAGACACGTGCCCCTCCCCCCCCCATCTCTCGCTCGCTCTCTCTCTCTCGCACAGACCGGATGGAGCGCATGCTCAGTGCATTCCTACTCTGAATGCTTGAATGTAAAATGGGTCACATTCCTGATAGAGGAATCTCCTGTGTGAAGTGAAGCAGGCCAGCTTGCCAAGGCCTGCTTCTTAACGATCAGTCCACATCCCACCTTTTTTTTTCTTCTTCAAACTAAATTCACTAATCATAACTCTGCCTTCCTACTCCTGTTAATTAATATTATACGTAGTGTGACCTTAATTAGTGTTATCTTAACTCTCTTTTTCCTTTTCACCTCATTTGCCAACTATTGTAGAAGGAATAGAGAGCCATGTGAAATTTCAGTTGAGAGAACATTTGGGTGCTAATAAGTACGTTATCAGTCAAAAAAAAAAAGTTTTGTGGTCTCGTGACTTCCTGAGGACTAGTTTAAAAGAGCACAGGAAAGTCAAAACTATAACACACCTTCTTGTTTTTCTTTGTATGTTTTCTCTTTGTAGAAAATGATTCACTGAAATGTCTAGGTGCTCTGGCTGGGTGTTTTCAGTTACCGCTTGTATCTGGAGACAGACCCAGTACAAAGAATTGATTTATTGAAATTTTTCACAGTTGAACTAGAATCCGTTTTGTTTTATGCACGCGGTCTGTTCTGAAATATGACCATGAAATCTGACACTCAAATTCCCCCCTTCGTCCCTCCGTCAGCTCAAGAGTTTCAGTGCTAGGAGCTGTTCAGCTGCACAAGGGAAGCTGAAATCCCCTCTCACATGGTTGTTAAAGCTGTCCCATGATCACTCAAGTGCTAGTGTTACATTCTCCATACATCCTGAGGACATAATTGGTCGACTACTATGGAAACATAGATTATTTCCATGTGCTTTTTTCTGTTTAGTTTCACGTCAGACATTTTCCTCTTAGAAACCTTTGGCTGGTTTCACAAAAAAGTTACTATCTTCCTAAAAAACAAACAAATTAAAGATTGAACTGTTTAAGAAAGGAGTAGGGACTCATCCGGTAAATTTACTTCTTGTTTTGTTTCCTGTTGATGTCTGAATCAGTGATGCAGAAAGTAATCAGCCTTGCCACTTGCTCTCTGGGATTTCAGTGTCAGCTGGAAGCAACAGCAGCACTCTTGCCTGTATGCTAATGAAACAAGTCCGACAGGTTTTCCCTCGTAAGATCCTTTAATCTTCTTTAAACATGGCAAGCATTCATAGGCCACATTAGCAGTCCTGTGACGCTGCAATGCTCATTACACACCAGAAAACCACAAAAAACGTGTTGTTATTCACATTCCTACCAATAGTGGGACAGAAAATATTTAAAAAACAAAGAAGAATGGGTGAAAAATGTAGCCGTTTGTCTTAGAGGAAGTCATAAAAACAGTGGAAGTTTGGTACAAATTCTTCAGTAAATATTTCACTTTCGACTTTGGTGTGTTGGATTGATGGATCCAATCGACAAAGCCCTAACTTGCTGATGTGTTAGTGTGTAATTTGAATTAAAACTGTCTTATTATTCAGTGGAAGCCCATTTGTCCACAATCGTCTTAAGAATTTCACGGCGCCCACCCCTTTTTTCACCTCACCCATGGACCCACACATTTGTTTCGGATCTTATTTTGCAGGCGTGTCTGGACAATAAGTAGGTCACCACAGAGAGGAAGTCGAAGGAAAAAAAGATTAAATATAGGAACCTCCCCTTTCTTGCTCACTCATTTATCTTCAACCATGTCATCTTCCACTAGCTGCCTCCCCACCTCTTTCCTCTCTGGTATTAGTTGAAGCCAAACATTGAAAGATGAGGAAAAGAAGCCCAGGCATCCTTTAGAAGTTATGGGATGTCCTGCATGTCCAGCTGGCTGAAGGCATCCACTGGGAGTGACACACTATATCCAAATAGTACAACACAGTGACTTGTCTGTAATTACTCTTTCTTAAGTTTATTATAAGATTTGATTTTATTTTTGTTTTGCTTTGAAGTTTATTTTTTCCATTTAGACAAAATTTGTGAAGAAACTTCCTGTAAAGTGAAATTCCTGACTTGCATTGTCAGCATTCCTCTGTAAAACCGTGGTGTAGACTTCCTCATCACATACAGTGGTAATAACATTTGCTTTGGCTAACCTGCCACTGTTAAGCAGCAATAATTGGTTACTTATGCTGGGACAAATAATCAGTGTTACAATAAATTGCAAAACTGTACTGATAAACCCCGGCACTGATATTGCAGTAATAATAATAATGACTAATTGCTTGCAATGCTGTAAGTTCAGAAGCATTCAGGGCTGAGCTTTGTTACAAATTGTGTCATATCAGTCTCCCATCAATAGTTCATAGTACACTGAAAGAACTTAAATGTCATTTATCAATAGGGAGGGGTACGTCCGTGAAAAAACCCAGCAGGGTTTAATGCTGGCTTTGTCTCACAAAACCCAAAATAGACCAGAAAGCAAAACTGACACCATTAACTGTTGAGCATTGTACTGTGTCGTGGTTCCGTTCTGACTAACTGTGGAAGGTTATAACCTTTCTGACTCAGAAATCATGACCCTAAAGGAGTATTTATTGAACAAAGAAGTTGATTTCATAGGTTGTGGGAATGTGGAAGTGACTACAGACTTAATATAAACCTTCTTATTCTGTTTGCAGGGTCGTACTTAACATGGACTACTAATACATGCCTGATGTGTAATTTATAGAAAGAAAATCAAGAGTTGCAGTTTTCAATTTCTGCTCTATTGCTGATGCCAGATCATAGCAAAAATGTGCCCTACCTGTAGTTACTAAACATGTTTCATATAAGATAAAATAGACTTTAATGATCCCACACTGTTGAAATGAAGGACCTACCACAGGTCCTTCTTACACGGTGGGAGTAGCAGTCTCTCTAAAGCAATTTAAGGCAATGATATTTGACTTGAGAATTTACCAATAGACAATCTTGTCTATTGATTGTAATTTCTAAAAAGACACTGCTCTTGTTGTCTTCTCAGTTACAATTTTTGATTTTCTTTTTTTTTTTTTTAACTATTCAAAGTGGTCCAAACATATACAGACTGTAGTGGGAAAGCACCATTTTTATTTTACATTCTACATATTTTATTTGTGGATTCACAAGTGTGTGTTCTTTTCTACCCCAGGGTTGGTTTTAAATGAATAATCACCCCGACAGGGGTAAAATTGTCCTAGCTCTGTCTTTGTGTCTGTTGTTGACAGTTTGACTGACAGTCACGATGATCTTTGACTACATTGTCACAGTGCCATAGGAACGCCATAAAACTCTCTCCACAAAGACTTATTGCACTTAATGCAATAACTAAGTAACAGTTTGAGAGGAAATGTTTAACATTGCGTTTTGGCTTTCAGGCCCATAATCCGTTGCCCAGATTTCAACCAATGTTACTCAGAAGGCTCCATGTAGCCCTCGGTGTCAACCTCAGAGCAGACCTTGATGTAGGGACCTGACAGTGCCAGCCCTTGGCATGATCGCAAGCTTTTTTCACTTAGTCTATTTTTAGAGTTGCTGAGTTATTTATGATGGCCTTTGCCTAGAAGCAGTATTTTCTGCCCTGCTTTGTAGATTCTGTTGCTAACTGCCATTAGATGTGTTTCCCTTTATCTTGGAAATGCCTCAAGTCATGACGATGTCAGTATAGAAAATAAATTCAGGCAGTTATGGTTGAAATGGATATCATGATCCAAAGTGATTTTACTTCAAAGGAAACACTATACATAGGTAAAACAAAAACATCTGTATTATTATTATTATTATGTTAATGGTTCAGTTTTGCTGCAATTTGCTAAAAAGTTAAATTGAACCTATCCAATATTCAGTCCTATCATGTTGCACCATGTTGCTTTTAGCCCTAGTTCAGCCAGTTTAATTAATTAATTGTCTATATTGTAGAATTAATTAAATTAAATCTAACCATAGTTTTGTCTCTTGTCAGTGAGTATGGACCTCTGACAGAGATACTGACTGCCTTATATCGAAGACATGGTTTTTTATTTCAAGGGAATTTTCCATTTGTTCAGTGTATACTGAGCAACAATATAATTTTAACTCTGATAATAACTTTGTCTTTGACTGCCTCACGTGCATTGGCTTGTTGAGGGGTGTGCCACTGAACTCAACCAATGGGATCAGGATTTCAGATAAGTGTTGTGCTGACTCTGCAGAGATGATTAGAAGTGTTAACTTGTCTGATGAGGACGATATAACAAGATGTATATAATGAGCACTACTGTTTTTCAGAACAATGTTCAAAAACCTCACAAGGCCAGTTTGGAGAGGCAGTGGTGGGAACACAGCTCTTCAGTGAGCTGACTCTCGGCCACTCTGTCAGATAGAGCTGCTGTGATTCAACTGCAGCTGCTGTTGCCCTCCGAGTGCCTGCCAGGTTCGGTTTCCTAATTTATAGACATTTAAAGCCTCTCCTTTCAAAAGGGGTGTGTAGCTGTGATAGCACAGACTGTAGAAAATTATTCTCAATCAATCTCTAAAAAAAACGTAACACGTTAAGGCCAAATGTTGGGTATGATGAATTCTAATCATGTCCGTTTGAGTTCTCAAGCCAGAATAAATTTATAACTTGAGCTGAGATGTTATAAGATGGCCATAGCAACCTCAGCTGGTGGTTCAGGAATCCATACCCAACATTATTGTTACCTTTTTGCCCTTTATTGAACAGCTGAACAGAAAACATGGGGAGAGAGGTAATATGCAAAAGTCCCTGGCCAAACTCAAAACAAGGCTGCAATCTTGACAATCAAACTGTTGGCCCAATGCACAGTGTTACAGAGAAGAGTTTAAATACTGGGCCATAATGTGGAAAAATGTATGTATGGGCTTTGTGTTGAAAACAGTTGTCAGTTTTCTGTGTCTGTTGCCATTTGGTTGGCACACATCTGAAATAATTGTTGCTGCATTTCTAAAAGTTAAAAGATTTTTTTTTTCATGTACATCTTTATTAAAGATTATTAAATGAAAGAGAAAATGTTCAAATGCCAATACTAGGTAACCTTGGTAGTATTAAGAGAAAGCAGTGCAGCTCCGATGTTTTGTGAATTGTGGACATTGCCTCTTTGATCAGGGTTTGTAGATGTACCAAAGACTGCCAGGCACTGTTCCCAGTGACAGTGAGAGCAGGACTTGGCTCAGGCCAACAAACTCATTCAAGTGATAGGCGAAGGGAGTGTGATGTGTGTCTCGTGATGGCAAGACAGTAACTTCCTGGAGGGTTTTTACAGGCCCTGGATCCTGCATGTTTTAAGTGCTAAGAGAGCGGTATAATTAGTTTGCCCTGGCTTGTGCTGAGCAATTCATGGAAAAATCTTTGAGTGGTTTTGAGTGGGAGTGAAATATTTCACTCTTGTTTTCTTTCTTCATTTTTGTGTAGCTCACTCAGGTACATGCTGACACATCACACCTACGTCCTGACCTAATCTCTTATCAATTTAGCTACTGGATTACAGTCTAAAGGTATCTCTCTGTGATCTTAACCTGCGTATTTCCCGACATAAGTCACACGGTGTTTGCATGCATTCATAAAATAGCACTCCCAAGTTCTTATCTTGCACAGGGAATGCAGTTTTTCAGCAAGTCTGACATTTGTTTTAAATGAGCCATCTATGTGGCAGTGTGCCTGCAGTCGAAATGTTGTCATTGATACAGTAGTTTGGTATTTGTGTTGGTTGGGGTGCTGCACATCCAAGCCTTGAAGCCCTTAAGGCTGTGACGGCTGTCATGGATGTTTTGCATGACTGTTCATGTGGTGTTCATGAAGAAAAATGGGAACCACAGCCCCACTCGATAAATACTCTGCAAAGTAGGTCAGTTGGCCCAAGTGCCTGGTAGACCTACATTACTCTTCCCTCACCCTCTGTTTCCTGACATTGCCTCCCGATTCAGTGCCCACCCCTCGCTCCTAATTGTTCCCACATGTTTCCCTTTAACTTTTCTGCCCTACCTTGCCCCCAGACATTGAAAACATTCAACCTTCACATTACCAACAAAAGCTGCAGCAGTCCCAGTAACGTTTTTCTTCGAGCATTGTCAGTCACTGGAAAGTTTTCTATCTCTTGCCGACACTTACACAAAGCCATATGCTCACACTCGGCTCAAAATCGAGCTGAATTTCCTGGACAGCCTGGCCTGTGGCCAGCTCTCTGGGGGTTTCAAGGGAGGTCTTTGGCTGCAAGGTTTCACTGGGCTTGTCTAATTCATATGGGTTTGCTGCTCTATAGTCATGCGTGCTGTAAATGTAGGTCATGCCACGAAGTACTCAGGAAATTTGAGGAGGGTGGTTGTACGCATTCCAGATTTTTTGCTAATGCGCAGACCCTACTAACTAAAGGGGTTATTGTCGGTCCTTAGTTGTATCAGTCAGTTTATAGTTAAATCCCACTGGACAAACAATGCTTTTAGCTCTGCTTACGCTTTGCTATAATTCATTGACACACTCATCAACTGCCAGACATGTGTTGATTCTTATCATCCATAGCTTTGTTCAGAATACAGGCCCCGGCGATGTTTGCCTCATGCCAGACACAGCTGATAATATATCATTATTTACTATTCATTTCAATCGCTTATTGTTGATGTTGTGAATAACGATGCACAGATTTGATTAAATCAACAGTAAGAACCGAGTCAGAATTACTCTCCTGACAATAATCCATCAGCACAGCAGATGCTTTTTCCACATCTAAACATATAACAGGATGTAATGTATATTGATTGTATTCTTGTTATGGTGATTATTTATTTCTCCACGCTGCGTAAACTTACAGAGTCTGTGTTTGTCCTGTAATGTGAACCTCTCCAGCATTTTTCCATGAATTACTCAATCCAGGATGAATTAATGACACAGCTCTGACAAACCCCCACCAGTTAAAAAAAAAAAAAAAAAATTAATGCCAAAAATGATCCATTCTTTCTGAAAGTAATGTGTTTGTGGGTGCGTCTTTCTTCACCATGTCCTTTTATTTATTCTTGTTTTAATAAAACATAATGTGCTTGTTGACTAGCGACACCCACACCTCGCATTAATGCAGGTATCTGTTTTATAGCGGTTAGCTGAAATGTGTCTTTCTCATCATTCTCGTGTATCAAGTTGCTAGTTGGGCTGTCCCAGATGTCCGTTACTCATTTTCCAGATGTCTGCTGGTTACACCAGAGGCCATGAGACATTGGCCCTTTCTCCCACAGTTTAAATCATGGTCAGATAGTGCTGAGATAAAATTTATTCACACAAATTTGGCAATGTGGCCCCTTCTCACAGAGTTTTGGTGTAATGTGCGGAGGTCTGACAGTGTTTGTTGGACGTTATAACTGTTATAACTTTCCTGATTCACTGCTTTGTCTTTGCTGATGGCTCTTCCTCTCTGTATGTTGCTCTTTCCAACTCAAACTTTGAGCTGACAAATCCTATTATGCATTTATTTAACAAAAGAATAACTAATTTAATCCGATTAATCGCTTCATTTAAATTGAGGATTTTGTTTGAAGATCTTTTTTTTAAGATGACGATGTCTTTAAATATGACGACAAAGCTTCCATGCTTAATTAATATGTTTTAAATGGATAGAAGCTTTGCACACATTTTGTTATTTTAGTTGATTTATTTAATTCCGTTTTCAAATTTAATTTTGAATTTGTGGCGCAGTTCAGAGCATCAATAGTTTCATTTTAAACAAATGTGGTTTTAATGATTTGAGTTTGCTGTGATTTAAATACAGAACATTTATCAGCTTATTCCTGTTTGCAAACATTTGCATAATGTGTTAAGAATTTACCACGTGTACGGGAACTGACAAAAAGGGTAACACTTAAAATGTTTTCTCGGATGCACCTAAATAGAGAAGTTGAAACAGTGAGGCATGTTTGACATTATGGTCTGCTCTGCACTGATCCTTTGTATCGGTCATGCTCTGGATCTTTTCTCGTTTTGGTTTTCTTGAATCTAGGACAAAGTTGGACGCATTCATTTGGTTCACATTCGTCTGCCAGAAAAAACAGGGCCACATCCTATGCTTCCAACTGTATGTTTACTTGTGTGGAAGAAAATGCAAATCTCACTACGTTCAAGCATTTTACTGCATTTGAAGCCTTTAGTTTGACTATTTCTCCACTGTTCAAACTATATAGAGTCTATAGAGTCACAAATCTCCTTATGGTGGAGGACACATTCAGGAAATAAAACTTAACTTTCCATTGGCATCTTCAACTATGCTCTGTTTGATTAGTGTTTTTGACATTAGTGTATCATTTATTAATTGGTCTGTGTCCATCTCTGAATATTACATCTCTCTCTGTGACGTGTGAGATTCTTAAGTATTCCTCTTTTATTCCCTACAGGATCGTAAGCTGACAAAGACAGAGAGGCAGCGCTTTAAGGAGGAAGCAGGAATGTTGAAGGGATTACAGCATCCCAACATTGTCCGCTTCTATGACTCCTGGGAGGGACCCTCCAAAGGCAGGAAGTGCATTGTACTGGTCACTGAACTCATGACTTCTGGCACACTTAAAACGTGAGTCTCAAGCTTAACGCACATTCATAAAGAACTTAGAACTTACAACATAGTTAATACACCAGGGCTGTGACATTTTGATAAACGATCGTCAGTTATGAATAAAATAAATGGAATTAAAATACGGTTCATGTGCATTTGCTCTCGTTAGGTGCTTGTACAGGAAAAGGCTACATGGCTATGTGAAAGTTCTGATCTGTTCTGTTGCAGATATCTGAAGCGGTTCAAGGTGATGAAAATTAAAGTTCTGCGGAGCTGGTGTAGACAGATCCTCAAGGGACTCCACTTCCTTCATACCCGGGCTCCCCCCATCATCCATAGGGATCTTAAGTGCGACAACATTTTCATCACAGGCCCGACAGGATCCGTCAAGATTGGAGACTTGGGACTGGCCACACTCAAGCGCGCATCATTTGCCAAGAGTGTTATAGGTACGACTCCAATGTCATTTCTACCGCCTGGTCCCCGTCCTGCTGCGGGGGGAGTACCATGTCTGAAGTCTTATTATGTGTGTATTGAAAATGCTTGTGTTTTAAAGAGGGTATTTTACTTTGACTTGTTTTTCTGACGGTGTGGTTCAAAAACAGACCACAGCGTTTCAGCTGTCTCTCAAACCACAGCTCAAATGGAGGCCAAGTACTGTGGTGATCTTAGGCAGATAACCACAAGGCTTTCTCTCTTTGCACCCACACAGTAACTATATCAAGTTTGGTCATTGTACAGAATATTTCTGTTCTATGTTTCTCCAAAAAAAAAAGAGAGGGTTTTTTTTCCAGGCACCTACTGAATGTAAGTAGCGCCTAACGTTTCTCATATTGTTAAATATTATTATAATAGTTGTCATGCCTTCTTGCAGGCTAACCTGGCCATGGCTTAAGGTATGGCCTTTGCTTCTGTCATAGACTGGTCTTTGTTCTGTGGTTTGGAAATATGTGGTCTGTTTGCCAGTTATACCTACAAATGTTTAACATCTCTTTCTATGGGTTTGCCTCAACAGGTTTTTTTTTTTTCTAGCGTTTGTCTCTTACTGTCTTTTAAAATATTGCAGGACTGCAGAAACTTTTTGCTCCATCTTTGTGTCCAGGGAGCTCTCCCCACTTTCTCTCTGTCAGCATTTTGCCTTTTGTTTATTTTATTTTACTTTATTTTTATTTTATTTTTTTTACTTTCACATTCTTGGGTATGTTTTTGAAATGTAGGCTCTAGCCTCAGCTGTGCCCCATTCTGCTGTTTGGAATGAATAGGGTACTGCTGGTCATTGAGTAAGTATGAACTTTTATGGGCCTGGTAAGTCTGACAGTGTGCTGTAACACACATCAACATCAAAAACAATTACATTCAAATAATCAAATGAGTTTTTCTGTGTAAGACCTGAGATTGAAAAATGATCAGTTAATACAGAAAGGCTGATGTGCAAAGACACACTACTTAGCACGGTAACTAGCTATGGGATCTGCTTCTCTCAGCCTTGACCATAACGGTTTCCTTCTGCAGGTCAAGGAGAGATGGTAAGTCAGACTTCGAAAGGTGAGTGTACTGTGAAAGGTTATATTAATGCGTTTGTAAGGTAAGGTCTTGACAAAAGTTATTTCCATAGCTAGTCATATTTCTCTCAGGAGATCATCGGCAATCCCTTTGAACAAATTCACTGTATTCTGGCCTGGATGTTATTCTCGAGTGCCAAATTTGTACCCTTTTTGACTATTGTAAACAACATTCATTTTGGCTAACAAGTGTGTTCTGTACATTGGCTGAACTCAGTCACGTTCTTATATCGCAACATGTGAAGGTCTTACACAGACAAACACGTGCTTTCTTCTCTGCAGTCTAACTGAGCCCAGCTTCTCCCTCCTTTTTTGTTTTCTGTCTCTTTTTTGCTTTCCTTCCCCTTTTCTTTTTTTTTTCTCTCTCTTCCAACTTTCACCTCACAGGTCCTACTCCAGGAGATGTCAACAAGCGGGTCACTCTTCTCATCCTCCTCTTCCTCAACCCCTCACGGGTTAGAGGAGCAGAGGGGCAATGGGTTGTGAGAAGCCCACTCGATCAGTAAGGGAGTTCGAGAGTTCTGAATAGTTGTTTTGATTTAAGGTACCCCTGAGTTCATGGCGCCTGAGATGTATGAGGAGAAGTACGACGAGTCAGTGGATGTGTATGCCTTTGGAATGTGCATGCTGGAGATGGCCACCTCAGAGTACCCTTACTCAGAGTGCCAGAATGCTGCACAGATCTACCGCAGAGTTACCAGCGTAAGTCTTCCTGTCAGCCCTCCATGTCACCCCTCTGCCCCTGCCTTCACCTCTTCCTATATGCCAAGAAGGCTAGTGTCCCATTCCTACTGACACCTATTTACTCAGCTCTTCTTTTTTTATTTCACCTCTTAACATGAGTGTATTTCTGTATCTCCCTGACAAGTTCCTAACAATCCGTTTGAATAACCCACAAACAAAAACCTCAAAGAGAAGTGCTGTTCACACCAACAAGCCCCTTTGCTTCATCTCATGCTGTTTTTTTTTTTTCTTTCTCCTTCCTCCTAATTTATATTGTATGTTGGGTAAGCATGTGGACCTGAGGTGTTGATGATTGATAAGAGGCTGAACAAGAACAGTCCTGCTTAATAGTTCAGTCTTGTGATGACGCCAGGAGGGCAGTAACTGTCCTAGAAAAAACACATATTTTTAGTCTTATTCACACAGTTCATGCTGGCTTACTTTTGAAATGCATACTGTAGTCACTGCTATGATTCATACAGTCTTGCAATTACAAAAGTCTCACAGATAAAGAGGTTAAACGTGTTCTTGGAGTGCTATCTACAAAATGTGCCTTGAAATCTATACAAATGTCCTCAGTTTATCAAAGTACAGATACTGAATCTTTGCCATGTGACTCAACAGAGGATTTCTTTTTATTTACTCCACTTCTGCGTATTCTAAAGTAGTTTTTAAGTGCTCTTCATGAGCCGCAAATAGCTCTTACTGCAGAGCACCAAACACAGTTGGCTTAGTTGGAAAACAAAGTTCTGCTGTGGTGTATTTAGGTAGTGTCACATGCTCTGGCTTTACAGTAGTATTCCTTGGAGAGAAGGGCTGTTGTTCTTCCTATTCTGTCATCCTGCTCAGCGGTTCAGCTCTCAGTCAGTCCTCCATTTTCCTGTAGCACCATGCAGTTTCCTGTTGCTATTGGCTCAATTCATCACCTCTTTTTAGCCGTCCTCTACGGACATATACCCTCCTTTCCCCATCACCTGACGTTCTGCAGTTTTTAACACCACGATGTAGGTAGCATGCCACTTTTAATATATATGTATAATATTTAAATGGTTTGCTGAGGTTTCACCAAAGCAGCCGCTTCAACTTCATACTCTGACGTTAAGAATGAATTCCAAAACAAAATTTAAAGACAATATTTAAGGCTGTCATTATCTCAGTCAACCGGGACATGACAAATATTTCTGTGGTAGTAATGTCTCTAAGTTGAAAAAGAAAAGACCACAAGGCATGGGATAGTCTCCAAAATACAAAAAGGTCAGATGAAAAGAAGAACCATTCTCATTCAGGCTTCTGTGTTTCCTGTAGGGGGTGAAGCCGGGCAGCTTCGACAAGGTGGCCATTCCTGAAGTGAAGGAGATCATCGAGGGATGTATTCGCCAGAACAAGGATGAGAGGTCTCTCACTTAACTTTTAATAGGTTTCTTGTTGTCTAGTTCTCCAGGAAAACGTGTATTTGCTCACCGCTTGTCTCCTTCTATTTAGGTATTCAATCAAGGACCTTCTGAACCACGCCTTCTTCCAGGAGGACACAGGGGTGCGTGTGGAGTTGGCAGAAGAGGACGATGGAGAGATGGTGGCTATTAAGCTGTGGCTGAGAATTGAGGATGTGAAGAAACTCAAGGGAAAGTACAAAGACAACGAAGCTATTGAGTTTTCTTTTGACCTCAACAAAGATGTCCCAGAGGATGTGGCTCAGGAAATGGTGAAATGAACTTTTAATTCCCCAGTCTACCTCATGAAATGAAAGGCTTTTGATTGTAATCTCTGAAATCTTCATTGCTGAATTAATCGTCATGTCGTTGTGCTGTAGGTCGAGTCTGGTTATGTGTGCGACGGTGACCACAAGACTATTGCGAAGGCCATTAAAGACAGAGTGTCTCTAATCAGTCGCAAGAGAGCACAGCGGCAGCAGGTGCGTCCATACTCAGCATAGTACAGCTAATGTTCTTTATGTTTTCTGTTTGCTTGAATTCTTTCTCCGTGTATCTGTGCTGTGCTGTTTAGATGCCAATCAGTGCTATATTTTAAGTACATTTGTTGCTGACTGCCATGCAGGTCAGAGAAGATCAGGAGAAGAGAAGGATAGAAGAAGAACAGATACCACCAGCACAACAACCAGGCCAACAGTCAAGCACGGAGGTGCCTCAGTCTCAGCCAGTGCCACAGTCGGCTTCGTACGTCCCTCCACAACCAAACCAACACAGCACACAGATGTCTGCCCAACCTGCATCTCAGCAGAGCCTACAGAGCTCCAACTACAGCACTTCTCAATCAACCCAACTCACTGGCATGGCACAGGGGGTCCCTTATGTCCCCCACTCAACAGGGCAAGTCCCAGTTTTGGTTCAGGGTCAGAGCGTGGCTACCATTCAGCCAGAGTCAGAGGAGCCAGAGTCTGAACACCAACAACTACAGCACACTGGAGGAGGTGTGTGTCAAGTCTACTGTCGAGTCTAGGTTAGTGCATTTGGCGTCTTTTCATAATTTAACCTCGTTGTCACTCGCTTACAGCCAGTCACATGGGAGACAGACCACCTGGTTCCTCCATCCTTCCTGAAGCCCAGCCTCATCAGCCTGGAATATCTTACACCTCCCCTCCCAGTCAGCACCATCAGCCCCCGGTGTCATGCCCACAGACACAAAATGACCAAACGCAACAGCAGCAGTTGTCAGTGGTGAGTCATGTTAAAAATAGGATATAATCTTGTGTTTTAAAGAGAGTCAGATGATTTCCCCAAAGTCTGTACTTCTCAAAAATTAAGAATACATATAGAACTACCAGACTACTTTATTCTAGATAATACAATGTGATCCTCTATTCATTTATTTTCTCTTTGTTGTGCGTAAGGTTCAACCCCAAATACAAGGTGTCCAGCCTGAAGTTGTTCCTGTTGCGCCCAGCAGCCAGCCTGTTCCAGTGGCACCTTCACAGGTATATGTTGTAGTTCATGTCTTCATGTCTTTAAAGAGTAACTTCACACCAACTGAAAAGCATGATTTCACTGACCTCTGGTTAAAGGTTTTTAACCTGTTGCACCTAACAGCACACCTAATAGTTATGTTGTTGTGAACACACCCCAAACACACTTAGATATCACTGCAGTAAGCGTGAACTTCAACCACTCAAAGTCAGCAAAAACAGATTTTCAGAGGGTGTTAAGTTAACCTTTAAAGCCTGTATTCTCTGCCACAGATGACGGCATTGAAAACCGCTGAGTGGTTCAAATGCAGAGTTTTCCGGCCTCTTCTGTTTATATTTTCCTTAGTTTGCTTTTCTTTTCTTTTAATTCTCAAGTTTCCTACTCTTACCCTGTGTTATGTTTTGTTTCTTATAGTACGGAGTTTACTACCAACCATCGCTTCCCCCTCAGGTAGATAAAATGTCCCATTTTCCTGTTTTTAAATACACCCACAGCCTTTCTGGGAAACAGAATAATAAACGTATTTGTCTGCACAGCAGACACAGCCTTTGTGGTCAGTTTCTCACAGATGTTTGGTAGAGAATTAGCAGTTTTTAAACTTGCAACTGCAGTGTGGATTGACATGCCATGCGGCGTTTCTAAAACACGCTGTAGAGTTGACATTAAGTGTTCACAAAATCAATTCCTTGACCTCATGCTGTCAAATTAGTAAATGATTGATTTATGCAGCTATGTTATCAAACAGGTAAGTGCATGTGGCTTTGGAGTCAAGCCAAAATGAATCTGAGAGATTTAGTTTAAAAAGAAACCGGGTTTTCAGGATGTAGCCTAAATGCCACTGAACACGTGTCACTTTTTAACTTCGCCTGATGTCTCTGATTATTTTATCCCCTCTATACTTACAGATTCCCACCCAGCAAGTGATGATGCCCCCATCCTCTCAGCCATCTCCCCCTCAACAGCAGCCCCAGCCAGAGAGCAGCAGCACTCATCAGAGCTCTACTTTACCACCGACACAGACTGGAGCTCAGCAGCTACAGGTGACACACACACCTTCACTGCTCACTCCCAACCTGCAGATTTGTTTAATTTTGCTTTAAGGCATACACTGACTGTAAAGGTATTCACTATTTCTTTTGACCACACAACAATATGAGTTTCATGCTCTACATTTATATTCATGTTCTTTCTGAATCTTTTTTTTCTTTTCTCTGATCACTCAATCCCATCATCCTATCATGGCTGTCTCCCTGTTTTCCTTTCACTCTTCCCTTCTGCATGCTGCATATTCCTGCATGACTCTTAGTCTTGGGCCAATGATCCAAGTCCTCCTATCATGTCTCCTCCACTCAACGCTGAGCATCTATACTTCCTCTATCAGGCCTCGTGCCTCTCTGTTCTGCAGGTACTTTACAGAGCACTAAACAAACATGTGTGGGTGGGTAAATATGTCGGTCAGGTGTGACGCATTTAGTTCACACCCCCTTACACGGTTCCTCTTCCTTCACCCATGACCACATGAGGACAGTATAATATGTTACAGTCCTATCATCTGTTATCTGTCATTTATATCATCAGCTGCAAAACTCACCGTATTTTAATTTTTCAAAAGGCTGGAACTTGATAGAACAGCAGTAACCTATATAAACATAACATATCCATTTCAGCAGAGCAGAGAAAAACGGCCACATTCTGACAGAGATTAAATTAAAACTCCATTGCACAGCAATATTCTTACTGCCTCAGAGCTGAGTAATGGCGTCGCTTGTACTACCCTGATACAAATTTCACCAGGTTAAACAGCTCCGTCTGGTGGATGGTTTCTGGTTTAAATCATTCCTTTCCTGTGAATGGCTGGTTAACATAAATGACTAAAGAAAGTTCTAAATCATTTCGGAAGAGAGATGCACAAACAATAGGACTTTCCTTTTTGAGATCTGGGCCTTGATTAATGAATGTTTTGTGTTTTCAGGCCCCTGTGAGTGTTCCTCAGTCAACACCAGCAGAGCAGCCAGCAGTTCCCTCTGCTCTGGTGCCACCATCTGTAGAAAGGTGAGAAGGAAGTTATTTTTAAAAAAGCATGCGTACGGTGTGTTCAATCTCTCTCTCACGGGTCCATTTCTGTTTCAGCTGTCTGTCAGATGCAGCGTCAGGTCTTAGTGACGGCAACGACGGAAGCTCGACATCCGGCGGTCGCCACGAGGGGCGCTCGCTGAAGCGTCACCAGCGCAGATCCGTACGCAGTCGCTCCCGCCACGAGAAGACCACAAGAGCCAAGCTTAATGTTCTCAGTGTACGGATTGCACCTGATGAGTTCAGTCATATTCAAGCTCTTTGTCACAAAACAGTTTTAACCTGAATATATGATTTGCAGATCTCTAATGTGGGAGACAGAGTAGCAGAGTGCCAGCTGGAAACGCACAACAGGAAGATGGTGACCTTTAAATTTGACCTTGATGGTGATAATCCAGAGGAGATTGCACAGATCATGGTAATAGTGGTTTTCTTTGGTTAAACTAACTAAACATTTGGGAAATATTAACCCTCTAATGGTTGTTGTGTTAAACACGTCTTATGGTGATCATTCATGAAATGTAATTGACTTGCAATGACAGTAACAATCCACTGTAACTGAACAAAAACAAGAGCAAAGGGCACATAAACTAATGTTGTTGTCTTTAATATGTGTTGCATCGACCAGTGTATGTAGTTTTAGTTACAGCAGCTGAACTTCTTCTCCTTTCCGTTTCAGGTTGAGAGCGAGTTCATCTTGGAGAGTGAGCGAGAGTCCTTCATCGAGCAGGTCCGTGAGGTCATAGAAATGGCTGATGAGAAAGGAGAAGGCATGAAGGAGGGTTTTCCTCAGGTATTTCATTACTACGTATCACGCTATTACCAAACTCCACATACTGACAGGTTGGATCTTCACTTGCTGAACTTGAGGATGTGACCGCCTACATTTTTTTTTTTGGCTTTGCAGATGAGCGATCAACAACAGCCTGAATTGTCTGTTCCCATGCTGCCAGGTAAGCAAGTTTAAGCCAAAAATCCAGTGCTTCATATCAGAGTTATTGAAGCTCCTGCCTCATATCTGACCGTTTCTTTTGACCGTTCTCTCAGGCATTTCTCCGAGCACTACAGCTCAGGTGGTGCATTCAGCAGGACGAAGGTTTATAGTCAGCCCAGTGCCAGAGTCCCGTCTTAGAGAACAGTTCTTTGGTGCTCCCTCTGCTAATACCTCCTTTGGAGATGAACACGCTACAGGTGAGAGAAAGTTTGTTATATTCCCAGTTTGGTTTCTCAAAGTATGAAAAAGAAAGCTCCAGTTTTCTGCTGGATATCTCTCAACTCTGCGCTGTTATTGATCCTCAAATCATTCATATTTACATTTTTGTTACTATAATTTTCATATAATGACTTCCTCCTTTTACTTTTTCCTAGCTCCCCCTGTGACATTGGGTCTTTCTCTGTCAGCTCCATCTGGGACTCTCCAGCAGGCCTTCAGTAAAATGAGGGAGGCTCGTCTGGAAAGAGGCAACACCCTTGACCCCCCTGCTGCTGAGAAAGAATCAGGCGCTGTCCCGTTCACTGAAGCTGGAGTCGGACCAAACTCTAACAATGTCCTCGCTCCTCCGGAGGCTGTAGCTCCTGCCGCAAGCGCTACTTTTCCTGCTGGGTCCCTCTCGTCCACTGCAACACCCTCACCGCCTCCCTCAGTTGAAAGGGTTTCCCCTCCACCGGTATCCACTCAGTCACAATCTCCAGCCTCTGTTACCAGTGATCCCAGTCCACCCCCTCAGTCTTCACATGAAACAGCCCCTGCACCACATCCACCAGCTGCCAACATCCCTTCCTCATCTTCTACCATTTCTCCTCCATCAGCGCAGACCTCCGTCCCCACAGTACCCGGGCCTCAGCTGAGCATTACTTCTATCTCTTCTGTTGCTAGTGTTACATCCAGTAGCACCGGCAGTGTCCCGGCTTCAGAGCAGCAGCCTTTTAATAGTGCCGTTACATCTTCTCAGCCTAAGAGTTCCTCCATCCATGCCCCACAGCACTCAACCTCCCAGCCTGTTCCCATCTCCACTCAACCCCCTCCGCCCACCTCATTACCCAGCCAGAGCCAGGTCCAGCCACAGCCAGTGGAGTCAGAGGGGGCTGAGCTCCAGACTAAGAACGCTGGTAGAGATGATATCCAAGCTCTAGATAAGAAGCTCCGGTCACTCTTTAAAGACCAGAGCTCTGCCTCATCCTCCACATCAGTGGATCCCAGTCAGAACACAGGCACCTCCTCTCCACCCACTGGTACTTCTTCCCCTCCGCCCGGAGCCGCCCTTGTGCCCCCGACAAACCTTCCCCTCACCTCTGGGGTGCAGGGTGTCTTGGGCCCTACAACCACCCCGGGACAGGGTATCACCCCGGCAGGACATGCACACACACCTCCAACTAAGCCCAGAGCACAGGTTAGTGACAACTGCAGCATCCAAGAATAAATCTAAACCCCTGCTTAATGCAATAAAAATATTTTTGACTTGACCTTTGCAATATTTTGTAGACTTTACCTACTGGTTTCGATCAAGCTGCTACACCTCCCTCCGACCTTGTACCCCCGTTTCCTGGACCAAATCAGGTGAGGTCTATGTCCTTGTAATACCACCTGCTCTACAACTAATGTATGTCTACACACTGGTCCTTACATCCTGTTTGTGTGGCTCCACAGTCACAGCAGCCTCTGGGTAATTTGGATGCTGAGTTAAGGAGAGCTCTGAGCCCAGAAACTGTTCAGGGGGGTAACAGAGCCCAACCCCCAGCAGCAGGTTTCACTCTTGGACGTTTCCAAGTAAGTTAAAGCTTCAAAAGTTTATTTCAGTTTAAAATGGTTAAACTTCAGTTCATTAAAGTTTTATCCCTCCTCTCTTTATTAGGTGTCTGTTGCCACTGATGGTGCATCCAGTGCTGTTCCAGATCCCTCCAGCATTGTTTCCTCTTCTTCGTTAACTCCGTCCTCTACCTCTACGTCCTCCTCCTCTTCCTCCTCCTCTTCCTCTTCATCCTCCTCCCCCTCAAGTCCAGAAAATACTCTCCACCGGTCATCATCTCTGGCCAAAGGAGTTTGTGAAATCGATGCTGTAAATGGAGCCTCGTCCCTCTCTGCTGGTCCTGCTAGCCAGTCCACCACTATCGGGCGTTTTCAAGTGTCCACAAACACGAATGCCACATCTGGGCCAACCGCTGGCTCTAAAGTAGGACGTTTTTCCGTCACAGGTATGTAAAAGGCTCACAGCAAATCCGCTTTGATAAATGAGTTTAAAGGCCTCCTTGCACAGCATTAATTACATAAGGAGTGCTGTACAAAACTGATGCTGCTAGGGGCCAATTCAGACCAAATCCGGTGCTCTGGAGAAAACTCAGGTACTCATTCATTTCAACAGGAGTAGTTGGTACAGCTTGGTATAGGGGACAGGGAGGAGAAGTTTAAAAAGAGTCTAAACCCGATGTCACACTGCAGTACCAGTCCAGTGATCAGACCGGTCAAACTGCTCCACAGTCAGCCTGAAATATCACTGAAACCAGGTGCTGTCCAGGTGGAGTTCATTTACCAAACTATTATAGTCTCCCAGTTGTCCTGGCTTGGTTTATTTCATGTACTCAGCTTCAACGTCTGTGTCTGGCTCTCAGTCTGTGCTCCAAAATAGCAACACCAAGAAATGTCTGTTCGAGAGAGAGAAACTGAGAGAGACAGCGGTGGTCGAGCGACATAGACCGTGAATGAGAGAGAGGGAGCTGGCAAACAGGTGTTGAATCAGAGAAATAAAAAGTTATTTTCTGTTATGTTCTGCAAAAACCTGATTTGGTCTGAATACAGCCTAACACTGTAACTGAAAAGGGTAAATGGATGAGCGTTTTATCACAGCCACCTTTTTTCTCTCTGTTAATTGGCCACAGTATAAGCAGTAGAATGCACTCTGAGGTGTCTTTTATAGAAAGTCATGCATCTTTGCCTCCGCCTCATTCAACATTATTAATTTAATCCTATTGGCAGAGGCTGCAGTGTGGATTAATAGTTAATGTTTTAATAGCATTTGCAAATTCGGAAGACTTATCTGTCTACTGAGCTTGACAGTCCATCATGATTTCACCATGTCAGGAGATAATCCTTGAGTTTTTGATCAGTAAAGAAGCATGAAACTAATATTTTCTTTATCCTGTACACGTAACGATGCTTAAGTTATATAATTATGTCGTGAGTTCCCAGGTAGACCCATTATCTGTCTGATTTTCCTCAGTAACCCCAGCTCCGGCAGCAGGCTCCAGTCCATCACATGGCTCCAGTCTACAGAACGGACCCTCATCCTCAACCTCCGATCCTCATAACACACATGCCCATGACAGCAGTGACAATGATGATGACTCCGGGACTGAGGACGAAGCTTTGCAGAAAGAAATTAGCCGTCTTAGAGAAAAGTAGGTGGCATGTTGACCACCCTACCTCTATGAATGTTGCTGTCACAGCTCAGTAGAAATATTTTAACACGTCTGTACGTTTTCCTGCCTTTCTTCTCTCACTCTCAGACATATGAGGGAGATCCAGGCCTTGCAGTCCCGTCAGAAAGACGAGATAGCGTCTCTGTTCACTCGGATGGGAAAACCTCCTCCTCCTCCCTCCGTCCTCTCTCCTGCTGTGGCAATGGCTGGAGGCCGACGGCGGCGCAAAAGCCACAAATCTGCTCGCAATAGTGGACAGCCCAGCCCCATACACTCGGGTATTAAGACAAATTGAATCCCCACTTTGATGTCAGTGACACAGTTTGTTTCATGTGCATCGGTGGTGCGTCCCTGAGTAAATGTTGACACGTCTTTGTGTATGATGCTCATATCTTTAGGATCCTCAGCCTCATCTCAGAGTCCTCACGGTTCACAGTCCTCTCCAAAGCAAGGTTCACTCTCGACAGCAGATGCTTCAGAAACTGCATTAGAGGCATCACAAACAGCTGGCAGATCATCCATACAGCAGCTCAGAAACTCTCCATCCATGCCCAGCCTCAGTAGCTGCTCCACAGGTACGTGTAGGCACCTAAAGGAAACCTTATTTTCAGCCAGCTTTGTATCACTGCTGTGCTCATGCGCACGCAGTGTGTCATCCATAAACTGGGCCAGCAGTGAGTGATCCAGTGTAACTATGAAGACTCAGTTAGTTAATCAACTAAGTAAGAGTAAGCTGATGTACAAAAACTGAAGATGAATGAAGACCTGTAATCTGTGCATCCCAGTGCATTCTGGTTATTGTAGTTTCCCTGCCTTTTGAGTAAACAGAAATACCACAGCCCCTTTCCACCAATATTTGCCTCTTTCTGCTGCAACCCAGCAGTGAAATCTGCCCTTTAATCTCGTCACAGTGAGCTACTTGAATGGGTTCTCACCTCTCCTCTCTTGTTTCTCAGGATTAAGTGGGACCAGCACCACAAATGGTTCAGGCCACTGTCAGAACCACTCTACTTCCCTAACCCAGGCGACTGGACCTATTCCCTCTGCCGTTCACACCCAGAAGGGCAAGGGCACCTTCACTGATGACCTGCATCAACTGGTGGATAACTGGGCCAGGGACGCCATCAGCCTCTCCCAGTGCAAGAGAGGTCCTAAAACTGGAGCACAGGCAGCAGTGGGACATGATGTAGGCGTTCAGTACTTTGTCTTGCCAGTGGAGTCTTTTATGACTGCCTGGCCTTGTTAATCACTGGTTGTGTAATAATTCTGCATACTCAGTAGTAACTCGTGTTTTCTCCGTTACAGATCATCCCTCCAGCCAACATGGGTCGTAAATTCTCAGCTCCAGGGTATCTCTGCCCAACACTTCCCACGCCTTCAAACACCACGTCCACTACCACCAACACTCATCTCCCCAACCCATCCAATCCCTCCGGTTCCGTGGGGCCTCGTAAAGGCTCTCTGGGCCCAGTCGCCCAGGGGTTTGGATATGCCTCACCCCCGTACAGCGCTCCTCAGTGGGCAGGACCCACAGGCACATGCCAGGTCAGCATGCTTAACCCCGCACAGCCACTAACACAGTACCAGCCGCCTACGACAGCCTCGGTGTCCCTGCACCAAGGCTACCACATGGGAACCACACCAGCCCCCCAGAAATCAGTCAGCCCCGGAGGGTCCAACCTGAGGCCTACGTAGCCCAGTCAGAGCCCTGGGCCAGGCTGAGACAGAGGGCCACATAGGGCGGAGACAGCAGACAGTCTTTGAACGAGAACCACTAGCTCTCGTTTGCTGGTTAGCTGGCGGGATGTTGTGCTTTTTATTTTTATTTCAACTTTTATTATTATTATGTGTTTTTGGGGAGGGTTTCTGAGTTGACCTGTGTGGTTGAAGTCCTCTCAGGCAGAACAAAATCTGTCTGGCAATTGGAGGGAGAGTGCAATACACATCCACAGCCTAAAAGTCTCATACTTAGCCTGCCATTAGCTGTGGAATCGAGCTGTGACGAGTCGGTTGGTCGTGTCCGGTGACGTAACGGCACAAAGGCATAACCAACAGCAGCCAAAGATGTCTTCTGAGAGCAGACGTTGTAATGTCGTCATTCCTTTTAAAGAGAAGGAGGAGGAGGAGGAGGAGGTGGAAGTAGGAGGGATTCTGGTTCACATCCTTTTACTGGTCCTCACTTTGACGCCGAGCTGGGAGTGAAGATACACCGCATGTATGCCCCATGTGTGCGCGCGCACACACACACATGCCTAACTAAACATTAATCTGGTTGAGTGACTCGGGATGGTACTGTAGGTTAAGTAGTCTCAGAGAGCGAGAGGGGGGTGAGTGTACTTGAAAGTGGAGATAAAAGTGGAGTGTCAGGTGGAAAAGTAAAGTTTGTGTGGTGACGTCAGGAGAAGAAAGACATAGTAAGTTAGGCAGGAGGTTGCAGTATGAACACATCCCAGTGGCTACCTATTAAGTGAAATGCAATAATGGCAAAAGAGTAGATATACTGTCCCTTGTAACTGTGGCCTTAATCCCCAAACACATTTAAACATTGACTGTACATAGGTATTTCTTCACTTGATTATGATTCCATGTTTAGCATATTTATGTCCCTGTGCGAGTCTGGTGTCATTGTGATTTGAGTTCTCTCTCCATGCAGATTTATTAACCATACTGATTTATTCTTTACGTCTGATATGTAAGCCAGTGGATCTGCCGTATTTAAAAAAGAAAAAGAAAAAACAGCGTTGTCCTGGTGTTGACCACCATTTGGAGTTTGGATCTTTAAAGAGGTGATGCTGCTGTAAAACCACAATCTGGGTAGGAGGGTGTTCGCGGGGTGTTCAGTTTATTTCGTTTCTTTGTTTTTTTAAAACACGAGAAATAAATCTTATTAAGAATCCCAACCCGACACGTAAAACCACTTCACATAGCGCTTAGCAATTAGACATGAGCGGCTCCAACCTGCTTATCATATCAAACTAGATTTGTTTTGTTTTATTGCAATAGTCTTGGTGGAAGCATAGAGGACAGACGAACAGGTCGTTAGTGAAGTCACGTCATATTAAATATCTGCGCTCATAACATTTAGCCGTCACTTCTCAAATCACAAGTGTCTGGGGTTCTCTCTCTCTGTGGTCTGTTTTTGTACGCATATATTTAATAAAACAAATGTTCTTTATGGACCTGTATTCAGCCATCAGATTTTGATGTTGTTTCACTGTAATTATTATTAAAGGTTGTTAAACAACATGTAGTTAAAGGAATATAAAAAGTGCAATTGCGGGGTTGTTGTTATTGGTATGCTACTCACCAGGCAGGAGTAATCCTGCGGTTTATTAAGCTCTTCTATCTTATGACTGCCCTGCCCCCTCTTTTTTCTATTTAATTGTATATATGTTAATGTGAGGCAAACGCTTTCACCTGAAGCTCAGTCACTAGAGTAATGCTTGTGGTGACCACTCTCCATGCACACGCACTCTAACCTGTAACCATGAGGAACACTTTAGTGCCTTGCATCCTCACTAATGACAAGTTCCAGACTCATCTAGTCCTGTAGCTGTGACCGTACTGTAGAAAACCAGTTAACTGAAATGCGTACACGGCATAAACACACAAGCACGTGGCTCCATACACTGTCACACGGCCAACTCGGAGGACGTAAGCCCCCGAGGCGTTACGACACCTCACAGGACTGCAGAACAAAGAGCACACTGAGTAATGTGGAAACTTTCTTTTTCTCTCTACAGTTACATTTGTGTTGGTTGTGTAATCAGCTGTGTATTTATATTTGGCTCATGCATTCATTGGATTTGGCTGACATTTGTTTTTGTGGATTTCTCATTTTTAATAGAAGCACTTGTTCAGGGCAGCGATCGAGCTGTATAAAAGGTTTAAAGGTTGTTGTCGCGCCCTTACGCTGGCTCAACTTTTGGTCCTCACACACCTCTTACGAGTGCCATGCTGTCATTGTGACTCTTTCGCCTGCTCGTAGATTGGATAAATAGTTAAACTTCTCTAGAGAAAAAATAAGTTACTGCAATGCAGAATATGCAATGTTTAAAGTTTTAAAGGGACTGAGGGGGTAATGGAAACATTTGCATGCCGATGAGGGTTGTTACTGACTTCAATGTTTTTGATATTGGAATATTAGAGATCTTTTCTTTTTGTTCGTTTTATTCTTTGCCTTTGTGAGAGTCTTCACTCAAGTGTTGATCTGTTTGCCATTCACCAATATCACAGGCGCAACTTCGATATCAGCGTATGATTTCTGCATGCCAGCTTCACTGATGTTTAATCTTACAAACGACAAACCAACTTGCAACTGGCTACTGTACAGCACAAGTTCTCAACCAAGCTTAAGGTCCATGTGCTACGATGCTACTATCAGTAATTATCACAGACCTCGGCACAGCGATGTACGGGGCTACTGACACGCAGTAATATCTGTTGAGCTCTTATTTCTGATCCCTCCTTACTGACTTCCTGTGATTCAGTGTCTGTTTTGTGTATGTTTTTCACATTGTACAAAATGTAAAAACAAATAAAAATATCAATTAAAGCACTTGTCATGTATGTTTTTTTGTTTTTTACACCGTGTGCCACTTGACTATTGACTGTTGAAGAACCAGAGCTCATTTGGTGGAAAATAAGTATTTAAATACGTATTTATATCTCACATTTTATAGAGTACTGTTCACACAAACGTCTGGTTATTTTTTTATTAATATTTTACAAAACCAGGTAACATTTCTCCAAATATTGGACATAGCAGCAATTTATTACAAAATTAACATAATAGAAAATAGCACATATTAAAATAATTATAAAAAAATTAAATAAATGTGATTTTACAAAATGATGAGGAAGCTGTGGAACTGTAACAAAGTCTCAAGTGTTCAGTCGTCGTTTCTTCATGTACTGTCCTTGTCTGTATGGACTGAAGGCGTCACCTAGAAGGTTGAAAAATAGCGTAAGCAACTCTGATCCCCAGGCGAGATGGAAAGGACATTCAGGCAAGGATAGGGAATAAAAGATTGATTAGAAACTTGATGGAAACAAGTAATAAATCGATCAATATGAGTCTAAAAACATGGCTCAGAGAGTAAAAGTGGCTTGTTTGACAAAATAAAGATTCTGAGATGGTGCTCACATGACCCAACTTTATCCCAAATAAATTTGATATTAGAGTCTAATGGGCCTCTTAGCTGCCTTTTTATGGATAGTTGATATGTCATTCAAAATAAAGAAAAAAGTATCTTAAAAACAGCTCACAAACACAAACAGATGAGCACGTCTCTACATGACACCTAACCTGATCTCGCCTGATACTGGTTCTGATGTTGATTGCTGAATGGTGGATTGATCCGGTCCTGTCCTCTGCTGTATGATGGGGCGTCGTTGTGTGGAGGTCTACCCGGGGCTCTCTGAGGTGTCTTACTGCGTGTCTGCATGTGGTGGTTGCTGGGCGTGCCTGGCCTGAGCCCACTGGTGGATGGGCCGCTTGTGGGGGCATCCAGCTCTTCAATCCCGTCCAGTGTGAAATTCCAGAGCTCAGGATCGTCTGCAGAGAGACAGAATGAGTAGAGAGGCAGGTTTCCTCACCACACTGTAGTATGTTGAGCCCCCTGGTGGTGGTTTACAGCACCTGCTAAATACTCGTCTGTGCCACCAGTTGAAGTTCTGTCACTGAATGCAGAGACAGCTTCATGACCTGGATGGATGGAGACACCAACACCAGAGAACAACAGAATTATATCCCTGTGTTGCCAAATCTGGCCTGAGACAATGTCATGAAGCCCCCCACAACGATGAAATCTCTTACCTCCACTGGATCCTTGTCCAGTAGTGACCTCCGTGTCCTCAGTCTTGGTCTGATTGTGTTTCTGCTGCAGCATCTTGGCCTCCATCTCTTTCCTGAACTTCTGTTGAAGCTGCTGCTGTCGGAGTTTTCTCAGCTGTTTGGGGTCTGTGTGCAACTCAGACCCGGCAACGTCCACTGAGTCCATGACAGGTCTTAGGCAAGAAAAAAAGAGGAAATCAGTTGACCTTGAAACAGAAATGCCTGTGCTGTTAAAAAACTGTCTGCTCTGTTTACCTGGAGCCGACGTTCTCACTCTCTCTGTTGGGAGCAGCAGCATTAGGCGTATGCAGATCTGAACAGTTCTGGTTCTGATTGAGGACTCTGGGCTCCAGCGGCATCCTGGCAGCTCCCACCGCAGATCGAAGCTTTTCCTCTCGGACCAGACTCGAGAACCGGGCCTTGTCCACTGAGGGCTCGCCTTCAGAGCGCTTCGTCTGGGCTGGGTCTAGAGGAGGAGGAGGCTTCGCGCAGAGGAGAAGTGGCAAGATTGAGCATCTGAAGAATGATTGAATCAAAATGAAAAAATGCTGAACTGTATCTGACCTGTTTGGGGATTTTGTTAATGGCTAGGAGGTATTCTTTATTCAGAATGCAGTTTCCAAGCGCATTCCCGAAACATCTTAAAAAAAAAAAAAAAAAATCAAATATCAGATTGGTCGCCTTATTAGAACAAAATATATTTTAGAAAAAGTGATTTTTTTTTCTTCATATTTCAGGCTGATAAACCATAAAAATGTTAATTCCAGTACTTCAGCGCCCTCTTCATGCCATCAGTGACAGCTTCCTTTCTCGCCTTTTCCAGTGACAGAGCTTTAGACTTCAGCCCTTCACTGACTCCATACCCAACGTCCTCATGAAACGCCCCGTCCTGCAGGACAAGAACAGAGCGTGATGAGCGCAGAATACATAATATGAAAATAAATCTTCTCCAGATGACAATTAATATAGTAAAATAAATATCCAACCTTCAGCTGCACTTTGACAAACGCACTGACTCCAACGTAAAACTTCCCGTTGACGAGGTCGACAAAGTCTGTAAAACAGGTGAAACAAGTGCTTCATCAGTCTGACTCTGTGGCAACAGCTGGACTTGAACAGGCGACAAGAAGCTCTGAGTCATACCGACGTTCTGCTGCGAGATGGAGTGAGACCATCCGTTGTATCCAAACATCTCATTAGCCAGGCTGATCACACGATGTCCTTCGATGTAGCACACCTGGAAGAGATTCATCTCAGTGTGAAGTAATGTGTCAGACTGGAATACGGCAACATTTGGCTGACAAAATCTTACTTTGTTACCCAAATACAAGAAAATTACATCGCAGCGTTTGTCTAATAATGATGATTATAAATGTATGTTACTGACAAGACACGTGACTAACATTGCTTTGAAACTCTGACACATTTCTACAGTTCAGTTTAAAATTGGCTGCACAGCAGAACAGAGGACAAAGGCAGAGAGATAAACAAAGACTTGCCCTCTGTCCTCCTCCAGCCACTCTGGTACTGATGTACTCTGGTCCCAGCTTCTGTTGCAGAGCGTTGTGCACCGCCTGGTACTCTTCAGCTGTGTAGGTATACTGTCAGCACAGTTCAGTTAGGAGAACACAAACAGGCAAACGTACACAGACACACATATATATGGCAAGTAATGATTGATTATCACCAGTAAGTGGCTAAATCCAGCACTACATTCATGCTCCTTTCCTCCTCCTGATCATAAAAATATAAGCTCCCTTGGTGTTATTGTACATAGTCACGTTTTTGATAGAAGATAGAGACAGGCATATATGAGAAGATTATTTATTTGAAACCACTGGATTCAAGTAGAAGTGGGCTGCAAACGTACACTCACCTACATACCCACGTCTGTGTGTGTGGTTGTATTTCAGGTAAAATGCATGTAAAAACTGAGAGGGATCAATAAAGCATCTATTAAAGCTTATAAAAGGAAACTGGATGATCAACTTTAATATTAAACTTGTTTATCCTGTTTCTTTTCACGTGTCCGCCTATGTCAGCATGCTCAGATGACTGGACGGGTTACCAGTGCAGCATCATCACACTAATCAGGATGTTCAGTCACCTCATGGACGGACACACACACACCTACACCTCCACTATGACACTGTGTGTGTGTGTGTTCCCAGCACTTCCCTCATAACTCCAACATCTGTAAGACGTCGGTGACACCTTATTTATATGGGTGAGAGACAGGTACAGCTGTGCTGCTTGTTAATTAATTCTGCACACCTGGGCCTCATCTGAATGAATGTATGTGTATGTGTGTGTATGTGTGTGTGTGTGTGTGTGTGTTAGCATGGTGTCCTGATGTCATACCTGTCCGAAACACTTGGGTGCAGGGTCGCTCCTCTCCTCAGCGTTACTGGACATGATTGCAGAGCTCTCCTGTTGTAACTAAAGTAAACAGACGTGTAGTTAGTTAATATATCTAAACGAGCTGCTCTAACTAACCCACCCAACCCAAAACGACATTTAATCTTCCATAAAAGCTAAACTAGAGCTGACTCAGAGGTGACGCTAACGTTAAAGGCAGGTACACTCTATTATCAGCAGGTGAAGACAACTAATATCACATTATTCGTGGCTGTCATTGTAAGTTAGTTAGTGGCTGTAATTGTCCGTACTCACATAAATACAAACTCACCAGTTAAAACTGCTCAAAGGTGATTTTTCTATGTGTTAAATGTTAACTGGCCAGAGCTCATGGATGTTTGCTACATGTTAGCATTTTAGCTAAACTGAACTTCCCGCCCGGACAAGCGGAGGAGGGGTCTATGCTGCGTTTACGGCTTGTTGGAAACTACACCTACGACTCAAATATAGTGGATAAACGCGGAACTTTTTAAAAATATTAATCCAACCATAGGGCGTGTCATTTTTAGTCACCACGTTTTAAACATACACCTGTGGTCGCACGGCGCAGCTGTCGACACGATTTTGTGCGTTTTCAGCACTTAAAGTAAGCATTTTCTCAGGGGTCGCTGTTACCATAGTAACGTTAGCGCGTTAAGGGCGGGAGGCCAAAATAACAAAGGTGTTAGTAAAAGTAAATAAATAAATAAACGTAAATACAAACATGTTCGATATCAGTAATGACTCGTTTCATCATGTGATGCAGCAGCTGTACGTCGGCTTTAGGGATCATTAATAAATTACTGTTAAAATATCAGTTTTTTAACCGATACCAGCGTGCTAACTTGCCATATTAATAAAAAGTATGATTAAATATTTGCACTTAATTGGTTTAATAGCAAACCTGATTTTTACATTACATAAATATTTTATATCATGACCCAATGACACCAAAAAACACACAAACAAGGGTGTCCCGTGTGTCAAGTATAATAAAACATTTTTTTTGTCAACGGATTAGAAATATACGAGGCGGCCATAAAGTGAACATTTTGGATGAAGCAAAGGAGTTGTTTATTTCTATTTTTATTGGAGGAGGCTGCAAATTCATGACAAGATCCACTGATATATGACAGATCCACTGCTATTTAAATAAGTATAATATGTATTATTATACCTACAATAATAATAATTAAATCTTGGTCAGTAAATGAAAAAAAAAAAGGAAATTAATGTTTGTTTTCCCCCCGCTTTTTCTAATCTTAGGTTAATATTTGACTTCCATTACAGACCATTATCTTTTATGATCCAACATTTTATATCTTATATTTGGGCTGTACGGTGTGTTAATGTTAATATTTCCCTTCCTCTTGTCATCATAATGTCATAATTTGAGCTGTATTTGCTGACCAAATAAAACATGTAACTCTCATACTGAGGAGGCAGCTGCCATATGTATGCCTCTTGCGTGATTTATTTATTTTTTATACAAGTGAAGTTATTTACATCAATAGGGGGATTATCTGCGGGAAAGAAAAGCCCTGGCCTGCTTGGACAGATGGTAAAACACCCGCCATAGATTGGGGTCAGTGTGCTGAATGCTGTGCGTTTATTACCTCTGTGCACATGCATGCGGGAGGCCAAAGCAACGTGGCACATGCAAACCATGCTCCAGTACCAATGTCTGCACACCTGGGTGTACTGTTGTGCTGTAGTGTAAATACAGTCTGGCTCGCAGTGTTTGGAGGACTGCGTGTTGGAGAGATGGAGTGTCTATATTAATGTTCCTCTTGCAGTCTGTGTTTGAATACTGCATCCGGGAAGTGAAACATTTCATGCGTGTCCAGCGCAAAATAAAACGTGTCTTTGTGTGCCCCCGCTCCCCTCTCATTTTTTGCATACAGTTATAACCACAGTGCGCGCGCACGTGCTCGCTCGTGCCCGCGTCCAGGTTCGCTTTGCATCTCGTCAAAACAAAGCGGGGGCGAGCCAGAGGGCGAGCGAGCCGCGGTGCATGCTTCATGAATGAGTCCCCCCCTTCTTCCAACGCACCGCAGGTCGGACCCTTCCATCCGCCAGCAGCCGTGTGCGATGCCCGCGTCGGTGCGCAGACCGACTGGAGAACAGTAGAGGAGCCAAGCCGCCGATGAGCCCGGACAGTAAACACTTCCCCTCAGTACTACATGATCGTTTCATCCCAACAGGAACAACACGACAGGATAAGGTACGGTGAGTGCATGGCTACAGTGGGCGGGCAGAGAGGCGCATGACATACGGCAACTTTGTGGCCATTATGATACAGTTTTTACCCATAGGTGGACTTTATGATGCGTCCGTGCCAGCCTATGTGCGTCCATAAGACAGTCACGTTGTTTACAGTGTCACTTTGCCATCATTTTCTCATCCACACAGGTAGAAAAAATAGAAAAACCTCCACGTACGCACGACTGGATGTACATTCCTCCCTGTAGGACAAACGTGGACTGTTGACTGCGTGTCTGGCCGATTGATTGTCAATCTTTATATCGAATAAACATGACAGGGCCACAGTAGGCTACAGCGAGGTATGAATAGGCCACAAAAGCAATAGGGATTCATAGAAATCAAAAGTGGCATCGATCTGACTGTAGTCGCCCCTCAAAAGACAGGGAGGAGGGGTGAACAAAAGCAGAAATGCCCAGACTGGCGTGGCATGGCATGTCTGGTATAGACAGGAGTGTAGTCTGCCTGCGTGAGCCTCAGACTAAGGTGTGATCTAACGAAAGTGGAGGCCAGTCCTTCAGAAACACGCACCAGTCACCCATTTTATCACACGCATGCAGGTTGGCAGTGGAGGAGGCTTGTGTTGTGTCTTTGTCTGAGGAGTGACAGCCCAGACTGTTGTTCCCCCCTCTGACCAGGGGATGGTGCTTTACTATGTAGGTCTACAATATGTTTCTGTGGGGGGAGACACCCAACTACAGGCCTACTACAATACTGTCCAGGACAGAGCATGAGCATGGCTTTTTCTTCCAGGAATACACTCATACTGTACATGCTCACACATGCATTTCCCCTTTCTCCTCTGATGTAATGTGTGACTGTGGTAAGGTTGGGGCGTAGCTTGAGCCGTGATTGCAAAACACCCGTCTAATGTGTTGAAATAACAGAAATAATAAGGAAACAGAAAGAAGACGGCTGATTAAGCACTGTAAGTTCTCAAAGGAGGTCACAGATGTGTGGCTTGAATTGCTCCTGTGCCACCTTCATCGTAAGTTTGGCTTTAATTTGTCTCTTTTAGTCCTCGTTTCATTCATTTTGTGCTGTCATGGCTGAGTCAGAGAGCCTAGGATATTTTTCATCGCGCCTCACAGCTGCTCGTCATCATTACTGTACTCTTTACGTGACTTTCATCACATGTTCAGTCAAGCCTTAATAACAATGCCTCCATCATCTTCACCCCCCTCTCTCATCAGATGCTTGATGGACTCCGGCGGAGGCACGCCTCCCGGCCCTCCTCCAGACCCTCCTCCCGACCCCTGTCGCTCAACTTCAGCACCTTCTCAGCACCTCCCCCGAGCCCGGACATGGACAGCAGCAGTGAGCATCCAATCAGGAGGTGAGGCACAACATACAGCATCCTGGAAAGTGTATGAAATATTAATAAGCATCCATGAAAAAAAATAAAATAAATCCCACCATCTCTCCTCCCAGGAGATTTCATTAAGCGTGTGAGCTTTGCTTGCATCACATGTTGACCTAATGTTAATGATCTCCTGGTGGGATGTTTGATTGACTCATTTCCTTATGTGTGTGTACATCTCATCAGTTTGTACACTTGCTTTCCATGTTTTCTGTGTCTGTGTGTATGTGGGTGTGGATGGTGGTCTGTTGTTTACTGCCGTGCTGTCAGTAGAGAGTTTCTGAACTGCGTGGGTTTGAACTCATCATTTTTTCTTCAGAGTGCTGCTAGTTTATACCAGTCCCCTCCAAAAATATTTTACACTCAAATGAGGATATTGAAATTGCCGTCTAAATATCATATCATATGAGACGAGCATTGACAAGTGTGCACCTTAAAACCATTAAATCTATTTTTAAAGGTCAAGTGTGTCACATTTAGGAAGCTCTGTCTATATTAGAATATATAACAACAACAACAACAACAACAACAACAACAACAATAATAATAATAATAATAATAATACTTTTATTAGTGTAAAATCACCTGCATTCATTACGTTTTGTTAGCTCTACAGATGCAAGTCCTCTTCCAAGGTATCCTCCATGTTGACCCGCTCTATGTTAGCCCAGAAGGAACAAAATAAACACATGTTTAGATTAAGTGTTTCACAGCATCCATAGTTTCTCCTTCATGCCTGGAATAATAGGGCGAGTGGTGGTGGTGGTGGTGGGGGGTGCAATCCGCAAATACACCACTAGATGCTACTAAACCATCTATCAAAGGATGAATGAGTTATTAGTATTAGATTTTTCAGCCAGTTAGCTTAGCTTAGCACAAAGACTGCAGACAGGGGTAAACAGATAGCCTTTAAACAAAGGTAAAGCTCATTGCTCATATTATGCGTACTGTGTTGTTATCCTTGCAAAGACTAAAGTGTAAAAGCCACATGTTGTGGTTTTATGGATGGACTTTTTCTTTGCCAGGTGCAGTGACTCTCTGGAGTCTCCACTGGTTTCCTATCCATTTTCCTGACATGACATGACTCCAAGAAGTCACAAAAAATAGCCAAGTACATAAACTGTTGATTTTTTATATCCATATATCTGGGCAGATCCAGGCTGGCTCCCCAACCTTCCTTTTTTGCAGTCTTTATGCTAAGCTAAGCTAATCAGCTGGTTATAGCCTCATATTTAACATAGAGACATGAGAGTGGTGTCAATTTTCTCATCTAACCCTCCGCAAAGAAAGGATTTTACAAAATGCCAAACCTCTTAACAACAGACAAAGATTTTTCAACAACAAGTAATTACAAGTACAAGTATTTTTTTTTATTAATTAATTTTTCAAAGATGGATTTTGGTAAATGTGTCCAAAAAGATGCACAATACCTCCAGAATATTATCTTTATTATTTACTTTAAAAGTGCAGTCATAATAATAACTATTTAAGTGGATATAAACCTGTGTCTGTCAGACTTTAGTCTCACACATCGCACTGCTTTTTGTCATTTGCTATAACTATTTGTTGGCCTGCACCAGCTGTGCTGAAAATGTGAGAGCAGGAAACCTTTCTTTATTGTCCCGCATTGTGTCACCGCTTCCTATCCCCACTGTTGTTGTCAATAAGCCGGACGACTTCCTCCTCCACCTCCTCGCCGTACAGTGACGAGCACAACAAAGTCCCTTCTGCTTCGGGCTGCTTACCCTGCAGTTCCTCTGGCATCTGTGCTCTGCATAAATATTTGTTTTCATCAATGGTTGTATTGTACTGAACGAGAGGCAGAGAGGGTGGAAGAGTTTGCCCCCATCAGTGCATGTGCTATTGTTTTCTCCTCCTCATCTGAGACCTGGGGCCTTGCGATGGCCCACCTCTCGGGCTTGGCTCCACCCATCCTGCTCTTAACGTGCTGCCCTTCTCTCACCATGCATCATTCTGTCCTACTTCTCTCCTCTTCTGTCACCGGCCGCTCTTTGTATTGTCATTGTGCTTTATTTCCTCTCTGCGTGCTCTATCTCTCTCTCGGACTCACGCTGCTTATGTTCCCTTCTCCCCCTCCAGCTATCTCCTCGTGTTTCTTCTCTGTGTCTCTGTGTGTGTCAGCTCATAGCCTGACCTTCTTTCTCTCCTGTCCGGTACTTAGTAGCACGCTCTGTTTTCTCTCCTTATCTCCCTCATGAGGACTCTGCACCGGCTGAAGTTGATGAGCTCCCCCAGCCTCAGCGAGCTGGGGAAGAGTGAGAAAAGTTCACCAGAGGACAGGGGGGAAAAGCAGAAGAGGGCGGGAGCCAACGCCACCTGGAACAGGTACACCAAATACAATCAAGGTGCAGAAAATAAATGTAGTTTGAACAATAATATGGACCAGTCCTTTTGGTGTGGGGGGGTTATGTTGCAGCATCCACAACGCTGTCATAGCAGTCTTCCAGAAGAAAGGTTTGGCAGATAACGAACTCTACGTCCTCAATGAAGGTGTCCGGTAAGTTTGGACAGCTTCACGCTCTCGCACAGCACAGAGAAAACATCCTTATTTTAGACAGTCGATGTCATTTGGTGCTATAATTAGTATAATCACTGTCTGTCCTAGGTTGCTGACTGAACGTTTTCCCTGTGAATGAGTTTGTTGTGTGTGCGTAGCGTACTGTATGTTGGCCTGGGGAGTCATGTGGTCGTGCCAGATATCTCATTATCTTTCTAAACCAGACCCATCACTTCTATCACATCAGCCTCCATTATAACCCAGTAAACATGTCCCCACGTACAGAAAAGCCACGAGGGAGGCTGACACACATTTCTTCAACTGTACAAACTCTCGATTATAATGCAGGAAAACAGTTAGCACAGTTAGCTGTGCTTCTGTTTCATATAATTGCACAGTCACATGCAATTAAATACAGATAGTAAACACCTTAGAAACATGGCTAATAACGGTTGATTACTATTCATCTTATTTGTTTCCTCAGGCATCTCTTGAAGACTGAGCTCGGGTCCTTCTTCACCGAATACCTTCAGGTAATAGACATCATCCAGACACATGAAGGACACTAAAATATGAGACTTCTTCTTATATTTAGACTTTTTAGAAGAGTTGATACTCAGCTGTGGAGGAACAGTGTCTCTAACGTTTATATTTGATAGCATGTTTTCACTGTTTTTCACAGAACCAGTTGCTAACGAAAGGCATGGTCATCCTTCGGGACAAAATAAGGTTCTATGAAGGTATGACTGATAGGAAAAGTTGTCTAAATCCTGTCGTAGTGGTCTGTGTCAGTGAGTTAAGCTTTAATAGGTTGTATTTTTTTGGCTGTGTGACTGATGCAGGTCAGAAGTTACTCGACTCTCTGGCAGAGACCTGGGACTTCTTCTTCTGTGATGTTCTCTCGATGCTGCAGGCCATCTTCCATCCGGTTCAGGTACACGACCATCTTACGAGACAGGTCGACACCATCCCAGCGGTTACTGTAAGATGGTCGTTGTTGCTCAGTTCTGCTGTTTTTTCTGTGTCCTCCATGTGTGCAGGGTAAGGAGCCTTCTGTCCGACAGCTAGCTCTGCTTCACTTCAGGAACACCATAGTCCTGAGTGTAAAGTTAGAGGACGCCCTGTCCCGACCTCGGGCTCGTGTGCCCCCCTCTGTTACACAGATGCTGCTTATTCTACAGGTAGGCCTGCAGGCAGAAAGGCAAACTTAATAGCTTGTTTCCTCACTCACTGTTTGGTGATTCTTTCTGTTTCCAAGAAGGCAAAACACCAAATGATTTGTGAATGCTTCTGAGAAGAGAAGGCACTGCAGTTTCAATCTAGTGTCTAGTATGTATTGTTTATTGTATCTTTTTATTGTTTAATATTGCTCAGTGTCATGAAAACAAAGTAATTCAGTTTTACACTCAGAAATGGAGCGAGGGACCTCGTGCTCACATTTGAGAAGCTGCAAGAAGAAAATGTTTGATATTTTTGACTTTTCAGACTCTCAAAATTGTTGTTTAATATTTTTTAATAGCTTGAACACGGACTGACTGGAATCCATCTGTGTGACAGGGAACTTAAACTCACACGTCTGTCTCTATCTGTGTTAAGGGGGTCCATGAGTCACGTGGTGTCAATGAGGACTACCTGAGGCTCGAGTCTCTGGTTCAGAAGGTAGTCTCGCCCTACCTGGGCACCCACGGCCTTTACTCTGGAGATGGTGCTGAGGCCAATTGCTGTGTCCTGGGTGAGACAGTGTGGGCATGAACCCAAAACTAAAGCAGTAATGCCATATGTCTGATGAGAAACTTAAATTTATCAACACTTCTGTACTTTTCCTCTTGTCCTTTGCAGAGAACTGTGTACCGTGGCCTAAGTCTGCGGATCAACCGTCGAAAAACCCTGTGGTACGATCAAAAAGCTACAATATCCCTCTCCTGCTGACCCCGGTGGCTGAGTATGATCCAGATGCCAGCTCCGTTGGCAGTGGAGGAATTCGGCGCCACTCGGCCTGTGAGATTATATCTTGCCTTGAGGAACAAGGACTGGCCTATGCTGACCTGGCCTCAGGACCCGAACTGTCTGGCCCGTCTTCCAACAGGCTCTGTGTGGGCTCTCAGTTCAATGGTATGACACAGATTAAGAGGTCTCATGTTGGTTATTATGAAAAAAAAAAGAGTAATGTAATAATCCAATACCCTGTCATTCACAGGTATTGTACAAGCAGGAGCGAGCGCCCTGCCTCTTTCGTCTCCCTCCATCCTCCCCCTTCATTCCTCTGGAGCTCTGCACGGCACTGAGGCCACAACAACAATGACTGATCTCAGTAAAGGTGCATCCTCCACGCCGCCCAGTGAATCATCCAGCCCTGAAACCATAATTGGACAAGTGCTTGAGTCTGCAGACTCAGACTCAGACGGGATATTTATTGATTTCCCACCTCACTCCTCAGAGTCTTTGGGGTACGGCTGCGAGAGTAGGCAAAGCACTGTGTAGCTGCGGTTACCTTTTAGGAACGCAGCTCCCTCCCTCCACCCCTCCACCAGTGTGTACGGTAATAATCTCTGAGACAGATTAAACAAATCTACATTTCATTAAATGGGTACCATCTTCCTTTCTTACTGTAGTACGATGAGTTTCCATGATGAGACATTTCAAGTGCTTTAGCTGGCGAGTGACAACTTTGAACCTTTAAAGGACTGTTTTGTTTTATTGGGTTTTCAACTTGAGGACGCTGTAATTGTGACTTTATCCAAAGCTTTTTATCCTACAAACAAGTCAGATAATGTTCTGATAAGTCTGGTGATTTTTTCTTATTGACCACAAATCCCATGAAGACCAGAGACTAAAAATCATCAATGTTCTCATTAACAAGTAGCTACACCCCGATATCTATATCTGTCCCACAGACCAAAAACTACTAAAAATACATCAGTGAGCCTCACAGTGAACACCTCCCTGCTGCTGTAAATACTCATTATGGCAATGAATGTATATTAATCTGCAGCTCAAACAAATGGTACCCACCAAATACACTATTTGCTTCTGTTTAAGTAATTTACGCTAAAGCTACAGTGCCTAGCTGTTAGTTGGACTAACACATTGTTGGTTTTGTGTCTTTTCATGAGATTTGTTGACAATATCACAAATATACAGCGAAGTCAATATTATCCTTTAACCCACAGAGTGATCCTTCAGTTGAAATCAGGAGTGATGAGGTTTTCACGCAGCAGAGATGGCTGTCAGTAACCATGTACGTGGGAACAAGACAGAAACTTTACATATTTATCATGGGTTTGTTTTGTATATGTGTATTTTGACCCTTACAGCAGTTTTATATTTTCTGTTTACGCTCTTTACGCTTTTTTTTTTTTTGTCTGCCTCTCGGCAGTAACACAGTAATGAGGTCCTCTGCTCTCACTTTTTGTACGACATCTTATGAAAATGTGGACTGTTGAATTGTTTTTATTGCCAGCAGCGGCCATAGACGTCTAATGCAAAATCCTCTCCAAACATCATCGGTGTGACAGCATTTGCTTTTGCTCTGTACAGCAGGAGTTTTCTAGTAATATGACGATGTTTATTGTTTACATTACAAGACATGAACATTTTGGCTGAATGTCGTCCCACACACTGTATTTTGCACCACCACTACCTTGTAAATAAAACTGCATTGTTGGATTTTAGGACAGCTAGATAGTGTAAAGTGAGCTTTTACCTTTAAATGAATTGAGATTTTAATAAGGGCTTTTTAACGGAATCTTTTTCAAATGATGTTTTACCTCAAGCGTTTTGTACTTTACTTTTTTTGACAATCTATGATGTCTATGGAGTTGTACTTTGTATTAATTTGTTATACTAGCCCAGTAAAAATTAAATAAATTTGAATAGTATTTAAAAAAAAACATGGAGTATCAATGCATTTATTATATATACACACAGTCTGCTAATAAGAAGGGAGGATCTACAGTGGCAGCTGGATTTAGGTTTACTGTTTAATTAAGCTCCATTAAGCCACCTATAATCAGGGCTGGGGCCAGGATTTTAGAAATATTGAGGTCATGAGTCCAAATCCTCCCAATGAAACCTTCCTCCTAACTCACCCCAGGATATTTTGATCAGCTACCAGAAAGAATTAGCATGTTTCATATTTTAGATTAAGGTCCACTAACAGATTTTTGTCAGAGCTTTCAGCCCCACATCGTGGCCTTTATCAGCAGATGGAGTTTGCTCAGTTTTCAAGGGGATGAAATATAGATAAATAAATGGACCTCAAGTTTGTTTGTTTGTTTGTTGTCAAATTCCCACCAGACTGCTGAAACATTTCCAGGAAAAGTTGAAAGGGCTTATATCTTTCAAAATAAAAACACATCAGCTGATAAACTCGTGCTTTTATTTGGAAGAAAATCGTGTTGTTATCTGTCAGAAACCAGCCTATAAAGTCACGCTTTTATTTTGAAAATTGAAAACAGAAATCGTGCTGTTACCTAACAAAATAAAATATATGTTTAAAAATATGTTTTTATTTTGTAACAAGGCTCACAGAAGTGGCTTATATCTATCAAAATAAAGCACATGAGGGGACAAACTCGTGCTATTGTTTTGAAAACAATGGAAACCAGCTGATAAAGTCGGACTTTTATTTGGAAATGTGATATCGGAAATCGTGTGGTTATCTATCAAAATAAAATGTATGCTTTTGTTTTGTAAAAGAACCGGAAGTCTGTCAGTTGCTGCTGGCAACTGTTCCCGGAACATCAGCCAGCCTGAACCAGCTAAATGCTAACTACAGCACACTCCTCGCTGTAAACGAGCTGCTCTGTTGTCACAAATAAACCGTTTTGTTTAGGAGTGTCGACGTTTGTCTTGTTGGTGAAGACTTGGTCTTTCAACGTATTTATTCTCCCGGGCTCCTCGGTAAGACGTCTTTCTTTGAACACTGTTATTGTTTGGGTTTCTCAAGTTAGCTACAGCTAGCCAAACAGACAGTAGCTTCAGATTTGCACTAAGTAACAACAACATGAGTCCTTAACGAGAGACTCTCAGTCTCTATGTGGCGCTTTAACTCTTGTTTTCTGCCATTGTATCCATGTAGAAATGAGCCTGAGCCTGTTGTGTTGTGTTTTGATTTATTTTCAGATCACTGTGTGTGTGTGTGTGTGTGTCACCTTGGGTCTGGTCCTCAGTATCCCTCTGTGTGGGTGATACTGTCAAAGTCCTCTGTAGATGAAGATGTCCCTGGCCCAGCGAGTGCTCCTCTCCTGGATCTTCGCCCTGATCTTCCTCATCATGCTCGTCCTCAAGCTGGACTCAAAGATCCACTGGAACTGGTTTCTCATCTTCCTCCCTGTCTGGACTTTTGACACCATCCTCATCCTCATGCTCATCGTAAAGATGGCAGGGCGCTGCAAGCCGGACTTTGACCCCAGGGATGGTGAGCAGAGCCTGAAGAGGAGGTTGTGGTACCTGGCAGCCCTGCTGCTGAAGCTGGCTTTCTGTCTGACACTGTGCTCCCGCCTGGAGAAGCTCATCGACATGTGGGTCAGCGTGGTGTGTGTCCCTCTTTGGGTGCTGCTTGGTGGGGCGCTGGTGGAGCTGGGACACAGTGTTTTCCACTACAGGAGGGACTGAACCAGAGGACTCTGCAATATATGGTTTTGATATGTAATATAGAGGACAAAAAGCATCTCAATGGAGACGCACTAATCAGATCCACTGGATTGGTATCAGGGCTGATACTGAGCTTAGCAAGTGGATCAGGTCTTGGTCAGACATGATCGACCGACTTTAGATACAGTTTCCTTGTCAATGTCATTCTAAAAATCACTGCTATAAGTTACATGTAAATCACAGCAGGTTGCAGACTCTGTGGTTTACAGGTTGGAACCACAGGAAAAAAGAGCACTAGTATGGGATCAGGATTTGGTTTCAGCAAGAGCAAGGAAGATGTTACATACAGTTTGGCACCACATCATATTGTTTTGGCATTCACATTGCTGCCTTGTGGCTTGTTTTTAATTAATCAAAGTGTACTGGGCTGTGAGATTTTAAATGTATAAATATATATGTATATAAACACACACTCCAGGTGAGACTGGGTTTAAGAAATTGAGCTAAGCAAAGTAGGGTACACGATGTGCCATAGTGATCTAAAGTCATTTATTTTTACACTAAATGTCGCTCTAGCACATGAATACAGCTACATGTTAATGTGGGATCCTTGTGACACTGAAACTAGCCGTCTGTTGACAGCTTTAAATGATCCAGCATGCACTGTGTGTGTGTGCACCACTGAGCCATATTATCTTTTTTGTGAAGTCACTGTTGAAATGTGCAATCACTATTTGAGCATTTCTGTAAAACAACCGGAAACTTCACAGCTTTGGTATGTGATGATACACATGTTTTACTTCTTAGCGCCTGTCCCAGGATGTCCCTCTGACACAATTTGAATGTAAACCGTTAACTTGCTCCAATCATATCAGTTTAAAAAGTGCACATATGTATTTTTCTGTCAAACTTGCAGTCTTCATTCGTGGGATTTAAAAAGAAAAAAAGGCCATGTTACATAAATCGGGGTTTATCCTCACTCACCTTGTCGGGCACAGCTCATCGTGAAATTATTTTAAGCCGTACCGCCAGTCCTGTTTTACCATTCGTCAATTTTAACTGCACGTCATCCTCTGTCATTACATTAATGTGACCCTTTTGTCCAAATAGACCTTCATTGAGTGCATTTGGCTCAGATTTAGCTGTAGTGCTCAGTTGGAAAAGCAGAGGTGTAAATACTCAATTTAAAGATGGCTGGTTCAGTTTCAGGGTCTCTGTGTTGTGCATGCTGGCTCACTGAGCCATCATTAATGTCATTACAGACACCTTTTCACTTCCTTCTATGCTGTGAAAAAGACCGGCATGCAAGTTAACATTACATTTAGCATGTTAGCATTCACATCAAACTGTAGTTCAGGCCGACAGGAGGATTTAAAGACATCCTGACATGGACTGAAGTGATAGAGAAGTTGGCATTTTGAACTATTGTGGCTCCAGATTTTCATGGCGGTCAGCACAGGTGTTTTTAGTGTTGGGCCAACATCGTCATCTCGAGACCTAAGCCGCTTAAGTAGCCTAAAATGACATGAAATGCAGGAGAGACATTAACTGTAAGTCAATATTTTTGAACCATTTATTGAGAGGTTCTGATCAGAGTATAAATCACACTACCAAGTCTTATCTTAGGAAATAAAATGTATTTACAACAAAATTTTCACATACATTGGTTTCAAATAAAAACAGACAGTAAATGATATAAATAAGTTCTATGGAAAATAAAACTTGTCTTACAAAAAATATATGCAATTTCTGTATACATTTTCTCACATTGGTGCTAATAACATCTATACTGTACAGTTTTGGTACATACAGTATCATTTACAGCCCTGTGTGAGTCAAACAACGGCCAGTCTGAAAACAACTACTTGCTCCGATTGTGGAGTGTTATAAACAACAAACCCCATCGACTAAAGCAACACGGCAGAGAGGATTTCAGCGAGAGCTGGTGACTTGCCGAAATGTCCCGAACAGTGAATGTAGGTAATCCCGATGGCGAGGAGTAAGGATGGTTGTTTTCAGATTGGTTAGTCCAGTACCTAAAATAGGTGCTTTAAGAGCGAAGCTAAGTAGTGCACAGGCACTGACACATGGGTCACATAACATTTTATATAGAGCCTACATACATTCGCTAACAAACGTGAAGTGAGCTACTTAGCTTACATTCTTAGGCACTGATAAAATACTTGGAGAGTGCATCCTTGTTTCACTACGTCGCTGGAGTACATGTGGCTGTGTCAGTGAAGTAATGGAACGCACCCGTTCGTTTATTACAAAGTACAAAGAGCAGCTGATGTCTGAAGGAAGGATGCATTTTCAAATACTTTAACAAAGCCTCGGCGTAAGTTGTACAGTAAAAAAAGAAGACTAGACATCTAGACATTCATATTAAGAAGTCTTTCTGTGATTGGGGTGTGTGTGTTTTAAGGGGCTGTTTTAAAGAGGGCTGCTGCGGCCGAGTGTCCTGTACGGGCGTGGCAGGTTTTCCCTGCGCCGTGTCCTTTACTTTTGGTCCTTTAGAGGGCACAACTGTCCGAGTGTCAGATCCGGGCTTAGAGGAAGAGCCTCGAGAGTCACTGTGATGGTGGGCCTTAGGCCTACTGTCTGTGAAGGAAAGAGCCAGAGTTTGGTGAGCCTCCATCGGCTTAAAGAGGTCAAAGGTGATGAGTGTCCGTGGTGGTTTGTGTTCTGGTGGCGCAGGACCAGAGCCAGCCTTCTTCCTCTCCTCTTTACTGTTGACGTCCTTCTTTCCTTCTTTCTTTACCTGAATGTTCGCAGGTTTAGGAGTCCCCGTCTTTCCGTCTTCTCTCCCCGGCTTTGCCTGCGCCGTCTGTGTACTCGCCGCGTTGCCCTCCCTGTGTCCGCTTTTCTCCTTCTTCCCGTGTGAAGACTTGTGTTTGTGCGAACAGGCGTCTCGAGCCTCCTCTCTATCTGGCCGTAAGTGCGACGCCGCTCCCTGCGCCCCTCCTCTGTCTTTGTCGTGCTCCTTCTCCCTCTTGACGTGGGGTTGTGTCTTTGAGTCCCACTCCTTGGCCCACTTCTCGTCTCTCTGTGCAGGCAGGGATGTTTGAGAGGCTTTGCTGCCCTCTTTCGTCCGCTCCTCGTCCTCTTTTTTCCTTATCTGTGGCAACGGCTGCGTCGATGTACTGCCCTCTCTTCCCCCCTCGGCCTTCACTCTCTCCTGTTCTCTCACCCTGTCCTTCTCTCTATCCCTGTCTTTCCCCCTATCCTTTCTATCCTTCTCCTTCTCTTTACTCCTATCCTTGTCCTTCTTCTCCTTCTCTTTAACCCTCTCCTTTTCGTCTTTCTCTCTTTTTCCTTTCTCCTTCTCCTTTTTGATTTGAGCTGTGTTGTAAGTGCTTGTTATACTATCTTTAGTTTTCTCTTTTAGACCTTGACCTGGTACAACCGTCTTTTGCTGCCTCTCTTCCTCCACGTCATTCTCTTTCCTAATTTGCTGTAGTGACTTTAAAGATGCACCGTCCACTCCACCCTCCTCGTGGCCCTTCTGCAGTGTCTGGCAGGCATCTGCATCTTTATCTCCCTCGCCCTTACCTTCCTCTTTCTCGTCTTCCTCAGCTTTAGGCTCCGTTAGTGTGTGAGCTGGTACGCCTTCATCTCTCTCTTTCTTAACAAAAGGTGGAGCTTGTGTCGTCGACAACTCTTTTGTCTCAGCTCTGTTCTCTTGCTCTTCCTCCTTGAAAATCTGTGTCGGAGTTTGTGACGGCGGCCCCTCCCTTCCCTCGGCCTCCTCATCCTCCGGCTTTGTCACCGTCTGTACAGCAGGATCAAACTCCTTCTCCACAATCTCCTCGTCTTCCTCCTCTTCTTTGATATTAAGTGTTACTTCTCTAGGAGCACACTTCTCTTTCTCCTCTTCCTCCTCCTCCTCCTCCTTCACCTCTTCGTCTTCTTCCTCCTCCTCCTCCTCCTCTTCCTCTTCTTTCTCCTCTTCATGTTGGTGATACTGTTTGAGTCGGATATGCCAGGCCAGACTGCAGACGGCAGACACAGTTTTGAACTGGTGGACGACTCCCCTGGGAATGAAGTAGATGTCATCGTGGTAGAGTTGGATCCGGGCGTATCGGATCCCCTCCCTCCGCAGCTGGTTCAGCTTGGCATCATCGATCCACTGCACACACTGTGGAGGCCGAGACAGGAACTCATGAGTGTCAGTAGTCCCTCAATTGAATTAACAACTGCAGAAATATTTTAATCTTGCGTCGCAGGAAGGAAATAATCGATAATGACCACACACTAACAGTATTATCTAGAATTCCTCTACTCAACAATGATGTTTAACTCAATGTTAAACTCTACGTTTGGACACGATAATGCAACAAGCTGTAAACACAACTTTGACATATTCTGATTATCACCTCATAGGTTGTCATGGTGAAAATGTTAGCATGCAGCTTTGTTTACACACTAAGCACAGACTCGGAGCAACATAATCGTTCATCAGGAGTCTAGTAATCACTCTCTGAGCTCAGTTTGGCCTCCAGCGACTCCTGAGAAAGATCTCTCTTCTCTTCGTCCTGCACTACATTCACGAGCTAGTCTGTTTGTTTGTTTGGTTCTGGCCAGGTAGCGTTCAGTTTATCAGACTGTTTTTGACTGAAAACAGATGCCTACTGTTAAAAAGCAGGGTTGATGAGAGGTGATAGCAAACCAAGCGCAGGCCATAAAACCAAAACAATGAGCTGAAACCGATAATAAAAGCTCAGCAGAGGTGGGTGATAGTTATCTGTGGAGTCATCATTACAAGCATCCTCTTTTATATTACACAGTCATTAGATTTATTGTTGTTATAAAAATGTCAATTAGTGCAGCTCTGAGGGACGTTTCATACGTTTGATCTCGCAGGCGGATAAAAAGATATCCATTTATACGGCTGAGTCCTACCGAGCGTAATTATTCAGTCTGACCCACCTGAGACAGCGGAGGTTCGTGGAGGTCCAGCTGCAGCCTCATGACCACATCTGGGAAATCTCCAGCGTGGAAACACACAACATCTTTGGTGATCCGGGCAGGAGTGTAACTGCTGTAAGGCAATTTAGCAAAGTCCTGTTTATTGATCCGAGTTCAAATCTGAATACAAATGAACAGCAACACCAACTGTGTTTCTTACACACACACACGTACAGCCGTGCAGTGAAACGGCTTTTATGAAGACGTACTCTGATACATGTAGTTGTGTTTTTTTTTTTTTCTTACATGGATCACACACACTGTCTAACCGTCTATAGCAGCAGACTAAAGGTTATCTGAGCTGCCAGGTTGTATTCTATGCAAAACTGTGTGTAAGGTAAAAAAAAAAAAAAAAAAAAGATGTCTGTGTACTCACTCCTCTCCGCAGCGCACAGCCTTCAGCACACCCACAGCAGCAGTAGTTTGTCTCTCGAACCCCTGACCGATGTGGTCGGCGTGGGCTCTCGTCCGGTCCTCGAACAGCATCTCCCTGGGCTCACTGGTTCTGGGTAGATACTGCAGGTTCTTTATCTCATTGGTGGACCTGAAATACATGAATTGAAAGCACTCAGGATGTGTCGAAGGCAAGGTTTAATGACATGTGGTGCTCAAAGATAAGCTTGAAAGTATTTCACAGGTTTTGCTGCATCAGCTGAACGTTTTTTTTTTTTTAAAATAGAGGATGCTGGTGAGATGAAAATATCTGTCAAATATTTGCAGACTCCATGTGTCAACCCACCTTTTCCTTTTGAAGGGTGATTTGGGCATGTCTGCCATGGGGATCATCTGCTCTCCCGGTCTGACCCACATGATGGGGCCGTCGTCGCTCTCGGTGGGGCTCTGCAGACGCAGACTGGAGAACGTTCCCCAGGGCAGAGTCCGCTGCATAAACACAGGGTGAGAAACTTGGAGTTACGTAATGACTCGTAGCCGTACACACAGGGAGAAGTGTGACAGATGTCCACACGTCCACTGGCTGAAGGGGTGTTTATATAAGCGTAATAAATATAATAAACAGACTAACCTCCAGAAAGGGAGACTCCTCTAACATGTTGATGAACTCGGGGAAGTAGTCGCCAACCTCTTCGTCCACAGCTCCGACTAGACTGACCTGCCGCATGGCCCCGGCACGGTAAGTTCCCTGGGAGTACGTCCGCTTCACCTGCAGAGGGAGAGTGGACAGATGAGACCATCAGCTGGCAGAAATTATATCTACAAATAAACCTGCCTGTTTAAAACAACACATGCATATTTTATAATCAACATCTTCAATTAAGGCCACAGCTGTCAGCGTGTTTTTAACGTAAGTGTTGTGACCTTTATAGTGCACCTTGCTTTAATAAAGCACCATCAGCATCTGCTTGGTAGTTAACGGGACCTTAAATACAAAGATTTAGGGGCTCAGAGAGACTCGGCACTCATCAAGAGAAACAAACGCCAACACAGGACAAATTGAACACAAGCTATTGTTGCTCAGAGAAAGACCAGCAGAGAAATTCAAGCATGCGGATCACGCTATCAAAACTGGATAACAGGAAATCAAAGCTCCGGGCCACATGGATCCCTCATCAGACATTAAGGCCCAGCTGAATGAGCGTCAACGTTAAAGTGTCCACTTTAACAGTGTGAATAGGATTTGATGAAGAGCTCATAAAGCTTTATTATCTGTCAGAAACTGCATGGACCAAATTTATTGTGAGTGTCAGAGGTCCCACATTCGATCATGATTATTAGCCGTCAACACGTTTGTCAGAAGTTTTTAACAACGCTCGTTTATCTGTTATTACGCTGAGGACGCGCACACAGGGCAGTGTTTGTTTTACAAGCGCGGTGACACACCTGGTCGTTGCTGATGTCATTCGGTACCACGTGTGTTTCCATAGGCTACGTCATTAATATCACGCCGCCTCCACATGTAGCTCGCCTGCTGGTGCTGCAAGTTTTGTTATTTTTTGAGCAACTTTATAAAAACACAGAGAGGCAAGCAAGCCGGCGTGTGTGCATTAAGAGACAGAGGATTAAGTGAGTGTGGAGTCTATAGTTTATGAATAAACACGAAAAATAAGGTGGAAAATTAAAATGACACGAGAGAATAACCTACTATAGATATACTAATGTAGTCAAATTAAATAAATATAAAAGCAACCACAGTGACACTCGCAGTCTTTCTGTGGGAAACTCTGCAACTGGTCCTCGGTGTGTGTGTTCAGTGACTTTCTCTGTGGCAGCACTGTGTGCACCTTGTTTATTTAATACATTCTGTGTGACTAGGACTTAACTCTTTTTGCCGTGGTATCAAATACGCATTATGTCGATATCAAAGTTTAAAATTCTCGCTGCCAATTTAGAAAGACCACAACGGTCTATAAACTCTGTGTGCATCCGCGTGACCCACTTCAGTACACAAACATACTACATGCAACTATTTCTGCTACTGTTCCACCCGAGTCAGTCGTGACAGGAGTCACACCTAACAGCTACTCGACTGGACTTTTAGAGTGCAGGTACGGCTGCTTTTGTGTGCTTAATGAAATGACTTAAATGTACTTGCATCTTGAAGGAGGTTTTACCTCCCCCGAGGCGACACTAAAGGGTTTATCAAGACTATTTTTCCAGAATTTATTTGCTTTTTAAACAAAATGCGATTTTGCGTGTTAGCAGCCGTGGAGCGTCTGGCTGATGCTGCTTCTTCCTGCTGCTTTCATTTCGGGGACAACAACAACATTGGTTGTGTACTCTTACTCTTATTCACTGCCGTGCTTTTTTTATAACAACGATTATCATTGGCTGCTGTCTATAAGCCAAACTGTCCCTCTGGGACATTACAGCTTCCCTCCACATACACAGCTAAAGTACAAGTGACGGTGCAACCCACAAATGCAGGTGCACTGTACTGGTCGTGTTACCGTGAACTGAGCGACATTTTTACCACGTTACAAATTACACACACGGTGATATTAGATAAAAAATGTATGAAGGGTTATTAACATTTGCATCACACAACAAGTAGGACTTAAATGTCTTTTAACGATGACAGATATTAACACCAGATGCTGACTAAAGTGATACAGGCCTGTAAATGTTTATTTAACTGCCGCCGCCGCCGTGTTCATGCTGCAAAAAAGACAGTTGTTCATAAAGACCTTTCATACGGTGTGTTTAGAGTATGTCTTGCTACATCCTCTCTCAAAAAGTACTTGACTTTGTTTACCACTTCAATAAAAATAGTTTAAAAAGGAAGACACAACACGCTGCAGCATCACAAGATGCCGGGAAGCTCTTATGCGAGAACTGAAGACCCCCCGAGGTCTGTGACACATAACCCATGGGAACAAAACACTTTGATGAAACCGAGCCGCGTTATTAAAACGTGCATGTTTCAGGTTTTTCAGCTTAGTGCCAGTCGAAAACTCTCGCAAAACGCCTGAACCACGTGAATCAGTCACAACTCGAGGGGATTGCTGGTGTGGAAAATACAGCCCATACCATCAAGTGACGTTAAAGCCCGAACCTGCTAAATTAAGAAAACATGCTGACGGTTGTGTCGAGTTTGGTTTTATTGAGAACAGCAACAGGATGAAATGTACCATCTGCCCTATGTTGCTAGTGGAGGAAGTCCTGATGCCAGACGAGCTGAAGCAATATCTGATTACAAAGCATTCGGAGTATCGCTGCGATCTACGGAGAGAGAAGGAGACACCTTGGAAAGATTTTCTTCACAGCAAGGCGTCACTGGGTTGAACAATTTGAAGTTTTCCTGACCTAAATTGATTCCCTCAATTTATAAAACAATGTTTAAATGACGCTAAAATACAACCTGTGACAGGAATATAACTTCACTAACTAATGTCTTAGAACTTATAAATAAATAGACCAATTATCAATAAACAGTTGGAATGGAAAGTTTGTTGTACTTTTTTTGTGCCTCATTAGAGGAGCTGATATATATTTATATATTTCTAACATGTGCAGGGGGGAGCGCCGTTTCAAGTGAACCAAAAATCACTAATTTTGTGCCATTTCATCACAGTCAAAGACAAATGCTTTACTAAGACATGAGACTGACTGAGACTGAGTTATAGTCAGAATGTTTGTTTCTGATCAACACTGGCAAAGTCCTGTTTACATCTTGTCAAGTCAACTCAAATCAGAGGAAAGACTGATGAGAAAAACCATAAAAACACTGTTAAGATTATCACTCGCAATGATCAAATACTGGTGGAGAAGTGAAGAGATAGCGGCAACATTTATGAATGAAGAAGTGGACGTGTTTATTTTTAACTTGAGAGCTGATTCGACTCCACTGCACAAACATTTTCAACACAAGCTTTTGCGAAACAGCCCCCCGATCGCAGACCGAGGTCACTGTCACCTTAAGAAAACTTACAGCAGACGATTAAACTTTCTTCAGCTGTATTTTCAGGGACCTGACATGAGAGCACAACTCCCACTGAAGGTGCCATAAACACTATCTAACACTGACAGCCGAACTTTTCAGCAAACCATTACGTTGACTGACAAACAACGTGACACGCACACACACACAGCTCCAGAAGATAACTTGGACACGGTACAAAGATGCCTCGAGGTCGTGAGAAGATTTACCGACAATCCTGACAAAGACTGACACACAGATTACTTTAAAATACACAAAAATGCGACGTGTTGTTTCAGCTTGTTGAGTCTGTGCTGCTCACACCTCCAGAAACAAGCTGACACTTCGCAGCGTCAACGTGGACAGTTACACACGGAGCCTTCCCGCCGTGTTGTCCGCTGAAGGAGAGGAAAATAACGCAATCTTACCTGAGAGTGGAAGTTGGCCATGGTTGTCGTCTCTATGTCCTTCTTCCCGAGCACCTCCATCTTCACTGGCGCGTTGGGAAACTTGTAGGAGAAGTAGTCCAGGAAGTCTGGGAGGTAGGACGCCGCTCCGTGGATGATTCCCATCACAAAACACGCGGCCTGCGCCTCGTCCTCGCTGAACGACAGGGTCACAAACTCCTGGGCGAAGCGCTGCATCTCGGCCGGGGACAGACAGGAGAGCTGCTCGCTGTAGGCGTGCGCCACGGACGCCCCTCCGTTGGCCTGCTGCTCGATGTGGATCAGGTGGCCAAACTCCAGGCCCGACATGCTCGGCGCTGGAGTGCAGTGAAGCGGGGAGCTGTAGTTGAGCCTGTCCCTGACCATGGAGGAGATGGAAGCAGAGGTAGCGGCAGTGACAGGAGGATCCTGGTGGTGCTGTTGTGATGCTGCGGTGGAGTGGTGCAGACTACTGCTGTTGATGCTGTTGTTCCCGTTGATTCGACTGAGGAAGTCGGGCAGAGCGAGGGACACTCCCGAACACACCGTCTGACACGAGCGGTGATACATTTTGGGTCGGCTGTGCCTCTCCTTCACGCGCTCGCCGTCTTTATGCTTCTTTTTCTTCTTCTTCTTGAGTTTCTTCAGGAGGAGGTCTTCCTCCGAACCAGCTTTGGGCTTCTCCGTAGACTCTGACGGACGACAGGACAAGTTAGTACAACCTTTGAGGTCACGTCACAGTTTTTATACAGCGGACATTGGCGGCTGAACTTTTGAGTGAAAGCGTGGACAGTAGTTAGTGCTTGTAATCTGTGTCTTTTCTCTCAGAGATGAATATTTAATTCAAATTTCTGAGAAATATTTCATGTTTTGACTTGGATTCTACGCTTACAAATGAGAAGTGGCATGAGAAAAACACTGCGCTGCATCCAGGTAAGAACATTTTAACACACTAATGTCATTTAAGAAAACTTTCCCCAAATAAAATGACTTCACAGCAAACTGCTGTCACGTCTACCTTTCTGTGGAGAGACAGCCTCTCCGTTTTCTCTGGAAATGTCATGCACAGGAGGCAGTTTGTGATTTTTCCACTCTTTATTCTTCTTCTTCTCCCGGTCTTTCTCCTTCACACGGTGATCTGAGGGGAGACACGGTGAGGTGCACGCATTACAGGCGAGCAAACATTTCCACGTGTATATAACACCATCTGGGCCTAATAAATACTGGGGCCTGCGGTACAGAAAATTATGTAATAATTCAATAAATCGTTTTATTACAGCGTAACATCAGGCAGAGTTTAAAAGGCGGCCGTAAACAGGTTAGACAGAGGGCTGTGGTGGTGAGCAGGCTGGGCGGTGAGCTCCTACCTCTCTGTAGCATTTTCATGTCGCCGTTCTCGGTCTTTGTATGGCAGCTAGCTGGGCTCACTCTCTCCACACCGACGGCGGAGCTCCGCTGCGCCTCGCCGCCTTTCTCCTTCTCCTTGTGCCGCTTCTCTTTCGCCTTTTTCACTTTGGGTGGCGAGGCGAGGAAGTTGCTGATTTTGAAGATTTTCCGAGCGGGAGTTGTTGGTACCGCGGCGGCGGTGGAGTGGCTCGCCTTGGCCGGGCCGAAACTCCATTTCGCTGGGCTCCCACAACTCTGCTTCCCGTTGTGTTTTTCCCCTGCGCACACCTCTCCGTTCAGTTTCCTGTGCTTCAGGCCTTTCTCCTCCACCCGGACCTTCTTTGGGGGTGGTGGGTAAATGTCGCTGGAAGACTGCGGTCGACTCTCCGGTGGCCGTTTAGCTATCAAGGGTTTAGGGGAATTTGTTTTGCTGTTTGCTGCGAAATGCATGGAGTCCACGGCCTCGGCCATCTTGGAAGTTTCTATTTTTTACGGTCAGACGTAACTGGTGCGTGAGAGCCAGGCTGGGGGCGGGGCTTAGCGGGGTTACGTAAGACGCACGGAGGAGGGAGAGCAGCAGACAGGATTGTTTACAGGCTGCAGGGTGAGACAGCTCTGCACTGACTGCAACATTACTATGGCTGTATCACTGCAGGCCTGCCGACAGAGGAGGGCAGCTATGAGCCCAGCAATCCGTTTATTATTCATCATTATCATAATGCATGCGAACCCTGCGCAATATCTGCAAATTATACATTTTCTTCACTGTTTACATTCATTCATTAGATTCAGTCAAGACAAGATGAGGGATAAGATAGACTTTATTCATCCCACACAAGGAGAATTCACTTGATATTATAGTTCATTATTTATTATTATTAGTAGTAATATTTTTAAATAATTCATTATTTTTTGGTTGTCTACAGTAGAAGTCAAATGGACATCTGTGCTGGTCTTGAAATTTGAATAAATCGGCAGCAGTGTCACCAGCAAAGCCGACGATCACACCTCCTCCTCCATGCTACACAGTGGGAACCACACATGCAGATACCATCCTCGCGCTCTGCATTCACCTCCTCTGCCTCTCACAAAAACACAATAATCAGATTAATAAATATCAAATTTGGACTCATCAGACCAAAGTACAGATTTCCACTGGTCAAATGTCCATTCATTATGTTTATTTGGCCCAAACAATTCTCTTTTTCTTCTTCATCTCCCTCACTCTTGGTTTATTTGCATCAGTTCCATCATGAAGGCCGGCCCGAGTAACAATTTCTGAGGCTGGTAACTGTGATGAACTTATCTTCTGCAGCAGGGGAAACTCTTGCTCTTCCTTTGCAGACACAGTTCATCATCGTGTCTGATTGTTTTTGCAACTGCAAAACTTGAATTTTATCTCTTAACATAATGATGGACTGTTTATCTTTACTAAGTGCTTGTTTGTACTGAGCAGTTCTTGCCGTAATGTGTATTACTATAGTTGTGGAAGGACAACACAGCTGATGAACACATAAGAGGACAAGAAATTTCATTGATTAACAAAAAATAAAGGTGAAAACTGTTTTGGATGACTGTCTGCAAAAAGTACACTGAGCTCAAAGCAGAATATAAAATATAAAACATAATATTTTGCTTTGTTTACACCTTTTTTGTTTACTACATACATATGTGTTATTTCATAGTTTGGAAAAAAGAAAAAAAAAACATTGTTCAAACTTTTAACTGATTCTGTATGTAGAGGATAATTACAAAAGACACATTTACCAGAGGTGAAATAATATAGCAACAACATCTCCACAGAAAATTACAAAATAAAAATACGGATCAGAGAAGAAAAACAAGAACCCTCCAGATGTTGCTATATTTTGTCACAATGTGTGATGATTACCCTGTTACACCCTCCATAGTACTGCCAGAAACAACAAAGAAAGTTCTCAGTTTTTGAGGATCTTTTTAATTCAAAATTCAAAAAGATATTAATATTTATTCATTCAATATTCATATTCATTTAACAACAAGCGCACCAGCAAGTTTGTAAGAACATCGTCATACAGGATATTTCTTAGCAATGTCACCAGGTGGCAGTACAGTGATGGGAATACATTCAGCAGTATTTTTTCTCTATTTTCATGTCCACTGACCATCACGTGTGTCATCAAACAAAACAAAACACAAATGTTGGGAGGTGTTGGAAAAATGTGCTCATATCTGTTGCACAACAAGACTTGATTAGTCACTACTTTTATTTCATCCAAGATCTAAGTACTATTATTCATTTTATGTCAACATTATGTGATTAAAATTTCAATACAATACTTAAATGCTTTCGTTCATAACAAGCTAATATTGGATGGAAGTTATCTTTTTGTTATGACATAAAACAGAAACAAATCCGCCAATGATGTGGAAAGTTACATTTCTCTCAACTGTTCTGTCAAAGGGTCCTCTCTCTCTCTCTCTCTGTCTCTCTCTCTCTCCATTTACATGCTACTCTCGTCTGTATCTGCAGCCACTAAAGTAGAAGTCTTAATCTGCCAGGGAGATCAGTAAGGTAGTGTACACATTGTACATCAGGGCTGACATTGGCTTACTCTAAAATGAGATTTGTTTATTTCTTTTGACCCAAATTGTTCATTGGGTAAATGTTACTCTCAGCACTGACTCTTAAACAGTTGCCATAGAGAAGAAGACACAGTTTGCAGGATAATAAAGTAAAGGCTATTTTTGGTTCCCCCTAACATGAGGCTGTGCAAAGAGATTAATCCTTTATAGCACCTTCAGCCACGGTGGAACGTTTATATTCAAGCATTTGAGGTACTTATACTTCAGTTAGTATTTCCATTTTATGCCACTTTACACTCCACTAAAAGTCAGAGAGAGAGAGAGATTGTACTCTACTGCATTTATTTTTAGCTGCGATTACATTTATTTGCATACAAAACACAAAGAGCTTATAAAATTTGATACATTGTTCGGGGTGAATTCAAATGCTTTCCTGATCTACCAACATTTTCAATACACGACCTTTACTTAAAAATGTGTTTTTCTAGTGTGTTATTGTTACTTTTACTCAAGTAAAGGATCTAAATTCTTTCCTCCACCACTGATCTTCAGACTTCTGCATAAGAAAGTCATCATTCCAGTGTAATTACTTTTAAAAGCCCAAAGTCTCCTGTAAATATTGATGCAGAATTGATACAGACAAACGAAAAGGTCAACAGACTTGTTTTTTTTGCGATGCACTCAGTCTAATCTGTTTGTGCCTTTTACATCTCGTCCATCCACGTGGTTTCTATTATCCACAGCTGGGAAATAAATGTCTCTATAGAAAGTTTAAACATACATTAAAAATGTGAAATATTCTCTCCTGTCATGGAAGAATACGCATTTCACTGCACTGACATGCATACCAGGATCCCGAGTATGTCCACTCTCATCTCAAGAGTTCACTCCAGCTGGGCAGAAGGTGACAGCGGCAGATAAACTGTTCCCACGTTACGCCCGCGTGCCGTATCCTTCATCAGGACAAGGATTGTTAAATATAAATTTCAAACAATCTCTTAATGAAGTCCAGACTTTTGGATTAGAAACAAATTGACCTGACGTTATCTGGTGTTGGCGAGCTGTAGGAAATCCAGCCCAGATGTGAGGGACACTTGGTTGTTTCATTTTCAAGAATCACTAGCAGTCAATTGACAGATGAAAAACCTTCTCACACATGGCGAAGGAATGTATCAGTTACTAAAGAATTAAGGACTGGATAAGAGTATGTGTGTGTGGGACAGAGAGACGAGGACTGATACTTTCAATTTCAAACTGATACACACCAATCCACCGCATTAAAGCAAGTGTCGTATCACTTAAGTATATGTTTATTTGCTCTTGGCATGCATCAGTGAATCATTATAATAATATTGTCCAGGTAGGTTTATACCTTCAGACAGGCGGGCTGAGTGTGGTATTACAAGAGGCTGGCGCTGCACTATGACAGTCACTGGGTGCACTCCAGCTCAGCTGGAAATGGGACACTTATGCACATAACAGACATGACCGACGACACTGGCTCCTCTGCCCAAAGTGGAGGGAGATGAAGTGGTCTGCCAGGAAGCCCCGGCAGCAAAGCTGGCCTGATGGTCAGATGTTTGTTCTAGTCTGAATGGAAAAAAACCACAGTGTTTACACAATCCAGGACAGAGAGTGGGCCAAGCCAGCTCACTAGGGGAATTCAAAACACTGTATCCCAAGAGGGCACCCTGAGGAGGTAAAAAAAACTGCTCTCCATAAATGGGTAAAGCCAGCAGGGAGGGTATTATTGGGAATAACAGAGTTCCTGGCAGGGGTCTCCTGCTGTCAAGATCAAAATGTATTCATTTTGAATGGCTTCCATCTAATTAATTGACCTTTAATCAATTGCATTAATCATCACCGTCCCTCCTACAGCCCATGCATCAGGTTAGTTTGTTGTGGCTAAGCAGCGGCTGTCTGTGATTTACATTTTGCTGTGCAGTGAAAGATGTGGCTCTGCGATAATAAATCGATATGGCCTGGTGTCCAGACAGAAGTCTCTCCACAGTGTAAACATTTCTCTCACACTATTTCCCTGTGTAAGTGTCGAAGTAGTGAAGCGACTGTGAAAGGTGAAAGGATATTTATTCCTGGCTTTTATCCTGCCAACAAATGTCAAATGAGCTCATGACTATACAAGCATGGAAGGAGGAGGAAGAGTCCAACGTGCAATGTAAAGCCATATAGAGCACATCAGATGGATAGTTATACAAGATTACAAGGCCTCAATATGTTCTCCTGAACTGCAACATTTCTGAAAACTGTAGCATTTAAGGTTGTCATGCTCTTATAAGGTGCCATTTCTCCAGCCGTAACTATGAACCTCCAGGTCACTGCTGTTCTATATTGAGGCATTTTCATCCTCCTTCACTCGTTTTTCATCACTAACCTGATGCTTCCCACAGTCCTCTCGCTAAACAAATGGTTTCCTTTGTCAGTATTTAAGGACAGCTGAGAAATCTCTCAGTCAGAGCAAGTGGCCAGCGCAATAGACGGAGCACGAAAATGCACAAGAGGGTCACATTTCATCGCGGCTTAAAAACAAGACCATTTAAGTGGCTTAACAAGCATTAAAAATGGAGCAGTTTATGAAACATCAAACGCTGGCATTGCCTGCTTTCGCTCCCCGATTACACCCCGTTGTCTGAGAAACTAAAGCCTCATTATCTAAACTCCCTGCCAAGCAGATGCCTCATTTAGTTCATGTGACTGTGTTTGCTCTCTTTCCTTTTTTTTTCAGACTGCATGTAGACACAATGAATTAGCACAGAATCAAAACCTTACATGAACGGACAGTCTGCACAACGCAAGCTTCTCTCCTCCACCCCGAGATTGCCTCACCAATTCTCGGCACTTGTTGAGGATTAGTACTGTCAGAATAAAGTCAATAGCACATGAGAAATTTATCTTCCCTGGCATTGTGTTTGAATCAAGCGGCCTTCTTGGATAAATCTGACATTCCTGGCTTTCATTACTCAGAAGCTGAACTAAACCTCACAGCTTACAGTGAAATGAAATATGTCCTTACAAATCTGAGTAACAAACTCTTGGCTCCAGTCCAGCAAATAATATTTTGCTTCAAATGCATATTTTGACCTGATGCATCTGTCACTCACATGTTTGTGGACCCGCTGACAGGAAGCTTGGGAAGCGCCTGCCAAAGCAACTGTGACACACATGCATATTCAAGGCTATAATACTACAGCATGGAGTGAGAATGCATAAGGAATGGTCTTCATTAGGTGATGATTACAATGAGGATACACTGGAATGTAAAAATGGGATTACAATAAGACTAATGCCTTCTAAAGCTCTCACAGTTTTCACAGCTAATTCTGCTTATGTTATAAAATAAAAATATTTTACCATCGCCTCATGCTTCATCCACTATCTCATCTACTGAGAAGTACATCCACACAATCCTCTTCTCAAGCTGTCTGTGTTTTTTTTCCTTCACCTGTTTCCCTCTCAAAGCTCCTCATTTCTCTCACAGACTCACTTCCCAGTGAACAGCTCCATCAGTCCTCCCTCCCACATCTTCTCCCTCCCACCTTACCTCCTCCTCTCACTGTCACTGCGCTTCTCAAACTTGAGGTGGGTCTTTTTTACACTGTCTCCCGCCTCTCCTTGTACTCTTTACTCCCAAGACGTGATGAGGTTAACAGCACTGTGTGTATGTGGGACTCTGCTGGCCTTCACAAGCCTCTTTTGGACCACAGCGGATTCAGACGAAGGAGATCTCCTGTGGGATAATGAATTTGGGCCCTGCACTGCAAATCTGAGACCTGAGGGGCCGTGCAGACACAGACAGGATGGGAGCACATGCCCTTACCTATTCAGTCTGCCGCCATTGACTGTCCATTTGCCAAAGCAGCTCAGAGAGCTGGAAAAGATCGTGGAGGATCTGCAAAAGCTGAAAGACAATGTGGATCAGCTGAGGAAGATGTGTGCCGATTGTAAAGTAAGCCAAACTGAGAGCGAGTGTGGAAGGCAAAGAGAGCATGAAAAGCTGAATGAGGGTGCGGAGAGACGTAAGGATGAGAGGAACTGGCTGAATGAGAGAAATCCTGGGAGACTAAAAGATTTCAGCCTGCAGTGTGGGACAGACAGGGTTAAAGCAGAAAATACTACAAAAGGAGATGGTGACACGCACTCTGAAAAAACTATTTTGGAAGAGAAAGAGAGAAAGAAATGGGAAGCAGAAAGAGAGAGGAGCGATAAAGTGATTGTAAAAGGAAATGAGGATGAAGAAACTCTAGAAGTGACAGAGAAAGATGGAAAAACAGCGGGTGCAAAAGGAAAGGACAAATTTGGGCAGACAAATGATGGAAATGAGAGAATAGTGGATACGGTCAGGAAAAATGCTGCTGAAAAAAATAACAGGGAGAGAGAGACGGACAGAAATAAAGAAATAGAGAGTAAGCGTACTTCAAAGGGAGATCGAGGAGACGTGAGAGAAAAAGAAAAAGAGAGGAAGACTACAAGTAATATAAGAAATAAGGAGAAAATAGAAGAAAGTACCTATCACGTGTGGCGGGATGAAACAAAGGAAACAGAGAAAAAGACCCAAACTGAAGAAGACAGACACAGTGATGGAATAAAGATGTCTGAGGACCATGATGGGCATACAAATCAGGAGCGAAGGCTGTATGGAGAGGAGAGGAAAAAGGAAATGGAAAAGGGAATAAAAATGGAGCGAAATAATGAGAAACCAAAACAGACTGAGAGCATCGGGCATGCAGAAAAAGAGAAGACTATAAAAGAGGGGGAGGTGGGGAGGGACTGGGAGAGTGCTATGGAGATCAAAACAGAAGGAGAAAAGGCGGTCCAGACTGTACAGAGAGACGGTGATGGAGAATTAGCATCCAGCGAGGCAACTGAGAGGACAGACTTTGTTTCAATCAGCCCGACTCCTCACTCCACCACTAGTTTAGCCCCGCGGCATGACTCCAAGGGCTCAAAGAAAGCTGTAACCTTTGCATCACCTCCTTCTTCGTCCAGCTTGACTTCACATTTGAACACAGGTGCTAATCAAGGGAGGACAATAACGCCTGACAGACTTCCAACCCAAAGCACAGGCCTTGATGCAGGAGGCATTTCTGAGCACCCAGGCCCAGATGCAGAGGCAGGCTTTAGGACCACAAGTAGGCCAACAACAGCCACAATAAACACACTGGGTGGCCCCGGACAGCAGATAACCAGTGCCAATACTAGGTTTCCCTCTACAACTAGTGCAAGACCTGAAACGGGCTTCCAGGGGCGAATTAGCTCAACTATGGCAACTACAACCACCACTACTCCTCATCAAAATTTATATACAACTACATTCCCAGGAGTCACAGACCGCAACCGCTGGACAGCTAAGAAGAACATCAGCTCAAACACTAAGCCTGGCGTAAAACCTTTACCAGGCCGAGGACTGAAGCCTGGTGAAAAGCATAAACCTGCAATTAAAGCTGAAGCAGATCGAAGGCCTAAAAATCCAAAGAATGACCGGAAACCTGATCGAGTACCTTTGCCTGACAGCAAAACAAAACATGACCAAAAGCAGAAGCCTGCTCACCAAAAACCAACAACCAACCAGAAACCGAAACCTGGCAAAGATCCTAAACCAATTCAAAATCCAAAACCTGACCAAAGACCTGAGAATTTACCAACTGATCGAAATCTGAAAAACACTCAAACACCTAAACGTGACCAAGAACATACAACTGATCAAAACAAGTTAGCTATTCAGAAGCCAAAATCTAACAAAAAGTTTACACCTCCTGTCCAGAGACCTACATCTACATCTCAAACTGTAAATGTAACCGAGTCTCACAGAGATCCTCAAACTGACAGAGAAATCACAGTTATTTATCAGGAGTCGAAACCTGAGAAAAAGCCGGTTAATCCTCTTGAAACCGACGACCCTGACCAAAATCTGAAAAATGAAGACAAAACAAAACATGATCAAAGATCTATAGTAAATCAATATTCTACACCTGCTCAAGAGTTTGAAACAACGAGCCTCACACCAAAACCCAACCAAAAACCTGAAACAGAACTAATAGAAGATTCTGATCAAAATCCTTCATCCAAACCTAAATCTTTCCAAGAACCACCTGGACAAGGATATACCCCTGATCAAAACCAGTTACCTACTCAAAAGCCAAAAACTCATGAGAAGTCTTTGCTTCCTGTCCAGAGACCTACATCTATATCTAAAACTGTAAACACAACCAGTTCAGACAAAGATCCTCAAACTGACAGAGTGTCTGTTGAAAGAAAAATTATTAATCAGAACTTGAAACCTGAGAAAAAGCCGGTTAATCCTCTCAAAACTGGAAACTCTGACCAGAAACAAAAACCTCCTAAAAAGCTGACAAGTGAAGAAAAAACAAAACCTGATCAAAGGTCTTCATCAAACACACCAGTTCAAGAGCTTGAACCTGAAACATTGAGCCTCACACCAAAACCTAACCAAAAGCCTAAAACAGAACTATTGGAAGATTCTAATCTAAATCTTTCACCCAAACCAAAACCTGTCCAGGACCCGTTGCCTAGACAAGAACATACACCTGATCAAAACCAGTTACCAACTCAAAAGCCAAAATCTAGTCAAAAGTCTACACTTCCTGTCCAGAAACCTGAAGAGCCTGAAATCACAAGTATTAATCAGGAGTTGAAACCTGAGGAAAAGCCGGTTAATCCTCTTAAAACAGGCAACCATGACAAAAATCCAAAACCTCCCAAAAAGATGGAAAGTGAAGAAAAATTAAAACCAGATCAAAGGTCTTCATCAAACACACCAGTTCAAGAGCTTGAACCTGAAACATCAAGCCTCACACCAAAACCCAACCAAAAGCCTGAACCTGAATTGTTGGAAGATTCTGATCTAAATCTTTCTCCCAAACCTAAACCTGATCGAGTCCTGATCAAACCTGCTAATCAAAAGCCTAAACCCAGCCAGAAAATCCCGAAAATAAACCAAAAACCTAAACCTGGCCAAACACCTAAGCTTAACCAAAAACCACCAACAGGCCAAAAGACAAAACCAAATGTGACGCCGAAACCTGAACAAACACCACAAACCAATGGAGGGTTTAAAACACCTCAACCCGACCAAATGCCTAATCCCGACCACACATCTGTGTCTGATGAAAGCCCTGAATCCGAATCAAGTAAAACATTCAGACCAAGGGTTCCCCCCAAACTCAGGCCACCAACCAGACCTACCATCAAGTCGGGAGAAACTCCTGCTCAAAGGCCAAAACCAGCAAAGCCAAGTCCAAAGATCAAAACAGAGTTAGATCCTCTTCAAATTGGCAGCACTTCTTCAGATGGCATACAAAACTCTCAAACCGACATGCCGCCTGCATCTGGCCCTGTAAAACAGATTGCTGAAGTGACTCATTCCCCAGGGCACACAGAGTTGAAGACTATCACTCTCGGTCCAAAGACCTCCAACCGCCTGGAGACTGGGCCCTTCCCTCGCCTTACAATGAGCCCAAACAGCAGGATTACGTCTGAACTGAGACCACAAACAGCTGGTCAAGTACCATCCATCCCAATGACAACAAGACCAAACAAAATTATGCGTGGGATCTTTCCAGGTGTTATCCCTAGTGCTAGTCCAGAAAAGCCAAAACAAGCCTCTAAAACAGACTCCAGGTTACAAGCTCACACTGTGGAGGAAACAGCACCCGGTCAAACTCCAGCACCAGACATAATGGTGATTCCAGTCCCTTCCCCCAGAACCCAAACTACCTCCACAACTAGCCCCGACCTCAGGTCAACAACCCCTGCCACCTCTGGCCCTGAGCCCCTGGCTGCTGAAGCTTCCACTCCCAGTGCACGTGAGCTGCGAGTGAAAATCAACCAGGTGGCTGCTTTCTTCAATAACAGCCTGAGTCCGAAAGAAAGACCGCTGGACAGGCGTCCAAAAGAGCACCCAGAGGACAAGCAGGGAGGCAGCAGGCCTGATCGGACAGACGGCAAACTACCATCCAAAGGCAAGAGAGATTACTTTAACACAATTCACACATGATTACTTTAATTTAACCTTTAAATTGTATGCAATTTTTTTATATAATTAGTAACACAATGATTTAAATAAAATAATCGGAATACTTTAATTACTTTTGAATTCCTTTAAAAATATTTTAATTATATATTTTTACTAAAAAAAGGATAATTTAAATTTTATGTACAGTACAGACTACAATAAAGACTTTCATTTCTTTTCATGAGTTAATATATCAGTGACGAACGCTATGACAGAAGTTTTATAGTTTTAAGTTTCATACCTTTATAATAAATGTAATCAAGTGCATTTAAAATGTAATCTGGGCTGATTATAGTTACTTATTTTAATATATTTGCTAGCCATTACAGAGCAGTGATTGTATGTATTTGTTGTATTGTATGTTTGCATGTGATTATATTACATGTAAAGCAGCAAACAACATTGATTTGCACCTCAGAGAAATTTATTAATATTCACTGCACAACAAGGTAAATATAAATTAATAGTGGAGGCATATGCGACAACAAACTTATGTTTTAAAAAAAATCTGTTGTTTTTGTTGATAATGCATCACAATAATTAGGCTGATGATGAGGTTGTGAACTGTTGTGCATTAAAAACTGAGTGCTTTTAATTGTGTTACTCACTAAAAAAAGGAAATTGGTAGGTATGACCTGAGCTGGAAGGATTTTAAGCAAGAGGACCACATGGTAGGCACTAATGATCTTTAACATGATCTCAGACCACATAATAATTCATATATATATATAAATTATTATGTGGTCTGAGATCATCTTTGTACAAAACATAAGGGCTACAGGAGGAATCTGCATATGTGAGCAAAATGTGCACGCAGCATGAGTGTCATGATTAAAGATAAAACCACAACTATGTGTAGGCCAACAGCTTTAACACACCCTTCAGTGAAGCATGGTTTACATTAAGTGAATAACTTGGCATTGGATCTGACTGATAGATTCTTCAGTTTAACACAGAAATAACAGCCTGCTTTACCTGCAGGTAAAGATCAAGAGGAATTTCCCATTTGTTGACACTGCATGTTCGTCTTTTATTTATTAAAAACTGTGGAGAAAAAAAAGACTAAACTCTGCAGGCCAGAAATGACGTAGTTATTTTTTTAGTTACAAGTTTTAAAATCTGCACTTAGTCTTAAAATAGCATATATGTGTCTACTGTGGAGGTCCAACTGGAGAGGCTTCAAAAACACTAAATCTTTTATGGTGGAAAAATCATTTTGCACTGACCACTGGTGACCTCATTTCACGGCTGCATCCCAGCTGCGAGATGATAATTTCACCTGCGAGATATGAGCAGAAGAAGCAGGACTTTGTTTTGGCTAAGAAGGGGAAGCTTAAAGTATAAAGTGTGCATAATTCTTCTCTTATCCACAGTCTCCTTGCTGAGGAGAGACTGCTCCGACCACCGGCGGCTCAGAAAGGAGGCAAAGAGCGGAGTGTACCTGGTGACCCCTGACCTCCGCAGCGCGAGTTTCCGCGTCTTCTGTGACATGGAGCTGGGTGGAGGAGGATGGACGGTGCTGCAGCGGCGACAGGACGGCAGCGTCAGCTTCAACCGCACCTGGGCCGAGTACCGGTCAGGCTTTGGGGAGCTGGACGGAGGGGAGTTTTGGCTGGGCAATAATTTCATCCACCTGTTGACCCGGGACAGGGACATGGTGCTGCGGGTGGAGCTGGAGGACTTTGAAGGAGTGATGGAGCATGCAGAGTACGAGCAGTTCAGGGTGGCGAATGAACGGCTGCGCTACAGGATGACAGTCGGGAGGTACTCGGGTACCGCAGGTGATGCCCTGCGCTTCAGCAAAAGTTATGATCACAACAACCGGGCGTTCACCACCCCGGACAGGGACCATGACCGATATCCATCCGGCAACTGCGGCGCCTACTACAGCTCCGGCTGGTGGTTTGATTCCTGCATGTCTGCAAACCTCAATGGGAGATACTATGTGGGGAAGTACAAAGGGGTCCGGGATGGGATTTTCTGGGGGACGTGGCATAACATATCTACAGAGTATTACCTTACAAATGACAGACAGTCTTTTAAAACTGTCAGGATGATGATCAGACCGAAAGGCTTCACACCATGAGACGTGACTCTCTGCTACAGCATGATGGGAAATAAACATTAAAGGGTCTAATTACTAACTACTTACAACCATAGGATGCTCTTTACAGTTCAATGCAACCTAATATACTATCCACGCAGTTATTGTACGCTATAAACACAATGCTGCCACCTTGTGGTGTTTGAATCTGCAACATTTGTTTACAGGAAGAACTGAGGATGTACATAGTCACAAAGGTTATCGTCCATAGTGTCTTCTTTTATAACCTTAACATGTCATTGAGAGTGTAATGTGTTTAGTGACGATGGAGGGAAGTCCTCTCGTAAAGATAGTCTGAATTTTGACGGGTATGTAGCAACAGAGACGGATATTTTTTTATTAAAGTACTGGAAGGCCAGTTGATGGTTGATTGAAGCTGTTTGTGTTTATTTGTTAAGATAAATAAAAAAGTGATAATTATGAGGAGTTTGTATTTGTTTCTGCTTCTTTTATGTTTTTATTTTCTTTAAACTCAAATGCTAAATAATCAATAAAAATAACACACAGTCCTTTAAAACTAGAAGTAGATTCGAGCAAACTGTTCAAGACTCAATTTCCCTGCAGGCTTTGCGGCGAGGACGACGATGCGACGAGCTCACATGAGCCTGCTGATTGGACAAAGGCCAAATCAGAGGCGGTGCTAAGTTTACACAAGACTGTACATCCGGTTTGTCAAATGAAAGTAAAGACAGGAAGTAAAATATATTTCACCTTCAACATAAAAGAAAAATATGAGGAAGTCTGAGCTGCTGGTGTTTTGTTTTTATTTACATGTAAAGGAGTAGTCCACAGACGGTTGTTTGTCTCTATGTGTCATTCCCTGTTGTCACTTTGAGGGCCACTTTGCAGGCTACACTTAAAAATGTATTAATATAAAAATATAATGTTGTTGGAATAAAATATTTTTACTTATTTTTGTGAAATGGCTGTGGCAATGTGATTAATACTTGAGAGAATCTCTTTCAAACATATCACTGAAAATTAAACAACAATTAAAGTACAATTAACCTGATGTGAATGAGAATAGGAAGAAAAGAGGAATGTATCTGAAAACAAAATTTGTTTATTACAGCAGTTTAATAACTGTGCTACTGGTAAAAGAAGTCAATCTTTCAGTTTCATAGATTTGTTTGACGCTTTTATTCTGAAAACTCGTACCGGAAGTATTAACTTGGTGTTAACAGCGTGGTGACAGTCCGTGTTGGATGAATGGCGGCGTACAGTGTCTACCTTAGTAGTTGGTGTTGGTGTAGGTGAGCTGGTTTACCGGAGAGATGTCTTGGAGCTCCGCAGCTCAGCGGGGATGTGTCGGACTCCTCCGCTGCTGGTCGCTCACAGTCAGCCCCAGGACACTCACAACTCCCGGCTGCCCTCTGCGCACTTCACGGCTCTTCTCCATCTCTGTCCCCTGGAAGTGTCCAACAACACGCGAAGAGGTGACCCCGCCTCTGAAGCGGTGGGCACTGGAGGTGAACCCCTTCAGCACGGTACGGGCACAGCTGGGATGCAGCATCTCGGTCCGCCCGCTGGACCCGCACGCCTTCCCGGAGGCTGACCGAGTCTTCATCGCTGTTCACGGGACAGACACCGAGGAGGAGGTCGGTCTGGATGACTTACACGTCCAGTATGATGACCACAGCAAAGAGCTGCTCATCTCGGGCAGGAAGGTTAACAGCAGCTTGTTGATTGACCTGGCTGCGCCTGTTAAAAGTAGTGAGTTCTCCTGTGAAACAATGACCCCTAATGTTTACAAGGTGTTGTCCAGTTGACCTTACTGCTGCTGTCCCCGCTGATGAATCCTGTCATTGTCAGATCTCCTCATTACCACTGAAGGAAAAGGCAACTTGCACGTGAAGAACATGGAGTGTGACATCTGCAGGGTGCAGACAGAGGAGGGCAGCTGTCTGCTGCACTCTGTCAAGGTAGGCGGTGGCATGACAACAGACGACACGAGCATATTACTGCATCCTATCAGCTGATCTCGCCATTAAAACATCACTGTTGATTTATTATTGGTGTTATTGCAGATACTTGACAAATAAACATATACAATGGTTAGGCATGTTTGAAAAAGATTATCCAACTACATTTGTAATGTAAGATGGTGTCAGCAGGGGGAAAGTGTGTCCTCTGCTTTCCACTGTCAATGATGTGTGGGTAACTAGGGAGTGATACTAATTTTGATTGATATGACTTATATATGACATATCTATAATCTTTGTTGTTTTATAGCTCTAAACACTGACGTTCAGTCATACCATACAACCTTGATTCCTAAAAGTTGGGGCGCTGTGTAAATCAAATAAAAATTTGACCTATATTCAACTGAATACAGTGCAAAAATATTTTATGTTTGTTTCGTAAATACACTGTTCAAGTGGAAAGTGTCAAGTCAAGTTCAAATTAAACGACCCTGTAGACTGTTGTTGTAGAGCTGAAGATGTGTTTTATCAGAGGAAAGAACTCCTGGTCCTTTCTCTTGTTGCTTGTATCTCAGGGTCACCATGTTGAAGTCAGATCTCTCGGAGGACACGTGACAGGTCTGGGCACTATCCATGGGAATGTGGACATCAGCACATGCGGAGACGGTGTAAGGACAGCGTTACAGTTACACTCAGCAGTCATTAGAGGGCAGCAGCAGCCTGACTTTATCTAAATGTGTTTACAGTATTGAAGTTAGTGCAGCGTACCTTTTTGATTTGGACAAGACAACTGGAAAAAGTTAAATCATACATCACCTGGTGACGGTCGTTCTGTGCTGTTTGCAGGCCGTCAATGTGAAGAAGCTCCAGGGTACCACAATGAATGTTTCAACAGAAGGAGGCTCTCTGAAGGTCAAAGCCATCTATGCTGAGTCCAGCTGTGTGTCCTCCTCCTCTGGCAGGATAGAACTAGGGCACGTACACGGTGAGCAATCAGTTCAATTTGATTTATTCAGTATTATTTTAATTAAAGAACATTTAAACACATCGACAGGAAAAATCTGAGGTTAAACCGCCAAGCCTATAATTGATACATCATGCATTATATCGTGAGTGCACACTGCAAACTAAATGAAACTTTCCTCTTTAAAATCTACAACCTGCAACGAGTAGGTCACTCTGCCATTTTTTTTAAAACCCTCTTCTTCCCATGAACCATTGCGGCACACAGCTGCTTGATATTAACGTTGTTGCAAACCGGTGCTTTGGTATGCTAAGAATCCCGGGCTCTGATCCAAACAGTCTGTTTTTCTATAACGTGGCTGCAATTTATCACAAATTCTGTACTTCTTGTTGTTGTTTTTCTGAGAGCAACTCTATAAAACACAAGTTGTTAAAAAAAAAAAAAAAACTTAATTCCTGGGTGTAGAGATTAAAGACAAACTGTACTGTAATGTGAAGTAAAGAACTGCGTCAGCTACATAGAATTTTAATTTCTTCCTGATACAGATGAGCCTCTCTTCGTAGAATACATGGAAACAATTATCCTATTGACTTCAGTGGTGTAGGGTTATGATGTGTACAGTGTGAGGCAGAGGCGTTTCCATCAAATCATGCTATAACTTCCCTAATAACTCAAAATAACAGATATATTAGTTCAAACTATGCTTATGTTTTCATTGATTTCAAGGTAACGCCACTGTGAAGAATGTGTCTGGAGATACAGTTATTGGTAAGCAAGTGGACTCTGATTGCATAATGACCTAAGTATGGTATCTATCAGTGACTAAAGTGACCTAAGGCGGTCTTTGCATTTGCAGATGGTTCAAATAGTTTCCTGAAGATTTCCTCTCGCAGCGGCGGCATTGATGTCTATGTGGGAGATGGTGGCAGTGCTGAGCTCCGCAGTCAGGAGGGTAAAAACACAATCTAAGAAGGATATTCACCTCGTGAACCAGTTTTTCTTCCTGGCTCTCTCTTGATGTGTTGAGTCATATTCTTCTTTGTTTTTTCTTCTGTCATACGTAGGGGCAGTGTGCGTCCGTGTCCCCTCCTCGTTGAAAGCCGGGGTGGAGCTCCGTGGAGCGTCGGTGGATATCAGCCCAGAGGTTGTGCTGCATGGAGTAGAGAACAACACAACTGAAGGCCAAACCACAACTACTGGTAAGCCATAATTTATTTCTCATTAAATCACACTCAGTGACATTAACAAAACCCTCCAACAAGTGAATCAACACAGGATGCTTTGTTTCTGCTCTCAGGTTACATAAACGGAGAGCCTCCATTTGACCAGTGGGTTAAAGCTCAGGCAGACCGAGGCACTGTCAGACTGAAGACACAAAGCTGGTTTGAGTCCCTGAAGCTGGGGAGCTGAGATATGGGTCACTCTTCAAGACTGGATACATCTTCACTTCATTGATTGGAGGACATACAGTGTCACTGCACAGCAGTGTTTGTGCTGAACTCTCATTGGTTTTGAATGTTAATTAGAAACTGTATGCTTGCTCATATTTTTCTATGTTCACTGTGTCATATTGTTTGTAAATAATATAAAAGTCTATCTCTAAAATGTTTGTTATTCATTAAGAGTCAAATTCAGTCAGATACGTTCACCTATGCCTGTGATGCTGCCACATTTCATTACATTTACAGATGATAAATTGAAATTAATTAAACCTTAATGAATGAAAGCACCAGCTTACAATACACATTTCACAATCCTCTGCATATTTTGAAAGAGCTTTCTTTCTTTTTCACCCCAAATGATCATCACACTAAGGCTGAGGCTGTTGGGTTTCTCTGGGTATGCTTGTAGTATTCACAATTTTAAACAAATAAACCAGGTGAAAGCATCGAGTGTTATGTAAACAAAAGATGAACCAAGATTGTACTGATACAGATTTTTAATTTAAATAAATAAAACACTGAGTACACACAGACGCTGCATAGACAAAAAAATGTTCTTCACAAAATGTAGAAATTTAAAAACAACGCTCTGAAAATCACACCGTGAATGGTGAACGACATCAGATAGTTCAAATCTAAAGTGCTTTGTTCTTCCATGTGTATAAAATTATATTATTATTATAAAGTTTATTAATGTCTTGTCATGTCTTAGTGCTAACAACGCTGGGTTAGCATGCGTCAAAGCCGTCACATTTGGTAAATGATTAGTGGTAACCAGCAAGAGCCACTGATTTTCTCTCTTAAATCAAACATTTTCTACATTCTAGATCTAATCCAAGATTATAAGACTGAGCCGGTTTCTCAACTTGAGTACCATAAAAGGAATGAATATGAAAAACTGGAACAATTTGCTTTTTAAAAAAATAACATCCACTCTGTTGTTTCAGGGCTTAAAATTTACGAGAAGCTGCAGACATTTGATCATTTAGTGCGACGCAATACAAACAACTGTGTTATCGTTGTACAAATAAAATTTATTATCGCAAGAAGAAAGCAATTACACTACTAGCTGTAAGTACTAAAGCTGACCTTGTGGAAAACTTACAATTCGGAGTGGACATCAGAAATGTTTATGCACTAGATAAGAGTTATTAATCCACTACAGTCAGCAGGGTCAGCGGCACAGGACATACCACTGTGACGAGCTGATGAAATCCAGACTGGTAGAGGACAGAGAGCAGAGATCTGATTATTATTAACCAGTGATTTGGGATTGTAGTCATGTGATTAGTTCTCCTGTGGTGTATCATTTCAAAATGGTTTGCTGATGTCCCAAAAATGATGGTTGTTGTGTATGATGTATGTTTTTACAGAATCATTACAGCACTTAATGTGATTTGTTTATATCCCCTCTGTACTTGCGTCTCATGTCATCGCTGAGTGCCGCTCCTCCACTTCCCAAGTGTCATCGGTCCTGGTGGATCTTGTGACTGCATGCATTTGACCCATGCTGCTGTATCCAAACCAGTATGGAGGGTCGTCATTGCTGTGCTCCCAATACTTTACACGTGGCTGAAGCTTTAAGGCGGCTACCCTATGGGAGAAAACGTCATTCAAAATTATTGTGCAGGACTCTTTGCCACTAACTTGCAGTGTCTGTGTCTTACTTGGAGATGCTGCTGCAGAAGGCCATTGTGATGGAGCAGAATGGAGGGCAGATCTTCTCCAAGTGTCGGAGAGAGCGATCTGTGAGAAGAACGCAGCCGCTCACATCAAGTTCTCGCAGGTACTGAGATCCACTTGTCAGATACTGCACTGCCATATCTGTCATCTGAGGTAGAGCAGGAGGAAATAGAAAACATGTGGCATGAGTTGATGAGGGAAATGTCATCTGCTTGAGCCTGGGCACATTTAAAGGCTTTAGAGGAGGGTGGATGTGTACCTTTGGACAACCTGGCATCCTCAGTGTGACTAGACCTCTGCAGTAAAATGAAATAGATCTGATGGCCGGGTCTGACAGAGCTACACAGTGAGACACATCAACATGTTCCAGATCTCTCACATTCTTGCACAGCTTCTGCCCTCGTGACAAACAAAGGAGATGACACAAGTGTGGCATGAAATGTGAATGGGTGAGGAAATGAATGAAGAAAATGGGAAATGATATCTACAAGAAGACATAAAGTCTTCCTCTGGTAACATCTGTTAGTTGGCAGTAAAGCAACTGACGGTTAGGAAACAGTGTGAGTACAAGTTTATTTCCTGTCAGCTGTTGATATGAGCATATACTGGAAAAAAAAAGAAGTAAACTTGGACTAAAACTGTTCTATGAAAACACCACATCTGGTACCTCTATGCCAATGTCTGTGACGTAGACACACTCAGCGAGGACCAACTTCTTCAAGCCAACTCGCTCAAGAGCTGCGAGCCCCTAAAAACACAAACACCAAATTAGAGACTTCACCATCATCTGTTTTTCAGGAATGTGTGAGGGTGAGAAGAAACATCTAGAAAATACCTGATCCTGGATGTTGCAACCGCTGATGTCAAGAGAGCAGACAGAGCTGCCACTCAGCCACTGCAGACTCACGTCAGTCAGTCTCTCACAGTAACTCAAGTTGAGATGGTACAGTTTACACAACCTGATAAATTGTGCACACACGACACAAAATGCTGCTGCGTGACGCTATTTAACAAGCCACAATCAGATATATGTGTGTGTTTCTGGTTGTCTGTGTGTATCTGTGTGTGTAAACAAAGCTGCATACCTTTGTGCAATCCTCCTGACAGATGTGTCAGTGATGTGACAACAGTGACTCACATTCAGCTCTCTCAGTTTGGTGCTTGAGAAACCTTCAGTCAAATATTTGATGCCGGTATCACTCACGCTGTAATGCAGACAAAAACAATAAACATGCCATGTCATGAAAAAGCACACACTCTAACTACAGCAGCAACAAACACACACACACACACTTGTTACAAAGTGAGATGTCCAGATGTTGCAGGTTCTTGAGGGTGGCCACAGATTTGAGGCTGGCGTCGGTCATTCTGGGGCACTCTGCGGCGTGGATCTTGCGGAGGCCTTGAGAGCTGCGACACAGGGCTATCCAGCTGATGTCTGTTAGCTGGTTATTACCTAAAGTGCACAGAACCAGAACAGAATTATTTCATTGTTTTCGTGTGTACGTGGAAATGAATGTCACAGAATACTAAATGATCTCACCCTCTGTGCTAAATGTCTTCAGCTTGGCTACTTCAGCGATGGCTTTGAAGGCAACGTCGGAAAGATGAGGAGCATCCAGCAGAGAAATGGCAGACAGACATCGACATCTGGCAATTAGTGCCTGTAGGAGCAGAGTAAGACTTTTCTTTGCTGCCACAAAAAATATGCATGTTGACAAAGAAAATTCTTTTCTCTTCTTTTTTCATTTTCTGTTTCTTTCTTGAACTTTCCAGAGCTGGGATGTTGACCCTGTGCAAAATCTGTGATGTGTTGTTGAAAACTTACCATAACACAGCTATCTGACAGCGTTGGCATGTCATTGATCACAATCTCTTTGAGTGAGGGACATCCAGCAGAAATGTATCTGAACCCATTTACTGTCATCTAGGGGAGAGAGAGAGAGGAGGAGAGGGGATGAGGAAAATGTGTGTACACTGTGAACTGAGTCATTCTCCTGGATTTTAGGGGCCTCATAAATTAAAACCATACATCTGGAACCAAACCAACACACATTCCCGGATGAAGGTGCATTTTGTGTTACGGCACATGTGTGTCATGTTATGGCTTGTGCACATGGTGAGCGCGTGGGCAAGAGTGAGTTGTATTAACCCAACCCTCCACTTGGCTACAGCTGCCTTTTACACTCAGTCTCCTTCAGGACTTAGTTCATTCGCTCTGTCTGACTGAAAACAGTCAACAGTGTATAGCCAGGGACAAGAGCAGACACGTGCAAACAGAGAGTGACTGGATTTATCCAAGGCGGACTGAACACTGATCTTTCACAAAGGCAAAAAGCTGCGTCCTGTCCACAGCTGAAGCTGAGTGGAGTGACTATATACTGAACTGAGAGGAGCATACAGACTGACCTGAGTGCATCCGGACAGATTGAGGTGGAAGAGATTGTGGCAGCCCTTCCCTGTGGTCAGGTACATAAACCCTTTATCTGTGAATCTGTAGCAGTAGGCAAGACTCAGGTATTGAAGGTTCAGACAGTTCCTGTTTAAAATCAATAGTTAGATTAATTCATGTAACACACAAATGATATGTTTAAGCTATGTGCTAATTATAGTTGATTGTTTAGTTTTTATTTGAACAAAAGATTCAAGCACATGTTCTGCAAGAAAAGCAGCTTCATTAGAAGTAAAAAAAAAAAAAAAAAAAGCTCTTCAAAATCTTACATGATAAAAATGTGAAACATTTCCAAAATGTTTTACATGGGAAAGAGAACGAGCGGGAGAGCGCTAATGATGGAAAACTATTGAACCTGTAAATCTATCATCAAAGCAATTATACAGCCCAGGCGTCATGTTTTGAATGCCCACATCTGGTCCTCTAAATCATGTAGTTGGCAATGATTAAGCTGCTCAGACATGAAATATAGGTAGTGAACTGCAAATTAAACATAACATACAACAAATATAAACATGGAGATAGTTCTGGAAACTAAAGGGCAGGAGGCCAGAAAAGTCTGATTCAGAAGAAGAATTACATCATACCTGACTTACTGTGTTGAGTGAGTGGACTGCACTCTATGAGCACCAGTCTGTCAAATCTAGTCACGCAGAGGTTCTACCACAATAAGAGGATTACCTGGACAGTTCTTGTAGAGTTTTGTTTGTGATGAGTGTGCAAGAAAGGTTCAAGTAGAGCAGGCAGGGACAGCCCTCGACAATTCTCTGGATCATCACATCCTGTTAAGGAGCAGAGATTGAATGTTACCTTAAGTTTTCACAGCACTTGTTACACACACAGTTCATAAAGAGACAATTAAACTGCTTGGTTTTTACAAAACAGAATCAATTTTATGTAAAAATTACAATGACTAAAACCACGCCAGGAAATTCTTGCCTCATCAAAGTGTTTGTGAGCATCAAGAGGTTGTGTTGACATACAAACAGTCCTGATTGAAATCCATATTATGACAAGAACTATTCACCCTAGTTAAAAAAAACACCACCTGATTTCAGAGGTTAAAGTAGAAGACATATCTCAACATCAACTATTCAGAGAAGACTGTGTGGATCAAATGTTGCTACAAAAAAAAGAGAGAGAGAAGATTAAAGGTCCAGTTTGTATAATTTAGTTGCATCTAGTGGTGTAATCGCCACATTGCAACACCTCATGTCACCCTTCCCTTTCTAGTATAAAGAAGAAAGAATACTGTCTGGAGTTAGTTTGTCTGTTCTGGGCTACTACATGGTGTTTAAACATGGTGGCCTCCGTGGAAGAGGACCCGCTCCCACTACAGATATAAAACGCCAATTTTAAACTAACAAAAATAAAAAGATTCTTTTTTTTCCAGGTGATTACACATGCATGAAAACATAGTTATGAGTATTATATTCCATGTCTGCCTCATTCTGAAAATAAAAAGCCCCAAATCTTACACACTGGACTGTTAATGGTATCTACAGGAGAGGAGAATGGTATCTACTAGAGGAGGTGTGTAAAGGTGCTTTAGACTGCAGAGTGAAGGAAAAGAGAGCAAAAGCAACAGCTCAGCATATATGGGAACTCATACAAGACTCTTGGAAAATCAGTGCAGCTGACGACCTCATGAAGCATTGAGAGAATGCCAAAGCTGAGTGTCCAAAGCTGTCAAAACATGTCTTCTGTATTAATCAGTATAAAAAATAAAAAAAGGAGAAGGAATTAAAAACTGGAAATGTGATAAACCGCAAGATCTTAACAATGATGACTGATCATTCATCAACTTTTTCCCTGACAAATAAAGTGTAATCTTTTTTCAGTGGATTTTTATTGATTTAATATGGGACAGGGTTTTAACAATATTGACATTATTGTACGTTAAAATCTAACCCCTCCCTTACATGTGAGGGAGGGGTTAGATGGGGCAGGTGATGTTCATTTTTTAATGACCTGTCTTTTGAAAAAGGTTTGAAATAAAATATTTAAAATAATAATAATAGTAATAATAATAATAATAATAATGCAGATAAACAATGTTTACTTACTGTAACACTAAAGCACTCTGACATATTGAGCTCCTGGAGATTTCTGCATTCACCTGATAAAACAGAATTAGAAATATAGAGCAGAAAAATGGCTGGTGAAACTACATTGTCCATTTTGGGAAATACTTTGCCATAATGATCATATGCACTTTGTGAAGGAATATATGGCATTATGTAAGGAACAGTATAAAGTGTCGTAGTACTCTGGTTTCTATCCAAGCTGTAGGTACATTCCTGGATGCCTCCTATCTCTTACATAATGTGCAGCCTCATTTCTTCCACAGCGTTAGCAGCAGCTGTGTTCCATCAACAATAACACTGTTCACCCTTGACCCATCGCTTCTGTCTCCTAAACTTCTGCTTTGACTCCAGCTCTTCTTACTGAAAAGACAATCCCTGCAGAGCTCAGAATGCGTGTGACCTCCTCACTACTCTTAGCCTCCCTGCTCCTCCTCATGCTTCCGTCCATTGAGATGAAAAAGCCAGGGAAGGGCAGAGGCCTCAAAGGAGCAAGACACAAACTCAGGAGGGACAGGTATGGATTTACTAATTTGTTCGGTCCATTTTTCACCTAGTTTATTGGCCATGTGACAAGCCATGAAATCATTTTTTTGCATGTTTGAAATTTGCCAGGGTAAGGGGTGTTGGGCGTCACAGCAGATCGGGCCCCTCCAAGATTGCAGCACCTGACTGCTCAGAGTTCACAGAATCTCAAGAGATCTATGTGGACTGCCAGGAACGACGCCTCACCTCCATTCCCACCTCACAGACCTGGTCCAAACCACCCAAGCACCTCCTTCTAACCCGCAACCGGATCAAAGTCCTTCGTGAAGGGGCCTTCTTTGGATATGAGAGTTTAATCAGTCTGGACCTGCAACAGAACCAGATCTCTTTAGTGGAGGAAGGGGCCTTCGAGGGTCTGATCCACCTTACAACCCTGCTGCTGCAGCACAACCGCCTGACGACGCTTAGTGAGGAGACCCTCATCCCCATGCCAAACCTCAACTACCTACGCCTATATGATAATCAGTGGAATTGCCTCTGCCAGATGGACAGTCTCATACGCACTCTTCAGGTCCCGAGCAACCGTAATCTTGGAAATCATGCCAGGTGAGTCACTCCACAAAGAGTTTGACATCATCTATAACTCTCCAGGTGAACAAGTCATTACTGATTCTCAGAATAACAATCACATTTGGTTTTGCCGTGACTTAACAACGATTCCTCTTCTAGGTGTGCAGAGCCCATCAGGTTAAAAGGCATGAAGTTGAAGCAGGTTGACCCCGAGATACTCTGTAAGGAGACAGACCCAACCGACGTGTCACAGGGCGACGAAACAGAACCCATATTCCCATTAGAACCCGTTCCAATTCGCACCAAACCAGACGCCATCACGTCTTGCCATACCTACCTTTTCCCCGAAATACGGATGGACTGCAGTAAACGAGGCAAGCTCACAGCCAGCTTTCATTTTCTAAAAAATCTGTGTGATTCATTGTACCCTACTCCGAACCTCACAGTGGAAATTCAGCACACGTGTTTCTTACACAACAGAGAGGTTAGAAAAATACCTCTGAAGAATATTACTGTTGCTTGACCGCGATCGCTAAACTTTCAGCGAGAGTTTCAGCGCCAGACACAGACACAGACACATCTGGTTTGGCAGGTGTTTTCTATTCAATTTTATGTTGCTTGCCTCCCCAACCTCTGACTGATTGTACTTTAAAACATATACATATGAATATATCGTTTGTCACTTTATGAACAACTTGGAAATCATTAGCTAAACAAACTTAAACTATTATGACAAAAGAAGTTCACTGCAAAACTTGTAAATGCATTTTAAATTAAAGTAAATCAAATGACACGTCATTACTAACCCAGGACTCCTATTGGCAGGACGCTTGGGTTTTAGTATCAAATTAGTTAGAGACACAGCATAAATCTCTTTGTGTAAATCAGCTACTGGACTTGCAGTAGTCAAGTCGATAATTTCTCAGAGTAGTTTTTAGCTTGATAAATTCGATTATTTAAATGAAAAAACGTCCATAATTCTACTTAATAAAAAATCTATCCACATACACTATGTATAACGAAATAATCAAATGTGAGTGTGTCTGAGTAACCGCTTCCCCTCTGTGTTTAGGTCTAACTGAGGTGCCTGCAGGTATTCCAGAGGATGTTGTTCACATTGATTTGTCCTATAATTCAATCAGTCATCTCAAACCCAGAGACTTCCTCGGAGCAAGGAGCCTAAGAACCCTAAACATCAGTAATAACAACATGGAACACATGGACACGGGTATGTGTGCCGTCATTACTGTATCTATAAATCACAATCAATGAATGTTACAGCATGTGCTTAATACTTCCTGTAATGTCCAGGCTAGGTTGTGTTTTTCTTTGACTGATAGATAACATGTGGAAAGCCAAAAGGTTGGGAATGCGTTATATAACTGCTGCTGACTTCTGTTTGCCATTTTTCCTTGTTAGAGACACCTGGCCTTCTGCCATCTTTGTGTATACAGTATTGGCTTTATTTATAGTGGGGAAAGCTGAGAGGCTTACAGACCTAAAGTGATCACTGTGCTTAAGTGATTCTGACACAAAGTGAACATCAGCCTGCACATTCCTGTCAGAGGTTGATTGCACTGCTGGCTTTTTAAAAAAAATGTTTGGTTAATAAACAGAAACAAATCTGTCTAAATATAACTACACAAGAACATAAGAGACAAATGGACGCTGAGCTCATACATCACTTTGTCTTCCCTTTCCCAGCTTCCCTGTCTGGGCTCCTGCACCTTCTTGCACTTGATCTGTCCAACAACAAGCTGCACTCGGTCCAGTACGGGGTTCTCGAAGACCTTTACTTCCTCTCAGTGCTAAAACTGGGGGAAAACCCCTGGGTTTGTGACTATAGGTGGGTTCTTCTACTCAGATATTTACTATGATATTTTTAGACAAATCCAAATGGTGATTAACAACCGGATGCGTTTTTTTCAGCATTCATTACATGGTGTACTGGCTGCGTCTGCACCCAGGAGTGAAGCACTCTGGCCTGCTATGTCACGCCCCTCTTGAACACGTTGGGGAGAGTGTGGAGGAGTATGTGCATTCCTACAACAGAGAGTGTCCAAAGGACAGACAGCGCAGTAGACCAGATCCCGATGAAACAGACCCTGAACTATGGAACACGCCAATGGAAGTGCAGGGAGAGCTGGAGGAGGAGCTCGAGCCCAGCCACTTGAGAGTACCACAGAAATACCAGATCATCAGGCTGTCCTGACCACGTAAACACATTTGTCCTAAAATTTGACTTTGTTTTCCTTTCGTTCAATGTTACCAAACAGTCTGTATCAGATGGAGAAACTACATTTTTCACTGTTTTTCTTTTATGTGTTGTCAGTTTTGTCTTCAAAATATAAGAAATATCAAGTTTTTGACTGTGTGACTAATTATTACTATAAAGAACATGATCTGTAACGGTCACCGCACAATTAAGTGTGTTCCTCTATATCTGAAAACCTATTGTTCAATACTCACTGATACATTTCAGGCTGGGCCATTTGAGGGACGTGCAGCCGCGCAGGTTGAGATGGATCACATATGGGCGATAATTCTGCAGAATCTTCTTCACTGTGCTGTCTGTTATCCAGTCTTTCTCTACAGAGAAGTTGATCTAACAGTGACATACAATAGAGAATATTTATACTCCTTTAAACACTACCATCAAATAAATGCAAGAAGCAATCTCTCGGGACTGACCTGACTCCACAATGTGCTCGACTGGATGATAGATCTCCATGTGCAACTCACTTCAGCACAGTTTAGCCAGTCTCTCAACTCTAAGTACTGAAAGATCTGCAGAGAAAACAATCATGACATATTTGATCATTTAGAAAGGTGGAAACATTTGAATTTATTTCTCTTCTTCTTATTAACTATAAATAATATACTAACTATATTATATGTAAAACCTCTCTCGAGGGGCTCATGGAGGAATTAAAAAAAACATCAATCAATTTATGTTTTATTTAAACATATTAAGCTAACAAAATACTACAAAATTTCAACAGTCTGCAGCTAAAAAAGGGTCAACCAATGTGACTGTATTTTAACATTTGTCATAATGTGTCATGTTGCATGTGAAAATGAAGAAAATAAATTAGACTAAGAGGAAGAACAGCTTAAAGCAATGAAGCAACTTCAATACTGACGACATAATCTTGATATTTGTAACTCCATGTTTGGCCAGCGTTAAAGGGACAAGATTCACTGGCACCTCTGCCGCTGCCACTTTGCAGGGCAGTGTCTATACAAGCAGACGGTTTATGCACGCAGCTTCTTTATTTCTCCAAACATAGTCATGCCGAAGCACTATTTATCAGGAGAGGTGTTGGACAGAAACGCCAGAGCAAATAAAGCCAAATCTGCACTCCCTTGGCCAGCATATGTTTTGTGAATCCAAAACAAACAGGAGCTACAACTGGTAGGTCCAAACAGAGTCAGACAGATGTTTACTGCAGTTTTAGCTATAGAGTCACCGGTAAAAAAGCCTATAATTATATAGGACCTAAAAATGTTATAATTGATATGCAAAAACTAAGCATTAAACAGATCCTGTGCCATAAACACAATCCTAGGTATGCTAAACCATAATGAGCTGCATCTGATATTAACCAAGAGACTCTAAGCGTGTTTACAGTGGAGTCCACTTCACAGTGTTATGTAACAGATGTGACCTCACCACAGACTGCTTAAAGAACAGAGAAGTTGAGCAGTTTTAAGTCCAGGCCTGTCATCTTGCTGTGTGGGAACTAGGGCTCAAGAAAACATGAAGAACTTTGCTGAGTTACACATAAATGCTGTTCAAGAGGAAATACCTTCAGTGAGAGGCCGCTGGGGATCACAGAGAGTCCATCACATCCTTCCATAGTCCAGTCGATTCTGTTGCTGGCTTCCAAACTCTACGAGATTCACACAAACACACGAACAAGAAATGTAATTTACGTAATTGCTAAAATTCATACACGTTTTTTAAACTACAGTTCCAGATAAATGAATACCTTAAAGTACTCTTTTGTCCTCTTTGATTCCTTTGCAACAATACACCATGCAGCTATGATGCGCTTAAGACGTGCAGTGATAACAAGTCTCTCAAGTTTTTTCTCTGCAACTGAGTTTAAAAGAAATTTAACAGAAGAAGTATTTGTTAATAATAGACACATTTAGCTAATAAAAGTAGAGTTGAGTCTCAGGGTTTGAGAGTGGAAGGTGCAGGGGACAGAATGAGTCACAGTGGGTGAGGACAGTAGGAAAGGGAAAGAGGGCACGTTTCTTAACCACTGTGCATGTTTTCTCTGGCTTAATACACAAGTAGAGTCACAGCTTGCAAAAATAGTCAATCCACATTAGTTGAGTCATACTTAAGTAATCACCTACCAGCCTGTGTCTTCTTCTGTATTTTTGTCCAATTTGACCATTTGGTGAGTGCAACCTGCTGGCATTTCCTCTCATAATGCTTCTTTGTCAGGTCCATCTTCAGAGCCAGCTCTATGGCATCTCTCTTTCTCTGCATCGTGAACCTCTTCCACTTCCTGTCCCCAGCAACAAGCACAGCTCATCATTAATTCAGTAGAAAGGTACACAGACTGTAAGAAACCTGCATAAATTCCACAGAACACGATCAGCAACACTGAGTTAACATCATTTCATCTCAAATATGTTTTTTCCAACGATGAACCATGTTTGGAGTGTGACTGATGGGGCAGTACTGCAGGAGTCTGCACTGGCAATGGACAAGTGAAAGCTAATCTGTGAAACAGAATATCCTCAGGACTTACAGTCACATGGGTCAAATTTCTGTCACTCTCTCTGGGTATTATTAAAGTTTTATAAATACATTTCGGAGGCCTTTAGGTTAGTTGTTGAATTTCTGTCTATCAGCCATGTACAGTTACAAAATGAGGCAAGATGAGACGGATGTTTTGTTGTTTTTACTGATATTTAAGCCACCACCATGCTACCCTTTGAGTAAATGCTCTACCTGTGCCTGTCCAATTAGGTTTTCACACAGCACCAGCTGCCAACAATCAGCTGATTGCAGGCAGTGTAAGCTGAATCTGAAATGTTGTATCTCTCTGCGTGTAGGTTTCCTTCCTTCCTTGCTCTCAAATTTTGTGGACAAAGAAAAGGGCAGAACATGGTTGATTGTTGTCCCAGCTGCTGTTAATCAACAGTCTGTTGCTGCTGTAGGTAGATGCTGTGGTTGAACTCACTGCCATGATTCTTCCATTTGGGTAAATAAAATATTAAAAAAAATATATATATTTCTAGCTAGTTTGGTCCTGTGTAATTTTTCTTTCTTTCTAACTTTACTGTTTTTCAGGATTTTTTGGCTTTGGCCTCTGTTATGGGGCTGCATTTCTCAGAAAGGTAAGAATTTCTGTTTTATTTCTGTCCATGTTTAATGATATAAATTAAACATTATGTGTTTTTGTTCCCTGATAGGATACAATATTGCACATGGCTACTCTGTCGATGATGAATACAGCAGCCATGCAGCAGATGTGCTTGGTACACACAACTCGAACCAATTTCATTCTGGAGCATCTTTAAATGCAAACCATGACTCTGTTAGTCCAGGGGATGAGATGCAAACCACCAAACACCAAACACCGAGCCTCAGTGAAGAGATGGTGCAAAGTGAAACAGACTCAGAGACGAATGAGCCGGGTGCTATCTCTGTGCAGAAATATGAGCGAAAAAGTTCTGTTTCTCGACATCCCTTTGGCCTTTTAGTAAAGGGGCACATGCAAAAGAACACTACACAGGTTGTCACTTTCCAAACAATCAAAGATTTGAAAGAGTTCATAGGAACAATGAAAAACTCTTTCTTAATGCCAGGAAGTGACTTGAGAAGACATTTTCAAACTGCACGGGAAATTATGGAAACCGAGGTGCTTTCTGATGCTCAAAATGTCCACTTGAGCTATAGGCCTAATTCTGCAAAAGAAGGCGCTGCCTCAGATGACGCCAGTGAAAATGAAGTCTGGAGTGACCCTGTGAATGCAGCGTTTGAACAAAATGAAAAGCCAAGTGAAAGCCTCTCTGTCCCTGACCCTGTTGACTCCACCGCTGCTAGGAGTGTTTATGACAAGCAAGGCCCAAGTCCGGGCTCTGCGTTCTACCCACGCCCTCATTCAGCAGCCATGGAGCATGTTTCAAGTAATTATGGAGGTTTTGACAGTGATGGCATTTCTGGAGAAAACCCTGATATTTTTACAAGTGTTCCTGGTGTGCAAAATTATCTTCTGCCAACAAGCTACGAGCTCCCTGAACAAAAACCTTCTGGATCATTAGGAGAGGATTTTTCTTTCAGTGACCATGTAACTGCGCCCCCTGCCAACCTCCCAAACAGCCCATCTCAAGACCTCAGCTATTATTCAGGTAAAACGTCCAATGTAAAACATCTAACCTCAGAGAAGAATATCCAACAACCAAAACATACACCTCACGGTAAAGACTCCAAAGATTTCCAAAGTGAGGATCTCCGCAGAGTGACTTCAGCCAATGTCCTGTCTGTACTGAAGCCCCCAGAGTTGAATTCCTATAGCAAAAGTGTATATGTCAGTGCACCTAGAGGTAAAATCTACATTCAAGATTATCTACCAAAACATGGGGAAAGACCAGCCCTGTCATATCAGCCACATCAATCGACAGTTACAGAATCAAAGGACGTAAACTACCCTCCCACCGTCAACCTTCCTGCATCTAGTGGCTCCGTTTCTTCAAGCTCTGGAAACCTTTTACCACAGAGCAGTAGTGGTCATGTGGGTGTTCAATCAACCAGCCTACGTGATGCTCAGAATCAAGCTTTCAACACAAAGCAGCCAGTCGAATCTCACCAAGTGTTTATTGCAAGACCTTCAAGCTCATTTCATGGCTCAAACAGGCACGATGGCTATCTTGGAGACCAGAGAGATGGTATTACTCATACTTCCTTCATAACTGACCAGACAAAAGATGAAGAAATATCAGACCTCTCTCACCAGAACACGGACTCTGCCATTCAAGAACCAAAACACATGACTGACAATACTCTGACTCTAGCTTCAACCCAGAGTGGGATCTCTTTTCCGGTCAGAGTTGATTATAGTTTCAGCTCTCTAACTAACTTTGCTCCAACCTCAGCATCAGAGACAGTCTTTTCCAGATTGGCTGGAAGTGAAATGGTGTCCAGGAACTTTGGAATCAAGAATTTCTTCATGGATAGGTTTCCAACTGGTAATATGCGTGGTGCTAGGAACCTCCTGGGCTCATTTTCTACATTACAAAGACGGAGTATTCCTCTGAATGGTGGCTTTGTAGGTGCATCCAAAGCTGGCCTTCGGCAGACTTTGGTGCAGCCCACCAAGCTACAGAAGCATCCAGCTAATGTAAATAAAGTACTTGGCAACATGGCCTACCAGCCCCCTAAACCACAGTCTGCATCCAAACTGTCTGTAAGTGGTGGTTTTTGGAGAGATGGCGGCAACACAAAAAGGCTTCCTCCTCAAAAGACATACATTGTGCGGTCCAGAAACCGCTATCAAAGGAGCAAAGTATCACAATCAAACGTGCGGTATGTGCCATATCCGCTAGATAAAACTGGTGAACATAGACCAGCTCCAAGGCAACAGGAAGACTAGGACATGAAGAAAGAATAGAAGAGAATCATCGCTTTTCAGGTGAGAGAAATTGCGAGTTTTATTTTAAATCACTTCTGATTAAATCTAACTTAAAACATTCTCAAATCTCAGATTAAAAAATTCTTAATTTATATTTTTGTCAGTGATGTACTGAATAAAATAATGGACTCAAAGACAGCAGTGGCTAGATGTTTTCAGTGAGAAACTTAATCAGTTTATTTTAGAGGTAAATATGGGTACATGTAGCATTGCAAGGCAAACACCGCAGCACAGCATAGCAAGAGAACCTGAAAAATGTACTTAGTTTAGAAGTTGTCTATTAGTAAATTTATTTGGAAACTTAAATTTGTTATTGATGTCTATGCTTTTTTTGACATAGGTGATCTCTCTGAGCTCAGGTCCTCAATAGGGGTAAGTTTTAAAAATGAATACTTCATTCTCACAAATAATCTGAAGTTTGAAATCATTTGTTTTCAACAGGATCTGTTGTCATCTTCAGCTGGGAAGACACTCGAGTTTCTGCAGTTCGACATACATCTGCTCTAACTAGTAAAGTCATTAAATATTTTAAATCTCTCTTGTCTGGATTGTGTCACACGCCGATCAACAATTTCAGTGTTTTTAGGTTGCTCTATATTTTCAGTCACCAATGGCAAGTGTCAAGGCCAATTTGAACAGTGAAAAGCTGAGTCATGCATTGCAATTTGATATTTCTCAGAAGGAAGTAGGCTAGTTAAGACACTGTCTTTAAATCTTGTTTGTCAAACAAGCCAAAACAATAACTACCCCACCTCTTCTTTTCCCTTTAGACATTCTTGTTCAGTTCAAACCATCATGTGTTGATCATGACTGAAATAATGCAGGCCTACCTGAGGCAAGAGCTTGTTAAATTTTTCCTGTAACAGGAGTAGGCCTTCTCGAACAGAGAAAAGGACAGCTAGAAGGGAGAACAGAACAGCAATTGTGATGAAAGCACTAAAATCAATTTCATTTGACAATTTTGTGAAATCTGGGACTTAACTTGATTATTTTTTAATAGTATGCAAGCTGCTAAAGCATACCATGTTGTCATCTTGGTCCATATAGACAGGGCACACAGTCCTATGTGCCAGAGATGATGCCACGGCATGATGTTCTACATCAGCAACAAACATGTGCCTCAAAAGAATAAAGTTGACATTGAAACAGATCATCAGGGCAAATCTGTATCTTTTGAATATGTTACCATTATGGTAAGTAGCTAAAATAAATATTGTAATAGTATGTCTAAATGTATTATCCCTGTAATTGTAAGTACTCATGACACTGGTGCACAGGATCCCCAGGGTCATTGCCTTTGAGAGTCACTATATAAAGGTAAAGATGAATAATATAACAGAAAATATATGTACCACATATAGTATTAGTGATTATTGATAGTACGTACTGACAGGAGCAATCTGTTATTGCGAGTAAATGCACAATGTGAGTGAAATACTATTCACATTTGGTAATCTAGCATGACTTTTACTCCCAGCAGTAAAAGAAAACTTGAGAAAGTGAGCCACCAAGTGTCCATCTCAATGAGTCACAAGAAAGGAGGTCTACCTACCAGTCCACATCCTGAAGATTATCATGTCCCTGGAAGGCTATCAGGGTGTTTTTCAGAAACTGTATCGGGTCGCTGGGACATGACAGACATGAAGCTGTCAGTAAGGCCTGTTGTCAAAGAACATTAAACAAGATGAGCATCATTACGTTCATTAAAAATATAAATAAAATAAATTGAAAACTGACCTGAGCTCGTGTAGACAGCTTAACTAAAACATTTCTACAGCTTATAACCTACCTTATATATTTGTGGGAGACAGTGTTTAAGTTCGCCCTCCTCCAGAGCAGACTTTGCTGTGTTTGCTACAGCCATAGCTGGTCTCTGAGACATTGTCCAAAGTAGAATAGTTATCGAGATGTGAATATCATACTGTACAAATACCGTAGTACACAGTATACTGTACTAATACTGTGCTGTACAGTATACTGTACTAGCTAATGCTGTCAGATTTTGCCCGGTACTCCATCTCCATTTGGAAACTCGGCGTTGCTAGGAAACGAAGTAAGTAAAACTTAACCACCGTTAAATGTTGGACAACAAACGCGCTGCAACAAGATTTAAATGTAACGTGGTGAATAAACACAGCGATACCCCGTAGATAACTTATGAGTTAACACATTGAATAGATTAACAGTTTTATATTACACTCCAAATATATTCTGACAGCTATGGTTATGGGTAGAAACTATACGCTCATCACGCAGGAAAAGATTTGGTCGGCCACTCTGAGCTGCCCACGGTGTTGCCAGGTTGGGTGGTTTTCCGTTTGACATAACGGATTAAAATGTGATTGACAGCTAAGTACGAGTAATAGTAGTAGTAATAGTAATAGTAGTAGCGGTGATATTAGTGGCAGTAATAGTAGTAATAGTTGTACTATTAGTAGTTGTTGTAGTTCTACTGTGTCATACAGTAAATACTTTAATGTAACGCTAACTAAAATGCGCCGAGTTTGCCTGGTGAATGAATTAAAACAGAAGACCGAGGAGATGGGACCGCTTATTTTTCACCTAGCTCGTGTTTCATATATATACACATTTATTAAGTCACGATTAAATGAACATCAACCTTCTTTTGCGGGTTCTGGGCTGTGATTGGGCTACGTTTTGTCTGTCCAATCTGGCAACAGAGGGCTGTCCGGAACAACAAGGGAGCACAACATTGTTGACAACTGTGGCTTGTCAGCAAACTTCTCCGGTTTTCAGGACAATGCCCCTGTCTAAACTAGTCTGGGTGGGCTTTGTGGAGGTTTCCATGGGTTGTCGCCAGTGCTAGCTAACTAAAGAGCCGGGTTAGTTAGCCGGTGAGTCAACAGATTTGACTCATCTGTAGCTGAACGTTTGCTAGCGGAGCTTAGCTAAAGACATAGCAGCAGCAGCAGCAGCAGCATGGGTGATGGCAGCGTTGCTCCCAGGCTCGGCAACATGAAGGCGTTGCTTGGAATAGTTGCCGGAGCTGGAGCCTCTTACGGGATCTACAAACTTATAAGCGGGGGAAGCTTCAAGAGGGGTAAGAAAAGTGTCACCACCAGTGAAAGTCCTGGTGTCAGGAGCAGCCAGCCCGGTGAAGTTACCCTACAGCGAGGCAGCCTGCTGGCCAAAGTGTCCGGACTGGATGTTGTATGTCCCCGACCTGATGTTGCATCAGGTAAGAGCTCATAGAGCCGAGCAACATCTATGAGGACATCTTAAGATAATTTCTCAAATTGTTGTGTTTGTGAACATAAAGCACCCCAAGTTAAGTCTATCCTTTGATAGACTGCGGCTGCATGGTATTGTTGAATGTTGGTTAGATGGTGTCTTTGGCTCCGCAGATGACATCATCCATCAGTCCCCCAGCAACCTGGAGCCACAGCACTTGAAAATGCTGCTGTCATGCCTGCAGACCAGCAATAACTCATCTGACAGATGTCGGATCCTCCTTACATTAGGAAATGCTGCTGCCTTCACTGTGAATCAGGTACAGATAAACAGATACTCTCTCTAAGCCCTGTAAGTCAGATTAGCACCGCTTGCTTCACTAATGTTGTAAGATATCTAAATCTAAGTGGCTGTTGTATTTTGTCTGTGATCTCACTCAACGTTCTGTATATAACTTGTGATATAGATCGATTTTCAGACATTTAATCTGTTTTTCTTCTTCTTTTCTTTCCCCCCAATCTTCCAGAATCTAATACGTGAATTTGAAGGGATTCATATCATTGCTGGTTTCCTCTCTGATCCTGCAGCGGAGGTTAGAGTGCAGACTCTGAATGCTTTAAATAATCTTTGCATGAACATCCCAAACCAGGAACAAATAAAGGTACGTTGCAGCAAACAACACACAATCTATTGCTGAGTACCAGATCTTTCTGTTCTTGTAAATTTCGTAAACATTCACCTTGTGTACACAGGTTTATGTGCCACAAGTGCTGGAGCTAATTGAGATGTCACCAGTGAATTCAGACCTTCAGCTGGGAGCTCTCAGGTTGCTGACAAACCTTTCGGTCACAGATAAACATCAACACTTGCTGAAGGAATCGGTTACACTTTTACTCTCTCTACTCGTCGTGAGCAATGAAGCATTACAGGTTTGTGTCTTTCCAGGTTGCACCTGGTTGTTGAAAATGATAAAAGGTCTTTCCAACAGCTGTTATGTTATGATTATAATGTATCGATACATGTGAAAAGTTGTAGTTCTTGATGCAATATAAATATATTATGAATATTTTTTCTTTCAGGTTCAAGCTTTGAAAGTCCTTGTGAATCTGTCATCTAATCCAGATATGATGGATGATATTGTTCAAGCTCAGGTAAGAATTAAGGGATGAAAATACAGTTTTTATCTGATCATCCTCATGTAAGTCAAACACCTCGTGGCTCTGTGTTAAGAGGTTTCTTTTCTGTTTTTTGCTGTAGGCACCAGCTTCTGTTGTGCTCCTGTTTGACGCACGGACAGCCTCTCCGGTACTTCTGCGCCTGCTGACGTTTGCAGGGAACTTAAAGGCCTGGAGGCCCTCTGCCCAGGTGGCTGATGAACTGAGGCGGAAGCAGGATTGTCTCTTTCGGGTCATGCTAGATGAATCATCTCAGCTCCACAGCAGACTGGTCCAGCTGCTCTCACACCCTGATGGAGAGATTCAGTCCCAGGTGGCTCGTATCTTGACATAGGCCTCCCTCTCTTGCACTCTCGATCCACGCACAGCTTTAGCTTTCATACACTTTGCCAAAGCCATCAACCTCTCATCCCACCTTATAAATTATAAATCTGTTGACATTAACCTTACAGAAGAGCAGGCTGCATAGTCTCCTGTTGATACTCAGCTTCCACTTTCACTCTCTAGACCTACTGTGTTAGTTAGATCAATATTATTGCCACACATCTACTAAAGTAAATGATCTATTCCACTTCACCAGCCACTTCCCAGATTTCCGGTTTCTTATACTACAATTAATTGATGAGTGAGCAGGAAGAAGCCATTCATTCACTAGAGGCCACCTCTGTTTTTTTTTCCTGCCAGCAAGAGTTTTGCCAGAGACTATATTCCTCCACAGTGCCCTTCCTTCCGAGAACTTCACCTACTTTCTCTGAAGGTGTATTCCAGGTGAAATTTCTGAACCCGAACCCACTGCCAAACGTTTTCTAGAGAATGTGTCACAATGACCTGTGCAGCATGACCCGACTTATTAGCCGTCTGTGGTTCAAAGATGGAGAGCTGAAGAGTTTTTTTTATTGCGGTGCACCTTAGCATGCCTTGGAGACACAGATGAATGGAGGTGCTACAGCTCCAGTTCTCGCTAATGGAGCGACATGTTGGATCTGAAGATCATGAATTCAAGATCTTTTATCCGTGTATTAAATTTGAGAATCAGCCAAAGTGAGGTTAACCTGCAGGATGGGTGGCCACACATTCTGTGACAATGTGAGAAGATTAATGTGTTGAGTCATTGAAACACTGCCTCCCCCCCGCATTAAAAGGAGCTAGCTGAGGTGGTCTGGACACGTGGTAACTATGTAACCTAGATACACTATGATTTCAAAAGCGCACCATCTGGACTGATCCAGGACAAACTGGTTGGGTTGCAACTTTCTTCTTAGAAACACTTGCAGATCCTCCAGGGAGGTGCTGGAGGACGTAGCAGTAGGAGAACTACCACAGGTATCATGTTACTATGCAGCTTGAAAATAAATGAGGGGTTGACCAGTCTGTAATACTAATAATAGCAATGATAATACATTTTTATGTATGCCGTTGTTACATGAGTGATTGAATGTTAAACTGTAATAAAACAGGCTGTAGCTGACAGGTCCACATGTTGTCTAGCTTGAGGACTGGAGTTTTGGACCATCTGCTGACTTGTTGACGATATTTACAGGAAGAAGTTTGGGTATATAGGTGCGTACCTCTTATTTGCATGGAAAATGTGACGACTGTATCAGGATATGATTTTTCAATGCAACGATTTTATGGCATGAGCCAGTCCAGGTGTAAAGAAATGCTGCACATTTTTTTATGATTGGACTTCATTGAACCCAAATCCTAAATATCTCTCAGGCAATATGGTTTACCAGAAAAGATACAGCAGGAGGCTGATTTACTTGTGACTTAGATTATAATATTTATTTAATGCATTTGCCTATAAAATGAGAAATATGTTTGTTATGTGTGTTTGAATGGTTCAATAAATATCCTGTATGACCTATGATGGATATCCACATCCTTTTTTCACCGGTTTACTCAAATCTGTGTATCTAGAAATGTTTGCTGAATTTGTCACAGGCTCTGCTGTTGTAGTCGATGGATTGTGGTCTGACTGCATATAACATCTTAAAAACAGTAAGAATCAGAGGGTTTCTATCCACGTAGGACAGAAACAATCCACACTTGTCTCTCTATCAGGTCTCTCAAGCAATCTTATATTCATCTCATTCACAATGCTGCTTTTTCTGTTTCAGACCACTGCTTTGGTGATAACAGTGGTGGCAGCTATTAATACTCGTCGTAGCAGACAAACTATAATTAGTTTTGAGGACACAAGGGCAGTTAGTCTAGTCCAGTCTCACTTGTATTTCAGATTCAGGTTTATTGCCAAGTAGGTTTTCACATACAAGGATTTTGTATTAAATATATTATTAATATTAAATATTAAGTACTAACAATATATATGTATGTATTATATGTTTTAAAATGAAAAGAGCCGTACAGCAATATACGCAGCAATATTTTAAATGAGCTGATATTTATCAAATTAAGTAGTCCAAATATGTTAAATAAGAGCTGTGTGTTAATGTAATGTATAGAGTTATATGTCAATGTGATGTGTAGGTCTGTGGTGACAGGGTGAGAGTCAGAGGGGGCCCCAGGCCTTGTTGATCAGGCCAGCGGCCTGGGAAGAAACTGTTCATGTGGTTTGAGGTTTTGGTTCTGATCGACTGCAGCCTCTTACCAGAGGGGAGCAACTCAAAGAGTTTGTGACCAAAGCGGGAGATGTCAGCCACAATCTTTCCTTCACGCCTCAGAGTCCTGGAGGAGCACTGGTCCTGAAGCAATGGCAGGTTGCAGCCAATCACCCTCTCAGCAGACCGAATGACACGCTGCAGTCTGCACAGCGTACCAGATGGTTGAATTTCTTCAGCTGCTGCAGGAAGTACATCCTCTTCTGTTCTTTTGTCATGATAAAGCTGATGTTCAGCTCCCACTTGAGGTCCTGGAAGATGATGGTCCCCAGGAAGCTGAAAACTCCAGAGTGTCACGTGTGGAGTTACACAGGGTGATGGGGCCAGGCAGTTCTTCCTGAAGTCTACAACTATCTCACCTGTACAACAACAACAGATCCTGTCCTGATAATAATCCATTAGGAGCTACCTCTAACACAGCCATCAGTGTAGTAACTCTTTGTTATTTTCACTATGTCAGAGAACATATGATTTTAAATGTAAGTGTTTCTATTATCAAACATATTGTAGACAAGTGACAAGAAATATTCATGATATTTAATGTCAAAAAGTTATAAATTCAAGTTAAGACGTTTCGGATTTGAGTTTTTCTCACTGACATGAAGAGTTACTAACTGCTGACCCTCAGTGGTGACTACAAGCCAGTACACTGAAGAGAGTCACCTTTGTAGTTGCCTTGGTCGGCTCTTTGACTTTGTATGTCACAAGCTTTGCAACAAGTCTTGTTCTTATCCTACTACATCTAATAATAATAGTATTCTTAGTATTAGTATTCTAAGTAAAAAAAAAAAAAAAAGTGGGTTCTTATTCCTCGATGGCAATATGTCCTACCCTTATCAACTCCAACACAGCTGCAGCATGTGTCTACACCCTTCTCATCTCTGTTATCTGGGCTCTATCTGAGGGCCTTCACCTCTGTAGTCAGTGTGTCTGTCTCCATCAGGATATACAGCTTTGATTATAGTCTATAGTAGTAAATTCTTCATTTTTAGTGCTTTTTTTCTTCTTCTATAGTTGTTATCAAGTCAAGTCAACTTTATTGTCAAACTGCCATATGTACCGGACGTACAGTGAATTGAAATTTGTTTCCCTCATACCCCTGGTGCAAAACAAGCATAAACATAAAATATAACATAAAATATAAAAATAATAATATAATATAAATATATGTGAAGAGATATAAAAAGATGTACAGCAAGTTCAAAAAGATATTAACAGTGTAAACATAGCAATAGTATTTTAATAGCAATAAAAGACATGAACAATGTAAACAGTGTAAATGTAGATGGCAGACAGTAATCTGACTCTACGCAGTGCATATAAGTGTGTATAGTGTATATAATTAATATTAATCTGCATTTTAATGGTTTTTACTTCCTTTTAAAACAATATGTAAAACCCTTTGAATTGTATTTGTTTACACACATACAAGAGATACAAATTATCATTATTATTCATTATGTGTCTTTATAATAAGAACTATATTGAGATTGTTCTTTATGTTTATGAAGGTAAACATGCATTCCTTATTACAATGACAATATTTTTTTAACTGTACTCTCTGAGACAAACCGTGATTTTTATTTATGTGAATTTGGACAACACCCTTTAAAAGACTGGCGATGATGATGAAGTCTTTGTCTCCTCCCTCTCTTCCTCCCTCTCCCTCTCTCCCAGGCTTCACAGCCTCCTCCCCCCTCTGAACCAACGAGATGACCATCGGTGGATCATCCAGTCCTCGATTAGTAGATCCAGTCAGGCGAGCGGGACAGAGCCCACTGCACGGATCAAAGAGAGGGGGGGTGCCAAAACATTTCGGATCGTCCTGATCAGCTATGAACCCACCACGTTAAGCAGAAGTCACACGGAGCTCTCACACCATAAACGCGTCGAGGATGAGCGGGTCTGCAGCGGCCACGGGATCGGCTTCTTGCCGTTTCGCCCACTATTTTGTTGTGTGTGGAGTGGACACGGAGACGGGCCTGGAACCGGACGATGGAGCAGGTACATAACATAAACATAACCAAAATATCACATCAAAGCATTTACTGTTCATGTAGGTCTGTGTGGTTGTGTGTGTGTGTGTGTGTGTGTGTGTGTGTGTTGGGGTGACATCTATTTAAATATGTTTTGATTGGAGGCCACATTTTTTTCCTTTCAAAGCTTGTTGACAACAAAAAATCTTCCAGCAGCCTGAGCAGAATAACATCTCTGCCTCCCTCTCTGTCTCTGTAGGCTGTTATATGAACGATAACATGATTATATTTCATTTCTATCAAATAAATTCCAACATAATTTCATTAAAATAATATTTTTTTGGCAGCAGGATGTGTGTATGTCTAAACACAATGCTGATGCAAGACGTATTCCTTAGTATGAAACATGACATACAAAGGGAACCATCATTTCTCCTCTGAACGTGAAGCAATCTGATTTCATTTAACATGACAAACGTCCTGTGTCATCCTCTATTATTAAGCTTTTTTATGATCTCTGCTTGGGCGGTTCTGTTTGTGTTTTGATGATATTTTTAACACCGTACTGAGAATATAGCTTTGTTAGTTTCTGCAAGTCATCCACTACTACACCTGGATGAGGAGCACGGAGAGAGGGTTGAATAGATGGGGTACGACAGCATCCTGTCCTGCCCAATAAAGCAGGACCACAGATGGAGCAGCCAGGCGGGGGTTCATGACGAACACAGGGTTGATCACAGCGTACAATGATGAATCTCTGCGGCTCTTATCTCAAACGGAGATGGACCTTTCCACCCTCTCTGGCCTTTATCACCTAAAGCCTGAAGGAATGCTGTGGTGTTGGTGGATGCAGGGGTCAGACGCAGTGATGTTTTATTTGTGGTGGATAGAAACAGAGATATCAGGTGGTGTGGCTCTCATCAACACTGTAGCTGTTGACACTCTGGTGAGGCGAGGACAGATTCACCCTGGAGCCCTCTGTGACGTCTGCATGTATCCATGTGTGAGGGGAAAAAAATGAGGTGCGCTGAATACCTTGAACGTCACTTCCAGGTTTATTTTGTGGAGTTACACCCTGTATTATGTCTGTATTCTTTGCATCAGTTCATGTCGATCTTAGGAGGAAATGTGGCTTTAACCGGACGTGCTTAATCCTACCTTGTTTTTGTCTTTTGAATAATATGAAATATGCTTAAGATGAGGCTGCTGCAGATTATTCAATGCTCTGACTAACCATCAGGGACTTTGATAGCTGGCTCCCTGCAGTGTGTGACAGCACTGCTGGCAAGTATATCTGAGCTCCACCAATCTGCTTATGTAACAGCAGGTCATCTCAGACCCACTGCAGCAGCAGGGGGGCTTTGTTTCTCCTTACATACGTATCCTATAAACTGCAGTCAAGCCATAGATGTTTATTGTTTACATTTACATCAGCTTTATGAGAGCTTGGATGTGAGAGGTCATAGAGTTTCTCTTCTTGTGTGTAATTAGTGAATGCCTACAGAAAGACAAACTGCTCTTGTTGGCTTATCAATAGACGCCACTGTGTTTTCTGCAGCCTAATCAAATTTCATGTGACGTTGCCTGTTGGCGTGCTGAATGGCCAAGGCTTCAGCGCCCGTCCGGGTCTGGTGACGGTCACAGGGGGATGACATCAGTGGAGGGCGAGAACACCCTGACTGATCGGTGGCGAACTGATTGCAAAGGGTGCGTTTAGTACACAGAAATGTATTTTTAGGCTCTCAGCACAACACTTTTATCCTTTTTATTTTAAGCACCTTTGTCTCGGGCTGAGATGAAAAGCAAAACTTTGTCATTTTCCTCGTGACTCACCTTCAGTGGACGGACAAACATGCAATGCAAAGATGGAGTGGTTTAAATTGTTCAAGTCCTCATCAGTCAATGCCGGCCGGCTGACATTTGCTGTCATTTTTAATCTCTCCGCCTTTTTTTTTTTTTTAATATCTGTCCTCATCTGCTCATGTAAAGATGTGATGAATGGGACGGTGGGGGTTATTCAGCTGGTGAATATGACAGATGTCTACCTTTATGGATGTTCAATCATCCCTGATTAAGTGTGCCTGCTTTAGAGATGTGGGACCATTTGGGGCACCATACATCTTTGTGATTAACGTATAAACTGTGGACTGGATGTTAAATATAATTTTTGGTTTTTGTTCTTAGTTGATTTGATAGAAATTAATCAGCTACTGTTTTGTTAATCAGTTTTTGAAATCTGAAATGCCCAACAACATATCAGCTGTGAAGATTTGCTAATTTTGCAGTAAACTGAAAATACATATATATATTTTTTCAGACTGCTCATTGGACAAAGCAAGCAATTTGAACATGTCGTCTTTGGCACATTTAATGGTACAAACACTTAATCAAAAACAATATAAAATAAGAATGAAAATATGTATTAGTTGCAGCCCTGTGAAGTATTCTGCAGTTCACACATAGTCTCTACTGTGTGTATGTTAATGTGGTAAGAGGAGGAAACATGCTAATTACAGCCTAATTCAAACAGGCATTTAAACTCTCATTCAAACCCTAAAACAAACCTCCCTCTTGCTCACAGAAACAGAAGAGAGTGGTGGGAACTTGTGTCAGGAGGCGTGTGGGTTTTAATCGGGTCAGCTGATAAAACTCATTGTGACGTAACCGCTGACGAGCTTTGTCTTGATGGCTATCTTTGAGGCCCTCGGTGGAAATTGCAACCATGGCAACTAGGTGTTCTTCTAAGCGAGGCATTATTCTGCCTCTCAGCGCAGATACCAATTTGTATCCGTGGCAAAGAACATCGACTCTCCCCGTTGTCACTGTAATCCATTAGCATCCGTCTCCCACCTACCAGTCTGACTCAGTTTAACTTCAAGCCGTTCCCCCTCCTCACGTTGCCTACTGTGCAGTTTCCTCTCTCCTGGTGCTGTGCGTCATCTCGTGGGCAAGTGAAGTGGATGTTCCCGAATACTGAATGAGTGCGTCAAAGCTGGCAGCTGAGAGAAGACTGATCATGAAGTCTGAGAATTCATGGTGGAGTAGTGAAATGGGGAATACAGTGAAGAGGACTGTTCAAGGGCATCCCCTCCAGAAAGTGGATGAATAATGAAAGTATCTCATTCACAACCATTACACACACTGGATCACACACACACACTTTGTTTCTATCTCACACAGACTGTAACCGGAGCTAGAAGCTGACACAAGGTAAAGAGACTGAAGAGAGTGGGAAACTTGAGCCAGACATGGCAATGCATCAAGTCTGAGCATTGGGAATGTACGAACAAAGAGTAGAGTTTTCTTGCAGGCGCTGCAAATTCAATCGTTTCATATACATGTAGCTGTTTCATAGAGATCTTTCATCTTTTACCCAGAGTGGTAGCGTATTCTCATCCTGTGCACGCTCCCTACAAGAGTAAAGAGTTTCCTGCTGCAGAGTGTCGGCGATGAAGGGTGTTGTACTGCTTTCTCAGTCTATCTCTATGGTAATGACTTGAGTTACATAACACTTGGGAAGGTTTTTCATTCTTTGCTGCAGAATGGCTCTTGCTGTCAACAACAGATGAACTTTTTTTTTGTTCAGCCTGTGTCAGACAAGGTCGTCCTGTCTGAGCTTTTTCACAAATCAAAGCTGCCGTTATTTTGTTTGACATCCTCTGCTCTGTCCTTTTCATCTTTTTAATTAATCCTGTCTCAGCTCGAATGAAGGTTAAAGATCGCTCTGTACTAACGCGATAATGCTGTAACACCCGTGTGCGTCTGCGGTTGTGTCTTTCAGGTGAGGCTTTTGAGCAGAGCCCCATTCGACGGTCCTTCAAATCAAAGGTTCTGGTGCACTACCCTGAAAGCACAGACAGGAACCCCTTCAATAAAGATGCTGTCAACATGGTGAGAAGTGCTCTTCTTCAGTGTCGCTCATTTTCTCACACAATAATGGGAATGATAAGGAAGGACAAGACGTGCCTTGCTTGTAGGGCAAACGCCTTGTACGGGAATTATTACAAAAGAGGAACATGATAACAAAAACAACTGGGGAAAAAAGGTGCGGTGGGAGCCATTTATCTTCGCTTGTCTGCAGCCTCTCATAGAGTATACAGCTTTCTTCCTTTTGTCTAATTATTTCTCTGTGTTGGAAAAAGTAGGTCAGGATGATGAAAGTGAAAATGAATTATCCTAACAGTCAGATAGGATTAATTTTGATGTCATAATTGCCTTTTTCGCGCATCAAAATGGTCACCATGGTTATTTATTTATGATATCAGTAAAAAGAGTAGTCCTGGAAAACATCTATGTGTTAACAGCACAAAAACTTTTCCTGGGGTGTTCTCGTACGTTCTTCCATATTTATCAGTTATTTCCATTTTCTTGTTGCATGTAAACACAAAAATTTGGCTTTGAATACATTTTACAGGATCCAGGATTTGCTCTGTTTTCTTGTTTAGTTTTTTTTTTGCTGGAGACAAGCTTCATTTTTATCACATATTTCTTCCTTGTTCATCCGCCTTCATTTTCCTCCCCATTGTCCCAGATACGCTTTAGTTTAGTCTAAATTCAGAAAACAAGAATATAGTTTAGAAAGTTCACTGTTTTTTATATCAGCTATTGAAAGCACTGTGAAAGGTTGCTGTGGTTTATTGTAACTTAATCTTAAACCCTCCTTTATGTTTCCTCCTCTTTATTCTTCGCACTTTCTCCTCAGCTCTGTATGCCGAGGGGTCTCTCCTTCCGCACCCAGGCTGACCGGCTTGATCCTCAGTTTCACTCATTCACGATGTCTTTTGACGACGGCACACGGTCCTACGGCTTCGTCCACACCTTCTACGAGGAGGTTACCAGTGCTCAGATCATCACTGCCATGCAAACTCTCTACCAGATGCACCACGTTGAGCACCACTCAGCTTCCTCTGCCTCCTCTCCCTCGTCCTCGTCTTCGTCTGCCTCCTCGCCCTCCACCTCCAGCATGGACTCGCTTGTGAGCAGCTTGGATGAGTCGGATGCCGAGTCTCTGGCCGGGGTGTCCGGCTGCCTCGGCTGTGCAGGTTCCTTTGATCCGGCACGAGACACTCTGTACGTGTCCAAAGCCCTCTGCCTCTTCACCCCGCTCCCCTTCCTTCAAGCTGCACGACAGTTTCTGTCCCAGCTGCATCAGGCTGTGACGTCACACACACCCCCACCCCTCCCTCTAGAGAGCTACATCCATAATATCCTGTACGAGGTCCCCCTGCCTCCTCCTGGCAGGTCGTTGAGGTTCCACGGTGTACAGGGACCCATCGTGTGCCAGCGGCCCGGGCCGGGTGAGCTGCCGCTGGGGGAGTATCCTCTTGGAGAGGCGTTCTCCCTGTTGGGCGTGGACAATATGGTGCAACTACTCACCTGTGCACTTCTGGAGACGCAAGTCCTACTTTGCTCACAAGGTCAGCACGCTAAAAATAAGAAATGCTCTCATGCTACCAACATTTAATGATTACTAGGGTTAACAAAATATATAAACAAAGATGCAAGGTTTTTTGATGTAACCTACAGCATTAACCTGACAGAAAGGTTTGAGGTTAAATACTGCAGAGAGACTGACATTGTAACTTAATGAGCACGGACCATCCTCAGTCATTAAACGGGCAACGCTCTGCTGCATGTCAACAGGAATCTAAGTTTAATAGTTTCATAAGCAGCTCATGTAAACAGCTTCATTAAAATAGCATTAACAGGGATGTACTTTAAGGTGATTCATTCGTGCTAGTCTCACATCTCTCTCGTCTGTCTCATCTCCTCAGACTACCAGCGTTTGATGACAGTGGCAGAGGGCGTCACCACTTTGCTATTCCCATTCCAGTGGCAACACATCTACTTGCCCATTGTTTCTGCACCGCTAAATCACCTCCTGGATGCCCCCGTGCCGTTCATGATGGGTATCCAGCGCAGGGACGGAGCCCAGCGATCCTCCCTCCACCTTCCACACGAGGTACCTAAACGAGGATCACGCGCTTCAAATCCTGTCATCAGGATTTTTATAAACATTGACACAAAAGGATTGAAAAAATGTTTTGTTAAACCGGGATGTTCTTCCAGCCATTTGCTGATCCTCTCTGTGCTGCATGCGCGACAGTTTGCTCTCTGCGTCCGGCCTGTCAAACTGAGACGATACATTCCCCTTTCACAAATCTAATCCTGCACCCAAGATCACTTTATGCTGCATGAATTTCTCACTCTTTGAAGTCGCTCTGCCACAGTAAGGAGGCAGTTGAAAGACGGCTTGGGAGTGGGGGAGGAGAGCAAAAATGCAGAGCAGACTGAGAGATCCCGAATAATGGGCTGAATAATTAATGAGAATTAGGGATTACCAGCCATTTCTTGAGTTGTACAGTTTAATGTATGAGTGGTAATTTGCTAGGAAGATATTTTCATCATACATGGATGTTTTGGTTGCAATGTTTTTTCTTCTTGACGTCGATAAGGCCACGTTTTGACTCAAAAATTGTCCTCCTTAATGTGAAAACCATCAAAACATGATCTTCTCCCGATATTTAAATGAAAGAGGCGATGAAAGGAACTGAAGACTTTAAGTAGGAAGAAGCTGCAGAGAGTAAGAGGATGTCTGCAAATGTCCACTCTACAGTACATCATCCCCCGAGGCTGTTAACTGCCTCCCCGAGGTCGCTGTTGAAGGTCACGTTGCTGCTGACTCCACCGTGCTCCACCGCTGCTTACAGAAGCAGCATTTTTAAATCACTTCCTATCGTTCTCACACAGTTATCGAACTCTTTGCTCAGCACCTTTTTTTTTCCTAATTGGTTTGCCTGTGTGAAATCCTAATATTTCCCCTGTTGCACTGATAGCAGCATAATCCTTTACATGCTAATATCCTCTATCATGGTGAAACGCCAACAATCTTCATCTCTGATCTTAATTGGATGTTAAACCTCAGCCGGATGTGTCAGTTCATTGAGATAGTTTGAACCTGTTATGATTATCTCTCTTCTTGTGTCCCCACACAGGCCAACCTGTGCTTTGTGGACATTGACAAACACTCTGTCGAGGCTCCCGAGGACCTTCCCGTGTTTCCAGACCAGATCGAGTTAATCCAGGAGCTGAGTGAGGTACTGCTGCGTTTTGGGCTCCCTCCTCAGGGTGGCGCGATTATTAAGCCTAACACCACCACCACCACCACATCCACCGCCACCACCTCCCCACGCCTGAGCAGTCTGGTGCTGGAGGATCTGATGGAGGACAGAAGGAACGGGAACCTCGGCGGCGAGGAGCTGGCGGTGCTGGAGAGGCTGCAGGCTCTGGCGCGGAGGTGTGGAGGAGGAAAAATGTCAGATGAAGGGAAGACGCTGGGACACGTGTTTGAGGAGGAGGAGGAAGAGCTGAAGGCTGCGAAGCTCAACATTCAGCTGAGGGAGGTGTTTGCTGGACGGTTTGCTGCCATGTTTGGCAGGTATGAGGACTTTGTCATCCACAGCGCAGTTGATTTGGATTCCTGGTTGAGTAACCGAGAGGCGTCGTTCAGCTTTGATAAGGTAATTCAGCAAATGTCAGTGCACAATGATTGATCTAACAAAAGCACTGTATTTATGCCAAGTATGTTCTCATATGTTGAGACTGTTTCTCTGTGGATTTGAAATGCTTTGGATTATGCCAAAAATATGATTTCTCTGACAGTGTTTTGTACTGCTTCAATGTTTCAGGGTTCTTTCCTCTCAGTCCAGCCTGCAACCCACTTGCACTTCTTGTCTCGGTTCCTGGAGACGTCCATGTTTTCTGCTTTTGTGGACGGGAAGGTGATATCCCGCTGGGCGGATAGAGAGCCACTGCAGCAACTGTTTGACAACCGCCTGGAGAGGGAACGACTGTATGACACAGACGAAGAGGACTCCCGTAACTGTCGCTACAGGAAATGCACTTCACTCTTTGAGTCAGGTACTGTGGAGAAATAGAGTACTATCACTGTATCACTATTACTGTTGCAAAATAAGTCACACAATAGATACCGTGTTTCTTCAACCACTGAATATGTAACAAAAACAGATGTTTTTGGTGTCAGGTGTCACTGTTAATATATTATTGATGTATGTGCACATGCAGAGATGTCTGATTAGTTATGTCTAAAGCTTCTGGAAACAGGAAGTGAGGAAAGGAAAGGAAAGGAAAGGAAAGGAAAGGAAAGGAAAGGAAACAGGTATTAGTTTTAACCATATCACAGTTAAGTCGGTACAGCACCTTTATCAAACAGGTAATCCAAAATGTTTAAAAGCACGTCTGTCTTTGCTGTATTTTTTCCATTAAGTACACATTCATCAACCATCTCTCGGGTGGCAGTGGACTGAGTCCAGTCAATTTTTTTATGCAACAAGTCAGCTTTTGCATCGCTCTGTTAGGGTAATATAATACAGTGCTTCTAGTTGTAAGTCAATATTCCCCTGGTAATGATCTCAATTTTGTACAATCCCTACAAAAATGTGTGTGTGATCTCCGACCTGTTTACGATCTCGCCAGCACTAATTAGTCTAGAGCTCATTGGTGTTGGATCATATTTTGATGAAATGAAAGGAGTTTATTTCTATGTTTCATCTTCGATAAAGACATTCAACGTCAGATTCCACTTTTTCCTTTAAAGTATTATAATAAGTAATATAGACCTAAGTTTCCTTTTCTGCCATATTAATGTGGAGAGATTAATATCGGTATCCAGATGGGTAATGACTGAAAAAGACACAATAGCTTAGGGAGAATATTCATCCAAACAATTTTTTAAAAAACCCTTTCAAAATAATGACAGTAGGAGATATTCCCATTGTGCCAAATCTGATTTTTATATTTATATTTCATATACATGCCCGATTTTTAAGGGGGAGCTTACAAATCTCTACAAGTCTCCATCTGTCGTGTTTTGGTGTGTCCTGTGCAGTATGTTGATTCTGTTGTTTGGGTGTTCTGTTGTAAGAAGTACTGCTTAAACTCTGCTCCAGGGAACTCGTGTACCGGTACATTTAGCTATTTAAATGATGCATCTCTTAAATTGAAATGAAAATCACAAAAGGGATTGGGTATAATCTGATACAGTCTAGCCAGAAGACGGAGCTTTGTGTGTTTGTTGTTGACAATTATAATCTGCTTCAGAGATGTTGCTCCGTCTCTTTTCATGTTTTTACCATCAGCTACATTATCATTCTGTGTTGTTGTTCCAGCCTCACTGTGAGGCTCCTTGAATGAAACAAACTTGGCAGCGCTTAACCAACTTGAATACAAGATGTTCATGTAAGGAAATGTCTTTTTGTCGTCACTTTCATGACTCATCGGCGTTGGATCTTAAGCATGTCTGTGTTTGTCTCTGCAGCTCAGGCCATTGAGCGCAGACTGCTGAAGGCTGACCACACAGCCATACACCCCCACCTGCTGGACATGAGGATTGGCCAGGGTCGTCACCAGCAGGGCTACTTCCCCAAGCTGCAGGCCGATGTGCTTGCACAGGGACAAAACACCAACAAGTGAGCCTTTGTTATCTGCTCTTATTCAGAAGACGTCATTTCCAACCATGTTGCAAAGTTGTAACCCAGAGCTGCTGCAGTTCCAAGGGGGTACAAGAAGTAGCTCCACTGGTTGGAATAAAATGTTTATTTATGATTAAACCAATACAGCCACACACTTTAGGAGAAAAATAAACATCCAAATATGATTACAAATTTGTGTTTTGTAAAATTCTTATCACAATAAATGGCAAATCTGCTTAAAAAGTAGTTTACAAACAGAATAATTTTAAAAAATGCTAGAAAATTACAAAAAGTTTGATCGCTAAAAGTAATTGATAAATGGTCTCGACAAAAATTGACAATTCAACTCTATATGAATTGTAACAGCAAAAATAAGAACACACACGTATTCTCTAAAATACAGAAAGTTTATTTTATGTTATCTGTGTGAACAGGTGGTCCAGTCGTGTCACAGCATCACGCAGGTCCGACCCCAAGAGGTCAACGGTGACTGAACACTCAGTGGACAATGAACAGAGACAGGTACAGGCGCTTTCATGTGTTCAGGCACACATAGACAAACACACACACAGCCGTAATAACCTCGATGTAATACCTGTGTGTATATTTAACAGAAGCACTCATTTGTGAGGAAGAACCTGCGCCAGTCTAAGCTGCTCGACTCATCGCCTCAAGCCATCACTCAGACTCACAGAGAGTTTGTCGACGGGCTGCTGAGCGAGTGTCGTCTGAAGGTGAGGGCTCCGTCCTTGTGTGGTAATGTAGGCTGAATTCTTAAATTGTTGTTCAAGGTTAATGCCACAAAGTGTGTCCTCTGGATTTTTAGACCAAACGGATGCTGATGGAGAGGATGGGGAAGGAGAGCGTGGAACTGGGTCAGGGAGAAGCCAACATCACAGGCCTGCAGGAGAACACGCTCATCCACGGTCTGTGTGACCTACTGGAGAGGACCTGGGGCCACGGTCTGCAGCTGAAACAGGTCAGACACATTACAGTACATCCCTTATCAGCTCGGATGGCCTACAAAAACCATGTGGTTTCCTCGTGTTCCTCCAACATAAAGAAATGACTGCATGTTGACAAGTGTGCTTGTTTTGAACAGGGGAAGTCTGCACTTTGGTCTCATCTGCTTCACTACCAGGCAGCCCGGGGGAAGATGGAGACACCAGCTGAGTCTCCAGGTCAGAGCTCAGCTCGTATGTTTTATTTTATTTTATTGTGCAAATAAGAGCTAAGAGTTGAATGATCAGCCGTGTTTACCTTGCTATCTGTTCAGGGGGTTGTAACGGGTCGGACCTGAGAACGTTTGATGATGGGACTCCTGTCCTGAGAGGAACTTTAATACAGGATATGAGGTAAAAAAAGAAAACATCACTGTGTGGGTCCAACATCCTGCACACTTCAAAGGACCTCAGTCTCCTAAGCAACTGGAGACGAATTTGATTTTTTTTGTACAGGACATCCGTGTTGTCACAGCTTGTTGTCTTGTTTTTTTCCTTCTAGGTTTATCCAGACCATGAGTGAGGGTCTGTCTGAGGTGGGTCAGGCTCGGGCCTGGATCCACTTAGCTCTGGAGAAGAAAATGCTGTCCCAACACCTGAAAGAGCTGCTTAAAAACCAAGAGCTGCTCAGGTGACAATTCAAGTCATATTTCAGGATTTTAGTTCTACTTAACGCCGTGACTGACTTTTGTTTTCTTCTCGTACCCCAACAGGCAGCTGTACAAACCTCATGCATTCCTGCTCTGTGAGGAAGAAAGAGAGCAGTTTTTGTTCCACCTGCTGTCTCTCAACACCGTGGACTACCTCTGCTTCACACGCGTCTTCACCTCCATCAGTGAGTCCTGTAAACTTTAACAAGAAAATGCTAGAATTTACTGGCATCTTTACAGCTTTTCAAGGACAAAGAAAGTCTGCGGCGGGTTGTGTCTGTGTTTTACAACCTCCGTCTCCGCCCACTGACCTCATATACTTGAATTACACCCAGCATCCTGTGGATTCACACAGGCACTCCAGACCTCAATCAATGGGCATTAAAAATGCTCTTTGTCTCTGCAGGTATTCCGTACCGTGTTGTTATAATACCCATGAAGAAGCTGAGCATCGCGATGGCAACAGTTAACCCTTGGGTGTGCGTGTCAGGAGAACTGGGCGATTCAGGAGTTAGACAGCTATCAAAGAATACACAGGAGATTTACTTCCAGGTTTGTATACACTTCTCAGTTGACATTGTGTCTGACGGACAACACACGCAGAGCTACGCTTTAACTCGTGCTTTTCATTGCAGTGCAAGAACCTGGGAAGACTGAGCACTCTGCAGCTGGGACAGGAGAACTCTGGTCTGCTGGCCAAGTGTCTGATAGACTGTGTGATGGTGTATAATGAGATCACTGGACACACCTATAAGTAAGATCCTCACTCTGACCTTGGCGTTTGATTGATACGATGATATTTAAATGATCCTGACGGTCCGTGCTTCCTTAAACCCTCCCATGAGAAAGCTGCTTTATGCACGATAATAACATAACGTAGACAATCCATCACTTTCTCTATCTGGAGCGTATTTCAGGTCACTGCAAGTTTATTTTCCACCATAGTGTCATGAATATAAACCAGCTGCTAACTGTTAGAGATGAAGACAGTCTAAAGGTGTATGTATTATTATCAGGGGTCTTCAATGTCTTTTAGGCCACGCAGATCAGTGTTTCAAACTTTCTACACCGCCTAATATAACATCTTAACAGCTTAAAATACAGGACTGTATGTCAGCCTCTTCAGCTACACAGGAGGCAGATTTATCCCTAATAAAAGAATAGTTTATTGTTGACATTTCTGAAGAACCAGAGCTAAAATTTGGTGCCAAAGTGGTGCACACTTCTCTTCCTGATATTTCCTGTTCTGAACCACGATTGCAGAGTTTTTGAAGCACCCATGGTACCTGTCTGAGAACCAATATTGATATACAATACACATATTTTGTATAAAACCATGTTGCATGTTAAACTGGCAGCCTGTAGTGCTAGCTCACGTGGTTGAAGGAGGTATAATGGGTGGCGTATCATCAGTGTTGTATGTATGTAGGACATATAGGACACATCCTGTAGGACACTGTAGGGGACGTGAACCCCCCTGGTGAACTCCCTGTATGATCTAAACTATATATGTGATTTAATGGACTACAACATGTCAAACCACCGAAAAATTAACAGCCTCACCGCACTACACAAGCTGACTGATTCTCAAACTATGGTACATGGAGAGCATAATATTACCCGAGGTGGTAAATGGTGTAAAAGGTTTGAGAAACACTGCACCAGCTGTCCTTGTATAATAAATCATGTTTTCTTTCCTTTCAGGTTCCCATGCGGGCGATGGCTGGGGAAAGGCGTGGGCGATGGCAGCCTGGAAAGGGTTCTCATTGGTCAGCTGGTGTCACCTGGTGGAGAGGAAGATGCTGGAAGATGGTCGGGGACACCACCGCCAGAGCTGGCCTCTCCTTCCCAGAGTGTGCGAACAGTGCTGGGATCACTTGGCGGCCGAAGCAGTACGTACTGACAAAGAACACATTCTTCAGCACAATGGCTGACCTACTTGTTTGTGTGCTCCCTACAATAACAAATTCTGCTCCTGTATCACTTTTCCCCACGTGCTTGTCATCGCTCATCCTCGTGTTTCTATTTTTATCTATTCTGGATTTATCTTGTCAGGAATGTTGTCTGTTGAAGTTCAAGAGGACATGAGGGAAGCAGCGAACAACCTTGTGAAACACTTCCACAAACCTGAACAAGAGGTACGTGCTCCTCCACCGGTTCCCAAACTGATAACCTCTGAATTTGTGACATATTTTACGGATATTTCATTAATATATAACAACTATTTACCCATATTTTGACTGAAATACCTGCAACAGGTTTGTGTAAAACAAGCCGATTATTTCCTGTGAATATTTGAGATGGTGGCATGGTAGTGGTTAGCACTCAAAGAAGGTTCCTGGCTTTCTGTGTGGAGTTTGCATGTTCTCCCCATGTCTGCGTGGCTTCTCTCCGGCTTCGTCCCACAGTCGAAACACATGCAGGTTAACTGAACGTGAGTGTAATTGGCTGTTTAATTCTATGTGCCCTACGATAAACCAACTTGTGACTTATGCCCCGCCTCTCGCCCAGTGCCAGCCGGGATAGGCTCCATCCCCACGTGACCCTGATAAGGAGAAGCAGTTACAGGAAATGGATGGACATTTAGAGAAACTTTTCTCACTCTGTTTTTGTATATTTTTATAATTATATATATTTAATGAGCTTCTCAAAATCAGTTAGCTACTTTATTATTTTAAATAATAATGTAAACTAACTAAAATAATTATTTTGGGACCTGTGGCTGCATGTCATCCCTCTCTATCTATCTCTCCCTTCCTTCCTGTCACTCTTTAGCTGTCTCTATCAAAATAAAGGTTATTTCATTCTTCACAGAAATGAATGAAAAGAGATATAGACATACTGTCTGTTTAGTGAAAAGGTTTTCTTGCACCTCTTAAAATCAGGAAGGCTTTGTGACCTACCATGAAGCTTCCCCCAGGTTAGGAACCAGTGATTTAACCTGTTGGCTCACTAAGCTAAAATAAAAAAAATGCCAAATGCTTTTTTGTCTGCAACGCGTTTCCTTCCCCCGACATCTCCTGCCTGCATCTCATTTGGCTCACTTGTGTATCAGACCGACATCTCTCAGTGAAAACAAAGTTAAAAGTGCTGAAAACACTAAAAGATGGATTACTTTCATTTCTCTGTAATGTTGCTGTAATAGCGTCTTTAGTGCACAGGCTTTAATGTACAAGTGTTTGCTCTGTTCTGTTTACCTCCTCTTAGTAAGTGAAAGAGGAACCTTTGTAGATTCATAAGTAAACAAATTGTTGTGTGCTGTGGAGGGTTTTGGAAAAATGCCGCGCCTCCTATAACTTGTATGAGAGGATTTACTGAAGCTGAAAGATGAGCCTCTTGCTTACAGTGCCTCTATTAACTCTGTTCCCATTTCTCTCTCCCCAGAGGGGAAACTTGACAGTCTTGTTATGCGGTGAAGGAGGTCTGGTGCTTTCCTTGGAGAAGTTCCTCCTGCACGGATTCAAATGTAACCGTCTTTTCCAGAGGAATGTGTTTGTTTGGGACTTTGTGGGTAAGTTCATTAAGTGATGTTGTGCTTCTCCTCTACTTCCTGTCTCCATCTGGTGGCTGTGATTATGAATCCCAAATATCAAATAGCATGCAACAAAGCATGATTGATGTGTTTATCAGCCTCCATCTCCAGTGTTTGCCTTCTGTAGTCTCTCAGTGTATGAATGCGCTATGAACTGACAGTATGATCAACTCTTTCCCGTAGAGAAGGCAGTGGTTTCCGTGGAGACAGCTGATCAGATGGGTGACCTGCAGGGATCAGTATTGACAAAGGGTCCACCATGTGACTCCCTGTGCCACTACGTCAACGCCATCAACGCCTCGCCACGAAATATTGGAAAAGAAGGCAAATTCCAGCTGTTCGTCTGCCTGGGAATCAGGTGAGTGGTCATAATTTAAAATTCAAGCTAAAAACACCCAAAGAAAACATCTTTGCACAAAGGGAAAGATCTAAAGAAGTCTTGGAAATTCAAAGAGACATCAGTCCTTTCTTAGATGATGTAACATGCGGTAATAGTGCGAAAAAGGTAATTAGAAAAGATGAAGAGAAAGATGTAACAGTATACAAAAGGAATTATAATCCAAAAATAGGTTTGTAATTGCATTGATGGTGATGTAATTAAGCCAGCGTAATACATTTTAGACATAGATTTATGGTCCATATTTAAACCAGAAAAGGGAGGACGGTTTGAAAATATTCTCCCCACAGGAATCATATTATTTTGTGCTGGGCAAAGTTGATATAGTTTCCTTCCTGAGGAAGCCGCCTGCAGCATGACAAGCCTCTCGCACTGAACCCGTTTATATAACATACAGTTCGGAGAGGGGAAGTGTCAGCCTTTGACGTCTAATGATTGGACACGCAAAGCAAAAAAATCATCCATGTCTCTGTGGTGGCCCTCATATCTCTTTGTCACAATCAAAGCAGCAGAAATACTGATTCACTTCCATTTATTTCTGGTGTACCAAAAAAATCAGTTTGATAACTGTGACATCAGCTGACACCACTGTTACATCCTTGTTTCCTCTCTGCAGTCAGAATCAATAAAGACTGCTTTAAATTGGATCAAACTGGTATTGTTACATAGACCGTATATAGACCGTTATCATGATAAGACAGAGGTGGTGTCTGCAGGTATGCACTGTTCACAGTGTTTGGGTCTAGTCCAGGGTTGACAAGCGTATGGCCTGTGGGCCAGAACCAGCATGCCAAAGGGTCCAAATGCACTATTTGGTCTATTTGGCCAATGGATATGAAGTGATCACACAACTCTGTTTCATCTATTTCTTTGCATATGTTATCTTAGTTGAAGTAACTCGCTGGTTACTACGGTGTATTGTGTCCAGTGCCTGTCACATGAACACAGTTGATGGTAGTTTCTCTTTAAGAGACAGTCCATGGTGCTCGTTCTGTCTCCTGACTCACCTTCATTCAGTGCTAAACTTCATCAGGCGCATCTGGGACCATTGTTGACCGTTGACCTTGTTCCTCTCGACAGGGACCGGCTTCTCTCTCAGTGGCTCCCCCTGCTGGCAGAGTTACCCCTGACAGCTCGAACGTACGAGGAAGGCGCTCTGCTGCGGGACCGTGCCGCCGTACACTCCCTCTCTCGCATCCTACACACACTCGATGAGTTCACCATCGCCCTGGAGACTGCACTGGTTAAAGGAGTTGACCTCTGACCCTGGCGGTGGATCGAAGCCCCTGTTTTGTCATCTGATGGGTCCATCTTTCCATACGCGGGGTAAAAAAGGAAGTACATTCAGACACTTGAGAACTTTATCATGAAAAAAGGAGTGGGCTAGAAGAAGTCACTGGCAACTGGAGCTCCAAACATAATGCCTTGTTCACTGATGTAAATGTCTTATACTGTATTTGCTTCAGGAAATAGTCGGATTTTTCCTATGCTTGTTTACACTGTGAAATTCTGTTTCCCCAAGGAGAAATAGAGAGTCATTCATAATCTCACATCTACAGTAGACACAGCTCAACATCCTAGGACAACTATAACTCTCCTCCAACTGCTGTATTGCTTGCACTCGAATTTTAAACTAAGCACATGCATGGCCAAAATCTTGTATGTTTGTTTTCTGTCTTAGTGTGTTGTGATCTGAAATATCAGGACTCAGGCCTTATTGTTGTTATTATTATTATTATCTAAACATTTTTCTTGACTTCATTAATTGGGGGATATCTTAGTAAATATACTCAAGAAAGGAAACGTTCCCACTCTATGATATGTTAGAAAATGTTATATTATTATGCTCTTGTTATTCCGTGTAACATCTTGCCTGTTTCTCATTGTTTATTTTAAATTGGGGTCACATACTGCGGAGTTGTTGAAACACTGAAACCAAACTGGTGTCCTAATTGTGTCAGTTCAAATAGTCCTCATCACTGTCAGGAAGCTTTTTATTTCTCTCTCTCTCATTGTAAATATTTAGCTTCTTTAGATCTTTGATAGAATTGTTATTATGGTGTAATGAACTGTGGCATATTTTTTCTGTATAAAAGCATCTTGTTTGTGTCTGTGTGAAACAAAAGATTCTCAACGATGGACACACTTTACCGATTAAGTGGATAATAGTCACGCTGTTTGTTTCTTAACTGTTCATTTGTCTTCAGGCAATGAATAGAGCACAGGTTCTTATAAACGCTAAGGTATTATGTTGATGTCGCGTTTAATTTAACAGTTGAAGAATTATGAAAATGCTGTCTCCTGCACTGTCCTGCAAGCACTATGTAACCCACCCAAGATGACCAAGCCTCTATTATCGTTTAAATACAGATTAGAAAAAGCAATAATGAATTGTTATTTATGAAATGTGTTGTCAAAGATTAAAGTTAATATTGACATAACTGACATGTCTTAGTCTTGTTATTTTGTGATGACTCACAGTTCACTGTACAAATTTGTTACATCGGCCACCTGAACGGGGAATTAGACTTTTAGAGCTAACAAGTGTGGCTGTGTTTGGCTGTGTGACTGAAGCGCCGTTGTTGGCAGTGTCACACAATCAACTGTGTTATGCAATTAAATTCAATAACTGTGTAAAACTACTTTTGTGAAGCTCTTGATGCTGAATTTTTAATATCTCAGACTCATATCAAGGGACAAACTGAGGTGAATTACATTATGGTCTCATTAGGCCACCTCATCAGGTACATGTACAAACCAATAAAACATTGATTGACACTGTCAGGGAAATATCAATTGTACTACTGATGTTGCAGTTTGCAGTAGTGTTAATCTGGACTGCATTATATTGTGAGGTGTTTAATATTATGGCATAGCTCATACATGTAAATGGGGAAACGCCTCTAAGATTAGTTTAAAATAAAGTAACAGAGACTTTATTGAACTCAACTAACTTGTCACCGCAGATCATATTCACATGGTTGATAAGAAATGACTCATAAATAAGAAATATATTTTTAAAACGTTATAAAGTCATGCTGGTGTTAAATAGTCTGACTACCTGTGGAAGCAGTGGGAGTAGCAGCCTGTTGCTAAATGAGCTGCTCAATAGTAATTATACATATACTGAGATTATACTAAGAGGTGTTTCTAATATTTTGGCTACCTTATTGAAAAAAAACATCATAAGCTTCATAAAAATAGAATTTATGTCAGAGCTATTATACTGGATCACACTGGATTGTAAAAGTGCCCCTAATTAAGTGGCTGGTCAGTGTATACTTATATATACACACACATAGATCAACATATTTTTATATATATATATATATATATATTTGTATCTGTACATGGGTATTTAATGGGTTTATAGCTGTGTATATCTGTGTATGTACAGTGAGATATGTGTACACACATCAGACCAATAAAAGTGATTCTAATTAATTCTGTAATTAATAATGACTTACCATAATAATATGAACAACAACAGTAATATTTTTTGGCAGAAAAGCAATGGATGCTAAAATAAATCTGGTTTACATGAGGTAGGTGGATATGACATTATGTAATAAAGAGCATACATATTGTGTGAGTTTTACATGTTTAAAGAACAAAAAAATGAATTTAAACAGTGAGAATAAATAATCGTATACATCTGCTTCTGTTTATTTTAATAAGGCTCCATGATAGCCATGCAGTGCTCCCACTTTTATTTGCATTGACCGCATAAATGTGACTGCATTGTGATTGGTTCGCCCACCCCAAAAGAAAAAAACAAAAAAAACAGGTTGTTCGCCCTAAAGTGACCGCTGGATGGAGGCCATGTCGCCATGTTTCACCTTTTATTTACCACTAATCTGGTCACGCAGTTGAAATCAACAAAGCGCATCTCCCCCCTTGCTAGACTCCGAGCCTCCTAAAAAACCGTGGGCCTCCAGACATGGCCATCTGGCGCTGTGTAGTAAAACGACAGACCCCGCCCCTTTGCTTACACTCTCCAATGTGCCATAGCAACCGGGGCCGAGCCCCCTGTTCCCGCGCAATGTTCCCATCCTTATAAGGCCAGTAGAATGCAGACGCACGGACACGTCACACGTCGTTTATGTAAATACTTTGATTGAAGAAAAAGAAAAAAGCCTCCGTGCCCTACTCTGAAATGGAGGTGTGGATACGACGCGTGCGCACTGGGTCCACAACTCTCCAGCCTCTCCCCCCCGCGTCCCCCCTCCACCACCACCTCCTCCACCTCCCCCCTCCCGTCCACAAGCGCAGACATCAACAAGGGAGCGGGTTTACTGATGCGGGTTGATTTTCATAATAGTCACCTCGTAAGGACGCGTTATAAGGATTATTACTTTCTGTCGGCTTCGCGCAACTTGCAACAAGGTAAGGAACGCAGCCGGTCCGTGCGTGTTTGTGCGGGTCTTTTGGTGCTTGAAGGGTTTTTTTTTTTTTTTTTTTTGGAAAGTCTTAGCTGTGCTTTTGAGAGGTGTAATTCAAAACAAGGCTCGAGTTGACTCAACAAACGCTGTTTTTAGGGTTGAAGTCTGATCATGAACAATTTAAGGAAGCGGGGAAAGTGGAAGAAAGGCGAGATAAACGCAGAGGATGGGCTTCATGGATGGCTGTTGTTATCATTGTTTGTTTCAGTGCATTTGGCTGTTTGGAGGACTCCTATTACCGACCCCAGGCGTTTAACTAAAGTCGGTAATTGTTGAGGGTTTTGGCCGGGAAACTACTCCTCTAAACGGGGTTAAAGTCCCTCGCATCGTGGCTGTGGTGCGCCTGCAGGATACTCCACATTTACGCCTGCTGAAATAAGCCAAGTTGAATCTCTCACGCCCACCCGGAGCACAGATGCGCCTCAGCACGCGGCCGCCGCTGTCAACAAAACAGCTCCCGCAAACATAAACTATGCGTGAACGTCTCACGAAACTCACGCGTGGCTTAAAATATATATATTGTTTGATGTAAAAAGACTTTTTATTTGAGATGCAGCCGCCTTAAACTTCGTGCACATGTAGTTGGGGGACTGTTGCAGCGACGCGGCTGAGGAATAACAAAGAGTAAAGATCAAATTACACGATTATCTGCGAACGGCTCTGCCTTCAGATTAAAAACGGCACGTTTTGCTTTCGAAACGTGTTCCTCCTTGGTGGATCTCACTACTTGAAATGAACGTTGGAAGGGGGGGAGGAAAGTCGAGGCATCGTCGAGCAGAGGACGGTCATCATAAAATGGGTGCGCATGAAGCAGGTCGTGTGGCATGCCATGCTTCCTCGCTGGAGTGGGCGGTGAAATTGGCGACTTGCACTTTTCTCTCGATGAAAACAAGTGCATTTTCACGGTGTCTTCTTTTATTTTGAAAAACCGACGCGTTCTCCTGACAAACCCTGACCGCTTTCGGGCTGATTTGTACAGTTTACTTTTGAATATTGCAGTTTTTGCGGAAAATCGCATCACACCCCCTTCTCCACACTGCCTCCGCCTTTGAAGTGTGTTGCCATGTTGCGTTGCGTCACGTACTGTATTCTGCTGCAGAGATCGTCTGCAGTTTACAGAGGAGACACTCGCAGGCGAACACGTGGTCGGCATTGTAACGCGCTCCAGCATACATGCACCGAGGCTTTAAATTGCATTTGTACACTTCTGATCACACGTTTTGATTATTTATCGCACATTTGATCCATAGTCCTGTGATCTCATGTGAGTTGTATGTTGCATGGTGCTGTCTGCTGTCTGTTATTTATATGCCTATTTGCATGTTTCTGCAAATAAACTTCCAGCAACTGTATTTACATTAGTGCTATCAAAAGGATTAACACTTTGAAAATATTAAGAAGATAATTAAGTGCACTGCTGCATCAATAGCACAATGCATATTATCAGTAGTACTCAGTGAGACAATGAGAGGTGCATGGCATTGTATGGATTTCAGGATCAGTGTCATATTGAGCAGGGTGAACCAGAAATGGCTGCCATATATATAAAAAAAATGTATTCAGATCATCCATCACGGCATATCAAACTTCAGTTTAACCCAAAGCTGAAACACATAGAAGAAAAACTTCATTATTACTGTTCTATCAACTGGTCATCAACTGTTGGAAAGCAGGTCTAATAATATATTCTAATAATCATTAAAGTTAATTACCATGATCATTATTCAAGAGACTTTTTCTGTATGATCTTTTTGTGCAAGTTTGCGTTTTGATAGATATCTTGCACATTTTAATATTATGCATAGTGCACAAACTGTACAGCTCATTTCATTTTAAAAACATATAGTTGCATCTTGCAGTGCTTGATTTCTATCTTCCTTATATTTTGACTTTAATGTTTGTTATGCACCAAAACACAAAGACAAAGTCCTTGTATGTGAAAACCTACATGGACACAAACCTGTTTCTGATTCTGATTAAAATTATGGTCTTATGGCAACCTTAATATTTATTTATTTTCATGACATTAAAATCAAATCAAATTTCATTAAAATCTGGCTGTTAAATTCGCAGGACTCATGTATTATGGACTATTTATTTTACAGTCTTTCAGTATAATGATATAATAAATAATGATGTATTTTAGTAGCCCAAATCTACATATTAGATATATGAATTTACCACTGCTCAAACAAGTGTACTTTCAGCCATTCTAATACAGTTATCTGCTTCTTATATTTTGAATTGCCCGGCCTTCAGCAGAGTCAGATAAAACCAGCAGAGTGAGAGGTCTTTGGTTATTCCTGCTCTCTGTCTGCTCTCTGTGGCACCGCACTGTCAGAAGACCCCGAGGACTGATGGCAAGGAAAAAAAAAAAACACAGTCTGGGGGGCGCGGCTCGCAGTTTTGCCGCAGTTGAGGTCCACATGTGCTGTGGAGATTACATGTTTGCCTAGCAACATAAATCATAATTCCTCTGCATAATCGAGACGCTTATTGCATTTTGAGTAATTTACCCTTGAAACGTTTATGTATATATTTTTGCATTTTTCTGGGGAAATATTTCGGAGTTTGGTTTTACAGATAACGCATCATCTGCAGCCTACGGGGTCGGACCATGTGCGTGATTGTATTTTGAGTTTCCAAAATGATGCGTGCATCCTGAGCGCGTGACATGATCTGTCTGACACGCTGTCTGACTATTGACCTACTTCCCCCCCATGTGGGTCAAAGCGCAGAGATGCTCCAACAAAATCCCCGGAATTTTAGTACTCCCTGATGACAAAACACCAGGTTTATTGTTATTATTAATATTATTAAGGCACTTTAAGATGAACTGGTAAAATAAACATCACCTCTGATCTGAGCCAGAAATGTGGCTGCAGCTGCAGCTGAAGGGAGGTACTGCAGTTAACACATGATGCACGCTGGTGAGAGCCTGAGATGTTAATACTTTAATCATTTTTCGTGCATGCAGATGTTTGGCTTTCATAAGCCAAAAATGTACAGGAGTTTGGACGGATGCTGCATCTGCCGGGCAAAATCTTCAAGCTCTCGTTTCACAGACAGCAAGAGGTATGAGAAGGACTTCAGGAGCTGTTTTGGGTAAGCGCCACCGCTGAACATACCGGGTTTGGGCAGAGACTTTTGTCTCCATGTCATTTATATGAACTGTAATTATCTTGCAGACTGAGTGAAACGCGCTCTGGAGAAATCTGTAATGCCTGCGTGCTCCTGGTGAAACGATGGAAGAAGCTACCTGTGGGGACCAAGAAGAACTGGAACCATGTGAGTTTGTAATGCTACTGATGTTATGCCTGAGCTACTACTTTGTTATGATAGGACACATGAATTATGCAAACTCATGTCCTCTCCTCTCCTTCGTGCAGGTTGTTGATGCCAGAGGAGGTCCCAGCCTAAAGATAACTTCCAGGCCCAAGAAGATAAAGTCCATCTCCAAGAAAGCGCGGCCGAGTCAGATCAGCAGGCTGCAGAAAGAGCTTAAAAGAAACAGTAAGTCTATGTTACGTGTTTAACGGTGCTCACTCGTGTTCCCTAAAGTCATACATATCAGGTGTGTCACATTCCTTCAGTGTTTGCCTCGTTCTGCTCCCTAGATTCAGATGCCCACAGCACCACGTCCAGTGCCTCTCCGGCTCAGTCTCCCAGCTACAGCAATCTGTCAGACGACGGTTCAGACACTGAGCTCAGCCCGGGATCCAGCTGCTCACCTGTTTTCTCATTCCTGGACCTAACTTACTGGAAAAGGTGAGTCAGACAATGAGGCACTAACACCTTTTTGATCCTGTGACGCATTTTATCATATTATGCATTTTCTTTTTATGCTCAAGGTGTAAAGGTGTGAGGTTGGTCCTTGAAAGCCCACACAAATACTCCACCTACACAGTTGTTTTCACTTAAGGTGCCTAATTAGATTGACTGCTTGATGGACAGTCCACTCACCCTTCTGTTAATTCACACCTCCATCTTTCGTAGTTTGGTGACATCTTCCAGCTTACTAAAGGTCTAACTAGGCGAAGTAATTGAAATGATCTGAGTGGGTGTGAGGGGCCTTTAATGTTGGGTCAGAAACTTGGAAAGATGATGTCTGTTACATCAGAATTAACTGAATAAACATGATGGCATCCTTAAACAACATTTGCATCACTAATTAATGTTGGTAGCAATTAAAAAACCTGTGAGCAGGATTTTATGGCATCTAGCGATGTAGGTGCTGCAGTTATCATCACTGTATTTTAATACAGTGTGGTTAAAGCACGTAAAACACATGTTTAACTGTTTTAGTGTTGCTTCACACGGCCGAATATCGACAATGTGTCCTGTTTTGCCCAGGCAAAAAGTGTGCTGTGGAATAATCTACAAGGGGCGCTTTGGGGAGGTGCTCATCGACCCCCATTTGTTCAAGCCGTGCTGCCGCAACAAGCAGCGGCAGCAGCAGCAACAAGAAGAGGAGGAAGAGGAGGAGGAGGAGGAGGACGAGGAGGAAGAAGAGGTGGAGGTAGAGGAGGGCCAGGTGGGCGTGGATGTCGTCAGCAGGCAGAAATCCCAGACAGAAGAGGAAGTGAAGGAGATGCCAACGTGTGAGGAAAACGAGAGAGAGTCTGCTCAGCTATGCGTAACCATGACAACGCCTCCGAGCAGGAGCAGCGTGGTGGTGGTGGAGGAAGGGTGGTGAATACAAACCTAACCCTCCTCCTCCCTCCTCTTGCACACATCTCTGAAGAAATCTTGGGGTGCAGTTTTTTTTTTCCTCTCAAAGCACTTACAGAAAGAAGTTGCCTCAGATTGCCTTCAATCATAAAGCAGCTGTAAATCCTTTGGTCTTCTCCATAATAATGTTGGTTTGTTGTTGTTTATTATTTTTAAATGGTAACTTATGAACTGTTGTTGTTGTTTGTTTTCCACTTTGTCTCTTATTTTGTATTTAATATTCTCACCATCCTGACGATGGGCCGTCATCCGTGATGGTTTTTTTTTTTTTTTTGGATCAACTTTAGATGAAAATGCTGGAGCTCAAGTTTGCTGGTACATCTAAAACATTTTATTCCAAAACGCAATAGATCCACGTACTTACAGAAAAAGGTGCTACTTGAAATTCATCACTCAACATTTCAGCTGATTCAACTCATTCTCAGCGTGGATATTTTATAAGCATTTATGTTAAGATGACTAATATAATGAGATTAGTTTGGGTTTTTCTTTGTGGAGAGTAGATATCTCTTTTTAAAAAAAAAAAAAATCGCGTTTTGGAATGAATGACACTTTATATCAACAGAGCACAGACCTGTACAGTGTCCCTTTGTGTTTGTGTGTATTCACATTGACATCCTATCAAAGAGTTTGTGTTTGTAGACTGGATTAGTGTCTCTGTGTGCAAATGTGGGTCCCATTTTAAATAAGGCCTATTCACAGCTTCAACAGCAAATACACCAGCCTTAATTATGTGTTACAGACAGCGCTAGTGTTAATTCTGGATTGGTATTAAGGAACAAAAAGGGACAGTAGTTATATTTATTGTGGCCTCAGCAACACATAGTGCATTTTTGCATGAATGGCAAGCCCACTCATCCAAAAGACCGAATGATCTGATGCATGAGTCTACTAAAAAATTGCATGGCCTTATATAAACTGTAAATCTTTTAATCTTTTATTTTTTTGGATCCATTTCTCTGAAGTTTTAACTTATTTTTGTATGTAAAAAAAAGAAAAAAAAAGGAAAACAAAAGCTTCTTTGCATAATAATACCACACAATACAACAGTCAAAACACACAATCGGTCTATAGTCCATTCAGCAATATCAATATCAGTGATTTCCGGCATTTCCTGGGTCAGTATACGGTAAAAAGACTTTATACGAGCTGAAATTCTATGCCATTGCCTCTTCTATACCACAAATGTGTTGTGATATATAGCCTAATATTACTTTATTTATCAAATTAAAGCCAAAGCACATTGAAATTCACCCAATGTCAAAACAATGCAGGTTTTCTATGGACACTTGTGCTTGTCCGAGGTCATTTGTATGTATGTTTATGGTATTTTAAAAAGAACACTAATATGAAATTTCATACATTTGATGTTGTAGTTGGGAGCTGGGAGGGTATGCTGTGTACATAATGGGCTGGGTGAGCTGTATGGCTCCTATATGGGTTTGATTATTTATTTATTTCATATTTATTTGTATCACTGCATCCCCGCTTAGAAGTGTAATACTATGAATTCTTCTCATCTTTAGCTTACGCGTAGTATGGTTTTGTACATCAGAAATCAAATGTAATTCTCACGCAGGTTTTGTTAAACATTGCGCTGAATTACTGGATGTCAATATTTGTGAAATGTTGTTAAGTATTTATTTACTCATCAGTTGAGTTGCGTGCAACCTAACTTATTCTGTACCATCACTTTGGATCTGTATCATACTGTAGACTGAAACGATTGATAGATTGCAACCAAACTGTGCTTTTTCCTCTTTTAGCCTGTAGCTTAAAAATGTTACAGAGTAGTAGGATACTTAACTCTAGACTTGCATGTACTGTTGCTATGCATTTACTTAGCTTACAAGTTAGACAAAGCAGTTTTGTATTTTTTATACACCATGTACTTTTTTTACTTGTCCCTTAATAAAAGTAATTTTGTGAGTTTTCTTGAAGTATGGAGTGTGGCGTGAATTTATTCAGATACAATTGAAATCAAAATATAAACATTAATAAATAATAATAATAAACATTTATACTCTAAACTATTGAATACTATATTGAAGAAAAGGTTAGTGACTCTGAATTACAAAAGAAGGAAATCTGAGTTTGGTGTGACTTATACAACATCCTGTAGATTTCAGCCTTGAACATTTGACATTTAAGAGGGAACAAGGAAGGAACCAGGGTGTACTGCAGTTCCATACACAATACAATGCAATGCCACAGGTGCATTTTTTCCCCTCTCCTATTTAGGCTGGAAATGTTTTAAAACACTGACTATAATGAGATTACTGAAAATGGCTTATATATTTGTTATGTTTTTTTTTTCAAGAACGACATTATTAAGGCAGTTCCCATAGAATAACATTTGTGCATATCAATCACTTTGATAACTAGTGCAGTATCATATTCTGTTCATTTTCTGTGCAGCAAGGTCAGACTACATTCAAAGCATCTGACTGTTTATATTGTAAACACAGATTAAGAATAAATATTACTGTATTATTGAATTACTCTGTCTTGGCAGATAAAGGAAGCAGCCTCTTGAAACTCACAAATCAAGGTTAAGAAATTCCAAAGACTATTTTGATATAACTTAATCCATGCATACATTTTCTGTAACCGCTTATTCTTATCAGGGTCCAAGGGGGCTGGAGCCTATCCCAGCTGACACTGGGCAAGAGGTGGGTAGGTACGCCGTGGAAGAGTCACCAGTTTATCACAGGACTGACACACAGAGACAAACAACTATTGGTATAACTTGTATAAATATTATGTTCTAAATGTTAGGCTGTATTTAGTTGCCTGTGATACTAGAAAAGTATATTCAAGTAGTAAGATGGCAGTAGCTCAGTCTGTAGGGATTTGGGTTCTGAACCGGAGAGTGGCTGGGTTAAGTCCAGTATGGACCAAAGTATGGAGGGTGGATTGGTAGATGGAGAGGTGTCAGTTCACCTCCTGGGAGAAGTAATGAACCGTTAACTGCTCCTAGGGTACCTTTACAGGGCTGCCCATCTCCACATTCACATGTCTATGAGTCTAGGTAAAAACATGAGTGAAAAAAGATTTTCCCTTTGAATAATAAAAAGTATCTATTCTAAAACATTTATTATTGTTGTTTTAATTTAGTTTCACATTCTGATCGCGTGCATTTATTAGTTTCTTAACATAATAATATATATTAAGTATATCAGTATATAATAAGATATACTGTACTTATGTACGGTTTTAAAATTCCCCACGGTTTCGTTGTTCTTGTTATTGTATACTTTTGCCTCTGATAAACAAGAAATATATAAAATAGATTATTTAATGTTTAATAATTTGCGCACTTTTAAATAAAGAAACGAGATGGAAAAAAGAACCGGAAGCGGCGGTCCTATGACCGGAAGTTAACAAAAACAGGGAAGTGGTTTGTTTTTGTTTCACAGCCAGCTGTCAGATGTTCATCTGGGCTGCAAATGTCGTTTTAAATCCGATCTTCAAACAGCCAGAGGTCGACACAAACACCCACCGCGAGGCCTGAGGTAGATAACGTGATGTTTGTTGCTTTGCTTGTCAGTTTAGCCCGCACGCTAATGCTAACTCTGGTGAAGTGTTGACTGCTCTGTGGCTGACCGCCAGTCTCCTGTCAGGATTATGCTTTGTCGTCTCTTGGTTTCAGTGCTTAAAGTATTGATATTGTGTTGAATAAAGGTTTATATTTGCAGTTTTTTGTTCCGTCTTGGTCGTCATCATGGTGGAGCCCACAGCATCCGGCGTGTTCTGTAACAGGATGCTGAGCATGGTCAACTCTGAGGATGTGAACGCCATCATCCAGGCTCAGAGACACATGTGAGTGTCCCGGTGTGATGAGGCTTTACCGAGACTTTGCACTGCTAAGACCTGCGTTTGACAGTGTTGTTGACACCTTGCAAACTGGCATCTGTAGATAATTGTTGCCTTTTCTGAATAATTTGTGAAATCAGGCTTGACCGCTTTGAGAAAACCAACGAAATGCTGATCAACTTCAACGGGCTGTCCAATGTCCGGCTGCAGCAGATGAACGAGCGCTTCCTGCTCCACACCCGCACGCTTGTGGAGATGAAGAAAGATCTGGATAGTGTCTTCAGAAGAATCAGGTAAGTCACCACAAACCCAGTGATATATTTATACACACACACACACACACACACCTGACCTGTGATTACTGATCTCATCTCCTTCTCCAGGACACTAAAAGGGAAGATTGCTAAGCAGTACCCAGAAGCTTTCAGCAGTGAGTTAGCAGTTTCTTTCCATACATCATTTAAATTAAAGCCACAGTTCACCACATCAGCTTGTCTAAATTGTCTGTTTCTCTGGCAGACATCCACGAGTCGCCCATCCTCGAGGACGATGACGATGAGTTTGACCCGGTTCCCCGCAGCATAGCCACAACAATTACAACAGCCACCTCAGAGCAGAGCACAGAGTCCTGTGACACAAGTCCAGACGTGATCTCACCCACTGTGAGCAGATGCTCTGAAGATCTCTCTCAAGAGCCGCCCGACACGCCCACCTCCGACTTCCTAGAGACAGCTGTCCTCCAGGATGAGGGTCCTGACTCTGTACCTGCAGAATAGAACCAGCAGTGTGTGGATGGACTTTCAACCATAAAACTATTTTAGGAGGTCATGTTGTAAATTGTGTTGGCCTCTGCAATGTGTGATGACTTTTCCAGTCATTAATCTGTCTGATGGAAAGATCAACACAGCCTTGATGTTAGATGTGGCTATGAACTGTCTGTGAGGACGCTGGGTTATGTCGGCATGCTTATTTGTTCTATGCCTGCACAGCACTAAAACACTGCAGATAATACTTGAAGTTGTATAGTATCTCACAATAGATGTACTGTATATATCTGTTTGAATGACGAAGTCTCTTATGAATTATGTCACTTCAAAGTTAATGTTCTCAGCCTGGACAGTACTAGTTAAGGATTAGTTATCACTATCATTATACAATATTGTCATATTGCAGCATTGTTAGTCTATGGCCTCTGTTTGTTCATGCAGTTTAATCTGATGCTTTACTAATCCCTGCCAAGAAACTGTCTCTTAGTTTGCCTCCTCCATCACTGGGAAGGTTAATAGTCAGTGATGAAAAGGGAAGGTCCAGCCTAAACTGGACATAATTTGTTATTTCTGTCATATCATCTCAGTTTGTGGATTTGAAAAATGATCGCCACAAAAAGCACAGAGACAGAGTAAAGTGATAAAATGTTGAAACTGCTCCGTAGAAGTGATATAATAATAATGTTAATTTTATTGACTGTTGGTTTTCTCTCTAAGTTAACGTTAGTTTGAGAATTGGAATTGTGTCTGAAAAACGTTTTTAGCTCCAGTATATGAACAATATCTTTAACAAACTGTCTTTTGTTTTAAGTGTGAGTTACAGCTATGTCATTACAACATTTGATGAACTGAAAATGTTTTTTTTGTTCCTTAAATTCAGTAGAAATTAAAGATGTTTTGATCACTCTAGGTCCTCTTAACGTGCAATTACTAAGGCAATAAATAAGGTAGATTCATTGCTGAAATACCAGTGAGGCTATGCTGAGAACTGCTTTTGTACTCTAATACCCAAACGTCCAAGGACGACTATGTGGCAGTTTGAGGCACCATGATTAATTGGAATAGAGATGGACACGTCCAAAGACGAACAGCTCTTTGCATTTAATGGGCTAATAACCCAGTATATATATAGGTTAATAAGGTGAAAAAAGGTTGAATAAAGTTAAAATATAAAATAGGTAGGTCAAGCTTAAAATGTGACTTGTGATTTTAAAAAAATGAATTACATGTGGGTGTCCCTCCTGTTCTATTTATCTCATGTACAAGGGGTCCTGAAGGGGGCTGAAAAAGGTTGAAGACCTTTGCTCCACATGATAGTTTACATTGTTTTTTAATTATATCTACATTATTTTAAACTTTATTCATATGAACCATGACATGCTGTTCTGTAACCGGCCGCCTGGCGGCGCTGAGTGCAGACAGGAACAGTTTTTTTTTTCAGACAATGAGGTCAAATGACACGGTAGCTGGTTAGTCCACGACACACTTATCCGCTGTATCTTACTTGGCTTTAGTGGGTTTGTTGATATTTAGCCGTGAAAAGAAACTCTTCAGCCGTGGACCGACTCGCTTGTAGTCATGTGTCAGCCGGTCACCGTTAACATTAACGGTTAACATCAACGCCAACCGTTAAACGTTAGCCCGGTCGGCTAACAGCTGTCACAGTCGACGTCAGCACAAACCGGATGTGTACACACGACTGAGCGTTAGCTGCACTTTTCTCAGCGCTCGTCCTCAAACTGCAACAAAGTAACTTGCTTCCAAAACACCGTCCACTTTATGAGGGAGTCACCCGAAGCGACGCCACCGCCGCTCCTACAATGAGGAGACTGACCAGGAAGAAGGCTCTGACTCTGGTGAAGGAGCTGGACGCTTTCCCCAAAGTTCCCGAGAGCTATGTGGAGTCCACAGCCAGCGGCGGGACAGGTACACAGCCCGGAGAGTACGGCGCATAAATACACCAATACCAGAGGGAGCTGCTGTAATGTTACTCACGTTGATACTCTCTCTAGTGTCTCTCATAGCATTCACTTTCATGGCTGTCCTTGCCTTCCTGGAATTCTTTGTGTACAGAGACACATGGATGAAGTATGAGTATGAAGTGGACAAAGACTACAGCAGGTAAGAGCTAAACAACACCTGTGTGTGCTCACTGTGTGTGTGTGTGTGTGTGTGTGTGTTGGCTTTAACTTGTACTCCTTTCTTTCACAGTAAACTGAGGATAAATGTTGACATTACAGTGGCCATGAGATGCCAATGTAAGTACTCAAATGTAGATTTTATTTGTACCTCAGCTCACATCTGGTTGAGACTATTTTTTTTTGTAACTTGTTTATATGATGTGACTGCAGATATCGGTGCAGATGTCCTGGATCTGGCAGAGACTATGGTCGCCTCTGATGGGTTGAAATATGAACCAGTGAGTTATGAGTGCTCTCAGTGTGCAGTAGTATTCATTTGATGTGTTATGATCACACAGTGAGGAAAGTTGGATTAAATCCTGTTTTCTGTGGTGTTTATTTATGCTCATCTGACCCTGCAATTGTCACATTTCAGGTCAACTTTGAGCTCTCTCCACAGCAAAGATTATGGCACATGTAAGTTTTCAACTAGCTCACACAATGTTGTTATTATTATCATTATTATACACGTTATTCCAACGTATATGTCGAACATTGTAGGGATCATTCAACGTTTAAATCCCAAAATATTCAACTGCCTTTCACGTTTAGTTACAATGGAGGTACATTAGAAAACTCTTCAAACCCACTCAAATTCATCTTACCACTCATTCATACACTCACATATAAATACATTTAATATTCAGCCCTTCTCTTCTCTTTGTAGGCATGTATATATTCAAAGCTAGTGTGGGAGACCAACAGTAGAGGACATTTTAGTCCTCCACTGTTTTTTAGAACTTTTTAGTCCCATTCATTGTGACTAGACTCTCTCCTCTTAGCTGCTTCTTCTTAGAAATTAAAGCCAACACTTGATTTTATTCAGCCCATTTATACGCTATGACACTTCACCTCATTTGCAACTATACTTCCTCCTTCAGCTGCTTCTTCATGCAAAGTTTAGCCAGCAATGCAGTTTAACTAGTTTACATATTTTGCATCCTTCATCTCTTTTCCAGTTTTCCAACTATTCTTAAACTTTTAGAAACTCTATTCAAACCATATAATGTCCCACACCTTTCTGCCTATCTTGTTTTATTCAACCTTTAAGTCCCATTCATATTAATGAGGCCACTTTTCCAACTCTTCATACTCCCAGCTGTTATTTGTCCTCCTTCAGCTGTTTTTCTAGACAAAGCTGATAATTCAGTTTAGCAAAACATGTTTTAAATTATTAGACATTTTCATACATGTCTTGTTTTATTCAACTTTTAAAGCCAGGACTAACCCCCCAGCGTATTCTATAGTTTGCATCCTTTATCTGTTTACTAGTGTTAATACTCTTCAACATTTATGCCCTCATTCATACTTTCGGTCAGAAACTATTTAAAATAGTGGTAAACAGTACAGTCTGCAGTCTTGATACAGTATAAATGAGCAGACCATTGGGGCGTTGTCAACATGTTAAAGTATTTGGTTTTATCTGATTTGTAGAGCACTAACAATGAATTAAAGTACTAACATGACTACATTTTCTGTTTATTTAATTTAATTTTGAGTTTGCTGTCATACATTTTTCCCCTTCCTCTTCTGCATCAGGACTCTTCTGCACATCCAGGAGCGTCTGAAGGTGGAGCACTCTCTCCAGGATGTCCTCTTCAAGGCTGCAATTAAAGGAGCACCACCCGTTCCACCTCAAAGGTACAGAATCCTCAAGATAAGCTCTTTTTCTGTTTGAAGTCAAAAGGTGGTTAATCACAAAGATACAAACAAGGAAGTGTCCCACCCTCGCATTTAATGTGATTAAAATTATTCCCTCCCCATAGTGATGCTCTTTTTCCCCACAGTGAGGACAGTTCCACCTCGCTCACCGCCTGCAGGATACACGGACATCTCTACGTCAACAAGGTGGCAGGAAATTTCCACATTACTGTTGGCAAGTATGTATCCACACATAAAAACACAAGCTATGTCCAGAACATGAGAATTAGACCTCACATGTCGTATTAGTGTGTGACTGCTGCCTTTTTTTTTAATCCCTGCACAGGTCCATCCCACATCCCAGAGGCCACGCACATCTAGCTGCACTAGTTAGCCACGACTGTAAGTTTATGACATCATCCTTGTTGTACTCCTCCTTCTCATACTTTATGACTCTGTAAGTATTCATAATCAATTGATGGTAATTATTAATCGTTTTGTGATACAGCTTATAACTTTTCTCACCGGATTGACCACCTGTCTTTCGGAGAAGTGATCCCCGGGATTATCAGCCCTCTGGATGGCACAGAGAAAGTCTCTGCTGAAGGTACGTTTTGGACCTTTTTGCTCATATGCACTGTTTTTGTCTAAAACAGACAGTTGACACATATTTGTGGTTATCTCCAGCGAACCACATGTTTCAGTACTTCGTCACCATCGTGCCAACCAAACTGAACACCTACAAAGTCTCTGCAGACACACATCAGTACTCCGTCACCGAGCAGGTAGGCTTGAATTTGACACAACTGTGTGTGTATATCTGTGGCGTCCGCCAGTATGGTGAATATGATCGTATTCCTCTTGTTGTTCTGCAGGACAGAGTGATAAACCATGCTGCCGGCAGCCATGGAGTCTCCGGGATCTTTATGAAATATGATATCAGCTCACTAATGGTCAAAGTCACAGAGCAGCACATGCCTCTATGGCAGTTTCTCGTCAGACTTTGTGGCATCATCGGGGGCATTTTCTCCACCACAGGTACTCTCAGAAACACTTTCACTAAGTGTCAGATACTCTTTTAAAAGGACCACACTGGAGCTTCATGATGTTTGTGGCTTCCTGACAACTACTGAGCGCTTTGAATTAACTTAACTACAGTATTAAAATCCACTTGAAGACACTGAAATCATCCATCACAGTGAACATTTATATGTATTATTATTTCAGCTGAATGAATATTCCTTTAATGCACCAATGTATGAGGAGCAGTAAACTACCAGTCTGCATTATCTATACACTAACATTATCTATCTTTGCTTAATAATTATTTGTAGTGTTACACATGAATGTAAGAATTTGTTGCCAATTATCTCATTTTGGATGTTTTTGGAAGAGTCCCTCTCTCACATAAATATTAAAAGTAGTTGGAGGAGGTGATGAATGCATTCTCATTAATGTCCCAAAGATGGTGGAGTTACTGGCAAGCATTAAGTTTGAAATGCAGAGGAGCAATTCTTCTTGCGAGGATTGACGTCTCATTCTCAAAACACCTGAATTAACAGGGTAGATGCTGACTAAACAGCCTCTCCTCTGTAGAAGCAACAGTATTGATCTACAGTGTATGGTCACCTCTCTAAACCTTCATCAGCTTCCACAGTAAGTTGGATCTTTCTCTCTCGTAGGCATGCTCCACGGCATGGTTGGATTCATGCTTGATGTGATTTGCTGTCGTTTTCAGATGGGAGTCTACAGACCTCTCAAGGTAACATGACCATCAATCTAGTACACTGTGTTCATATTTTTATGTTCCCTTGTCATTATACATTTTTCCGTTCTGCTTCCTCAGGAGGATCCTCCGAATGAACAGAAAAACAGTGAAACACCGATTCCGACAGAAAACTACACTCAATGAGTCTCGCTCAACCATCTTGGCCTCTCCCACTACACAGCAACGAGATGCTGCGAACATGTTTACAAGTTTTATTATCCGCCTGCTTTGTTTGGAAAAGTGTAAATATTTGTACGATTTTTTAAAAGAAATTGTTATTGGATGGGTGTACGATTCAGACATGACCGTTCATCTACCTGTGAAGAATTTTAATCATCACTCTCCACCTCCACTTAGTATCTGAGACTTTCACTGAAGCACAGCCGGCTAAAGTCAACATTATTTACATCATCGTTGTAGATCTGACTTCAGTGAATAGATGGTGCACACAGGTGTGTTGACCTTTTCTCTGGGTTGTGTGGTCATGTTTATTTTTGATTGACATCAGCCTGACAGTGAAGATAATGTGTTTTTTTTCCCTGATTCTCTAATGAAGTTTGGTGACCTCAGAAAACTGCCAACACGACTGCTCAACTTGAAACAGAAAAGAGGCTTAATCAGCTACATTAAAGGAAGTGTGTGTGTGAGTGAGTGTGTGGGGGAGTGAGTGGAGGATAAAATAATTAAGCGTTTTAATTTGTTACACACGAGTGTGCCTATGTGTAAATGATTGTTGCAAATATGGGGCAGATTTGTTAAATAAAATCCACTGAAAATAACAGTTCCATTATTGATTATTTTCTACCATTTGATGGTGATATAAAACACAGAAAAACATTTGAAAAGCTGGAACCAGATGATATTTTCAACTTTTAAACAGGTAAACAACTTTTGATAATTAAAACTGCTGCTGATTAATGAATCGACTCATTGTTTTTAAGTAAAACAATCTATAGAAAAGAATATTTTACACCATGTCAAGAGTTTATTTGACAGTATTTCAGAATATCTTTCAGTAAACAAGTTTTTTGTTTTTTAGCAAAATGTAATATATCAGTACTGTCGCATTTCATAAAAATAGTTGTTCACGTCTTTGAAACTACAGTATCAATGATACAGTAAACCATATTTGTAGGAATACAGCTGTACAAGGTGAATAGTACACAATTAACACTACACAGTTATACTTGATCTCAATGGGGATTTATGAACGTGCCATCCTTCTCAGGTTCCAATAAAGCAGTTTTTTTTTTGTTTGTTTCTGTATACAAAATCACTCACAGCAGGCAGGGGGACGGCCTGGATGGAGACAGAGGGCTGGATGACAAATTCTTGATTCACCTTTTCTGAACATTTGTACATACAGTAAAGACATTTCTACAGCCGGACGGCACATGCTCCTCGCTAACATGTTAATCACATGAGCCACAGCTGCATTCTTACGGTCAGCTCAGAAACGTCCGCATGTTTTACTGTCCGAGTTGATGATGCTTTGATGCACAAACCGGTGCTCCAGTCTGCAGGTGCAAAAGCATTTTTCAGTACCAGTTCACAAGCTTGGATGTGCCATCGTGCTGCATTCAGTCAAATTGTCACAATGCATTGTGATTATTATTTATTTTTTTAAAACTGGTCCTCCAGTACCCAGAAGCTCTGGTGATTCATTTTTAATGAGAGCAAACATCTTGTTGAAAGAAATGGATGATATGCGGGAGGATAGCGACTTCATCTCGGGTGTCTCGGTTTAATAGCAGCATGCCTCGACTCTGCCGGTATCGAAACGTTTCTGATCCTGATTTGTGTTTCACGGATCAAGTCTTGGTCGGTTCAGATTCAGCGAGCGCCGGCACTGCCTGCGACGATGCAAACTCAACAGGTTTCCTTTCGAGAACAGACAAATAAAGCTGGAATGAGACTCCACTTTGATTATGACCCAGTCTGGATAAACACTCGCCACTCGACTCACCCGGATGACTCTCTAAGGAGGTGATGTAATGCTACAGGCTACATCTGACGCCCCGTTTGAAGCACTCAAGGGGGCAAATCCTTGACATTGATGAGCTATACAGCTGAGAGTGCATCGAGATATCTGTATATACTGCTCGGAGTTTAGTCTGAAGAAAACAGGCTCCACAACTCAACAGTTTGCTGATATGTGTGCGTGGTCACTAACATCTGTTTTGTATTCAGTTCCCAAAACAAATCACGACGACAGCTCTGCATTAGTTTTGAGTAAGGCACTCCGCCCCACCTCATAACCATCGGGCCTCCCCTTCCCCTCACCGATGCCCCTCTCCCACAGTGATGTGGTACACTTAGCACAGTAAAAGGCATAGAAATGGGAAATACAGACTGGACAAAGTTCTTCCGTTGAGCGTTAAATGAACACAACACAGCTTATAACTCTGCACAATGACTGCATGGTCGAGTTGTGATCAGGTTGTTGTACATAACTCAGAACAGTATTATGAGTTCTTACTAAGCCAACTGTTTTCAGTCACTCAAAAGAAGGGAAAAAAAAAAGTCTCTTTTTGTCTCACATGAGTACCGACCGGTCAGCTCCACAGATGACATCCTCTCTATATTCTACCTCTAAAAGACATGTGAGTCCCTGTATAATGACATGGTGGTTTATATCCATGCACATGACCGCTGCCTCCCACAGCAGTCTGCGTTTGGTGACTTGCACAGTCTTTGATATGTAGTTATAGACGAGGCCATGGAAATATTGATCCTAAAATACTGTTCTGATGTTTGTTTTGTTTTTTTTTCTCTTTTCTTTACAATGTATCTAACTACAACACTGCCTCAAAAAAACACTGACAGGTATGTTTTTGAGATTACCAAATGTACATATTTTTCACATCTTTTACATTTACAGTATAAGATATATCGGTAGGCATGTGAGATTGAACGTATGTCAGGTTAACCAGGCTGTCACTTGGGTCAGTGCCACGTCCTCCAGGAGTTTCAGTGTCTCTGCCTCCCTCCGACAGATTTGTAGTCCCACGCTTCCCGCGACGCCGAGAAAATGGAGCAAAAGTAAATCTCTTGTATGTGCATATGTCTCTCTCCCATCTGAGGTTACGTTGCGCGAATCAATCTGAGCCAGTAGTTAAAGGTACACACCGAAAACACAAAGCTCCACTCAGGATCAGACGCCGTCGCTCCATCTGTGATCAGAACATGAACTGTCGTGTCTGAGGGTCCGAAATGCCTACATACCGAGCAGTCTCCATCAGGTTTATACTGTATGTTACAATGTTTTTTTAAGGTGGTGGGTGTAATAATTATCTCGTAAGAACAAATGAAACAGAAAATATGACCTTAGAAGGAGACGGAGAAAAAAAAAAACGGGACAGAAAGAGAGGGCGAGGGAGACATCTGATGGTGCACTGAATGAGGAGCCAGACAGTGTGATCCGGTCCAAACCAGCGAGATCCATTCTACCTGCTTACTGTGGAGGTCCAGGACCTCAGGGTGCCAGGCAGTTTGTCAGACCCAGGGACGTTCCACGGCCCAGGGGAAGCTGCTGCGCTCCTCGCAGGAGGATCTTCCATGCTCTTAGAGGGGCAGCAGAGCCCACTATGGCCACTGGCCCTCTCCTCTTCTCTGGGGAACAGACCTCTGGACACCAGCCTCTCCTGGAGGCTGACATGTCCGTCTCCACTGCCTAGAGAGGCTCCATTCAAATTCACACTCACATACGGGTCCCACGGCCAGACAGTGCTGATCGCCTGTGTGTGCAGGCCCTTTCTCTCACAGCAGGGGGAGCAAGTCTCCTTCTGCCTCTCTCTCCTTTCAACAGACCTCCCCAGGACAGCTTTAGGAGGCAAAGCCCGAGGCTGTCTGTCGCCTGATCCACAGTCCACGTCCGCAGATCCCTGAGGGGTTCCCTGCCCCCTGGTGATGCACTTCTGCTGGGTGGACCTGCCACCTGTAGCCCCTCTAATGGAGCTGTGGTCTGTCAGCGGTGGAGCTTTATCTGCCATGCACACTGTGGCCTCTAGAGGGAGCTGATGAGGGGAGTGTGGGGCTGAGGCTGGATGGGATGAGAGCAATGGATTCGGGTGGGGCTCGAGGGTCACTTCCTGCAGGGCAGAGTGGGTTGTAGAAAGGGAATCCCAGGGGCCGACACAGTCTGTCGGGGGAGGAGAAAATATGTTCAGGTCGACTGAAATAAAGGCAGAGTGGCACAAACCAGCATGCACATGCATACACAGAGAGAGATGTGCACAATAAAACGAATCTAACACCACGTCCTGACGTTACACCAGGCAAACTAGCATGAAAACGTGTGTGAGCAGCACATGTCGGCCATGTCGGCCTCTATACTCGGCACACAGCTCAAACGGATAACAGGACACGTCGCGCAGGATCCATTCAGTGCTTGAAAATAACTAACATATTTGTAGTTGTGTGACAGACTGATCCTGAGCAGATTGACTTCACACAGTCTACTTCACAGCCCTCTTCAGGATGATACAATTTCATCTGGAGGGTCACTTCAAACCATATTGCTCTCTTACTACAGCGCAGTCACACACATACGTAGGGATGCACACGCCGCTGTTTCCCCATGCTTAAACGCACAATCATGCGCACACGCATGCATGCCTAGAGCACAGCGACACTGCACACAGACTTCTCAGCATGAACAGAGAGAGAAAGAGAGACATGCAGTTTTTTTTTTCACAAACCGTGTCTTTAGAGTGGCCCATTAGGAAGAAATAGGGGGAGCTTAGTGTGTCACCTTTCATGCACATGGAGAGGTTGGAAGGTACCATTCCTGAGGGAAGGCAAGTAAAAGCCTATACCAATCATTAGACTTAAAGCAGAGGGGTTACAACACACGAAGAGCTGAAGTTGTTATTCTACTACAAGATGTTTTTTTCACATGAAGTTTAATTTCAGATGACTGAGGAGAAGTCAGAAGAAGCAAAAAGATATTAATGCATGTTAATATGTTCAGAAGAAGGAAAAAACAGTAACGTTGAACCTCAATGAATCTCTCGTGTGTGGGGACAATTAGGGATGTTGTGCCAGACAGACTCACCATATTCTGGCACCTGTCCTGTGCCTCGCTTTAGCAGCAGCCTGACCCGCCTGCCTCCTGCCTTGATGAGTTCGATGGCGCGGGCGTGAGTCATGTCCCGAGTGCTGTCCCCGTTAATCTCTATGATTTGATCCCCTACCTGGAGGAGACACACAGAGAGAGGAGAGGGTCGATTTATGTCAGCCTCTGTTTATCCACGGAAAGTTGACTTTTCTTTAACACCAGAGTCTTGCTGCTGGTCAGCAACTGGGGAATATGTATCATGAAGTGCCTTGTTGAGGTGATCAGAGAGTCACCGAGTTCACATGCACTTAGACTCGCTTGCTTTGTTCCTCTCCTGACCTTTAAACTATTCCTGACCCATGAAGAAGATCAGACAGTAAAATAAAGATCCGAATCAGCAAAAGTAGGAGTTAAATATAATAAACATACAAAAGAACAGCAGCAGTGAAATTTAGATAAACGTCAGGAGGATAAACTGGCAGATGGACACGCTGATTCGGTGATCTCACCCTCATTCTTCCATTGCGTATCGCTGGGCCATCCTCAGCGAGGCGCAACACAAACAGGTCCATCTTGTATTCTCTGCCCCCGCGGATACTGAAGCCAAAACCCTTTGCGCTCTTCTCCAGCTCCACCGTGAAGTAATCAAAGTCCTGCGAATAACAGTGGACAATTTGCAACAAACCCTCTGCAAATATATACACCTTCCGCCAAAAAAATATTACAAGCACCCCCTGAACAGTCTGTTCTTAGTCCAGCTGTACCTGTGGTCTAAAGTCTGCAGGGATCCCCAGAGGGAACTGTGCAGCTGCTGGGTGCTGTCTGAAGTCCAGCAGACCAGGCGGGTGTCTGTAGTCCAGTGTCGGAGGCTGTCGGTAATCAGTAACCGGTGGGTGGCGGTAGTCTACCGGAGGTTGCCTGTAATCAGTGAATGGAGGATGGCGGAAGTCAGGTTTGACGTCCTGTCTGGCTTTAACCTCTGACCTGTAAGGAGAAACCAGAGGAGAGGTTTGTGTCATGACGGAGACAGACGTCCACGTGTCCTCTCTCGTGAGAGTGCACAGCCTCCCTGGTGCAGTTTTATGGGTGCAGTAATATTCAAACTTAATATTCCATGTGACAGAAGCAAGTGTGTGCAGCTGAGGAAGGCTCACCACAAAAAGGATGGAAATATCACTCTCCGTTTTAAAACTTTAATCGCGTTCCCACTTGTAAAATGGGAATAAATCCACAGCTGTGGGAGTGCTACTCTCAGTGTCTTGATATGAAACTCACATGCACGCACTCACACTCTCAGAGTTTTGACATGGAGCAGTGGTCGCTGGGTTCCTGCATTATAGAAGAAATACTTTAAAGTGAATTATTCACTGACACTGTAAGACCTAAGTGGCGTTACGCAACAGTGCAGCCGGAGAGTCCGACTGGCACAAAAGTTGTCTGCAGTCACATGTTTTCTCCTGAACTTACTGGCATGCAAGGCGCACTCTGATCTATATACACAGTTTGATGTCTGTCGCCCTTGAAGACTCCTTCGTCTTCCAGTCAGCAAGACACTTAGAAAAACGCTCCCGCTGAGTCCAAACAGCCTCGGCTTACCTGCCGTCGTGGAGGTAGAGCTGTGGAGGGAGGCCAGAGGGCTGGGTGACCGGGCTCTGCTGGGTTCCAGCCGGTGCAGGCTGAGATGGTGCTGGTGCAGGAGGGCCAGTCACTGTTTGGCATGTCTGAGCTGGTGTCTGGAGGGGCTGGGCAGGTGCTTGACCTGTCTGAGTGGTTGTTTGGCTGGGCTGGGTACCTCCTTGGCCTGGCTGGGCTACAGGGCTTGGCTGGGTCTGGGGGCTGTGTTTCTGGGTCATGGGGCTCTGCTTCTCTGAGCTGGGGCCAGAATGGGAACCTGTGTTGGGCAGAAGGTGAGACAAGATTACCCTCATGTAGATGTAGAGATTTAATTACTGTCATAAAAACTACCAGATTATTTTGAAAGGGGCTCGTAAACCTTTAGCCTTGTTCTAACGCTCAAAATTAAAGACAATGTTGTAAAACACAGCGGTACAAATGTGGTTCAAGCATCACTACCACCAAACAGTTCAGGAACTTTTTACTTCAGAAGGCTTAATCGAAATTAGATTTTTTTGTGTCACACATGAACACTTACCCTCCTCCGGTATGATGTGCAGCGTGACTGTTAGCCCAGCATCCTTGATGAGCTTGACTATATCTGCGTGCGGCATGCTGATGATGGACTGTCCATTCACAGCCAGGATGCGGTCGCCCACCTTCAGCTTCCCGCATCGGTCTGCGGGGCTGCCCTCGATAATGCGTCCTATTTTATGGGGCACAGCTGGAAGCAGGCATTAACAAGGTGGCTGTCAAGAGTCATTTTAAAGAGAGATGTCAAAGCAGTACTGATAAAGCTCGATTTTTAAGTGGGGGGAATAACCTTTAGAAATGTTTTCTAACACGAGCTTGTCGAGAAACACTGCAACCACTTTTTAAAATTACAAGTCCAAATATTCCTCCACAGAAAAATGGTTCGCACCTGCTAAAAAAATACAGTTTTTAATATCTTAATCTCTATTTCACGGCAAAAACATCTCAACAAAACAAATCAGCGTTTTGCCCACAGGCAAAGACAGAAAACTGAACATTTCCTCTTCGATATGAAACATTTCTGGACCGACCAAGCGGAGAAAATCCCTGAGGGACTGTTGAACATGCACCAGTACATCCTGAACTAATGTTTGATATTATAATGACTACTGTACATTTGAGCCACTTTTGGGGGTTATTCCTAGGTGTATGCAGAAACCTAGAGGGGGTGTCATGAATTTTGGCAAGCAGTTCTGGGTTCAGTCAGTGTTCCCTCGGCTGCATTGGGCATTTGTGCAGGATATATTTAAATGAAATTCTTCAGTGTGTAATCAGGGCACGCTGAATCCCACAATCTGTTACGAGCTGCTGTTAGTGTAACCATATGTTCAATAAAGACATTTAATTACTATTTTAATACTATTTTGGAGTGAAATTAAAAAAAGCAAAACCTGTTTCAGAATGACCTCAGCTAAAGAAAATACTGAAGCTATTAAACAGGACGAGAACACCACTCAAGTAAACTAATTGTAAAGGGACAGGAGGCCCACTGGTTATTACTAAAACAGGAATAATGGATATTAAACTTTGGAGCGTGTGGACATGCAGAGCAAACCCATAAATACATTTAAAATTCTGAGTCACCACTTTAAAGACCCTTCGTCATCAGGATTTCCAAATCACCGCAACCTTTCGGGCACCAGACAGACGCAACTCACTGATGACGGTGGCGTTCTCCGGCCTGTTCAGGGAGCTGATGATGACGAAGCCGAAGCCCTCGTTCTCCTTGCGGTGAATAACCACATCACTGGTCTGCAGGGCGGATCCCTCTGGAGGAGAGGTGGCAGTAGGGACGGCGACGGCCGGAGGGCCCGAAGCTGAGGCCGCATCGCTACGCGGAGAGCTGTGCTGTGTCGACACCGAGCCGGGGCTGCGGCCATTCACAGGACACGGTTCACCTGGAGGAGAGGAAGAGGCAGAGGAGACAGGACTGGAGTGAAGCGGCTGCTCCGTTACTGTAAAATGTGACCAATTTACTCTCAGCGGCTATTCAATTTAAGGCTCGGCTTAAGATGTAGCCGTTGGAGAAAGTCCAGTTCTGCAGCATGTGCTGTATGCTACAGTGCACTTCCCACCTCCCACGGGGTTCTCCATCAAAGCCAAATTGACAGGAGTGACTGTTGTGTATGTATATGCCCTTGGAGTTTCATTGCATTTACAAAGATACAAATGCTCAGAGCCTGCTGAAGTGCTTACAGCGAACAAAGGATAGATGAAGTGCGTCACCGCTGTGAGGTCAGCCCCCCCTTCGACATAAAGACAATTTAAATGTCTCCCTGATTTGTCATCTAAAGGCTAAATCTAAACGTCTCTGTTCGTCCTGCGTTATTTCAGGGAGCACAGCTTCAATGCCAGAGACGTGCGTGCGAGTTGATCACTCGCAGGTAAAACAAAAGTAAATCACAGCATCGCTACACTTGAGATATAAACCTGTGTGTTACTGCTGTTGGCGAACACGTGTGGTCTGGTCTGAACACAGTCTGTAGCTGATTTGTCAGTAATCGTCGCTGCGGTTAATACTGAAAATAGTTTCCTTGTTTTTACAAAACGTGCTAATGAAGACTGATAGTTAACCATAACTGCTTTATGTTAATGTGTTTGTGTTTATTAAATGTATAACCTTCTACCACAGAAAAGATGCGTGGGTGAGATACACACTGAGGCTGCACACAGACTGTCAGCACGTGTATCCCGTCTGACTTGTTAATGAAATGTGCAACATGTTCTCCAGTCTTGGTCTGAAACAAACAAACAAACAAACAAACAAACAAACAAACAAACAAACAAACAAACAAACAAAAACAAAAGATAAACAAATAATAAATGTCCTCACCAGGCGTTAGCACTCTCCTCCTCACAGTCAAGCTGACTTGACCATTGCGAGCAGCTGCGTGCATCAAGTCTATTACGTATTTGTGCGGTTTCCCAGCAACCACATTTTTATCCACAGAAATGAGCTCATCCCCGGGTCGCAGCCGCCCATCGCGCTCAGCGGGAGTGTTCTCTATTATAGCGCCAATGACAATCTGTTCAAAAACAATCAATATTAGTAGCATAGATGAAGGTGAAGACATCACAGACACAGTGGAATCACACACTGATCGCTTCATCCTGCTTTGTAAACTAGTTTTGGGTCATGGTAACATTTTTTTTTTCGCCTTCTTAATAATCTCCTGTCACATAGTTTGCATGCTGTTTTACACGTGGACAAGTTAGCAAGGCGTTAAGTCAGTATGGGAGGTACTGAGCAGTGTGTGTAAGTGTCTGTGTGTGTGTGTGTGTGTGGAGGGGGAGTGTGTGTTAGTCAAATGTTTGTAACTGACTGAAGTGTAAGATGAAGTTAGGTGCAGGTCAGACACGGTTAATGTGTATGAGGTTAAATATGCGTGTGGTCCAGCCCGTCCCATACGAGCCTTGTCACGGGCGTCCGGACTCACAGCCTGCACGGCCTCGTCTCCCCCCAGGATGCGGAAGCCGAACCCGGTCTTCTCTCTCAGCAGGTGCACCTCCACCTCTTCGTACTCTGGGCCTGAGACGCAGATGCAAACATTAAAGGTCGACTCTTTAATTGGAAATCATATCACGTGCAATTTACAGCAACCTAACGAGTGTGTTAGTACTCACGTCGGCTCTCGTAGATAGCCCTCGACTTCTCATAAAGGTCATAGGGGTCGGGTTTGTTAAGATCGAAGCCTTCAGTGGAGTCAGGCACAGATGTGCGGTGCTGTGGCTGGTTTGGGAAGGGAGTGCCAGGTGGCAAAACTGGGCCGGATAGGTTTGCTTGGGGGCTGCCATGTGGGTCCCACTGGTCAGGCAACTACAAGGAAAACACCAACAATAGATCTTTAATCTAAGATGAGGGGATCTATTTTTTGTGGTGGGGGAACGACCAGTGCAGGAGCGCTCTGACCATATGTGGTATCTACTGACCATAGAGTTGATTTACTGAACCGTAACTTTTTGTGTCACAAAGACTGCACGTCGACGCGTTAAACTCAGATTCAGGGTGAGCTCAGATGTGTGAAGCGAGGGGGGGGGGGGGTTTAATATTTTAAATACAAACGTGTCAAACCTTCTTGAGTGCTTTTAGGCAACATGTAGCAGTGGGAGCAGTGAAGGAGACTTGTTGGTCATTGATTGATTCATTTGATGGAAAGTGATTCACAATGTGGGCACAAAAAAATAACGGTCACAGTCACTACAAATGATCACTACCACACCATTCAGACAGGAGAACTACACAACTCTAAAAGCACAAGATTAATATTATATATATATATATATATATATATATATATATATAAACTCAATTAGGAAATAAAGGGAAATGGTTATTTGGCCACAGGTAAGTAAAATAATTCATTCAAATCACAATTAAATGAGATGAGATTCATTAGGTCTGAATATTCTGTCTAACATCATGAATAACTGCTGGTTGCATAAGCAGAGGCAGGTGCAGTTTAAAGTATACATCTGAAGAGCTTTCCCCAGCTGGTGAGGTGTGAGATCGGATGTGATCAAACCCAATAAGCAGGTCAGGACAGGCTGGCTCATTTCACAATAAAGCGAAAGCCAAGCCCCGGTGACAAACACCGATCCTGCGCACTTCTATCTCCAACGCTCTGCTTCAACAAACAAATCTCCCTTTTTTTTTTTTTTTTACCTCAGTCGGACACACACACACACATGCACAGAGCAGAAACACATTTTGTTCAATCATCGTACCTGTTTGGATGCCTTCCACGGAGAGATGTGGCCTGAGGTAGAAAGAGAAAAACACAGTCAACAGACAGCACGCTCGGTTAATCTGTCAGATTCTTACGAAGCAACAAACTACAGACGAAAACAACCATAATGAAGATTGAGTGTTAAATCTTCTTCCCTTAACGTGCGAAGAAACTCTCAGTTTGCTGATTTCACATTCCCCTGTTTTGACTTTGTTTGTGTAACTCTTCCTAAACGGATTTGGTTGTTGCGTTTGTTTTCAACATAATTACATCATTAGCTGCAGGCGAAAGTGAAGACCCCCCCCCCCCCCAACACACACACACAGTTTTCTCTGTAAGTCATATTTTATCTGCATGTAGGAAGCAGGGAGCACTCTACATCACAACAAGAATCTCATCAACACAGCTCCCCTGTGACTCCGCCGACTCAAAGACATTCAGTACATTTATGCTGCTGAGACCCAAATACATACATTTAAACATGGGGGGATAACGTGCATTGGCTGCCTTGTGTATACAGGCAGCCCGAGTCTTTACACGTGTGGATAGAAACACAATCGTTGAGACTCCTGCAGCATCTCTGATGAATCCTTTAGCAGACGCGAAACATCCTTTAGAATAGATGTTTTCTGAAGTATTTAATATTTATTCCATTTGTGAGATTTCCTGAGAAATATCAGAGGGCGCCGGATTGAAACCATTTATGGAATTACTCTCCAGCTACATCTGCCTGCTTTTTTTTTTATATTTGCGAGATGAAGGCCAGAGCACTTAGCAGCGGAGCACAATAGCAGAACTTCAGCGAGCGAGGAGGAGCTTTGAGCGAAATGAAACCCGATAGATCACTGTCAGTCCGTGCGAAGATAAACCCAAACCTGACATTGCACTTTTGTTTTTAATTTTCCTGCATTTTTTTCCTCCCCCAACTCCAGCCTTCTTCTATCCACCCAATTAAAACATCAATGCTGCGTGAAAATCTTTCCTTTTTTGATGAATCCTGCATCATGTGAGCGTGGAAGAGAGCAGCAGCAAAATGAGGAAACGCCGTCTGTCCGTGCACGTCATAAACACGAACAAGGGTTTGAGGAGAGCTGTTCCCGGTGCTGAAGTGATTCAGCACAGAGGGAGGTCTCTGTGGGAGGCTGGGACTAATAACCAGGTTCTGCAGGGAATACAGGCCTTAAGGGAAGCCTTTAAGGAACCCTAATAACTTATTCTCAGGAAACTCTCATTTATGACCCACTGAACGAAATGAATATGAGCTACACAGCAATTGTCCACTCACAATAAAGACGCATTTAAGTTTAATTTAAATGCTAATACAATTCGTGTGTGTGTGTGTCACAGACTCGTATGGATGCTGATGAATTACAAATGAATGACTGGTAGAGAGGCGTTCACGTGGCCTCTCTCTCACGAGTCAGTGGTCAGGCAGTCTGGCAGGCCGGCCTCACAGACTAGCCTGCTGAGTTCTGGATGGCCTTCAGATCAGCCTGATTGGCTCATGCGGCCCGACACCCTTTTTTTTCACAGCCATGATCTGCATCCTCATTGGTGGCGCAAAATGTGTCTAGTCTGTGGTTGGCTCGGCTTCAGACTGGGATGTCAGGGAACGGAGCTGTGAACACGACCAGAGCTCAGTGGAACGCTGGCAGAGTGCCCACACTACAGCAGACAAACACACACACGCACACACACACATAAACACATGCAGCGGACGTCTAACACCTCGTCTGTGTTACACAAAGAGCCGATGAAATCATGTGTGCAAGCTAAATTCAAACATGTTTCAACATTTCTGACACTTTGCACATCTGAGTCACTCTAAAGGACCTTGTCCTTTTGTTCACCCTGCAGAGAGAGAGGCACACACACAGAGTCAGAGGTTCCCGATGTGTCAGGCTGATAGTCCCCGTGGGGCCGTTGTCTTGAGTTGTTTGATAGAAACTGGTGATGCTGGAGGAAGGAGGGGGGAAGGGAGGTAATTTGGCACATGCAGCTCAGCATTTAGGAGGATATCTAACACAAGCTGTGTGTACCTCTGAACACAGATGTGTGTATGCATGCATGTGCATGTGATCTGGATTCAAATCTCACTTGGGTGCTGAATCTCAGCTTCCTTTTTAAACGGTGAGTCCGACAGTGAAGTGAGCCTTTGCAAAGGTTAACCACCAGGTGGCAGATGTCGGCTCTGCACGGTCATAATTTGTGCGACATTTGTTCTCAGCTGCTCACATGCACAGCCTGCGTTTTCTTCTACTGCTGCTGAAAACACTTGAGTCATTTGTTCACATCACAGACTCAATTGACTGAGTATAATTCACTGAGCAACATACAGCGCACGATCAATCCACTAGGACCAGGCAACACTTTGTCAATGCATCTCCTATAATGGTCAATAATGTGCTGTAAGACTGGAGACAACAGGGCTGGTGTTAAATCAGACTTTTGCGTGTGTCGTGCTGATGTCTTTGCAGTAACAGTTCCTGTCACTCTTCGATTAGTTAAACCATGAGATGCAAATGAGACGGATTGTTTTCACTCCTAATTAAATACAATACATAAAAAAAGAGAATTTTAATTAACCTGTTATCATGTCAGAAACAATGACAGAAAATGGAGAAGGACTACACCTCATCCGTGCCACTTCCGACATCCTTATGAATACCCTCCTAACCCTCTCACCCTTTTTGCCTCTTGTATTCTGCACCGCTCCCTCCCACCTCATTCCTTTCTCCTACGTCTCCCTCCCTTTCTGGGTCCGTCGTGCCTGTGTGCCACGGTGAATTCCTCGCAGCAGACCAAAGAAGCACTGAACTGTACTTGTTAATAAATAATTTAAACGTATCTTGTAGATGATGTGGTTCTTGCGAGTGATGTGCCCAGAGAAAATAAATACTTAAAGGTCCAGTGTGGAGGATTTAGTTGCATGTAATAGTGTAATTGCTGCTTTGCAATCTCATCACATCACCCTCACCTTCCTAGTGTAAAGAAGAAACAACACTTGAAACACCGTGTAGAGTCGGTATCTAGTTTGTCTGTTGCAGGCTACTGTAGAAACATTGTGTTTCAACAGGACTGAAAAGCGGCTAAATGAAACAAGCCAGTTTTAGTAAAAATGAGAGGAGGACACTCTTATGCAGCTGTTCTGCCTTTGAGGGTTTAATTTATAAATGGTGCCGTTCTCCTTTCTGTGTATTTCTGTTGGTTTAGACGGTCAGGACTAGCTTGTGCATTGCTTTCTTGTACTCTTGACTGTTCTCACCTGATCAGCCTCATCACTCTGCATCATTCCCCTCCTTACTTTCCAGTATATATATACCAGTCCTTAACCACTGGACATGTGCCTATGTACCTTTGCTTAGTCTTAGCTTCCCAGCTCTTTATTTTTTGAGTTAGCATTAAGGTATTATTAGTATTCGTGGTAAAAACACACTTGCATTTGGGTTCTATGTTCTTTTAACCATGACACATGTTGCACTGAGGTATCAGCTCGTAAGTGACAAACACTCGGTGTAGCTGAGCCTTCACAGGTACAAAACCTTGACATTTTAAACCACGGTTAATAGTTAAATAGGTTAATCCTTCATCTCTAGTTAAGTGTGCTGTCAGATGGCCAAAGACTCAGTGGTATAGGCAGCCCCGGTGACAAGAACCCTTTTTAGAGAGCCAGTGCGAGCACGTCACACAAATAAAGCTTTCAACTGTGCAATTAAATTTCCTCGCAGGTGACCAATCTTGCAGGAGAAAGTAGAGAAAATGGCCTCACTCCACGTCGTGCTGGCAGCTTTATAAGAACTCTGCATGTCAGACCTCCCCACAATGAACTTTCTCTCTCGTTCTTCTTTCCTGCTACTACACAACTCCATTTTAAATGTATTTTTCTCAGACTGAGGGCATGTCGCAATCACCTTCTTTCACTTCAAGACAAAGGTAAAACGCTGAATGTGTGCAGAAAATCAATGTTGGCGTGGAGCAGCACAGTGCACAATACTTACAGCGACATGTCGCGAGTATTGTGGATAAAACTCGAGTCCTGAGTACAGCCAACAGTAACACCAGTCAAAATACAATGTTTGTTTTAAGTGGGTGGACAAGATAACATTGTGTCACTGTAAATAAGATCCAGAAGAACAGTTTTCCAGACAAGCACTCAGACTCAGACAGAGTGGTGGGTGGTCAGTAACGTGCACATAAAAACAGATGTGAAGAGATACAGCTGAGAATTTGAAGGTCACAAACTTTTTAGTTCCTATTCTCTTTGTTACACTTGTCCTTAACATAAAAACACGCGGAAAGTGTTTGTATAGTCGAAGAGTAATCATATCAGAGAGTACAGTCAGCACAGGTAGCCAAACAGCGTCATATCAGCCAAACAGGACAGCTTGTTTGCCAGCTAGATGACACTCTCCATGGTAATTTCTGTCCAAAGCACATTACAGTAAAATAACTGCATTTATTTTGTGGATGAGTGGCCCCGGTGGGAATGAAACAGCTTCCCCACAGCAGTGTTGGTGTCATCGTGCCCACATTGCTGTACTACACCTCATCTCTCATCTCAACTCTCTGCTGCATTTTTTTTTTTTAGCAGCTTTTGACTTGTTGCGTCTTAAAAACTCTTCGCCGTGTTGTCCCAGCGCGTTTTGGCAGATGAGATCTCGGTGATGAAGCCACATTCGGCGTGACGCACGCAACACTTACAGAGACATCAGCTCACACTGTTTTTGAGCTTTAATATTTCTGTGTAAAATGTAATTTAATTTCTCTTTTATTATTTTCCACTGTCTAATAAAATGTGCTGTAGCTTTTTGTTCCTGCTATTATCTCATTTTCTCGAGAGGCACATTGAAGCTTCTTCTTTTTTTTTTTTTTTTTTTAACCGACATTCAAAAATCATCGGCCTGTAATCCTGAATTATTACACTTTTTAAAGAAAACACTAATGTTATCTCAAGAAATACTATCATCATTTGCCCAGTTTTTCAGCAGGCAAAATTATTCTTCCATCTTCTAAACTATTTAATATTCCAAAAATAAAATTTCCTCTAGAGACTGAATAAAATCCAAATAAACGGATACAGTGATTTGAAAGTGTTCAAAAATAGCTCTCAAAAATGATCATAATCAAAATCTCTTTTGCTCTCTCAGCTCTTGCTGTCAACTCTACTTGACTCTTCTCTCGCGAAGCTGCAGCTGGCCTTGAAGATGCAACAGTAACATGATATTTGTGCATCTCATTCAGAAGCCAGCTTATATTTAGCCGGGAAAGTTGCTCTTGCACTGGACCCTTCTTTGTTTTTAGCTAAAAATATCTTGGTTTTTGTGATATGATATTAATTGTACTGTAATCACCACCACCACTGACATAAACAGACCAAGGACAATCAGGTTTTTATCTTTACTTTTCCTTGTAGTCCTCATGGACAAACAGTGAAACCGTATCAGAAACAAATAAACAGGCCTGTCCCTCACCTGTTCCCGCTCTCTGTATGAGGAGAGTCGCCTCGGCTCCCACGGGACACTCTTTGAGCATCTCCACCACACGACCGTGTCCGGCTGCAGCCACCGGCTGCTGGTTCACCTCCAGGATCAGGTCTCCCTCTATCAGCCCTGACCCTCCTTGTGTGCCCGGGTCCAGCACCTGCACCATGAGGACACATCCACTGTCACGCGATTTGACTGTGATCTGTGATACTTGTATTGTCTGACATAATGATGGTGACAAAACTTGCACATGGTTTATTTTTAGAGAGTGGGACTCTGTAAAAGCTGTAAAGATCTACCGGTGGGGTGAGATCATTTGAGCTGTTTTTAAAACAAAAATCAAGAATATTCTCAGGTTTAAAGGACCGACCCCCTGTACTATTTCAAGATACTGACGTGAAGACTGTTCCCTAAGAACAGGTGCTTTTTACTTTCCAAACATAATTCTGAACATAAAACAAATTACCCGTTAAGACAGATGTTTTTTTGAGTGCAGATGTTTCATGATTACAAATACAACGGGGATGAGAAATAGCATCTGTCACATCGCAAATCATCTTCTGTAATTTCTCTATTCCTCACCACCTTTGGATGGCAGGTAAGTGGGTTGGGATTTGTCGTTCATTATCTTCTTTAGGACCATCTACTCTTCAGTCATTACAGCTTTGGTAGAGAGCAGACCTTTCACAGGCCGAGCTCACTTTGTTCTTATTATCTCAGTCTCTTTCTACTTAGTTGCGTTGACTGATTTATTTGACCTGCTGTTTTAACTCAGCTTCAAGTTTAATGTGTAACTCATCTGGACTGCTGAGTCTCGCTGACTACTGAGATTTCACTCTTGAAAGGACACATTTTTTCACTGAAACAAGTAAAACATCAAACAGGTGGGAACCTTTTTCATGTCGAAATTATTCACAGTCGTCTACGTAAATAAAGAGATCCACCGATGATTACGATACATCACCTGTTTTACTCGCTGACCAGTGGGACTGTCGGCGATGGTGAACCCAAATCCCTCGGCACCTTTCACCATAGTAACTGTCAAGAGCTCTGCCCCTTGTGCTGTTGCCCCGGCAACCGCTGCAGTCCCCGAGGAGGCCATGGACACATTGTCGTCGTGAGGAGTCAGTGCCGATGCCGAACCAGGCGTGGTGGGTGGAAGGGACGAGCCGTCTAGATGTGTGTCCCCGGGGTGAGAGGCTCCGGCCTGGGCCAGAGCCTGAGCAGGCAGCTGGGAGCTCAACGACAGATACTCTAAGTAAGGGTCGTAGCTGCTGCGCCCGTTCACCACTAAGGGGCGGTGCTCCAGGCCAATGGGTGTCAAGGAGGTGCTTGCTGCACCACTTGGGTCCTCTGGGTCAAAGGGCAAAGGATATCCTCGACAGAGCACCAGGGTGACACTCTGACCGATCGGCACGGACTGGAAAAGCTTGACCACGTCGGCGTGTGTGGTGCCAAGTACGCAGATGTCATTAATGTAGACAATGACATCACCTGAGGAAGAAGTAGATACAACAGTTTCAGTCACACGACAATATGCTACATGTTACACAGGGCGCATGACCTGCGCTGCAAAAATACAACCTGTCACTGTTTGTTGCTACAAATGTCAAGTCTCAGCGGGGGACGCATAAGAAGCACGCTGTCCCTCTCGAGTGTCACACAGGAATATAATATCAGCCCGCTGCCACTGCAGGAAATATACGAGAGTACGTGTGAGACAGAGAGGTGGCAGGGAGACAGGGTCCATGTCTTGGTGCGTCTCTGTGAATATGACGACCATCTGGTGTGCACTGGCATCCGCCGAGACTCTAATCATGAAACTCTCAAATATTTAAATGGATGCACAGTCACAGCCACAAGTAGTAACAGAATCTTGGCTCACGCTCGATGCATCAGGATGTAGCATCGTTCTGTTACTCTGGTGACCAGTTGGAAACAACATGGAAAAATGTGTGCCGCCGTTTATGCGCTAATCTCATTTAATCACTACCTCAAATTTGAGTCCACCTTACTGCCGTCGAGGTGAAGAAACCTTACAAATGCAACACCAGATACTCTGTCATCTCTGCTGTAGTTTGAATGTGCGGAAAGTTATGGATTTCAGCTTTAAAGTTACAGCCCCATGACAAATGCAGCTGCCTCAAATCCTCTATTTCACACTTCTGGAGGCACTCTCTGTCACACATGCGCACATACAGACACACACACACACTCCCATGAGCATGTGCACATGCATAAACACACACAATACATGTCTCACACACGCAATCATACACAATCCCTAAGAGCAATGCCGCACAGCTCAAATAGGCCAGCTAATCTAAGCCAGGGAGTGCCTGCCTGTGTGTGACTCTGGGACTGTGTGCATGCGTGAGTGTGAATGTGCGCGCGCATGCATGTATGTATGTGAGCGGCTCTGGCAATGTCACCGAGCGGAGAGGATCGGGTTGGAGAGAGAAATCAGAACAGAGAGAGAGAGAGAGAGAGAGAGAGAGAGAGAGAGAGCAAAGGGCTGACAGGCCAGGATAGAGGAATGAAGAGAGGGAAAAAACTAGAGAGGTAGAAAAGAGAAAATGAGGATGAAAATATACTGAGGCTGAAAGCAGAGGAGAAGTGTCAGATGACATGGTTAGATAAGGAAGCATAATAAAGGGTAAGTGAGAGAGACAAAGAGAGTGATGAGATAAAACAGAAAGAGATGGATTCCAGATAAAAGAGAAACTGATCGGCAGAGGGAGAGACATAAAAGCAGAGAGCAGGAGCTGAGAGGAGGAAGGAGGACTCCCGGCTACAAAATGAGCTCTAAATGAGCAGTTTAGGCACCGACCGTGCCAGGCATGGAGCCAGCTCGCAGGTTCAGAGCAGAGCCTTGTACAGGAGCTCCCTGTCTATGACTTCCACCTTGTGAGGTTCTGTACTAATAAACAGCTCTGGGTTCAGCGTCAGTTCAAGGTGTGACGGTTACCTGGTTTGTTTAGCTTTTTGTTGATTCTTTAGTGCAGCAGGTATCTGATTTGGACCCTGGTTGGAAACACCTGGGCACGGAGATTTCTACTATATAACTCACACCTTTCGGGTTCTTCACTCTCTAATTTTCATCCGTTCAACATCTTGCCCTCACTACACATTACACTCCTTCGTTTTGTTAAGGTTTACTGGTGTTTGATTAAGTAAACGATAAATCACTTTTATTTTCACGCTTCAGACTGCGCCTCCCTCGTTTCTGTCACGGCCTTTGAGCGAGACAAAGTCAAAGACAAACACACTTTTTGTTGTTGCGGAGGTCTTAAACTTCCACACACAGTAGGGTCTCTATAAGTGTAGGACAGTTTCATGGTACTGATAGGCCTGTGTATGACTGTTTTTTGATAACAGCGTGATAATTGGTGCCAGTGTAGTGCTATTCTACCTGCAGTTCTGCTTCCTAATGAAGTAGGTGTCGTGTGGGCTGGTGTCACTTATAGCCAATCAAACCAGTTACTCTCATCCCCATGAAAAGCAGAACGTTGTCGTGCACTGACAGAGGACAGCGAGTGTGCTGAGAGGAAACTGAAGTCCTTGTCTGGGACACACAGTGCTACAGGCACAAATATAGGGCACCCCAAATATGCCACCAAGGGCCAATGATGTCCTCTTTTAAGATGAATTGATATTTTTGTGGGATGTGGAAAGTTGTTCATGTTTAAGATGTGGTTCAGCAGTTCCTGGAGTATTTCATGTAGTAATTTTCTTTAAATCATTGATGTTATTTATTTAGTATTCAGCTTGGAAGAATTTCATCATCTGTGTTCGAGCTGCATTGTTGAAAGATCAAAGGATAGACCACAAGGAGGAAAAAGGAAGCTCCTGATGCAGGCCTATCGCACAAACCTCTGAGTTTTAATGAACAGAGAGACCTATTCTTTAAATGTCTTTCCGTAGGTGTCTATGCCTTGGTAGGAGAAGTAGTCTTTGTTGGAACACAAAACATCTCCAGTGTTTTATAACTGCTTTCTTTGTCAGTCCCGCAAAATTTGAATTTGGTGAAGCTGGGATGAAGGCTGAAGACCAAGCCCTTCACCGTAGGTCATCTCTTCTCTCTACATGTCTCTGGTGAAGTGCCAAAAACCATTAATCATTCATTCGTACAAACAATCGTGGACTACAGCTGGTAGTTGGTTCAGACATAAAATATCAAAATATATTTGAGATTAAGTCTCGATCTCTCGATAGAACAGTGATCCTCAAAATTAACACTAGAGAAGTGAGATTAAGTATCGAGACAATAACTTCTAATGGAGAAATACTGACTTTGTCTTTTGATAAACAAACATAAGTCAGTTGCGGATGTGATTTTAGAGGTCTACATGCCAACACTTTGCTGCGCTCCCCTGGCCTTTCAGCTAACACATGTTAATCGAAATTAGCCAACAGGCAGGTAAAAACCTGCTTGAATGAAACTGAAACCCTGCCAGCAAAAGGTCTTCGTACTTGATCTGCTTCGGCGGGAAATTAAGTTATGTTGAGGTGTCAGAATAACAAGGCTGCACTTAAGCATTTCTGTAAACACAGTTTTATGGTATTAGGGCACTGACAGCGGCGACAGCTTGCAGTTTGTTTAAACCTCAATTTATTTCTCAACCAGTTGTCAAAAATCTGCACTGATACACATAATTACCTGTGTCCATCTTTCCGTCCTGAGCGGCGGGTCCGTCTGGTATTACACTCTTCACTTGCAGGAACTCATCGGGCTCGTCGCCTCCTATAATCGTGAAGCCAAATCCCATGTTGCTCTTCTGCAGAGCTGTCGACAGGAAGGTGCCCTTCAGCTGAGTTGGGTCCCTCGTAAACAATGGCTTCTCTGCAGGGAGAGGAGGTTTTGAAGGATGATATTTGAGATACCCTTGATATTTCAAAACCTTGTACATTTAGTTTGGTCACATTTTACTTGAAACGAAGGTTTGATGTGATTTTTTTCAGTGCTGAATGAAACTACTTTATATCCCTTGTCTTAATTGCTGCTAAGATGAGTCATTGGAGCAGTTTTCACTCGGGGAAGCAGTACATTATGTTCTGGTCTACCACTGTCATACGCGTGCCTGGTTTAGCCCGCTAGAGGCCACGGGGAGAGCATGTTCCCTGTCCCCCACACTGCCGACAGTCTCCATTTGACCCTAGACACTGTGACCTCGGGCATCTGCCCCGTCAAATACTGTGTTACCGCACCTCCTTTAACATCAAATTCAAGGACTTTTTCAGGCCCAGTTCCTTCAAATTCAAGGACCCAACAACTCAAGCATAATTTGAAGTTAATTAAAATTACCACACTGAAAAAACATTATAACAGAAAGACCTTCAGTTCCTCACAAAATATATGTATTCAAGCACTTTTAATGATCCATGCCTGTTCATTTATTTTGTATATCAAGGCAACGAAAAGGTTTTCAAGGACCTGGAGGAACCATAGACTCATAAGAATGCCCATCTCTATGAGATGGATCAGAATACAGTGTTGAATATAAAAAAAAATAGTCGATAGTCCAAGGAAATGTGCCATTGTAGGCTCGGATTTTCATATTTGTGTAACTTTGAGTCAGCAAGGACGCACACATACTGTATTATTATTCCATGTGTACCTCTGTATATAGTGGGCAGTGGTAGAGCGGAGAGTCCCTGGCTCTGCATCTGCCTCTGCTGCTCCAGGCGTCTCTTGGCTTCCAGGACCGGGTTCTCAAACTGAGTCCTTCGATTGATGTGACTGAAGATATAACGCATCGTTACAAATAATGGAAAGGGATAATTATAAGCCTTGAGCAAAAAAAAAAAAAGCAATACCACAAAGCAGTAGTGAAAAAGTATTTTCAGCAAAATGTACTTAAGATTGACACATTTAAACTCCACTGAGCACTGACACTGGGTCAAATGAGTCCTCTGTCAGTCCTCACGATCCCACTGAGAATCATCAGCTCTACAGCTCATTGTATTGGTTTGCTGATGCATACTGTTATGTTAGTATGAGTCCCTTTAGCTCTAACCTACTACTACATGTGATGGCGGATAACAGATTGTATAAGCTACCTGGTCAACACATCTTGCAGTGACCTCAAGTAAAACGTTCTAGTGAAGGAGTTATGAAGGCTCAGAGATTTAGCATTCAGCAGTTAATGTATAAGTGATGTTAGGCAGGTGTTTGCTAACATGTTGATGAGCTGATAGAGTAAAGCAGGGACAGTTGCTCTGACCTGATATGGAGTCTATGCTGCCTCAATCTGAAAAAATGCATTTAATGTATTAATGTAGTGAATCCAGAAGTGAGATGTCTAACTATTTCATACAAGATAGTTTACAACACAGCAATACATCAAGTTCTAGGATATTTCCTATGTCTGGTTTGTAAAGTGTTATTCTCCGAGTAACTAGTAACAACAAAATTACAAAACAGAAACAAGAAATTTAGTGGCAAGATCTTAAAACTGTCATCTCGTGAACTATTCTTTACCTTACACCTACAGTTACAGCTAAGATTGGTTGGACTACAACCCCGATAACAAAGAAGTTGGGATGCTGTGTAAAACGTGAATTTATCCCGGAGAACATGATGTTCGTGATTTCCAAAAATCAAATCTGAAATGTGGACTCTCACATGAGCTCTGGCCCGGAGAAGTTGGCGGTGTTTCTGGTTATTGTTGATATTTGGCTTTCATCTTGCACAGTAGAGTCTTAACTGGCATTTGTAGATCCAATGACGAACCAATGAGGGGCTGAAGGCCAGGGACACTGAATGTGCAAAGATTTGTCTGGATTCTCTCCATCTTGAGATGATATTTAGGATTAAGCAGGGTGACATTCCCTAATTCTTTGTAAATGTTGTTCTGAAACTGTTCACAAAGTGATGAACCTCGCCCTATCCTTGCCTGTGAATGACTGAGCCTTTCGAGGTTGCATTTTTATCTCATGGTCCTATCATCTGTTAGCCCCAGTAAACCTGTGCAGCGATCCAAACAGGTGGGGTTTTTTTAGTATGGAGTATTTCACAACTCTCACAGTCTTGCGTTGGCCTTGGCTCAGCTTTTTTGGACAGTGTTGCAAGCATCAAATTCATGATAACACAAGACATCATAGTTTATCAGATCAGTGTGTTGTTTTGCGCTTCCTGTTTTATTTTGTTAAGCTCCCCTCTCCTAATGTCATGTGTGTCTTTACTTCCTGCCTTTGTTCCATTTTTCCATCACTTTTGATCCTGTTCCACTCCGATTGGTTGCACCTGTTTAGTTTAAGTGAGGGACAGGTGTCTAGTTGTCTGTCTTGTGTATTTAATCCCTGTGTTCCTTTGTCCTGTTTTAGTCTTTGTGGTCACCACGCTTGTTCCTGCTCCTCCCTCTATAAGTAAGTCATTAAAGTTATTATTTGGTCATAATACCTCTTTGTCTGTGTTTGGGTCCACTTCCTGAACTGAAACGTGACAATAACCATTTTTCACAGCAGCCCTGCTGACGTTAAATAATAGGGTCAACACAGCTGTTTCCAATGATACTAATGAAGTTTCTGTTTCATTTATTGCTGCAGAGACTTTCCAGTGAACCACCGTGCGCCGCAGCAGCACCCTGACCCCGTTTGACCTGAATGGAATGGGACCTTAATTAGTATCATTGGAAACACCTGTGTTTACACTACTAGTTCATGTCAAAATGGCTGCTGTGAAAAGGGCCTACATCTAGTCTCTGTACTGTACTCAGCTGAATGTAGGTCAAAAAGGATATGCAAATCACTGCATTCTGTTTTATTTGTTTAACACAGCGTCCCAGCTTTTTTTGCTATCAGGTTTGTACGATACAACTGAATGTGCTTCCAAGATAAACACCGCAAAGATACAGAATACGTAATGCAAACATTTTATCAGCAGCATCCGTTAGATAGTCCATATAGACGAGCATGTTACTGTAAAAATTCAGTGAAATGAACAGCAAGACATAAAAAAGGAATGAGAATCCTGTCATTTATAATTCATAATGAGGCGTTGTAAACTATAGAAATGCTTTTTTTCTGTTTTATCGCAGAGCAGCTGAGTTAACCAAGTCAACGGGGAGACTTACTCTACATAGTAGCTGCCGTAGATGGGGTCATCTATCTTCTCCCAGCCATAAGGCAGCTCTGAGAGGAAGGAGGGGAAAAAAAAGAGGAGGGAAATGAAGTCAGTTTATGCTGAGAGCAGGAGAAGGAATGCAGACACTAAATTGAACCACTGAGGGGAGACAACATGAATCTCAGGGCGCACAGCTAGATGCTGCCAAAGTGCTCCTTTAATAGACAGACAACATTTCGATCTGCAGCGGTGGCTTCTTCATGGAGACACGAATCACAACACAAGACATCAATACGAAACTCGGCGGGAAGAAAAGAACATTTAAATCGTCTGACACATCCCGTCCCGCCTACTCTTTCTTTCATTCTCTTCCCTTTGTCGTGTGCGCACATTTTTTTCAAGGCCAAATACCTTCATCGTACCACTTCATGTTTGTCTTTCTTTTTTTTTTTTTATTTCACCCACCCACTCATTTTCGCCTTGGATGGTTTCCATGGCTGTTGTGTTAATTGTCTTCTCTCTCTCTGCTCTGCTTGTTGTTTCCCTCCTCACTTCATCCATCTGTTTTCTGATGTAGCTCTCTCTCCCATCGTTATAAAACTAGGTCAAGACGCTGCTAAAATCCCTGTACTCTATGACCTATACTTCTATTCCACTTCTTCAACATTCACAGTATACAGCACGGTGCAGTATAATGAGCTCCCTCTGCCAGTGTGTGCAAAATTCAGGATGTTTTGGGTTTTGTTAGCTTTCACTGACGCATATGAAACACAAAGGGGGATTGACCTCGCACTAAAAGCCTCAGCTAAAATACAGCAAACAGTCCATCATCACCAGCTGCTTCAGACAAGCGCCAGAAATGCTTCTGATTAGCGTTCAACAGTTCTTCAAAGATTTATTTTCCTCTTTTAATTCTTTTAATTCTCATATCTCGTATTAAATTCACAAGATAGGTGGGTTTTTCAACAGGACAATAAATCTACAAAAGTAGAAGAAAAGTACAAAAAGAATTGGGGACCCAGTTTGACCCTGAGTTTATTTCTGAAACACAAGCACACATGCAGAAAGACACAAAAGAACTGACAACCTTGGTAATACAATAGGAGATCTGGGTGAGGAGAATAAAAAAGTGAGACAAAGTAGGGATGGGGTGCGCGTAAGGAAGTGTTAGATTTGTACTGAAAGGTGTGCAGTGGTGGTGTCGGGCAGGGGAGCAAGTTTAAGAAAGTTTGGGTGCAGTGCCTCTGTTTTGAAGCGTGCACAGATCAATAACCAATCGTGTCTGGGCACAAACACAACCAACAGGACATTCCGGTAGGATGTGTATACACTATATCGTAATTATTCCATACTTTAATTAGTTTGTGTCCCAGTTGTAAACACGTATTGTTAAAGAAAGGCTTCTTCTGCATTTTATCCCTAACAGTTTGTGGAGACCGTTAACGTTTGAAGCCACATTAATCCTGACTTACAGAGAGTATCTCAGAGATGGCTCTGTTGTAAAAAGTGCACTGTAAATAGAGCTCATCTGATGTATCAGCAGGCCGACTTTAACAGCTAAAGTTTTGGTCTCTATAGCTAATTTCAATGTTCATGACATTCATGCTGAATCTTTCTATAACTCACTCGTTCAAATGAGGGTTAAAGTTATGCATAATTAACCCTGTGGCCACAGTTCGATTGACAGAGATGGCTTGTTTGAACAACCAGGCTTTACTCAGCTCATCTCAGGTCCACCGATAATTTTTAGATTAGCCGATATGAGCAGACGCATGACTAAGAACATGGCGGAGAGCTTCAGAACAACTCTTCATAAACTGCGGGGGACATGACATCCATTCTTTATACTGTCAATGATATTGGCATATGTGTTGTCTGACGTTCCCATAAACAACATTTCTTAACCAGACATAATGCAGATGCTTGAGGTAGGATCTATTTTTCAGTTCACTGAAAAACATGTCAACAGCATGTCCTGCCTCTTCCGCCTCCCGGCTAATCTAAAAGTATGCAAAGATGTGGATCATCAGTGGAGACTGGAGTTGAATGGATGAGTTCTATGATGAGTGAAAATACTCGCCCTCAGTACAGTTGTCATGGACGGGGGAATAGAGACCAAAACAGTTTTTGTACCAGGCTGTAAACATGTTTATTTCTGCAGTAAGTTTGGCATTTTAACATGGGGGCTCATGGAGATTGACTCGTTCTGTAGCCAGCCTCAAGTGGACATTTTAGGAACTGCAGTTTTTGGCACTTAAGAAATGGCTTCATTTCACAGCCAGAGGGATTGGCACTTGGCACACACACACACACACACACACACACACATTATTTTTACAATAATTTGGTCCGTGTGACACTGACACTGTGGCATCATCTCCTCACGCTGTAATGTAATTATGAACATATTTGTGATCTTGATATCAATAATCCGTTATTGAATGTGTGTGTGTGTGTTTGAATCTGTGTGTGTGTCTGAATGTGCTGAGCATGCTGACTGTGCAGTCCCAAGGTGAAAAGGGGGACATGCCACTCCTATCATCGCTCTGCTTTTCTGTTTGCTCAAACCGCCTGCGCTGCGCTGCGCTGCACATTACCTCAGACAACCCGTCTCATCCTCGAGGCGGTAAAGTCAGATGGATTCACACCTCAAACCACCTTAAATTCCCTCTCACCCTGTCCATGAGCCACCTTAAATGTCGGCCTAACTCATCCACAGCCCTCCCCCTAAAGAGAAAGGGAGACAGTTTCCATGGAAACCACCAGTGGAAGTCTTTTTTTTTCCCCTTGCCTGAGCTGAGGGCTCTGTCTTGTCTCTATTTCCTGCCACTGAAATGCAGAGAGAGAGAAGAGAGAGAGTGTGTGTGTGTATGTGTGTTTTTATGCATTCATATGAGTCTATATTTACAGTGTGTGTGTGTGTATGCGTGTGTGTTACACAGCTGAACTGTGTTTGCATGTTTGAATAAGTGAAACCTGACACTAAATCATTGTGTGTCTGTGTTATAGTATGAACACTGGGTGGGCTTGCTTGTGTGTTTGGGTGCTTGTTTATGTGTATCTGTACTGGTGCCTGTCTTGACATGAAGTCTAATTGTGATTCCTCTGCATTAGATGACTCATCTTCCCTCTCACACAAAGTCTCTCTGACCAACAGGGAGCCAAGAACACATACAATGAACTCATCTGACTCACAGAAAAAAAAAATATTAACCATGAACTCAACAAACTCCAAAACCAAAAACAACTCCAGGTTTTGATTAAAAATACAATAACTCATGTTATGATTATTTAATTACATTATGATTCTGTCAGTTACTTTCTCCATTAATGAACATCTGCGTCTCAAACAGTCTCGGCTCTCTGTCCTGAACCTAGATAGATAGTAATTTGTTGCTCTCTGGCTCTCTACAGATTAGACCTGAGAAGTTTCACCCCAAGTTAGCTAATCTTTTATGTCCCTTCCTCCTCTCTGAGAGCCTCGGATGCATCATTGAAAAAAACAGCAAATACTCACATAAGAAGACTAGGACAGCACAGCCATGACAGCAGAGGCTGTGCTACATGCTAACATGACACCCGGGTGCTCAAACAAGCCATCTGTATCTGTAACTAACTTAATATCATTTGAACAGGTGAGTTATAGAGTTATAGAGCCCAGAACCAACATTTGCCCGAGATTGACTTTTGACAGCCTCAAGTGGCCGTTTGAGTTCTGTGTTTTTTTTTGGCACTTCCATATTAGTTGTACAGCCACAGAGGTTGCTGTTGGGTTTAGGTTTGTGCAGTATACTAACATTTGCTCCAACACAAAGTATGTAAACAAGGTACAAGTACATAGTACATAAGTACATAAACCAAAATTAAGATTTGGACTTAATGATCAAAATAAATTCAAATAAATTTGAATTAAAATGACAAATAAATTAACACTTGTAGTTTATATTATACGACTGCACCGTCAAAAAGTGAGAGACAGAAAGTGAAAAAGACAAAAACAAAGAGAAATAAAGAAAGGTAACATGGGAATAAGAGGCTGAGAAATCGCCCAGACATGACTGAGTAATATCAGTGATGTAACTCAGTGGTAACATCTTAGCACCCGTCCATCACTGCCTGACGGTGGGTGCGTGTGCTTCAGCTCCCCTCATATGCAAACTTCTCTTGCCCTTTTCAAAAAATAAAAAAAAACACTGGCAGACCTCTGCTCGTCATCATCATTACTTCGTCTAACCAAAGTTCCTTATTTCTTTTCACCGTGTCATTCCCTAATTCTCTATTCTCTGTTCTTCTCTTGCCGTTGGTTACAGACATTGTGACATTGGCCTCTAAATGAGCATGAGCAGCAGATTTTCATCAGCAGCACTGAGATTATAGCACTGAGTCTGTATCAAAGTCAGGATTGAAACCAACACTTGGCCATGATTTGAAGCTTGTCCCACTCTGTTCTTGCTTCTTCTGAGCCAGACAGGAGCCTTGACCTTGTGTTATGTAACAACAGACTTGCCTGACAAAAAGACTGCAACCAACCAGATCTGTGGTGACGAGCCTTTGAACTCAGCCTCCGCATATAGAAACAACACAATGTATACCAAAGTTACACATTTGCGCGAACACATCAACAAAAACAAGCTTCTCCTCAAATTCACCCAAAACGCAGCATGGGAGTGAGGTTAAAAGGAATAGGGAATGAGGATGAGAAATCCTAGAGGAAAGTGGAGCAAAAAGACCACACATACATGAGAAGGAAGCAAAGGAAAGGCAATACGAGGGAAGATGCAATAACACCTCTGATGAAAGCATGTCTTGAACGTCTCTCTCCTTCCTGCCCGAGGCAGTGAGACTTTGGGAAATCCTTCAAGCAGATGGGCAGTTAAAAGCAGCACCACCTTCCTCTCCACAATTATTGTGTATTCGCTCTCTTGTAGAACCTGACATCCTTGCTTCCATGCATATTTCATCATTCAAAAACTACACAGCCGTTAATGTGGGCCAGAAAGGGAAATTGCCTTTAAATCGTCACTCGGTGCACAGCAACATCAGAAAACCGGCAGTGCGGCACATAACAAAAAGATAAAGGACGCCGAGGTGATCATTAAAAGACAACCGGTAATAGTTGCTGCATAAGCTGCTTAAGTAATAAACAGCATGTTCGATTATATTGTTCTGTCATCTATTGGCTGTTGAGATGTTTGTACTAAAAAAAAGAAAGTAAAGCAGTTTCTGAAAGGCAGCGACTGAAAGGTGCTGCGACAGGATGTGATGTGTCATCTAGGAACTTCACATTTTTTATACTGTCAGTGCATGATACAGGTGTAATATGGAGATTCAAAAACTGGATAATGTAATTGTAATAATATAATAATAATGTAAATTACATTTTATAGAGAGCAGAGGTGAAACTGTAGCTTACAAGTTTTGTTTAAAAGTTACTGTCATAATAGCACAAAACATTAAAGCCAAACTTGGAACATGGAGGTTGTCATTTTTCCCATTTTTGATTTGATCATGAGGCGGTGAGGTCATGATTTCAGCTCTATACTCCAGCATTGCTTTAAAAGCTCTGAACAGGGAAGTGATCACAGACAGAAGCAAAAACGGCCGTGAGTCGCTGGATTAATTAAAACAAAAAAATAAAGTGATCACAGAGTGCCGCGGTCGACAGAAACTTGGCATCTGTGCATCACTGGCGGCGGCGAAAACCGATCTTTGCCCTGCTGAGTTGAAGCTGAAGTACGTCGGCCATGTTTATGAAAAGGGTTTGTGAATTGACAACAGCGGCGCGCGTGTGTGTGTGCGTGCGTGCAGAGAGAGTTTGTGCAGAGCCGAGCAGCGTTATTAGGATTCCTGTCACAGTTTGGCCCTTTACTGGGCAGAGGAAGAGAGGGAAAGACGGAGAACGAAGGTGGGAGAGAGAGAAAGAAAGAGAGACGGAGAGAGGGGGGAAAATTGAAGAGAGGGAGATTGAAAGGGGAGAGAGGGGGAGACGTGAGGTGAAGGAGCGCCTAGGGGAGAATGGAAGAGGGAGAAAATTGAAGCGATGGAGAACAGAGGAGAGGTAGAGAAGGTATTGATTCAGATCTCGCTCTGGTGAATCACATCACAACCTAATTCGCTGAGCAAAGGCTGTGACAGCAGCGGGGATGTAAGATCGCCTCATTGTTATATATCTGATCACCAACCCCAACAGCTCTCTGCAGATTGTTTTACAGTGCTCAGCTGTGATCCAGAATGAAAATGTGCAGATTTTGGAAGAATTTCAAGCATTTTGCTTGTAATGTGAGAGACAACATCCCTTTAGGATGACAAAGACTGCTTTCGAGCAAAAAGAAAACACATTTGAAACACCTAAAGGCCGACTGAAAGTTTACCACCAACAGTTTAAAGCGAAGTGTGACATTTGCCGGAAACACTTGTAGGACACCGGCCACTAAAAGTGAAAGGGTCAAGGTGGAGCAGAGAAACCATTAACCATTCATTATTCATGTCCCAACATTTCAACACGCAATCAAATACATAAATCAATTACTGAAGGCATTTGACCTCAATTTGACTAAATATTTTTTAAGAACCTTAAAAAAAAAACTAAAAAAATGGATGTTCAAAACATTCACACGTCCAAGTGCAAATCATCCTGCAAAATTAATTTAGTCCAAAGTAAGTAATCCTTGTTGACAAATGGAGCATGCTCAGTTCTTACGCAGTAAATCTTTTTCTTCCCACTAATTTTGATCTTAATGCAAACAGAAAACACAACTGTTACAAGCATGCACAGCAGGATGGAGATGACATTAACACAGTTTGATCTCTATTTGAGCGTTGTAGTACATTTTTAGCCTCTGAAACATCATTTGTGTTTTTTTTGTCATCTCTGCGTCTACTGATTCAAACTGGTTTAAAACAAACAGGCTGGTGAGACTCTATACCGCATTGTCATGTCAAAAAATCCCCACAAAACACCAAAACGTTTAATTCATTGATCTTACTAACAAGTGCCATTTGTGTACCCAAGCCTGACTTAACATACCACAGGCTGCTCTTATGGATGCAAAACTATTTAAAACACATCCGAGTCAGTCCCACACACGCCATCTTTGAGCTATAAATACTTAATAGAGCAAGTGGGACCTTGTTAGAGGGCCACAAGATAAAACTTGTTTGAGGAGCCATGAGAAAATGGACAGGTAAGTAAAAAATAAAGATCATTTCTGCAGATTTTTCAGAACACAGTTTCCCTAATCTCTTCTTTGTTTGTTTGTCTATTTCTAGATTTGCTGCCACCAACTAAAAAGCGTGTGAACCAAAAAAACTACATCCAGCAACAGAGCTGAACACTGCCCCCCAAAAAAATGCACTGTTTGAATAATGTTTGCTAAAAACTACCAGGCGGTTTAAAAAATAAAATTATATATTTGTTAATCATTTTTAAAAGAGATACTTCTGTAGGAGGACACACAGGCTTTCGGTTTAGCTCTACAGACAGTGTAGGAAAGTCTGAACATCTTAGACTAACACTGCTGAATTTTGCTCTTTTTATGGGGCTTCTTGTCAAGTAGATAAATGTGAGCTGCATCCTTAAACACAACAAACAGGGTTTTGTTCTGCAGTGATAAAGTCTGGAAAAAAAGCTGTTACAGTTAGAGTTTTTTAATAAGATGTATCAACTAATATTTGGACATGAAGCTTGTCTTCATCAGAGTAAGGGGGTGTCTCTCACAGGATGGGCAGGTTTGTTGTTGATATTCATTAATTCTTGCTCCATTTTTGACTAATTACTACAATCTATATTTGTTTATGTAGCATAAAAAAGGATACTGAATTTCATTGAATTTATTCGTCATGTTTCTTCTTTCCGGATTTCTAAGTCCTCCTTTACGCGTGAGTACCCGTCCCAAAACCTGCAGACAGTGTTGAGACCAGCAGCAACAGACTAACAAACACCTCAGACAACAAGGGAGCATTTTTGTGCTCTTTTTGTCGAGGAGGGAAAACAGACAACACACTCATAAACAGAAGCTTACTAAACAACACAGTAAAAAAAACGGAGCGTTCAGACTCACCGTCTTCCCTGCACTCTTCTGGTGGCTTCGCTTTCTTTGCGAGCCGAGGATCCAGCCATGATGTAGTTTTGGTGTTGTGGCTGGAGGGAGAAGAAAGAAAGAGACGTCGAGATGAAGGCAAAGGGGCAAACAGAGGTCAGGGAGAGACTGACAGAGATGATTAGAGGAAAAGATGAGTGCAAAGTAACACTAATGACCTGTATTTAAGAGTGTGTGTGTGTGTGCAGGGGCAGAGGGAAACAATGGGATGTCTAAGGTAAACTAAAAGGCCATTAATCCGTTAATTAGCCCTCAGACACTAATTAGTAAGGGTGAGAGGAGAGGGCAAAAGTTTGTGTGTGTGTGTGTGTGTATGTGTGTGTGTGTCTGATTAGCAGCATTAAGTTTCATCAATTATTCAACACAAAGGCCGGTGCTACAAGTTTACACACCCAGCCATACATAAAGCACGTGTTTTAAAGTAGGCACACTTTGTGAGGCCCATTACCGTTGTTTTGAAGCAAAATGTTTTTAATTATCGTAATAAATATTTAAATTTAACAGCTACAGACACTGACGACAGGATCTTTTTCTCTTACTCGATGAAGTAGACCTCCCCCTTCTCGGTGTAGGCCATCTCCCAGTTGTCAGGTAGAGGACCCAACTCTTCCTCATCCACATCTGGAACTTTGGCGGGGGATTCAGAGGGAGACTTTGGGGCCTCCTCTCCTTCGGTGGGGGCCTCGGCAGAGGAGGCTGGGGCCTGGATGGAAGCTTCCACAGCAACCTCCCCAGAGGCATCTGTGCTCTTGTCCTCATGTTCACTGGACTCTGTGAAGTACACACACACACACACAGTTATTCTCACATACACTCTGCGCACACATGCAGACCTGAATGCACACTATACACGCCATGCATGATGAGTCAGAGCCAAGCCACTGCAGAGCTATGAACCCCCAGGAGAGAGAGAGAGAGAGAGAGAGAGAGAGAGAGAGAGAGAGAGAGAGAGAGAGAGAGAGAGAGAGAGAGAGAGAGAGAGAGAGGACAGAAATGAAGAAACAAGGAGAGAGAGACTTTAGGGGTCAGAACTACAAGCGTCCGTATCTTTATCCACACTTACTATAAATGCTCTCCAAACCTTCACTAGAGCTTCAGTTCATTCTTTTATAGGTGTAGTGAAGGAGTCATTTGTCCGGACACGGTTTAAAATCAGGCGGGCAAACTTGTGACTATAAAGACTCGTCATTCTTGATGCCCTTGTGGTATCAGCAGAAAATTAGTGAGACTGTTGATAGAACAAACGTGACATTAAGAGCATAAAGTAGAAAAAAATATGACATGCCAAGACAACACGGGCAGAGAGATGGGAAAAGGAGAAGGAAGATGAGAGGGCGGAAGGGACAGGACCACAGGGACGAAGAGAAAACCAAGAGAGGTCAGAAGGAAGAGGATGGAAGAGGAAGAGAGAAGGGGAGGAGAGTCGGAGTATTAATAGAAACAAGGACAAAGGCCAGTGGCGGGAGAGCAAAGACAGCAGGAGAGACAGAGAAATGAGAGGACAGAGAGACGGGAACTGAAGCCAAAATGAGACTCTGGACGGTGTTAATGGTGGAGACACTAAGGTGCCCTTGTGCATTGTGTTATATAAGGTTATTGAGAACCTGCGTAGTTCACACTCATGCGAGCAGAGTCTGTTAATGAGCGGTCAGGGTACAGTTTGTTATTAGATTTGTTGCCATCTGCATCGGCCGGACTGTATAAACTGCAGACGCGAGGCTAGACTAAGGAAAGGAAGGAGGAAAGAGACAATAAAAAAGAAAGGTAACAATTGCCATGACAACTGGCTCATTTCTCCAGTTTTTACTCAATCATACCAGTGAGACGGCATTAAATAACCCAGGGGACAGTGCAGGCCTTCAAACCAGATTTCTTCCTCACCTAAATATGATGTTATAAAATTTCATTATGGTCACGGCACTTGTGAAACAGACCGCGGTTTGGATCTAATTTCTGTCACAAGTAGACGGGAAATGAGGTATAAAAACGTCAAAACAGGAAATGGATGATTCTCCGTCTCGTCCTGCAGTACCTGGTGTGATGACCACCCCGTTGCCATTGACAACCGGGCTCTCCTCTTCCTCCTCCTCAGGTGGCTCCAGGCTGGCGCGCTGCTCCATGTTGCTGACCGACTGGTTCCTCTTCCTCTTGCCCTGGGCGCTGGGCCGGGCTCCGGGCAGCAGGGCCTCACTTACATTCAGAGGAGGTGCTGCGGGGGACGGCTCCGCTGGAGGTTTCGGTGTGCCGTAGAAGTTATCTGAGGACAGAGAGGCATTCGAGTTAAAGGCCACATGTATGACTAAAGAGGGATTTCAGGTGATATAACACACTGCCTGGCAAAAAGTGATGATTAAACGCTCATGGGAACAGATGAGGATGCTTATGCAAATGGCTGCTAGTACACTGAATCATGAATAAACCTGTCCATTTCCATACTCACACTACCCATTCTGACCCCACAGAAAGAAACATAAAAACAAGAGCCAAAGAAAAGATAAAAGAAGAAGAACAACACCAACCCCTACATCAGTGTCATCATTACTGTGCTTCCACCTCATCGTTTCACTTATTAAATGTTTTCCTTGGCCCATCATACAGCCTATGTAACTCTCAACCAATCCTTAAAAAGAAGTCCAGCCTTGATATAAATATGAAGACTGTTCGTAAACTGCCTGACATGCCATGGTAGGTGAGGGTTCTCCAGCGAGCTGACCATCCCTTTCCATTTCCTTCCACTAATCTGGGGTCAGGCGCGGTGGCAGCAGGTATATCAGGACGTTCCAGACGTCACTCCACCTTGCAACGCCTGCTCTGTAATCCTGCGGCATATAGTCCCTCCAGCGGGTTGTGTGTCTGCCCCGGGGTCTTCTGTCAGTTGGATGTACCCAGAGCACCTCCGCAGCCCAGGAGGCGTCTTAATCAAATACCCAAACCACCTGAGCTGGCTCCTTTCCACAACACGATGAATATCTCATTCTATAGGAATGTGTCAGAAATGGTTCAAGCTCAAGGATGGATGGACCCTGTTCCAGCTGTCTGAGGACAAGTTTTTCCATGTTTTATTTTGCTTCCGTGTTTTTTCTGTCCGTTATACTGTTGAAATTGACAGTCAGTAATGTGGCCAGCAGGTTGTGGGGATTAATGGCAGTAGACTTTATGGGCGTCATGTCACCCCCAGTTTTCTGAAGAGCTGTTTTGAAGCTCAGCCCTCGCCTATGTTGCCAGCCTTGCCTCTTCTGCTTTAGGGCTAATCCAAAAATGGGCAAATATGTGGATCACCGGTGGATTTGAGCTGGGCTTAATGACGCCTGGGTGCTCAAATAAGCCACCTGTAACGGCACCCACATGTCAATTAAAGCTGCTACTCTGTTAATTAAGCCTAACTTTAAGCCTTAATATAATTTGATGTTATATAGAAATTCAGCTCAGCACAGCTGTTCTGAACAGAGAAATTAGCTATAGAGACCAAAACTGTTTTTGTACAAGGTTGTAAGCATGTTTATTTCTGTTGTGAAGTTGGGCATTTTAATGTGGGGGCTTATAGACATTTAGTTATCCCTCAAGAGGTCATTCAAGGGACTTTGGCACCTTCACGTTGGCTTCATTTCACAGCCACAAAGGTTTCCTCCCTTGGTGGCTGTGAAAAGCAGAATCTGAGACCAGACCAGAAGCGCTCTGGTTTCTGTTTGTAGTCCAAGTTGTATTGACCAATTACACAGCCTGTGTGGTCAGCAAAAGAGGAACACATTGGCCAAAATGCAATTTCAGAACCAATCGGCTATCATCTGACGATGATTTAGCTTTTTAATAGCTTTCAATCAAGTTATCAGCATTTATATGAAGATATAAGTTTTATGTATGTGTCTTTGTCATCATTCCCGTGTATCAAGTTGCTAATCAGACTGCAGAGGAAGTCTTGGCACAGATACCCATTGTCTGTGTTCCAGCTATTGGCTACAACAGAAATCCAGAAACATTGACGGTTTGAGAGGCCAAATCATTAGCCGATGGGTTAGGACAATGGGGTGATGGACAGCTGAGAGAAGCTGTGTGAACATTAATACTCATTTCAAGCCAATTAAATAATAAGTAGGCAGTAGGTTGGATGCGCTAACGATAGCTCAGCTTATAGCTTATAGCTTTGTTATGTGTGTGTTGCTGCTACATGTAAATTCACTTCATAGACATGCACTAAAGGTAACGATATAGCTACGTATGGAAAAAGAAATGGTCAAATTGCAAGAATGAACTTGTTTGGTGTAACTACGCTTAGCATCCAGCAGCAAGGTTAGCTTGCTCATAGCTGGTGGAGCTGCTAGAGAAACCCAGCGAGTGGTGCCTCCTCAGATATGTGGGAGCTGAACAGATGGAGCAGACTGGGCTTTTCGGGAGGTTTGTCAGACAGAAGGTGAATGGAGGTGCTGCAGCAATGTAATATAATTAAAATAATAATATAATTAAACCCATTATAGCAGACAGAGTTAGAGCAGATAGAGTTGGGCTTTCAATAACAGCCACTTGCATCCTCAACAACAACAGTGTCACTAATGCGTTGGAGGAAGATTTTAGCTTCATCTAAAGCACAAAAATGAATAATAATAAATAAATCTCCAAATAACTATAAATATGCAGCTCTAAATAAGTCCCCAAGGGCAGGCAATGTCCCTTTCTAAGATAAATGAATGTTTTGGAAGTTAACAAAACCCTGTCACTGTGCTTTCTCTGCTTAATGATGCACATAAACATATCTTAGAACATAATGATACTGTGCAGTCAGGCTACAACTGTGGAGTCTCAGGATAATATGCAGTATGTCTCCATTATTATTTCTGTGTTGTCTATATAGTTTTGTTTTGGTAAAGTATTACAGGGTGGTTTGTTTACAGTACAGCTTGAATATACAACTTAAAGCAAAGGGAGGCGAGCCTCCTCTGGGAGCTCTGTGCTGTTTCAGGGGAGGTTCAGCGAATGGAAGTAAAGAAAATATTACATCAGTTATTAAAGGGAGATCACATAGATTGGCCTAAATGTGTGTGATCTGGTTAAAGAGAGTTCAGTTCAGAGATACAGTAATTTTGTGTGAGTGTACTGTTTTTCTCACAGTCAGAAACTAATAAGTGCCTTAGGCTGACTTTTTTAATTTTATGGTGTAGTCTGGAGTTATAGCAAACAGTAATACTAAGCTAACTTTGCTCCACCGACTGTGAGCGTGTATGGGACCATATAACATAATCATGATCCTATAGATATCCAATAATTGAGTCAAGTAAGTAAACTGGGGGGTCTCAGACCTCCTCAGCTCATCCTTCACACTGCTCCCATCCAGTCACAGATATTGCACCTGGTCTGGAAACAGGCACGCTACTTCAGGGGTTTGATCGCTTCTGCCCCTGTAACCGCCATGCATTAAAAGCTACATGTATGGGGTACTACACTGCAAACCTTTGTACTATATCTAAAGTTTGCAGTGTTTCACATCAAACTTACATCAGAGTCAGAATGAGGTTTATTGCCCACTAAGTTTTCACACATGAGGATTTTGCCTTGATGTTATTGGCGCATAACAAAACTTAAAAAAATACAAAAACGATTAAAAGAAATCAAGTATTAAAAAATATAAACATACATTTACAATATGTTCTAAAATGAAAAGAGCTGAGCAGCTGTGCAGAAATATGCAAAGTGTTCACCAGGTAATGTGCAAATGCAGAATATTTAAAATGTGAAACAGATGTTTGATATAATTAAGGAGGTGTCTTAAGGACACCATATCATACCACACCATACTACCTGTGTGCATTAAATGAGGTTAGTATTCAGTAAAAACTAAATTATTTGTTTCCTGGATTGGATTTTATTAAGTGAGGTAATCGACAAGGCAAACGATGGGAGAGCAGATACTGTACAAACCAACAAAATAAATGTTGTACAAATGAGTACTCTCTAAAAATCAGACCCTAAATTATCAACTCAAAATCAAAAAGCAAAGAAAATTCTAAACTATTATTGAATAATAATAACAACAGAAAGACACAGCACCCCTAAACCTAGCACTTCCCACAATATTTTCTCAGTGTGTGCAAATCAGTGAAATGAATTCAATCTGGCAGGTAGCAAACACAAGTAGCTCCACAAATCACGTTGTTCCTGAGTACAACAGAGAGGCTCAACACAAAAACCAAGCTGCCACAAGTGTCAAGCTGTTCTAACTAATAACTAAAGTAACGCAGATCCTCAGATTGGTTGTTTTGGATTGGAGGGTTGGACCAGCTCTGGCTGCTGACAGGACGGCCATGCCACCTCATTTGCATAAACAACAAACACTACGAGCAAGGCTCCACAAAAGAGTGTCTGCGGCAGCTGAATTAAAGAGCAAAACACAGAATCGTAATGCTGCGTTGGTACAGCTGGTAGAAAACAGCAGAGAATTGCTTAAGTGCTTAAGTACAGTACAGTGATGGGAAAAGTACAATACATACAGGCCTTTGGGGCGTCTTACTGAAGATGGAAAGGTCTTCAAAATCCAAAAATATACTTCTCTCTCTGTGACTGACGCTGAAACTTCTGTGATTTTATGGATTTGTATAATTTCTCATTTCCAGCGCTGTGCGTTATATTTCTTTCTGATGCTTTTTGCTCCAAAATCACAATAAAGCTTTGCTTTTATTAAGACCCTTACTGACAGGGAAATCTATTTTGTGATTTAATATTGAGTGTGAGTGGAGAGGCAGAGATTTTTTTTTTATTTTCTAATCCCTCATAGTGGAGAGGAGTGGGGGCTTCACAAAGAGGAAACACAGAGAGGGGACAGGGGCAATGGGAGGAGAATAACAGCTGAGCAAAGATGAGGGAAGGAGGCAGTAATAAAGAACAAAAAGAGGATCAGCAGTTAAGAGTCCACAGACATCAGTTTACTTTCATCCCAGCAGGAGGCAGAGAGATATTAGGGAAGGCTCTATCACAGCCGCCACTTCCACAGTAAGTACACTTACCCTGCTGCCCACCAAACGGATTTATCACACCGTGACAAAAATATAAATATGCACACACAGGCACATGTAAACAAAGACACAAGTATGAAACTGCAAAGGCAGCAAGTGCCCACCTGTGAAAGCTTAAGAACGACCCGAAGAGATGCAGAACATAAAGCATACTCATAAGTTGAGGCCAGAGTCCCCTCCTCATGCACCATACTGATCCTTACAATGTTCTCCTAATGCTGAACGCTCTTGGATTTGCCTCAAACCACCCTGGCTTCATGCACGGTTATGACTCATCCCACATCATCACATACATACATAAGCTCTTATGTGCATCAAGCCCGGCACACACACACACACACACACTTGAATTACCTCGAAGAGCTTCCTGATGATACTTTTATGATTTCAGCCTCCTTCGCTGTTTTCTAAATCTGAATCTCTTCTTTTCTTGCGGTCTCGCCTCACGTCGCTCATTTCTTTACTCGCTCCTATTTTAATGTGCATTAAAAAAATGAGCTGCAGCACCTCCAGTGCAGCCACCCAGAAAGAGACAGCTGCCCCCAATGGGCAAAAGTGAGCGCTGCGTTAAGGAAAAAACACACTGAAAACACAGGAGAAGGAAACACACACATGCGTACATATGTCTGTATGCCCCTACACACGCCACGCAAGCACACAGACACACACACGTACATAATTTGTGTGAATGTGCTCACCCACACGTACTCACAAAGATTGCTACTGGGCAAATGAACCAGCAAATCCCCCATCTGTAGATGTATCCCTGACAGTGTAGCAAAACAGATGCACAGACTCGACATGACTTGGAAATGGCATTCATCCAGCTCGCTCGCACACACACACGCACAAAAACCACCACAGGAAGCTGTAATACATGACTCGCTGCATAAGATTCATTTTGTTTACTAAGGCTGTGTGTAAGAACATCACCTGACAGACCCAACCCATCAAAATCAAACATCTACGACGGCAGATTCAATTTAAAAATAGTAAAATAGGTCTACTGAAACATATGTTCCCATTTTTGTTCCCAAAGCACCTGCACTTGTCTAACAGATGCAAAATGTTTCCTGCACCACGGCCCCGCCGCTCCCAACACTCACCTTCATAGGTTCCACTCTCTAGCAGGGCTCCACTTTGCTCCAGTTCCATAAAACGCTCCACACTCACAAAGTTGTAGTCCACCCCCGGCACCTCCCCCTCCTTAGGCTGCCTGGTGGTACCTGCAGAGAGAGAGAGAGAGAGAGAGAGAGGGAGGGAGAGAAAGAAAGAGAGACGAGAGGAAAAGGTCATCAGAGCCAAATAGGGTACTTGAGAAGAAAAGCCAGGAAGGCAGAGAAAGAGCCCAGAAAGAGGGTCGGACAGAAAAAGACGACAGATTTGAGGCTACAAAGTGTATCGGAGGAAGTGGGAGGGGAACGGAAATGGAACAGAAGAGGCTGAGTGAGGAGTCATCAGTTGTGATAGCCAAATCCATTCACACAATTGTGAGTGAGTGACAGTGAGAGACAGCGAGAGAGAGGAGCGCGCTCAAACAGTAAACAGCCATCATTCAGGCCCTACAAGCCAATCCGGTGCTGTTTTAGTAATGACTGAATCAATATGCCACTTTTACCAAGCATAACTCAAACCTCCTTACGCAGCACACAATACTGTGTCGATTGGATTATTGTCGAAACAGCAGGAATGCAGAGGCACCACATTACCATGCAGCAATTACAGCCTTCCTACATCAACGCTCCAGAGATCTCCATCAGTGCCGCAGCGTCGAAGCTCGACTGTGTGATGGCGGCGATGGGAATTTCAAGTTTAATGAGGTGCTGTGTTTATGTCTCTGCCAAGTGGACTTTCAGCTTATAGGTGAGTCCACTCTCCGAGCTGTTCCCAGGACTCGGTGTGGTTCGAGCTAAGTAGGATTGATCCGGTCTGTGGTTTCGACCAGATCTGACATTCTGGTAACAGCCGGCCAGAACGGCTGAAATTTAAGATTTGTGATTCAAGGTTCAGAAAGTTGAGCAGCAGCTCTGACAAGATTGTAGAAAACAAAAAAAAACAGTGTTCTCAGATATGAATAGAGTGTATACAACACTGGTCTGATATCATAATTGACGTGTGAGCCAGTGGTAGATGTGCAAACGCTGAGTGAGCGGGGAGGTTAGTCATCTCGTGGAGTGCAGGATCCTCTAACTCTCCCAGAGTGTGATATCTTAATCATTAGATCTCTATTGATCGTCTGTCACCACTTTGCTCCTGTAGTGCATCCACCGAACACTCTCCACTGTATTTACTTCACCATCAGGAGCAGGGATGGCAGCTAAGCAACACCTAATGTGTGAGGAAGCAATGACAGACCATCAGACGTCTACAGCCCGTCTATAAGGTGTGTATAGGTGTGTTTGTGTATGCTAATCTCTGTCGGTGAGCTTGCAGGTGTGTACTCCAGTGTGTGTTTGTCTTTGTGAGTCTAAATGGTGGTAAAATGCCCACTGTGCCAACAGTAATCTCCCCTGCAAGCTGATCACAGCTCAGCGGGACACTGCAAATCCACAACACCACAGGTATGAGTGAGAGTGTGTGCCACTATTCCACATTATTCCATGTACTCCAACTCCGATCAGCACTTCAGTTCAGTTCAATATGCTGAATGAATGGCATGGATGCACATAAAAGGGCTTTATATAGCACCACATGACCATACAGTTGATTCAATTGATTCGCAGCGCTGTCAAGAGATGTGACTACGTGTGATGTCCCACGGGTTAACAGGATGGTTTCATAATAATTTCTACGACTGCTGACGTTGTTGGTTTTGTACACGGAGGCTGAACAGAAGTCTGAATGCTGCAGATGTACAGTAGTAGTAGTACCACTATATGAATGTATGAATGTTGATGGTAATAATAATACTTGGCAGCCTTGGACGTGTTTACAAGCTGAAGGTTAGCCAAACAAAACAAAACAAACAAAACATGTTTCCACGCTTGAGATACTGGTCTAACTCAGTTTAACCTCTAATATGAACCAATACACACAGAGGCATGCCACTTTCTATCATTAGTATTAAATTATGTTATTATAACACTATTATAATTATTAACTATTATAATTAGTATTATTATAACACTAGTGTCAGTATTGGAACAATGCTGTGGCTTAGAGCAGGTCGTCCACTAATCAGAAGATCGGTGGTTCGATCCCCTGCAGTCTGCATGTCAAAGTGTCCTTGGGTAAGATGCTGAACCCCAAATTGCTCCTGAAGGCCATCAGGAGCCATCTGATGAGAGGTTGGCATCTTTCATGGCAGCCAATGCCATCAGTGTATGAATGTGTGTGAATGGGTGAATGAGATATGTACTGTAAAGCACTTTGAGTGGTCGGAAGACTAGAAAGGCGCTATAGAAGTACAGTCCATTTACCATTTACCGTCCATTTCTTTCCACTTATCTGGGGTCATCATGGTGGCCGCAACACATTGCAGCTCTTCCTGGGGGCATTCCCAGTCAAGATGTAGGGTCTGTATTACACACATTAGGTGTTGCTTAGCTGTCATCTCTGCTCCTGATGGTGAAGTAAACACAGTGGCTGTAGGGTCCGGGCAGCAGGGTCTCGTACCTGTTGGACAAGCCCAGAACACCTCCAAAGGAAGGTGCCCAGGAGGGAGCGGCTCTACTCTGAGCTCCCTCTTGATGTCCAAGCTCTTCTAACCCTATCTCTAGGCCACCCGACAGAGAGAAGCTAATTTCGGCCACTTGTATCCGCGATCTCACCATAGGTGGCGGTTGGAACGTAGATGGTCCAGTTCTGCGTCTGCAATACTGCCAACGCCGAAACCCACATGCCAGTCCATTTCACACCACACCCTGCAAATAAGTTTTGATTTCTACGCCACCCAATACGACGTCGCTTGAAACAGGAGCACTACCACGGGTGAAGTATTAAATGTTTTCACCAGTTTCAGAGGTATTGATTCAACTCCATGGTATTTTTTGGAGGTTTAGTTTACGAGTTCATATATTGGATTGCATTATATCATAAGCAGTAATAAATATCTTCCCCACCTCCTGAGTTGACTCATCATTTCTCTGACTCAGCCTAAGCAGATATTTTACATTATAAGCTTCACAAAGATAGTGTACATTGAGGACTTTTAATGAGATTGCATTGTATCATCAGTTGTTTCTGATACTTTGTCCACCCCCTGTCAGCCCCTCCCAGATACCTGCCACCCTCTAAAAGAAATGAACAACAGGAAGACGCTTCACAGACCAGCGAACCAGGAACTGCACCGCATGTTAAACAAAAAACTTAATCATGAACAGGAGCATCCATCGAATGTGCAGCGCTACTCTGAATACCGCCGCGGTCGCTTTCCACTTGGTACTGCTATTGATCTATAAGATCAGAATGAAATTATTCTGCTGCCCACACCAGAGTAGGCAGAGCCTGCTGGAATACTGATGACCTGCCAATGGTGTTCTCCCACAGCTTCCTTCACTGGACACACCAACAGAGCAGAGAGAGAGAGAGAGAGAGAGAGCATCCCGTTGGATGTGAGCTGGGAATATTGATCGACTATCTGGCCTTGAGATAGGCAGATAGTCTGACTGTTCCTCTTCTCTTCCTTCCTTCCTTTTCCCACATATCATCTTACCACATTACCTGCTCTTCCTCCCATCCCCCCACCTTAGCAACATCCACTAAATAACTGTGAAGCAGCCCGTTTTATTAAAACTAACCCTGTCCCCAGCTAAATCCATACTCCAGCTGCTACCTTCCTCTCTCTGCATCTTTATTCTCACCAAGTTCCTTTTTCTTATCCTGGAAACCTTCCAAGTAGAGGCCAAAAACGATACTAATACATTCCATAATTTATGAAGCCTTGTGGATGAGTGCTTAAATGTCTTCAGTGGATTTTCCTCTTCATGTTTTTTCGTACATAGCCACATAAACTCTTAAGCAGAGCTTCAATAAATGAGCTGAACAAAGCAGGACAAGCTGCACAGGTGCTCAAATTTAAAAATGGCAGCAGACTGTACTGAGAGGAGGCACAGACGCTCCCCCTGAGCCAAAGACACTGCCGCCGCCGCCGCCGCCGCCGCCGCCGCTGCTGCTGCTGCCTATTGATTGGATGTTGTGCTCTCGCTAATAAAAGATAAAGTCGTCCGTGAGCCAAAAATGGTCTTCGCATTGCAAGCCAGTGTAGCCAAACCTCTCGGAGGTGATGCTACGAGCAGCAGTACGAGATTTATGACTTAAATGACTTAAATCTATAATAGCCACAGAAAAGCTTTGGAGCCGCCACTTTAGGGGTGAAGACATCTTCTGCCTCAGACCATGACGACTGAGCGCCGCGGAGTGTTTTCACATCGGCAGGAGCGTATGTGAGAGAGAGGAAAGAAGAAAGAGATTACACAGAAACATAACAAGGAAATTCCATTTGGAGGGAAAGCTAAAATATTTGAAATAACCCAGCTGGGTGTCAGACGATAAGAGGACAAAGACATTTGCTAAATAATAGAGTGGCAGAAGAGTGGCAAGCAGAGGAAAACTGAAAGAGACAGCCACGGAGAATAGAGAAAAATCAGGATTGGTTAACCTCGCCGTGCATCCACAGTGAGCCGGGGAGCATGCTCGTGTGTTCGTACGCATGTTGGTATAATTAGACAGGAAGTCACCAAGTGGGAGAAGCAGAGCGGGGGAGAAATCCAGAGCTAAAAATAGACTATCAATGGACTGATTATCATAATAAAGGGTGGGGGAAGGTGGTCAAATGATAGAGTCGCTGTGTGGGAATGTGGAGGTGATGGTGGTGGGGGGGAGCAAGTGTGCGTTTGATATTAATAGTTAATGCTTTAAGCTGTAGACACGGAGCCACGTGATGATTATGTTCTCCAGAGTTTTGAGATTCAAATGCTGAAAAATAACCGACTGCATTCGTAGCGGCGACACATGAACAAGCATACGTTAATTGGAGAAAGAAGAAGAAAAAAAAAAAGACCCACACATGGTCACACCTGAGCTTCCAGCTCTGTGTCTCAATGCGCACATATACGGATTGTGTTTGTCTCAACAAACCCCTCTTGGTTTCAGCGTATCATCCATCAGAGGCGCCGGGCTCTGCTCTGGGAGTTCGAGGGAATTTGTTGCAGAGACAAAAGGTAACGCCAAACCTAACAGTGACTAAAAATATTCTCAAAAAGGTGAACAGGCGTGACGCTCTTTCACAATAAACCCCCAGGTGGACTGAATGACGAGGATTCAAACATGCAGCTACAGATCTGATAGCGCACCTGTCCTCTGGGCTTAATGTATGTCCAACCTAACCTAAAAATGCAGCATAGGATGGTGGAAATCCACGTCTTTTCATCTGAACTGAGACGTGCTGCAGTTTGTATAACCTCCTTAAACCGTACTGGTTCGTCTGTAGGTTCATCGCTACGTGTGTATGTTGTGCAACTGAGCACAAACCTCTCTAAATTTCGGTAAGGATCCCAGGGGTTCTAATTATTTCGCATATTTCACAATAAAATATTTTTAAAAAATAACGTACAATCATCACAACAAAAACTTAGAAGCAAAAAATAGTCCTCAAAACATCTATCTATCTATCTATCTATCTATCTATCTATCTATCTATCTATCTATCTATCTATCTATCTATCTATCTATCTATCTATCTTTGTTTCTTTCTTTCCTCGTGTTTCCAATTTACCTCCTTGCTCTTCTATCCATTTGTTCCTCTGCTGGTGCTCTCTCTGTCCCCATTCCTCCCTCCCTGTCTTTTTTTAATCTGCTCCCTCTTCCCCTCGTTATCCTCCTCTCTTCTTTTGTCTCTCGTTCAGGCTCCGTCTCGCACTTTGGTCTCACGTCTCATTCACTTTCACTGTTCAACCCCTCCTCCTTCTTTTCCTTCTGTTTTCGGTTGGCAGACGTGACAGCAGGTCTATAGGAGAGGTATGATCGAGCACACATGCACGCACACATACACGCAGAGGCATCCTTATTTACACTACAAAGCCCAGGCTACAGATACAGAGACGCAACATGGCAACACTCTGACAGGAGCGTCTGCTACCACGACAACACGTCAGTGCCTGGCAACGGCGCCTTGCCATGGTAACAAGCCGCAACATCTACATTAGCTGCACAAAAATAACATTTATGTCAGACGTGATACTCGGCCGGTTTGCATACACAGACACTTTACTAGTTACAGTCGCGCGGGTCTTCAGCTCGAGCCCTTCAACTCTGCAGAGCTGCAGGTCGGTGCTCCTCGCTTCCTTGCACTTCATCAATCAATTACTGTCACAGCTTGGCTGCTGAGAGTCACACCTGGTTTTCACAGAGTTACTCAGGTGGTGTTTAAGAAAACAGGTTTGACTCCGATGGGGGCTGCAGGCTGGGATTTGGATATCCCTTCTGCAGAGTAAATCACTCCTGGGGCAGGTGATGCTCTACCCCCATAGATTCAGGCTAGTCGCAGTCAGCAGTGACAGTGTGTGCAGTGGATGTGAAATTGGGCTTCTCGCTCACTTACAGATATACTAAGTTTAAGAGTGAAAAGCAGATTGTAGTGAGTACACACTGCCGTCCAGCGTGCTTCTAATGAAGACGGAGTTTCAATGCTTTGAAGGGAGACAACATCTGGTCAACTGGTTATATAAAGCCACTTCTTTTAAGCCTGCATGACCTGTCAATGCATAAAGTAGAAAACTCGATTAAAAACCTCAATTTTTGCTGAGAGGTAAAAAAAAAAAAAAAAAATCTTCTTTGCACGGTAAACATTAGGTTAGCTTGACACTGGAAACAAAGGGGACCGCTAACTCTGCCTGCCAGCACCTCAAAAACTAATTGATGCGTATCTTGTTTGTTTAATTCATACAGCAACCAAAGTAAATAAAGGGACATGTTGTGGTGCGACGGGGGGGGGGGGGGCGAGATTAGTTTTTGGCTAGGAGCAGTTGCCAGGCAACCAGAGGAAACTCCAGGAAGTGACTGGTCTCGGCCAAGAAATAGCACAGCGTATAACAAGCTGTAAAACGGCAAATTAAATTTGCACAGACAAAACAGTCTAGTTAATCAGTGAGCTTCAGGTGTTGGTAGATATTGTTACCCCTGGCCAGAGCCGGGCTAACTGCTCCCCTGTTTGCAGTCTTTATGCTAAGCTAAGTTAAATATCTCCTGATTCATATTTACCATAAAGACTGCGAGTATTTTCCTGAATGTTCAGCTATAATGTGCCTGTTGCAACAAGCCCCGAAAACTGTCATGTTTGATTGACCAAACAGTCGAGACAGACAGAAAGATATACACATTTGCTGATTCCAGATTTTCAAATTCAAGTGTCTGATGCTTTTATCTGTGTGACTCACATTTGGTCACACAAAACAAGCAATTTCAAGATGTCTGCTGGGAAATTGTTCATATGAAAGTAACAGAAATGAAACGTGGTAAGAGCAGACTTTATTTGGGTTAGAAAACAGCTGCATAAAGAAGTTTCTTTCATTAAGTGTCTTGTCTGTCAGGTCCACTTGCAGTTGTAAAGACAACTGTGTTGCTCGGTGGGTCAGCATCTGGCGGAGCTGATGCCTGAGTGACATTGAGAAATTACCCCTGTACTGAGGTGTGTCCTGTGGTGATGGAAATCAGCCCTGATAGGCTGAAAAGCACCTTTATTAGACTGCAGAGCTGCCTGACGCAGAACGACAGTGGGGGTCATGATGATGCTCACACACAGAGCTGGTATGTAGTATTTGGCATGCAGTGTGTGTGTGTGTGTGTGTGTGCTTGAGTGGAGAGGTAAAGATTGACCATAGTAAACAATCAAGCTCTCCGAGGTGTCAGCGCTCAATGACCATCACAGGACAAGCCGCTTGTCGAGCACCTGGCTCATCGCTGCACTGATCTTAAGAGGTAGCGCAGACACAGATGGGGTGAGGAGGGTGAGGAGGGTGAGTAGGGGGAGAGGTACAGCTAGAGACAGGAACACAAATATAAAAGGCTTCAGGAGAACCTTGTGATTAGCTGCCGCGCGAGAGGATCAAACCGAGGAGAGCAAAAAGACGCGAGATGACACCTGTCCAGAGCTTAATGTGGAAAGCACTTTGCGAACATAACCAATTCATTAATCACCTTCAATATTTGCCATTTTCATTTCAGAAAATTCATATCATTCCCTCACAGTTTCTTTCATCTGTGGAACAACATTAATCCAGCGTGCCAATCAAACTGCGGGGAGCACAGAACCACATCAAAGCATGTCAGCCAGCCCTTTAACAAGAGCAAGCCAGCAGGCAAATCACCCCTTTAAGGAGAGAGTCCCTGGGGGATGATGTATTTCTCTCTCACACACACACACACACTTTCATTATTTATCAGCTAAGCCTATTAAATCTCGACACACACAAACAGAATAATCAGCGCAACAAGTTTAAAACAACACACATGTACCATGTGGATTCACACGGGGGGTTTTGTGCACAATCAATCTGCCACAGAAACACACAGAATCAATCGTTTCTTTATCATCTCATTCAATTTCATGACAGCTAACGTCCTCCATAATAACGACCATCATCGTCAGTCACAGTACGAGATTAGAGTTAAGGCCCGCTCACATCCATATGAGTAAGTATGAACATGATACAATCAGCAATTTATGAACAATATTTCAACTGATAAGTACTGTGGGTGTTAACCTACATTCTTGGACGCATAAATCACGTATTATTCCTCAGTTAGTCAAATTAACCATCAAACACAGATGAAGGTGGGAGAGTTTGGTGGCTCACTGCGGTGACGAGCATTTCAACACATGCATGGACTGAATCTCTGTTTGGAGGTTTGGGTTTGTCCACCACACAGCATAACGAATGAAGTCTAACTTTGTTACAACAGCCCAAAGGCGACCGTGCTGTCCGAGCCAAAACGTCATACAGGTGTGAATGTGAGAATGAGTGTGACGGAGGCAGAGAAAAGGACGATATGAGGCTTTAACACAATGGCTACTTTAATTTTTGACTGCTCGGTGACTGATTTTATTTTTTCAACTCTTGAAAGCTCTTTACTCTTAACGTGACCTCTATAAAACAATAAAAAATAAATGCTTTATGACAAGTTAAGGCAATTTGTGTCATTGCTAGGAAGCATTTCAAAAATCCCAGTACACACTTTAAAAACTCTTCACACATTACTCTCATGACTAACCCAACAGGAATTTTGTTATAAAACAAACAAACTAAAAGCTATTAAAGTTATTTAATTAATTTCAACTAAAGCACAAACACCAGCAGTTTATTTCTACAGAGTAAAATCTTGCAAAATATCTTGAAAAATATTCAAACAAAGCACAACAACAACTATATATATATATATAATATATATATTATATATATATATATATATATATATATATATATATATATATATATAAATTATCTATATAAAGAAACTGTTCATTGACGTCACTGTACGCTGCACATAAATTGCACACTTGCTGCTGCTTGCATCACAGCAGTCTACAAAGACCTTCATTTTCTTCTTTCCCATAAGCAATGGAGATATTTTTCGGATTAACTGAAATTTACGAGTTGATTACTGCTCAGAAAAAAGTCAGAATTGAGCACACACAGCCAGACTTCATCAATCTTAGATCCCCAGTATATGTTCTTACACACATTTGACGCAAGGGCAGTTTGGTACATTATCTGCATTTAAATGTTGTTGGGATACTACTGATATCGTAAACATGAAAATATCTTCCTGTCGGACAACAGCAGTAAGTGCCCGTGAAGAAAACGAAGACGCAGCTCATGGTATTAGGCAAATAAAACCCCTCATCATGCCCTTCCAGTTTTTATTCTAGATATTTTGGACTGCTGGCTGGATTAACTTGGGAAATGCACCTCAAACGTAGACGACACGGCACTGCGGTGATGTTAAGTCACAGAGGATAATGTTAAACTAGCACTGACAGGTACTTTCCAATGTGATTGGCAGTTTCTCTCTGCTTAATGCCAACTTACCAAACTAACACATACTTTCATACCAATAGTTTGTGCCATCTCAAACCTCAAAACTTGTGATAGGTTAGATGAGGCGAGAGCAAAGTCAGCTGTTAGAATCCCAAAGCAGACCACAATAACAAATGTTACGACCAAAACTTCTTTAAGTGGGACAAAGATGACATCCCATACAACCAGCCTGGGTATTAGTGTGGTGCCTGCCTGCCTAGTGGGATGGCTACCTAACAACTTAGATCTGACATTAATAAAATATAAATAATTAGTTTAATGACAGGGCAGCACGGCGGTGCAGCAGTTAGCACTAACAGCAAGCATTTACATGTTCTCTGCATGTCTGTGTGCTCTCTTTCCAGGTATTCGAGGAGGTTAATTGACCATAAGTGTGAATGTGAGGGTGAATGGATGGTTGTGCCCTGTGATGAACTGGCGACCTGTCCGGAGTGTTTGCCCAGTGCCAGCTGAGATGACCTCCCGCGACTCTAATGAGGATTAATGGTTACAGGAAATGGATGGATAGTTTAACTGACTTGTATTTCTGGTGTCGACTAGTGAGAGTTGATTAATCACGGATGTCCATAGTTGGTGAGACTTAGTGACAAACAACTGTACCTGTTACCTACTGTGCGTACCGGTAGCGTACCGGTATTTACTGCAGACTATATAAATTACTCTTTGTTTTTAACTCTAAATGTATCCACAGTAGATGCACCATTACTGCAAAGTTGGCTAAAAATGATAACAATCTATACCTCATCAAAAAATGATTTCCTTCTTTTATGCATCTACATGCAGTCTAACTAACACAACATTTAGCTTGTGATATTGTTGGAAACAAAACGTTATACGAGCTGCTCTTTGGAGCAATATGAAGCATTTTGCAAAGGCAAACTAATGTTCCTGTGAGCATCTGCATTAATAAACTGCATACATTTTTCATTAACAGGACTGGCCATTAAAACCTCCTCCATCAGGGTTAAAAGGTTTCATTTTCCACAAATTTCCTCACATCATCACGATAGCCATCTTCATTACTGCTATCATTATCAGTGGCGTCCATCAGCCCTCTCGCCATCCTAAACATCTTGGCCGTTTCCCTCATCAACGTCTTCATTTGCTCCTCCTCCTCCTCAGCGAGGATTTCCTGTCGGAGGTTGTGAAGCTGTGGGGCAGCATACGTCCAGAGTGGAGGACGTGAAGTGACAGAAGCTGCATGTATTTATAGGCGATCTGAGCAGAGAAACGTGAGGCTCGCTGCTGAAGCTATTTATAGAGCCTTTTACTGATGCCTCTGAGGGGTGGGGAGGAGATGGTTCTCCGAGGAATAGCTTATAAGGTGCTCTCATATCTTGTTTTACCCCTATTCACTGCACGTTCGCCCTTCTGCTCCCTACGTTTCTCTTCATCCCTCCACGTTCTCACACCCTGTGCTCTCCACTCCCTTCTTCCCCCTCCATCTCTCCCCTGCTGATCCTCTTTATCACCTCCCCTCCTGTCCACTCCCCTTTTTCCATCTTCTCCCAGAGCCTTTTTACTGTGTCCATATCACCAACCCTGGCCTCTCTCTGGTTCCCCCTTTCCCCCATATCATTTTCCAGATCTTCTCGTTTGGCCCCATTTCACTGCCTTGCGCTCTCAGCTCTCCTCACATCAAAGTGGCCCTCACACGAGAGCAGAAACATCTAAAACTCTCAATTCCTCAACAGCAGGTGCTCTGGCAGGCGCTCACACTAATTTTCTGAAGAGGTCAAGTAATCCATGTGAATGAAATGAAATCTTGCTGGCAAATTTCTCACCGTAAAGGCCTGGTGAAGTTAGTCTATCAAACAGCGACAAGCTTATCTACTGCTTCAACCTGCACAGTGTGATGACTATCTCAAGCTTTTATTCCCCTCACATCCCTGCCAGCTTCTCTTAACACGTTTTGCGATTATCGATTTACTCTTACACAATCTGGTTTAACTCTTTTATAACAAATCTTTGTATCAGTCTGCAATTAGTGTTGGTGCCCATTCGAGTGAAAAAACTTAAACTAGCAGTCGTGCTAGTGTTTGTCGAAGTGTGAATGCACGTGAAGAAGAAACATTCACATGCAAACACAAAGCAAGCACAGCAGGCGGCCTGGAAGCAGTAATGCAACCGTTACCGTTACAAATATCAGGAGGTGAATTTCCACCTTGAAGTCAATATTTTCTGGGGGGGGGGCGGCCGATACTGGAGCCAAGTGATGCAACAAGATGCAGGAGTTGATGTCAACATGTGAGCTTTCTAGTGGCATGAATGCACACTTACACAAACACACCTCCT